>OV656849.1:8250000-8875000 GCA_927399475.2 Acleris emargana
ATAAAGTTTCGGGTCAAAATAATTTATACTACATACATACCTTCACGCCTGTAATCCCAGAGTGGGTTAGGCAGAGCTACAGAATTAAAACTTTAAAAAGTTGTTGATAATTCAATAACCACAATTTGCACAAATAGGCCAAGATGTTTACCTTATAATCGGATTAAAAAATATCTACTGTATAAATAAGTCTTCGATAGATATACGTATCACTTACGATTTATTAATTAAACGAAAGATACACGAATGAACAAAGTTCTATCCATTTGCCATAGATACTAAAACGATAACATAATTAACTTCCGGCGGCAATAATATATGGAGTAGGGCAACATCCGCCCAACGATTACTAATAACCGGTAACACTCGAAACATCCATCGCAATTAAATCAACAATTCAGTGTTGGTACCGCCATGTTATTATGCGACTGCGTTACTCGTGGATCAAGGGATTACGATATGCATTGCCCATCTCATTTACTAATGGTGACCTCCTATTTGATCCTGCTTTATAGCGGGTGGATGAGATAATCGAATAAGTTATTATTATTAACGATAGTTGAATTGAAAACTTTTGTTTTGGGCAGCGAAGTCCATGATTAACTAACATATATAACAATACAGGTGTTTGGTAGCTAGGTGCAAAGCTTTAAGGGGGGTGATAGAGCAGCTCATACGCTATCGATTTAACCCCCATGTATGCTCAGCAATTGCTATTAGTTTCCGAGATATTGATCATTTTAATCGGAACTTTCCCTTATGTCCGTGTTACGAAAAACCCCTAAATTCATGTATTAATTCATTTATTTTCAGGATTTTCTTGTATGATTAGAATCACTAAGAACTATGGAAGTTTTTAAAGCTATAATACTAGAGGATACAAATGAACCGCAACAACAGAATAATAATAATAAAAAATTAGGATTATAACCTGGTTTTTTATTATTATTATACTCGATTTCTCTAGCACCTGTCAAATCTTATCCTGTATTAGAGAAATCGTAGAGATGCGTTGACGGCCATAAGACTATGCTTGCTTGAAGATCCGTAAGTCATAGTAGCCGGAAATACCACTGCAATGCAGCTGCTTTAATAATCGTAAAATAAATAGCTTAGTCTTTGGAGTTGTTGGTAATTCTGTAGCTCTGCCTACCCCACTCTGGGGATGACGGCGTGAAGGTACATATGTATGTATGTAATAGCTCCCAATAACTAACAAGAAAATATATTATCCCAATCCGTTTTTGTTAAATAGCGTTTTGTCTAGTACTTACCATAAACTGGCCCATCGAATTATGAATCCTTTTAAAAAGTAAACATCGATTATACTGGATCAATTTAATCTTAATAAAGAGGCAAAGCACTTTGTAAATCTCGCGATAAGAAAAAATCTATTGTTAAAAACGCAAAGCCGTAGCTTCAGCTTTTAATAATACAGATGAGGCTAAATTAAAAAGCATCCGGGCGTTGCGATTGTTACAGCAAAGGAAGCCTTCCCCCGTGCTCATTTCACCTGATGTCTGTCTGTTTATTTGTTTGTTCGCTCTTTTATTTTTGCCCGAGCAATTGCGCACCGTTCCTACGTATGCAGGGATATCGATTGATTTATCGTGCGTTGTTATGACACGGTCGTAAATGTGTTATGTTTTGATTTTATTGCACAATAACTGGCGAATTGTACAATAAGCTTAAGTAGATTTGAGTCTTCATGGTTTTGGAATGAGTTCTCACTTTTACATTTAGGTTTATCTTGTGGTTTTGATATTGACGCATTTTAGATCTACTGTCGCACGACACGGCACGTTTTTACTGTCATGATAACGTAGAAAAGCTGTTTTTTATGCCTTCTCCACGGTAAACCATCCGTCTCTGGAATGCGCTCCCTCTTGAAATACGACAAGCGTCCAGCAAATTCGTGTCTAAGCGTAAGCTTCGCTAACATCTACACAAGCAAGAACTTGAGTAAGGTGTTATCATCTTCATCACACATTGTGTTCTGTATGTATTTGAGTATTATATGTATGTTTTATATGAACATATTATTATTTATGTATTCTATACATTTATAGTATCAAGTAGATATTTAATTTATTTTTCAACACTGTTTGCACCATGTATTCTCTGTTAACCATGAGGTTGACTGGTAGAGAATGCCTTTAGGCATTAAGTCCGCCATTTGTAATTTTTACATTTGTATTGTGCAATAAAGTTTAAATAAATAAATAAACGAGCACACAAGCCATCTCATGCTAAAGCCCATAGATATTTTAAATCTCACGATGTCAATCTAACGGTGACAATCTCGACCTGAAGATTTATATGTAGAATGCCTCTACACTAGTAATTTCACCTGTTGTCTTACCGCCACACCTGAACCTAACGAAGCGAATACTATTGACTGCTGTTTGGCGGCTGCATGGTTAAAGGGTAGAAGCTGGTAGCGATCCGGACGGACTCTACTTAGGGTCCTACCACCACTTAAAATCGTGTCAAAATATGGTTAAACTTTAAAACATCCGTCACTTTCGTATATACTAGTATGAACACGTCGGCAACGGTTTTTCAAATACAATTTTTTTTTTATCTACTATATGGACAAACAATTGTTATAAACCATTTTGAACCTAATTTAATCAGCTAACGAATGGAATAATAGCAACATGTTTTTAAATGTAATTGGTTCCAACTTTTTCAAAATACTATATTTTAAGGAAGTGCATGATGAGATTGTTGGGTTTATAGAGGAAGCGAAAGTTGTATGTCAACTCGTCATCGGCACGACCGATAAGAATATTCCCCTGGTAAGACGGGATTAGTTTAGCAGATAGCAGGTTAGCAGGTAGCAAACTAAAACAATAGGCTCAGATGTACCCTTAGGTTGAAAGGGAAGGGATAGTAAGATAAAGAAACAGTAAACAAATAGTACCTTACCTAATAAGGCACATCTTCGGCGGACCTTGGAATACGTAGCGTTACTTTACTTGCTTACTTCGTAATAGTAATATAATTTTACAAATAATTATCAGTTTTGTTCATAATTAGAAAGCCAATTTCAATCAAATACATTTTTAAGGCACTTGGCTGAAAGTAAATTGCACTTAAAATCATATTATTTCACGTTTATTTTTAGTTTTTCACGGTTCGGTAAATTACCGGTGATAGCTATAAATTACCGGTATTTTACCGGCTATAAAAAGGGTCGGTTTACCGGTAAACCGGTATACCGGTTTGCATTCCCTAGTCGTATCGCTCTCGCACTGCGCGTGTTACGATACCCTTACGATACGACGCCGTGTTCGGAGGCCCTAAGACAAGTTCTGCATTTATTAATTGATGACGATGCAAAAGTCAACATCGATGTGAACTGGATATCAATTATATGACTTAATACGGACACGGGCGCTTTTACCAATCGCCAAACACGTTTTTTCGATACCGATATTTTATCTACTTAGGTACTTACTCGATAGAAGGTGAAAACGTGCTCGAGGTACAGAAACTAAGGTCAAATCAAAAACCAACATTAATTCCCGGTAACCCACGGGACTCAAACCGGAACAGAATCGTAAAGTAACAAATGCCGCGATGTGGGAACGAATTAGGGAATAATTTATCGTCCAATTAGTAAACGCTCGACGGAAAAAAGCGAAATCGTGTCTTCACAGGGTCGATAATTGCTTATTTACGCCCCTCGGGCGGCGAAGACGTGAGGTATTCGCACCGATATTCTATGCCAGCCATAATCGTGTTAGATTTGTGGAAATCACTGTTTTGATATAACAGCGACGAAATAAGCAGGAGACAGGAAACTTAAGATTTGATTGGCAAAGGAAAACGCAATCGTCAGAAAATCAACCGATTTTTGTGGTTTCACAAAGTTATTTTTTTATTATTGAACAAATTAAGTTAAATGTATTAGCGTATGCGTAAAGCAACATTTTACCTATAATTGTATATTTATGCAATATTCTAAAACTAAAAATATGTTAATGTTATAGATTATTCAAATATCCCCCTCCTATCACGACCAAATCTCGCATTACACATATTGAAATACACTACATGGACATCATTAATAGAAAACTTACGGCGACTTTGCCAGTGTAGTGCTTATAAAAAAAAACAAAATGTAGGTATAGTCTTTATTATTTCTACTGAGCCGATCTTCTACACAAAGGCCATTGTTTGTAAACAATACCATTGTCTTTCTTTGTGTCCGTAACACCAAGCCGATTACATAAAAAAAAGTTAGAACTACATTGAATGTACATTGAATTATCAACCCTACTCTCTTAGTCAGTAGGTTTAAAATGTAAAGTGTCAGGATACAGATATAAGTCTTTATTATTTGAACTGTGCTTATTCTTTACACAATACTATCATCTACACAAAACTTATTAAACTTTTGTATGTAATCGGCTTGGTGTTACGGACACAAAGAAAGACAATGGTATTGTTTACAAACAATGGCCTTTGTGTAGAAGATCAGCTCAGTTCAAATAGTAAAGACTATATATTAATTTGCATGAACATCTGTGTTTGAAACTGTATGTTGTTAGTAAAGGTTATGTTTGTTAGTAAAGCGACGTTTTGTATGCACCTAGAAACCAACTATAAGTATGTTTAGTTGTTTGCAAGTTTGGTGCAACTCATTGATGTACTTGGATTAAGTTTAGTATCGGAAGTAGTTTCGTGTGTCAGTGTTTGAGAGAAGTAACAAATTGACATAGTTTCTTGCATAATGAGTAGAGTTTCATCGTTGTGATTAGTACGAAACTATCAACCAAGGCCATATGTGGTTAAAATATGAAAGGCATATCCGAAAAATATTCCTTTACTAGATTCGTTTAAGATTTAAGCAGTAGCCTGTCAATTTAATATGCGGCAGTATGTCACATATAATTGATTTTCTTTATTTCTTTCTACTTAACTTCTGCGTAAAATGCCCTCTTAGCTCCCGGATTTAAAACCGCTATCAGACATGATCAGATTTTTTTGAAAAACAAATAATACATTTTATTCCCTCTATTCAACCTGAGGCAGGTTGGAAGATGGCACTATGATGTCCCAATATACAACCTGGGTGGGATGGCTAGGTTGGAAGATGGGAATCACTCCATACGCGAACGTACACTGAAATCAATCCTACACAAATTCTTAGATTTTTCCCCTCGTTAATTCGCGAAACAACACTTGTTTATTTACTCCTACTATTGTATCATAAATTTATATTTAAAGAGCTCGTGCAGTTCCAACTGGTCGGTGATCCGTGACCCCTCGCCACCCATGACCGGGTCAGTATCTCCTGCGTGGAGTAAATGAACTGAGACCTACCTATCGCGAAATAACTCAGTGTCTCGGCCACATGCCCTCTATCCCAGTGTTTAGTCCTATTGCAATCGTATTGCTAGCGACTTGTTCGCCTTTGCTGTCAAGATAATAAGAGCTATCATAATGTTTACAATGCGATAACAATAGGGGAAAAGACGATGAAGAATAAGGGCCTAGTTCCCTTTAGATGTCTTAAAGCTTTGGTATGCAACACTTTATAAACTGTGCTTAGTAGTCAGTGTATGTTAAGTCCATACCAACTGACTTGTCTTATTTAGTAAACACTTTTATTAAGGTCTAATTCTATGGAACTTGCTAACTATGTAAACAAACCGCCATATTGAAATTGTCTCTGAATGATGAATTTACTAGTGATGAGTGTGCAATACTCCTTTACTTATGTCAAACCATATTGAATATTAAAATACCGAAAGTAAAAAACAAGTAGTTACTTATTTCTAAATTGTTTAAGGTAAGGTGGGGGAAGATAAAAAAAGGGGAAAGATTAAGAGTCTCACATAACTCCCTATTTGGTTTAATTTTTTTAGTGCTGGTATCATCCATTAAGCCGCCATTTTGTTACGATCCGCCGCACATTCGCCAGTGACCGCTCGGAGTAAGTAGACGTGTGTTATGTGCTATTTTGTGAAGGTCGGCATTTCGTGGTGAATTCGTCGATTTTCAATCTTACCCCGTGTTTCATAACTTGATTAATAAGGGGAGTATAAAAGTTCTGACTGACTATTTATGTGTTATTTGAGATTCTATTTTTATTTACTTCTGCTAGGTGTAGCTATTAATCATATATTGAGATTTACGAGAAGTTTCCATCTTTACCCAGCCAATTTCGCTGGGGTAACATTGAAATAGTAATGTTTCAATCTTCCCCCGTTTTTGAAAGTCATAGAAAAAGACACATATTCTCAAACTTTGCACTTAAAAAAATAATTAACGTAAGGTTTATTTTCTGACCTAATATAACGATAAGATAAATAGTAACTAAGAAGTGTTGTGTGAAACTATTGTGTGAAATCAATAATAAATCTGTATTTTTTTGTTTGGAGAGAACAAAAAACCTCTTAAAGTTTACTAGAAGTACTTATTTGGATTTCTAATATTATAAATGTAAGTAAGTCTGTGACTAAATTTTCTACACAGATTACTAAGTATTTGGTATATTTTTGTATTTTAAATGTGTCTTAATTTGTTACAAAATTAGTCATGCTGCAAGAAAATACTTACTTTTTTGTATTCATTTCTTTTATAAAATAAATAATTGTTTCCATGCAACTGTTATTTTAATTCCAAACTGATCTTCTTAATATTAAAAAAAAATGTGTACGTTTTTTTTATATGAAGAATATACAATAAAAAGTTTGAGTATCACGGTCGTTTTCCCTGTGAAGCGGGGTAAGAGTGAAATACTTTTTTTTTCAACTGCACTTTTCTTGTTACCTATCAGGAATATTTACGCAAAAATCATCTGTATCTGTTAAGCGTAAGGAATTCTATACAATAACGAGCAACAGTAACCGTTTGCATTCATTTAATAGACTTTAGACACTATGTCAATCTTACCCCTCGACCATTCCATCTTAACCCGTCAATTTTTTAGACAAAATTTGATTTGATTTTATTATTTTTATATATTAGAATAGGCGTAACCGAGTTTTATCGACAGATTACAAAAATATAGCCCTACCTACCAATTTATGCAATTGAAAGGAAGTAAATAGTTTTTTTATTTTACGAGGGTTTTAACACAACACTATCCATCTTATCAAAAAACCATTCAATCTTCCCCCACCTTACCTTAATGACGTACTTGAAGATGATATATCACCAGTATTTATTACAAAAGGTGCCATTATATCATCTGTGAGTGTGATCAGCGTGAGTTAGGTAATGTGTAGGGGCCTTACTATATCGCCAACTTTAGCCACAACACTACCCATCATAGACAATTGTAGATTTTAAAAGAAACAAAAACGTCATCCCGTCAGGTCCTAATAACCTAACTTATGAAACCATTTAAACTTTTAATGAAATATCCAAGTAAAGTAACAACCGTTTCAATAGTTTATGGTTTCAATGGTGTTTGATGAGGTGGTGTGAAAATTCAAGGAGAAACAGTGACGAAACAAAGTTAAGTCTTTTGTTTACATAGTTAGCAAGTTCCATAGAAATACACTATACCTCAACATGTTTAGTCTTTGGCTGAAACGGCCATTTTCTGGTGAATAAAGCAATTACAGCCCATTACACTATTTTCCTGATTTTACAACATATATGGTTTTTTATAGTCAAAATTTTAATTTTAGGTGAAAAGGGAGCATTTTGAGGTTATAAAAATGTTTACTACCGTGTCGTACCGTTAGTGCCGTATTAGTTTCTTTATAGCATACCCATTTATTTCATAAATGTACTTATTGAAGTGAGTTTTTTATATTAGGTATATGAAGCGGGTGAGCCACCGGGTTACCTGTTGGAAACAAATCAAATGCCATGTCGGACATCTGCAATACCAGAGGAATTGCAGACGCTATACGAACGTCTCAATAATTTATTACAATCATAATGTTTTACATAGATCTTACTCATTAGCTTAGAAGTTAACACTAGAATAGCTCATTATGAACTCTGAGGTGAGGGGCACCGTAAAGATGTGAGAGGACGACTTACGGTATAATTAATTTTCATTTACAAATTCATTAATGGACATTAATGGTGTAGTAAGATTTTTGTTAATTAATTTCATAATTAGTTCTAATACCCTTCTACAATCACTTTCGACGTGAGTAGTATTGCTAGAACCTGAATAACTAAGGCGGTTGGTCATGTATGTAACCAAAAGATAATGTTGTGACTATGTAAAGTCATAAATATCGAGCACCTTGCACATTGATTCTTTAAAAAAATCTAACAGTTTAAACACAGCATAAAAACGACAAGGTTCTAATATGTAATGTCAATAAGTTATAATGTTCTCTTGTTTACAGGAGTTTTTAGTTCATTGTCAATCCAATTCCTGAGACTAGCTGTTATCTTATCACAAACCTTTAGTGAAAAAACATCCATAAATACGATAAAGATATCACCATAACAATAATGGTTATTATAGCTCGTGTGCACAAGGTCTGTTGGCCCTTTGTACTGCGATAAGATAACCGGTATAGGTATCGTCATACAGCTGTCTACGATTGAGGCTATTATACCGTCGATGGCTATAAGATTTGTTTGCTTTGCGATCGTTTTTGCGCCTGTTGCTTTTATTTTTTAAACTCTCATTTTACCAAACCAAGCATGTGTTACGTTTTTTAATTTCGAAAAGAGAAAATATGTTGCCATTGTTAGATTTGTACACGATAAATACGACGACGCGTTTGGCCTAGTTGGTAGTCATGGATGTTTTCTATGTATTTAAGTATATATTTCTGTATATAAGTATTTATATCGTTGTCTAGAGCTTAGTATGGGACTAGGTCAATTGGCGTGTCACAGTCCCCTGATATGTATCATTATTATTTTAATTCCCCAAAACCCCAAACGCATCAATAGAACTTAAGTGTGACGGGATACTCATATCTCTATCATGTCGTCAAGTATGTTGACATTTTTATTTTAGAGATATGCCGAGGTTAAGATCGTTACAATTATTTGACCTTGTTCGTTTGTTAAATTAACAGGATTAAAAGTCGGTTATAAAAATCAAGTTAATAAAACAATTTAAAGGAATAAAAGTTAATTGATTTCAAGCTGAGTTATTTCCTAAACAAAGCTCCCCTTATGTGTCACAGCGGCTGAGCGATTCGCTATGCGTTTTATTTCTCACATCAATTTGCGCTTCCCGGCCGCCGGCATATTACTGTTTATGATGCAGTCTACTTTTTGTCGCGTCATTTGTCATCGGTTTGTCATCGGTGCAGTCGATCGATTAATGTAATAGACCACTTTGTCTGATAAATAAAGAGTCAGTTAGTAAATTGAAAACTTGCTATTCTATTATTTATATGAAATATTTTGATTACTTAAGAAGCGTATTGCATTCCATAGAGTTAACAGGTATTCTATTAAGTTAAAAGGAGTTCTAAATAAAGGTTAGGTTAGGTTACAAGTACTAGTCATATCGATTTCCGTAAAACCTGTGAAAAAAGGCGTACTTCATTAACAGGGATCGGAAATTCGGATCGATATTTACCTAAAGTTGGCAAAATCCCGGAAAAAGATAGGCAAACATGGCGTCGGCTTCTTAAAAATATTATTTTAATAATAGTTCCGGGATTCTGGGATTCTACAAAATGTTAATATAATAATTACTTTACATGTAGAATAAAACATTCATTTTTGCTCCTATAAATTCGTTAGGTTAATGAGTTACAGGTAAATTACATAACATTTGGTAAATCTATACATGAAAAATAACTTCAAACAGTTAATGGAAATAATTGATTATGAAACAATGCCGGTGCAATTTATTTATTTTGAAATCCCAGAAATTTTTGTAATGAATTCTATGATTGAGTCCGCTTCCATACAACTGAACAACAAAGCCGGTGCGAAAGTATAGGTAAATATCGATCCGAATTTCCGATCCCTGTTCATTAAATATGGTAGCGTCCTTTTTTGTAACGCTTTACCTATACCTAGCAAATAAATATTTTTGTCTGAAAAAACCTTACAAGCCTCTTCACACGTAGCACAATATTCGCAATATATATATATTACACATGAAATTAGTAAAGATGATGCTACCTTAATTTCGTGTTGCGGTTTATTCGCTTTCGCATCACACTGGCTTCGTTTGTTCTTTAGGAAGGTTACTTGTGGGAGGACCTTGTGCAGGGTCCGTCCGGGTTGGTACCATCATCTTGTCCATTAACCTACCGCCAAGCAGCAGTGTTTGCATTGTTGTGTTCAGGTTTGGGGATAAGACAGCCGGTGAAATGACTAGCATAGAGGCATTCCATCTTAGTCCTCAGGGTTGGCAATGCATTCGCAGCCTTAGGATTGCGGTCTTGTGAATGCGAATGTCTATGGGTCACAGTTTCCACTTACCATCAGGTGGCCTGTGTGCTCGTTTGCCTCCCTATGCCATAAAAAAAAAAAAAAAAGGCTTCACAGAAATCAAAAAATTGAACACGCAGCATTTACTCTTAGATAGTCACTTTAGCTATGCGAATAGCCAAATAGCGTTTAAATACATCGTATAACCAATTCAAAATGTACACGTAAGGCCTATCTGGATAGTTTTACTAAGATATAAAAGTCGTAGGTGTTTTCGATTCGCAATATCGGACTTATAACTCATAGTCATAGTACAAGCCTAGAGCTTAGTTTGGGACTAGTTCAATTTGTGTGACATAGTCCCCTGATCTTTATTTATTATTTATTATTATTCTTAAGCGACATTACCACTGGGTACGAACGTTTCGTTCGCTTAGCTATTGTAACACCAGTAACACCACCGGTTCTATTCAACGACGACTTCAACTTTGGCAAATTAGGGCCATGCTGTTCTGTCACCTCGGAGTTAGTTTTAAGTTTTATTTAGTCTCTAAGCTATTTTTTATATATCTTTATTTATAGAGCGCAAGGACCTGTGAGGCGAAAGAGACTCACAGCCATAATTGAAACTTCGCTTCCAGTAGTAATTGTGCCTAATCTATTTACGCCTACACAGCCTTTCGTTTTATATTATAATTATCAGTGAAGTTAAAGTTAAAGATCGTTGGGGTTTGATTTCAACGGAGGTAGGCAGTGTGTGAATTTCAATGGTTTTTACTTGTGTGTTTAGTTAAGACCTATAAGTTGGTTTTGTTGTAAATTGTTTATTTCTAAATATTCTAATGTGAGCTTTAGTTTTAAGTCTAGGCTTGCAAAAAATTCTTATCTCATCCGCATACAATTGCGATTGTACGTTTATCGTGAACAGTATACTTAAGTTGTTATTGATACTAGTTTCGAGAAGTTTGTGAAAGCGATGTCTTGTTTCATAAATATTCATAAAATAAATAAATATAGTATTATCTTACACAAATTGACCAAGTCCCCAGCTAAGCTCTGGCCTTGATATATGGGTAGGTACAGTACTGGACAACGATAAACACATCTAAATACTTAAATAAACAAACTGAACATATAAACATTCAAACTACAAGCCCCGTCCAAACTTCTCTACTACAAATGTAGTAAAATTGAATACGTAAATAATCGAACGATAACACATTTGGTTGGATAAATTCTTATGTATCTTGCTTTCTAGGGGGTTAAATCGACATAGCAAAGCTTTACAACTGCTATAGCTCTGTTTGTAGGCTCGCCGTAAAATTTACTGACTAGCCATGTCATGTCATAATAATCCACTTGAGCTTCTTATCGGGTACTACTTAAAGTGAGTAAAGAAAGAAACTGCGAAGGCCAGATAACGAACTTCTTCGGCAAAAAAAAACGTCGTTTGAATATTCACTACCTACTTACAGTGCTACCATTTTAATAGATATGGGCAATCTTCGTTTTTCTATGACACACGAAAGACAAATATACTGTCAATTGCGAGTGAAGCGTGACAGCGATAGTCAGCCGATTCCTAACCTAACCTAACCTAACCTAACCTTCGGGGAGGGAAGATGGCCGATTGAAAAATGCCCGGCTTTTACTTTTGTATAATTTTGATTTACTGTTCTATTTACTGATTATACCTTCTCACTGACACTTGCGAAATCACTCGGTGGATCGCCATTAATTTTAAGAAGAAGAAGAATAAGGAGAATCAGGCTTACTAATAAAAGTTTGTATAGCTTAAATTCATTCTTAATATCATATTTATAATAATTTTAATGTTATAACCGTAACATGGATGAAAAACGAATGGTATACCTGTGAAAAGTTTGTATTACTTTAAGATACAAATCTGTAATTTTTGCATACCTACCGAATATGGTTAAACATGTAAACCTACCAACTGAAAATGTTAACACCTCACTGGTAATGTTTATCGCAAATAAAATATTCTTAATCTTATTCTTATTGTTATTCTGGGATTACAGTAAAGCGGTTTTTTGCTGTTCATTTTACTCGGTAAAGCGGTAAATAGTTGTTTACTCAATATAGGGCACAAGTTAAATTTGATCACACGTTATAATGATCTGGGAAGCAATGAGTCCTGAAGTTATGTGGCCCCCAGATCCCGGCCCGGGTCCAACAAAGTTCGGCGACATTCACCAACTTGAGCTTCAACTTACGAAGTGATTTGGCAAACTCTAGCGGAACTCTTTCGAGCGAATATACATATTAAACTGTAAGTACTTTTGGGCATTTTTGTAAATGTTGGAAGGCAAAAGACTGAGGGTGATGTCGGAGGAAGATATGAAGAATATCCTCACATCTGCCATTGATGTACAAGTTATACCTATTCTTGGGTTTGAGGTTATAATTGGTTCAGGAACGGCAGGATTGTTTTTGTTATCTTCTTTGTAAGTGCAAAAGACAAAAGGAAAGGGACAGAAGTACCTTCCTATTATAGTCTGTGATCGAGTACCTGTAGACTGATGAATTTAGATTCTTGTAGAAATTGTTCATATTGTCAACGGCATATCTATAAAGATGGTAAGTTTTGCACCATTTGGGTTTTTTGCGTGACAAATTCGTAAGCTAATTAAAACCTGGAGTTAAAGTGACAAAGTACAAATGCCTGTGTGTTAGCAAGCAGTAGCATGGATATTTTATCGGTCACCAAATTAGAATTGTCAACCGAGTCATATGGAACAAACAAACAATTAAAGGGGTGTTCAGCTCAAACAAAAAAAAAGTTTAAATAAAATAAAAACTCAATAAAACCAATAGCAAACCGCGAATGACAGCAAATACGTTAATATATCTGCGTTCCAGTTCAGTAAAACAAAAACAAATGACGGCGCGCGCGATTGGGTCGGTCAACGACACACATTGCCAAAAACTCCCAAACGGGTCCGTTTTACATAGAGACCATAGTAGCATAGCATTCAATAGGTTAAAAGTTTCGGGTTACCTCAATTGTGGCATTCAACACTTGGGATTAGCGTCAATCGTTGCATGGCTGTGATAACAATTTATTTGCTTTGTAACATGACATGTAATCGGTTTTAGAATTTCGCGCGCAAACCGAACGTTATTTCGGGATAATCTGGAATGATCCTGTCAGCACATCAGAGCGTGCACGTCGATATTAGCGTACGACAGTCACTGTCACCCTCATTTTCCTCCCGTTAGTGAGGGATAGCTGTTCTGTACTTAACGTACGAATGGTTTTGCCACGCTATTGGTACTGGCTAACGATATCGGAATTAGGGCATGAAAATTCGAGGCTGCATTCTGACGTGTCGTCACTGGACGTTCATTTGAGCATTACTAATGGGTAATATTCGCATATTACTGGCAGGCACGGCACTTCGCGCAGCCTCTCAGGGGTAGGAATAACTTGGCGAACTGCGGCGGAACTTCCGAGTTAGCCTTATGTAGAGCTTTATGAAGGTATTTATCTGATAGCGGATCCAGTTCTTGCAGTGCTTTAAAGTTAGTACAGCTAAAACTTCAGCCTTCCGTTGGTATACAGGATGATTGGTTTTACGGGATAGGAGAGCTCTTTTACAGCAAAAAAATATCAGTGATTGTAAAAGAACACCGCGTTTTGTAGAAAACTGAGGTTTTTCCTAAAGACTACGAAGAATCATTTAATAATTTAACATTGCATTTCCAATGTCCTTAAATTAAGTAAGGTAAGGTAGGTAGTGAATAAAGGTTTTTTTTATCAATATGTAGGTGCGTATTTAAAAAGTTTTATTAATCATAATTAAAAAAATATTTACGAGTACATACATTAAAAAGTTAAAAATTAAAGTAGGGGAGACCGGGGATGGTTGACTATAGGGGTAGGTAGACTAACTATCAAAAACTCGTCCGACGCAAAGGCCTTGAGCCAACCAATAAGGCACGAGAGTCCGCCACCTCCCCCCGCTCAGTCACCGGGAACGCGGCGTCGTGCACGCATGTCGTTAGAGAGAAGGAGCGTGATATTGAAAAACAACGCACGTAAGTAATTATTTTTGTCGTAATATTATTTGTAATGACGCCTACTTATTTGTTGTTATTGATTATAAAGCATTTGTAACGAAAGTTTGACTCATGGTCTTTCTGTGCATTATCATTCGTATTGAATTCGTCGCAGTTTTAAGGTTATGGCACGTGATTATAAATTAAAACGTGGTTCGGGGCTAGTAGACTAATGTTTAACGGGGCTGGTCGACCACCTAGTCAACCTACCCCATCATGTTACAGTCTCTGTTGTCAATTATATTGTTATCTACTTATTTATACTTATGTTTATGTATTTATTATATTATGTATAAATTTATGTATATATACTTTTAATATGTTGTAGGATATTATGTTGTAAGTTTTAGTTTTGTTATATCTTGTTCTGTCTTGTTTTTCTGTGCACCTACTCTGCAATTCTCTTCTTGAATACTTGTTCAACTGGTAGAGAATACCACTGGGCATTAAGTCCGCTGTTTGTATGTTTTTTTGTGCAATAAAGAATTAATGAATAAATAATCAAATATTATGAATATTCTACACATAAAATAAGCTCAGTATTTTTGTAATTTTATCTAAAACTTGTTGTTTCAGGACCATGCGAACCTATAAAAGGAAAACTAATAGGGGGAGTACACCTAAAGATGTAATAGAAAGAGCATGTCATGTTGTGGGCACATACAAAATGTGTAAATGGGAATATACTGTTTTATGAATGCAAAAATTGCACCTCTGATTTAGAAGACTGATTGGATAGTATGATCTCAAAATAATTTATCTTATTAATAACATATTATTATACAAGACTGTTACCAAATATTAAAAATAATTAAATTTGTTAGGTACGATATGTGACCAAATGATTAAAGTTTATAAGAAGTGGTTTAGTTATGTTTTAAATACTTAATAAGAAAACAACGTGTGTACCTGAATTAAATTTTAGGTACTCAAATTGCATAATTTTAATTGTCTGATTGTTTATTGTTGTTTGAAGTTTATTATGTTTAACTAGAGTGGCGGAATATCGCTTTTTTGTTTCAATAAACAAAAATAATAATACACCTGTTTTTTTGTATCTTTTATCCCTATATTTCTTCGTAGACATCGCCCTAACAACTTCATAGGTCAACTTACCCCTGTTGACAAGTCAACCTACCCCAGATATGGGGTAGGTTGACTAGTTTTTCCTATGCTACGAGATCCGGCCTGTACACTATATCGTAAGGAATATCGTGCTTTTGGCCACTTTTTTCTAAAGCTTAATGGTATATCTATTAACTGAAATCGCTATCAAATTAATATACTTTAAAGAAATAAAAATACTAATGCTTAAGTTGAAATTTGGTCAACCATCCCCGGTCTCCCCTACGTAGGTACTACATTTCCTTTTTTGCAATAAATTAGTTCAAGTTTGCCCCCCTAAAAGGAATCTATCGATTATATGTGTGTGTAAGCGTGGATTTGTGTGAGATAATCCCCTATTATCTATTTATGGGTATAAACCAAAATACATGTCCAGTTAAAGTAGAGTTTCGTCACCGCAACGAAACTGTCGATTAACGTCAAACACAAACATTTTTATAACGAAATTGTAAGTTAGATATCATTTAGGTGACATTTAAATAGCGTCTTAAATCAATTTTGGTTTTTACCCTTATGATTTTTTATTGTAAATAAAAACAGTTTTTTTACGAGTTTTTACCGAATCCTACAAAATTGTCTTCAAGCCGTGATTATGTTAATAAATAAAATAATCTTCCAAATCACTGCCGACATTTAAATAGCGTCTTTATGTAAATCAATTTTGGTTTTTACCCTTATGATTTTTTATTGTAAATAAAAACAGTTTTTTTACGAGTTTTTACCGAATCCTGCAAATGTCTTCGAGCCGTGATTATGTTAATAAATAAATAATCTTCCAAATCACTGTCGTGTTGCCTTAACCTACAACTACAATTTAAAGACTATATCCTTCAAGTGCCTTACCTATAACTCGCTACAATATTTAAACATAATAGTTTAAAAGATTGTTAGCTGCATATAATTTGAGCACGCCGGGTGGGCACAGAACTGAACGCGATAATTTGCATGTGACCATCGGTAATACAACTCTTTAAAAGTCGGCTAGGGGGTTATTATGACATGGCTATGTAATTCATTTTACGGCGAGCGTAGGACTGAGCTATAGCAGTTATATAACTATGGCATACTAAACCCCTTGGACGCGGACAGTTTTCCAACAATGTAGCTTGATTTCATTTAAAACGATGTATCCAAGTGAAATAACACCCTACACTTATAAAAAGTAATTGTCGATGTCAGACATTATATTTAAAGTTTTAGACCCATAATATATTTTGACAGATTTTTTTAATCGTCAGGTTTCGAAGAATGCAGCTTACTCTATACTTTATACGTTTAGGTACTTAAATAAATGAGAACAAACAGACCCCTTTCGAATTTAGACGTATCAGTGTTCCACTTCTATTCGGCTAACGAACTATACTCCGTGGTTTTGTTATTTACATTTAGTCAAAAACCTAAGCCAACAAACTATAGGCCCACTGCATCTCAAGTTTAACATATTGATGTCGACTATAGCCTGCGTAAGTTGTGGGCAAGTGAGGTGGTATCGGTCATAGAACAAGACGCGGTTGTTCTCACGCCCTATTTGTAGTTTTCAAAGCGCGTCTGTCGTCAAATACGGCACGAGTGAACACTACGAGAGCTCCCATAGTCTTAATTAGCCTCCGCTCTCGGAAAATTCCGTTAACTACGAAGAATTTATACACACAGAATATACGGGAAAGTTCCAATTACTTTCATATTAAATAAAATGAAGGTATTGTTACACACAGTACGGTAGAAAGCTTACAAATATAACATGTTCTCCTACTTGTTATTAGTGTTATTACTCGTAAAAAAATGTGTTTGTTCTAATTCAATACATGATAAGAGTATGTTAATAGTTGAAGAGTGGCATAGACTACTTTTACTCCAGAAATTTGGTACAGTCATTTCCACGTAGGAACTCAGCATAAAACAGCGTCTATCTTTTATGGTGCAAGCCCGCATTCACCTTCTTCAGGCACACATCTCGACGTGATGAAAATTCAATCGAGCGCCTGGTGGTACAGAGTAGAGTTGAGGGTGTCAGGGCGCGCGGCAGATCTCTGATGAGGTGGAAAGACCAGCTGAAGGCAGCAGTTGACCATCCCTTGCACGCTTGCACCTGGAAAGCCTCCACCCGAGAAGAATGGCGACGAATAGTGAAGCGGGATACCAAACCTGGAGTGATGACCTCGTCTACTCTGCCAAGAGTGTAACGGTGAAGAAGAAGCCAGGAGTTATACTTTTTTGGTGGTCACAATTCTAACCTTACCTAACCTACGTAGCTCACGCTTAAGAAAGCCTTAAAAGTCCTTTCAGCAGAAAATAGGTTTCGATGAAACGATTCATTCGATCAAAAATAACGTCGGTGATCCAAGGGGATCTCAATTAAATGAAAGCCTTCAAATCAAACGTCTTAAAATATAAATATCATATCTTCGTTCATAAATACCCTACCATTTCACTTCAATTACTGCCCACGATAAAAATCCAATATGAAAGTAAAATAAAAATGTTTTAGCAATAAAAACTTCAGCTTAATACGTATTTGTTTAACATAAAAGGCGGTTTTTATCCTTCTGAATATTGTGCTTTGTTGGGGCCATATTATTATTACCTTTATCCTAACAACTTAGCACATAATTACACGGTTACATGGCGCACGCTGTATGCATAACTAATGGAGATTATTATAAAGATATTAACCAGCGGCCAGCGGGAGCGGGTGGCTCGCCATGAAGCGTAACAAGTCTGGAAGTATGGGCCTTATAAGTTAGTGTATGAATGTGAATAGGTACTTCATAAGAAACCGCCGAATCTGTGACATTCATGTCGTTCCGAAACATATTGCTCAATGGGGACCGTTTCTCAACAACTTCTCAACGTCGTGTTCTTTTTGCATCTATTTAATGTAATTTTGTATTGTTGCGAATAAATGTCTCTTTATCTTTATCTTTTATATTACACGGGGTTTTTCTCTTCTCGGTGAAACCATAATACTTTTGACATGACGCACCTTCAGAACTATAGTGGCCTAATTCAAAATTTCAGCTTTCGAACTTTAAGTCATAAATTGATTATGAGAGAGCCCTAACTCGAAATTCAAAATTTCTGAATTATGTCACTATTATTTGGAAGGTGCGATGTTATCGTATTGTTTTAAACTCAGCCGCAATTACTGTCAGTGTCGTGCATGACAATTAGAGCCATGGTAATGTTGACAATACGATAATATGTTAAGTACTAAGTACAATACGGTTTTAACCAGTAGAATAAAAGCCCGTGACAGTAATGGTGGCCGAGTTAAGAACAATACGATACGTGTCAAAAATAATATGGCTTTACCGTGTAGAATACGCCCACGAGTACTATTGTATAGATAATAATTTACAAATTACTGAATTTATTGAGATGCTTGCGTTTTTTTTTCTTTTCAGTTTTTAATTTACTAGAATCCTTTAATTAAAAAAAACAACTAATATAACAGCAGCAAATGTCATCGATACGACGTATTGGTTGAATGCTGACCTCTTCGAATGTTTAAACAATTAACGTGCGTATGCGTATGATTGTGGTTGGGAGCACCGAAAGCAAAAGATCGCACGGTCGTTCACCAACAAGATGGACCGGTCAAGTGAAAGAATGGCATCCTCCAAATTCTACACGGTTGTAAGAGACGTGCTGGACCGAAACCGATGGAGGCAGATCGTCCGCTCCAGCTGCAACCCTGATGCTGACCACGATCCTCAGATATGAGGGACCGACCCCAGAGAGAGACAGAGAGAGAGAGCATGCAAATGGTTGATTTAAGTCAAAAAATATACCTACATAAGTCACGCGACCAGATTATTAAGAATACAAGTAGTATGTCACAAAACCTACGTTAAAAACGACTTTGCGTTTTTCGACGGTGCATTCTGACTTCTGAGTGGCATTTTTTGAGATAAGTTCCAAAAAAGCGGCTACCCCATAATTTCTTGGATTTTAGAAGACCCTGGCGATCAATTATTTTGAAGATTAATCTAAGTTTTTCATTAATGTACAATCAGCAGTAGGAGTACGCAGACTGACGAAAAAGTCAACATTATCTACACTCTCATTCTCTTGTCAATAGAATCGTGATAAAGATATTTTTGAGCTCTTTGACTGTGTATCTTCTTCTGCTTCTCACTTTCTTTACCTATAACGTTAGTAAAATATTGTAAGCTATATTTAATAAATGTATATTTTTCTACGTTATCTTTTATTACTGTACGTTAAGGCATCCGTTGTTTTTATTTAATCTCTCAATCGGCAATCGCTCAAAGGTTAACTGAAAGAGATTCCTTAAATAGACAAGTTCGCTTTTTTGTAGAGTACACCTTTTATCTACACTCATATTATAAGTCCTCTATAATGCGTTCAGAATCCGTAGACAATGAGCATCATTACAAGATACAATTTTACTATGATATTTTTTCTTATCTGTAGCTGTACTGTAAAGTTAAAATTACGATACAACTTTTGATAAAGTAATGTTGTTTAAATTTGGAACATCTTCCAAAACCAACACAATTCAAACAGGGGGTCAATTCTAGTATCTATTAAACGTCGACTCGGTATATTTTAAGTAGTGTCGTACGCCGTTTTGATATCGAGTGACATTAGAATAGGGACTTAGTTAGTCTATGATTTAAAAAAAAAAAAACATATTCGTGATACAGGTTAGCTTTGCCGCCATTTGTTTGTTCTGCCGCCTGTTTTTAAAATCCGGAAAGAGTACTTATAATATGTGTGTAGATAAAGTAATGTATGCAACTGTACATAATTAGGCCTTAAAAAACTCGTGTGATGTTATTAACCACACTCGTGTTTTAAGGACCCTCTTTATGTACCTACCAGTTACATAAAATACTATTGTGTTTCGGTTTCGTTTTTACTTTGTTATTTTCTATTTGCGATATAAAGAGTTTGTGGGTACCTATTCCCAAATGTTTATTGATTTTCAAAACAGTGATGTTCAAATACTTATTGCGGGGTTATTATCAGGGATCGGAAATTCGGATCGATATTTACCTATACTTTAGCGCCGGCTTTGTTGTTCAGTTGTATTTAGGTGGACTCAATCATATAATTCATATAAGATTTCCGGGATTTCAAAATAAATAAATTACACCGGCATTAATTCATAATTATTTATTTATATTAACTGTTTGAAGTTATTTTCCATGTATATGTTTAATCAAATGTTATTTAATTTACCTGTAACTTATTAACCTAACGAATTTATAGGAGCAAAACAGAACGTTTTATCCTACATGTAAAGTAATTATTATATTAACGTTTTGTAGAATCCCAAAATCCCAGAACTTAAATTATTAAAATAATATTTTTAAGAAGCCTACTATGCAGTTCAGTTTACGCTGAGAGAAAAGGACAGCTATATAACTGCTATAGGTCTGTCCTTTACGTTCACCGTAAAATGAACTGCATGGTTACGTCATAATAACCCCCCTGTTAATTTGCTGTTAATTCAGTATCCATTGCGTACACACGTGGGCGCGATATTTGCCATTATACAACAATATGTCGTACTGCTCGATAAAAACAGTATCAACTCAAAATCCTTGTTAGCTTTGTTTCAAGCTTATAGACTTTGCATTAAAGTTGATTTTAAAATACAGTTGTATTTTGAGTTACTACTGTTTTGATCTAGCAGTGCGATGTATGTGCATAGCCCGGCTGAAGGACGGTCACGGTCATTTGATAATTGCATTGTCACGTGAACTGCACTTGTTTAATTTCAAGTTTGTATAACAGAGAGGATTAAAGCCAATTACTGGATTTTACTGTTAGGATGGCTACGAAATTAAATTAAAGTAAATAAATGTAAAATTTAAGTAACGATCAAGTCCATGTCAAGGGACTACATACTGTACTTATGAGACTTAAACCCTTAGACATCCTTCAATCAACTGTACTTTTTCAAAGTTTTGGTTTTATTTAATGTTACAATATAAATTCTATTCAACGTCAAAAATACACGTAAAAAGGGAAAGGAAGGATTTTAAAAGATAGTTAATCCTTAAACATACAATGCAGACTATTAAGTAGAAAGAATGTAAACTAAATTATATTAAAGCGACAATCTGTAAATAAACTAAAGCGGCATCTTCACGCATTAGTATCGAGTACCAATCACAAACATTATATTTTACCTAATGAGTACTAAAACATTATCAGCAGCCATAATCACGCCTGCTACAAGATGAAAGCCTGCATTTTGTTATCCGGGCCGGACGCCGTCAATTTCAGCCGGACGGGAAAACCCGGACGGGTGGAGACGGCAGCCCGACCGCAAGAACGGTCACGGAAAAAGTGATTTCCTTCATAGCCGGGTTGGCGTGTAATGGCCCGAGTAAAGAATTGTCGTCCGTACCCCGTCCCGATGTATCGGGTCCACATACGCTCTCTCCAAATAAATTACCGCTCAGATTGACCCAGAAAGCTACAGCTGATGTTTGTTGAGAATCATAGACCAGTTTTATTTGCTTTTTATTTTTCCGTATCGGATCCGGTGGTGATGGAATAGTGGAATACTAAAAAGCCAATGCCGCATCGTATTGCTCTGTTTGGAGGCGAATGTTTTACGGCTGTCCCACAGCTAGCATTTTTGTACGATACGAATGGAGGAAAATAAGAATTTGCCACTCCGTAAACTCACGCAAGAAAAGGTTAGCAATGAGGGTAACAAATTGTGTGGGCCGTAACAACGGCAGACCCTCCGTCCAGTTCTAATCTTACTTAAGTAAGATTTAAAAACATGCTTTCAGGTAATATTCACGAAAATATTTTGCCTGTAGACTAATTAGCTCCATTAACTTTGGATTAAAATAGCTAATCCAAAGATATAGTCAACATTTTAAAAGAGCGATAAGGCAATGTTGCCATGCTTAATAAAATACGCTTTAGAAATTTTCGATGTAGGCGGTACAAAGTGAGCGTAGGTTTATTGATAGTTATTTTCAGAGATTCCTTAAATAACTGCCGCGTGTGCCTCCGGCGCTAGGCATACAGATGCTTCTGAAAATTCTAAAGAACAAAGACATAACATGTTAAATAATTGGCTTTATCAAGTGGGATTCTTACCGGTTTGTCGCTATTTTTCGCTACTTTGGTTTATATTTAGATGTTCATTAGTGAACCCTCTTCACGAGCACGAGTCAAACTAAATCACTGACCATTTTATACTCTGATTATCACTGGCCATTTTATAATCAAAAAGTTCCCCATTACTTGCGCTCGCCAGTGTATTGAAATCGCCTCTCGCTCTTAGGTGCTCCACGAGTGTGGGGAAAATAAAATTAGAGTGTTGTTGATTCGCTTGTATTATTATAACTTGTGCAGTAAAAACAAACTTTTTAGCTAAATTATAGGTGAAAAACTTAAGTAAATGTCCTTTTGCATGTAGTTGTGTACAAAACTAATATTGATTATACGTCAAAGGCCGTGCCAGGATAAGCTAAGAGATTTTGCCCCCCTTGAGTTTGGGGTTGTAATTTTTATAGATTGTGTGGCTCTGCATTAGTAATTGTTTTGCCAAATTTGAGCACCCTAAATATCATAGTTTTCGTTTAAAAAAAAAAAAATATATTTAATTTTTCTTTGATATTTTTTTTTCCTGTTAACCGATTTTAATGAGCTTGGCATATAATGTACATTTAACCAAGATGATCAAATGGCCATAATTATATTTTCATTATGCCATAGAAAAAAAATTAAAAAAACCCATTCAAACTTTTCAGTTTTTTTTTTTTTTCACTTCCATGTTAGAGACCGCTCTAATTTTTTCACTGGTAAAACTCCCACTAACGTCCTATAATATGTATTTTTTTCAAAATTTTTGCTAAGGGAGAACATGGAGTTATCTTGACATGAAATTCTTTACATGAGCATTTCTAAAAAAGTTTGTACATTTCATTCACGACTTTAATTTGCAAAAAAAATTGCAGGTTGGTAGAGTGAATGAAGCTGAGCCTAAATAACATAGTCTCCCAAAATGTCCTCATACATTTGTATGAAACTTTCCTTTTTTGTTACCATGAACCAAAGAAAGTTAGTAACAAAAAGGAAAGTTTCATACAAATGTATGAGGACATTTTGGGAGACTATGTTATTTAGGCTCAGCTTCATTCACCCTACCAACCTGCAATTTTTTTTGCAAATCGAAGTCGTAAATGAAATGTACAAACTTTTTTAGAAATGCTCACATACATTTCCTAGAACCGCTATAATTTAAATCGGAATGATTGCAACCTCTTTAGAGGAACGTACATGTTGCATATGAAATACTTACTGGCCACTTACATTTCAACTTTTTAAAGAAGTAAAAAAAAAGACAACAAAAAGAACTCCTTCCAATTGTCGTGCGTTGGTAACATAATATAAACCATTCCAATATGAATTCATTATCAAAAACCACTGCAATACAACGCGTTTTCCGTAAAAAAGTTAAAACGCTGTATTGTCTCGCAATGAAAACAATTCTGCAAAGTATAAACGAACAATACGATTTCTTTAATAATACACTTCCAATTTTTGATCAGGTAAATGTCACAAAGGCATATTGTGCATTTGTATAGTAATTAATAGGTACTTAATTTTAAATAGGTAGTTTAAATAATTAGTAGTAGAAGTAGTAGTAGTAGTAAACTCTTTATTGTAAGTACACACAAATAATTACCTATGTTTTTTTATCATTTAGATTGAAGACATGCATGTTAAGTTATACTACCTGAGACTCCCAAATTACATATCCGTGGATAAACATAGGTAATTATTTGTTTGTACGTACAATAAAGAGTTTTACTACTACTACTACTTTTACTACTAATTATTTAAACTACCTATTTAAAATTAAGTACCCATTAATTACTATACAAATGCACAATATGCCTTTGTGACATTTACCTGATCAAAAATTGGAAGTGTATTATTAAAGAAATCGTATTGTTCGTTTATACTTTGCAGAATTGTTTTCATTGCGAGACAATACAGCGTTTTAACTTTTTTACGGAAAACGCGTTGTATTGCAGTGGTTTTTGATAATGAATTCATATTGGAATGGTTTATATTATGTTACCAACGCACGACAATTGGAAGGAGTTCTTTTTGTTGTCTTTTTTTTTACTTCTTTAAAAAGTTGAAATGTAAGTGGCCAGTAAGTATTTCATATGCAACATGTACGTTCCTCTAAAGAGGTTGCAATCATTCCGATTTAAATTATAGCGGTTCTAGGAAATGTATGTGAGCATTTCTAAAAAAGTTTGTACATTTCATTTACGACTTCGATTTGCAAAAAAAATTGCAGGTTGGTAGGGTGAATGAAGCTGAGCCTAAATAACATAGTCTCCCAAAATGTCCTCATACATTTGTATGAAACTTTCCTTTTTTGTTACTAACTTTCTTTGGTTCATGGTAACAAAAAAGGAAAGTTTCATACAAATGTATGAGGACATTTTGGGAGACTATGTTATTTAGGCTCAGCTTCATTCACTCTACCAACCTGCAATTTTTTTTGCAAATTAAAGTCGTGAATGAAATGTACAAACTTTTTTAGAAATGCTCATGTAAAGAATTTCATGTCAAGATAACTCCATGTTCTCCCTTAGCAAAAATTTTGAAAAAAATACATATTATAGGACGTTAGTGGGAGTTTTACCAGTGAAAAAATTAGAGCGGTTTCTAACATGGAAGTGATAAAAAAAAAAAACTGAAAAGTTTGAATGGGTTTTTTTAATTTTTTTTCTATGGCATAATGAAAATATAATTATGGCCATTTGATCATCTTGGTTAAATGTACATTATATGCCAAGCTCATTAAAATCGGTTTACAGGAAAAAAAAATATCAAAGAAAAATTAAATATAATTTTTTTTTTTTTAAACGAAAACTATGATATTTAGGGTGCTCAAATTTGGCAAAACAATTACTAATGCAGAGCCACACAATCTATAAAAATTACAACCCCAAACTCAAGGGGGGCAAAATCTCTTAGCTTATCCTGGCACGGCCTTTCAAAAATTGAATGTCGGACGGTCTATACCTACAGATGTTTTACAACTACATGCAAGTGGTCATTTACTCAAGTTTTTCACCCATAGTAAGTGTTAGCAAATACGAGTAAATTACTATTGCAAGTGACAGTTAAATCACAGGGTGAATGTCAACTTTGTTTTGATTTTTTTTATTGTTATGTTATGTCACTTATGTCACCCCAGGAACGCCTGCATACAGGGTGAATAAATTACTAAGCATGACTGCTACTGCTTTCTTAGCGGATTGTCGGAAGTCAGTTTTACTGTAGGTATAAGAATTTGCATTGGGAATCGATTTAAATTACTAGTTGTTTTATCAACTGTCGGCAAGGGTAGTAAATTATAAGCAACGCAACAATTAATTTCTATGCGTAAAGGCCACATACATCACTTTAACGAGTAATAAATTGTCATTTATTCAACCATTCATCATATGGTTTTACTATGCGTAAAATATGCTTTATCGAGTTATTTTATTGAAGATAAATATAACTGCAATGCATAACATATCACTTTCAAATAATAAAGGTTTGTTTAAGAGCTGTTTGCGGGCGGGTCATTCTACTTTTCAGTGTACATTTTTGGTTATAGTCCGATAAAAAGTATACCAAATTATGAATCCGCGTCTAAATAAATAACATAAACTTAGAATGTTTAAGTTTGACGGTTTCCAAAAAAACAACTCTTAAATGACTCAATTATCGTTAAAAAATCTTGGTAACTCAGTGGTAAATTGCACTCTTTCCATAGAAAAGGCGGGGACATCAACATCCACTGCGTTACTGACATTATAGTTATTACAAATAACTTTTTATGTATTAGGATAATTCTAAATACAAGCTTATTTACGTCCCTCTTCGAGTTTCAAGTTAGAAAACGGTGCAATTCACCGTTTTTGAAAAAAATATTGTTTAGTGCAAATGTGACTAAAAATTTATGTACAACGAAAAGTAGAATGGCCCGGGCGCCAAACGAGTTTGGGAAAATTATTTATCAATATGTTTTAACGACGAAAAAACTTAGACGTTGTTGATTTTTGTTTGAACTAACTTTTCATCTTGAAAACTTTTGTTTTACTTAATTTGTTTGTAGTTTGTTGGAATTGCAGATGGAAAACTATCTGGCACATTGGTTTATGTACGTCCACGTAGAAGTAGATTCCCTCTTCCCCCTCTTCCCCCTATTCCCTCGGGAACTCATTATTTTTACGGGATATAATTACCCTATTTGCTGTTCCAGACTATAATCTATGTCTGTGCTAAATTTCATCCAAATCCGTGAAGCCGTTCTGGCGTGATTGAGTAATAAACATCCAAACTTTCGCGTGAAGAATATTAGTAAGATTATCAACTTTCCATTTCCAATCCTTTACATTTAAAGATAAGCGGATAATGCACAATGTTAAAAAATATTACAAATTAAATATTAATACCTATATAAAAGAATACCAATTAAAATTTTGTAACTTGTAATTAGTTAAAGCTCAGTCGTTCCAATAGTGCCACCTATCGGGGAATGCAGTGTACTTTCCTAAATACATTGACAGCCGCAGGCTCTCCCCTTCCTCAATAAAAAAAACCCAGTAACGTTATTGACACTGGGTATGATCGATACTAACAAAACTAACTGTGTTGCCTTGATTATGTACTTTTAATCAATCATCAAAGTATAATTAAATTTGTAATTGGTATAATAGATATGCCTGCCTATACGCTGAGGCGTTGAGGTATCACGTAATCACGCTAACAACTAAATTACAAGTATTACAACCGACAAACAAACCTCCGAACACAAACTTTGTATTGTAACAATATTAAAGAATACAACACGTGATATACACGTAATGAATGAATGTTCCTCCTCTCCACACGTCCACGTAGATACCTACTTCGCAACGCAATAAACAAAAGGATGACGTCATCATTACGTCATCGCGCAAGAGAAGCGACGCGACCGCCCGAACTCCTCGATACATTTTGATGTACTAATCTACGGGTTATATTATAATGGCCTATGTCGAATAATATGTAAGTATAACGAAGTTAATCGCATTTGAAATAGCCTTGATCAGTAATGGGAGTTACTTCACAGCTTTTTTGGTGTCAGACGTATATTGACGTAATGCGTGCATAATAAACGTTTTGGGATCAGATGACTGTTTTTATGAGAGATAGAGGCAGAAAAGCATAGGCATATTTAAATTTTAAAGTGTAACATTGTCATAAAGCTTTTTTTAAATATTTTAGATAACGCATATAAAATGTTAAAAGGTTTTAAATTTGACAACGCAATAATATAAAAAAGGCAAATAACGCACATTATACTCGTAATATACGGCCGTGAAGATTGTCTCATAGCAAAAGTTTATTTTGAATACATGAGTTGTTAGCGCAGATTCGCTCAGTTTTTATAAAGCCTCTATTCTGTTGTTTATTTATGCATAACTTTATATTATATTAATAAACTTTTCTGTAGTTCACAGATTAATGTCTTGTTGATTAATATCGCTGTAATACAAGAAACCCCGCTCATTACGAATGTCAATATTATGTTTTGCGAGCTTTGACGCGCGGTTTTCCCTTGCGCTAACATTGTTTTCCCACTAAGGTGAAATTTGAGAACACGCTGTAAATTCATATGTAGATGAGCCACAACTGAAACATTAAATGTGAATTTAAAAGTGACTTACGCAAGATCAGGCGCATTGTGGCAGAAGAAAAAGATAAAATATATTTATTCAGTAGGTAAGTAGGCCGTTCGGACACTTTTAAACGTCAAAATTCTACCAGTGCTTCCAGAGAGACCACTGCTGAGAAGAAACGCCGCAAGAAACTCAACAACACAGACGCTCTGATATAGTTTATTTTCTCACTTCTAAATTACTGTAAATTTTACAGTACAAAGTATTAAAATCCAAGTATTTGGAGATGTTTGGTGAATGCTGTCTCAAATAGCAGAATTACGTCATTTGCATATAACTTTTTAATACAATTGCCACGACGACTCACAAAATCAAATTCCATAAATTTATTTATTCTTTTCTTAGCTTAGTTTGGGACTAGGTCAATTGGTGTGAGATTGTCCCCTGATATTTATTTATTTATTTACATACATACATACATACCTTCACGCCTGTAATCCCAGAGTGGGGTAGGCAGAGCTACAGAATTACCTACAACTTTAAAAACTTGGTGATAATTCTGTAACCACATTTTGCACAAATAGGCTAAGATGTTTACCAGCGTATTAGTGACAGGTTGCAAGCCCATCGCCTAACAGTACTACAAGCCTTTATTCCCTTAGTCGCCTCTTACGACATCCACGGGAAGATATGGAGTGGCACTATTCTAACCCGGCAACCACACGATCTTTTTTATTTATTATTTATTATTAGCAAAGTTGGGACGCAATATACAAATGTCAGAATATAAATAAAAAAACCCAATTGCGATTCTCATCTTACACTGTTACAGGCACTTATGCATATGAAAACCATCGATATAAGTATTTAGGATACTTACAAGTTTCACCCAAATTGAAAGTAAACGATCATAAACAGAGCCTTATTACAGTAAAAGCCGTATCAGCAAGTTGAACGTAACGTAGTTATAGTAGCCGTATACTACAATCCAGAAGAAAAAGGCAGTATAAGAGTATGACGTCTACATCCGCATACGCCCTTTTTGTTTCGATCGGCAGTACACCCAGTGGGCGGGCGGACGTCACTGCGCCCACTCCGCCCGCCCACCGCTGCATCGGCAGGCGATTGCGTTTTAATATGTATCATATTCATTTATATAAACTTTATGTAAGCATTCTTGGTAATTGGATTTTCTTGTGATTGTTTACAACGAGGAATTGAAGTTTACATAACATGTTGAGGGCCGGGGCGGGGCGGCGAGGGGTTGCGGAGGGGGGACTATAACAGAACGACGAGGTTGAATAAAGTGTTATTTCGAACCCCTATGTTTAGTATTTGTCATTTTAATGCGTTTTTTGTCTTTTAAAGGTTGTATTTGAAGTTAGATTTTTGAATGGGCGGCACTAGCGTAGATCCGAAGGTCCCAGAGCTGCCCAAATTGAGCTGAGGGGTTTCAGTGGGTATCTAGTGTAGTGGCTTATCCCTTATAACCCAGCTTCTGTTCACTAGAGAGCTGGTACCTTATGAAGATGTTCCCTTCAATAGAAAAAAGGTATAACATGATCAAGAGCTCTGAAACTGGTTTGCGGTTTGTAACGTTGGAGTTTTTTAGTAGTTATTTAGCTCCGATCAATCAATCAATCCATTTATTTGCGTCAAACATAAAATGCATGCAAATACAGTTATGCAATTAACTTAAAATCAATTAAAATACAAAGGTAATGTGGTTCATCTAAAAAGAAAAGCATTTCAATTTGCACAATTCATGAAAATAATTATATACAAATTACACATTAAAATAATTGTTAATATTCTTCATAAAATATAATTTACTTGATAACACACTCATCCAAGGCATTGGCATAATACCCCCTAATAGAATAATAATTTGTTCTATCAATGAAGAAGCCCTTCACTCTATGTTCAAAAGTTCTATACATTTGACTTTCTGATCACTTGTATTAAATATTATTATAGCAAAATGGGTTAAAGTAATTAGTCATAATAGTTGTTGAAACTGTAATCTTCATCATTGCGTATGGCACACGTCCTGCATGGATCAAATGTCGATGTACAGGTGTTTCAGCCAGTTTGCTGCGGCAGGCCAAAATGTATACAAACTTTAATAATAAAACGCTATCATTCTCTTTAGAAGCACCCATTCATTCCACCCTGTATCAATAATTCAATATTACAAGTAATAAAAACGTAGTTACCTACATAAAATACTATAATTACAGTAAACTTTTCACGCAGTTTAAAAATGTTTTCGATTCAAACGCCGAATTTAAAACCTTTCGTTCATTGGCGTTAATTGTCACTGAAAAAATCCATGTGGAATTTCCTCACACTGTCGAACTTTTACGGGAATAATCCAGTTCGTTAAGTTTGGAGATTTCAGCCGGTCCGTCAGCGCGCGTCTAAACTGCGGAGATTAACCGTGTTTGCAGATTGAACGGACGGAAGCGGATAGACAGGACCGACGGACAGACCATCGTTGAATTCCTTTATTCAAGGGTTTCAAACTTGGTGTGACATGATGGCATGGAGAACGTACACGAGCACGTTGGTCACCAACTAGTAAGTAGGCTCTAACACCAGCACAATGCCGCGTAACCGAAACGGAACCTAACCTAACCCAAAACACTGCATTGCGATAAAGTTCAAGTTTGATTAAAATATCTGTGTTCATCTTATCACAACATAGTGGATGATGCTCTCCTTGAACAAATTTAGAAATGTTAAAAAAAAAAAATTGGCTTGGTCTGTAAAACGACAGTAAAAAAACAGCCTCAATACACACTCATCCTTTTACACGTTTCAATAATCAAAGAAGTATATGGGTGGTTCTACTCGGGAGGGACGAAAATGAAATGATTCTTGGCACAACTTTTTTTTGGCATCTAAGGTCAGAAAAGTAGCTTGACGCCTAGCTTAGGTCGTTCTATTACTGATCTCAAACGGGCCAGTCAAAAAAATAACATATACCAAATTTATGACCATTTAAAAAAAATATGGGCCCAGGAGACTGAGGCTATGGACAGGATACTGAGTATTGATACAAAATAACTTAAAAACCGTTGTAATTATTTAAATGTTTTATTAATAAAAATAGTTTAATGGCATAAAAATAGTGTCTTTCGTGAAACACTTCTATTGTAAGACTCACAAATTATCACAAATTGACAGTAATTAGGTATTACTACTTAGTACAAAATTAGGAAAATAGAAAAAAAACAAATAGTTTTTTTTGTATTCTCTACACAACAAAAATAGTCAAAGATTTCATTATAATTATAGAAAATTAAATCAACTTACATTTAGTACTAAAATCTTTAAGGTTTTATTAGCCTTCAATAGTTTCATTATTTGTAACTTAACAGTAATCTCACTATTCATTAACATCAATTACAGAGTTCAAAACTCAAAAAACTAAAACTTCAAAATGGCAACAAGAATATCAAATTTTAAGTAAATAAAAATCAAATAAACCTCAATCCAATAAAAAAAAAAACTTATTCTCCAGTCTATAAACAGTATTATTTGTAGTCACAGTCCGACGAGCAATTTTGACATGTAAATGAGGTAGAGTCACTTTTGATGCAACCAATTTGTGCCCACTGACGACATAAAATACACTGGACCCAATCGTTTCCCGTATTATATAAAACACCAGATAAGGCAAAAACAATCATCCGATTCTTCGTCATTTGCTCCTTAGCTTTTCCAGCGTTAGATTTTTTTTGAATTGTGTTTGGGTTTTTTCTTAGTTGTAAGTTTCTTTATTTTATTTGTCTTATCAACCTCTGAAGAGTCTTTGTCTGTATTTATTTTCCTCTTTTGAGTACGCTTGTTTGATTTATCTAGGGAATAAATAAACTTTTTAGAATTTTGGGCTTTTGTTGAATCAGCAATGATCTCATTTGAGAAGAGATCAGTAGGGTCAATTTCTAAGTCTGGCATATCGGCTAATATTTCCGGATTCTCCAAATTGAGAGAGAGACTGCTCGTAGTGCTTTGGTTATCTAATTCAGATCTGCCAGACTGCACCCAACCTGATTCGGTAAAAGGTCTACGTTCTAGAATGCCTGGAGTGGGACTATCAGCTTTAGTTCGTTTTCAGCTATCCTTTGTTTCTCTAATCTTTCTTCCTTAGTAATACTTTTTGGTTTTGCCATTTTTCTGTAAAAAATATAATGAAATGTATAAGATTTTTTTACGTATTCAAATATTACTTACACATATTTTACATTTTTATCTAAATACTTTTATAATTTAAGATAAAAGTGTAAAAAAAATATTATTTTTAAACAAAAAATAAATAATGAAGTTTTAATGTTAGAAATCGAAGTTTTTGCTTCGGGAAATTCACAGCTTAATAATTTATTATAACTATGATAAATAAATAATATGTAACTAATCAAATAATACATAAATATACCAATAATTAATATATAAATCATTACTATTCGTGCGGATCCTTGATGAATCTCAGTCTCCTGATTAATCCTCAGTCTCCTGGCTATTATGTTTCCAGGAGACTGAGAACAGGATACTGAGATTATTTTAAGTTTTTAGCCAATAACTACGTCAATGACACATATAATAATGAAATTATGCAATTCTGTACTCTAATGTAACGAATTTACGACAAATGAATGCAAAAAAAGTATATAGAAAACAATGAATTTTAAATAAATACGTACCAGGATACTGTTAAGCTGACTGGCCGCAGCACAAACTCACTCACGCAACTCGCCGTAGCGACTAAGCCAACCGCGAGCCGAGACGGACGCGAGTGGTTGTATGCTAACTTCACTTCGATCGTACACTCAAACCGAACAGCGACGCGCTAGACGCGGTAATTCAAACTGATTTTAACGTGTTTTGATGTAGCAGGAGACTGAGGTAAAAACCGAGGGACAAAATATAATGCACTTTTTTATTAACAAGTTTCGTATTTAAGGTAAAATTAGACAAAAAAATTGAAACTATATATATTATACTTTTCTATTTTAGTGCAGATATTACGTACATACTCAAAATAAAGTTATGATGCAGCCTTTAAGCTTTTATTTAGTCCGAGAGACATGCCAGGAGACTGAGAATTTGGCACTTTAAAGTACAATTTTTGAAAGTTATAAATTTAGGAGTGAGCTAATTTTTTGTGTCATACTAGAAACCATTTAGTTGTACACCTTCAATCGTAAAACAATATAATTTACCTACAAAAACCACACAAAATAAGGTGAGCCGCGGAAAATTCCCTTGCGAGTAGAACTACCCATATTTAAGAATTAAGAATTGTATCAAGGTTTTGTCTATTAAGTTACTTTAAAAAGAAAAACTGCCGCCAAAAAATACAATTCTACCTGGTGACTCAACTAAAGAAGGTAAAGCAGAAATATAGGTACCATAAATTTCGACCTATTGCAGAATAGATATGGATTATATTTTCCACTAACGATATTAACACAAATTAAAAAAGGACAAGGCCTATAATTACACTTTTCGTGACCGTAAAGTAAACGTTTTCTGTATTGTCGAAGCCGCTCGCACACACTGAATACTGCTAATACCGCAAATACTGCAAATACTGTGAAAGTGTCGCCGTCGGTGCATGAGAAGCAACGCCCACGAATGAATGGAATTAAATCCACGCCGGCGCCGATTAAACGTCCCTTTTTATGCCAGTTTATTTTAACAAAATAATTACATTATTTCGAAAATATTTTTATGCAAGCCGGGTTTATTATCCGAGTGTAAGGAGAAATTTAAATGCGCAGTGGGTGTATGTGCGAGTTTTTGCATATTATGAAAGCTTCAGGGTGTTACAATCAAATGATATCGTTATGCAACAATCTAGGTTCAGTTCAGACGAAATGAACCGCATTGTTGTTGAATTCGGTCAATAGATCAAAACAGAGCTTAATCGTGACCTATAACACATATCCAACAATCATTTTTAAATGATGTTATTCGTAGTTGTTTTTCATATACCGGGTGGAATAAAACAAGGGACTTTTAAGAAAACGGGGATTTGTTTAGTTCTTGTCCTTTATTTTTCACCAATTAACTATATTAATATTTCTAACCGTTTTAGAGATGCAGCTTGTTAAACGTTAGTGCAAGATCTGCACATTAGCAACCCTGGAGACCTGGAGATCCGATGATGAAGTGAAGTTGATGACCAGAGCCCGTAATGTTCATGCCGATGATATCATTTTGACGTCACGCTCCATATAGGGTGATCCCAAATAGTTTTATTGTAAATTATTAATCATTAGTCGTCAATCATTTTAATCATGTAAAAATGAATTCAAAAGTACTCTATTTATACGTGGAATAAATAATACCTACTTGATACATGAAACGTAAATAAAACTATCTATATCATATAATGATTTAATTATATACAATAAAAACAGTGTGTAATCGGGATGATGCTATTTTACTCTAGTTCTTGTTTGAGAACATGCTGGCAAAGCTTACACAAATGAGCTGGAAGCTGGTATTTCAGGAGGGTGCGCATTCCATAGACGGATTACCTGAAGGGCGAAAGAATTGAACAAAAAGCCCGATATGGTGAAAAGGGATTGAGAGCTTAACGTAATTCACACCAGGTGAGGCACCGAAATTAAATATACATTTTAGGCATTGTGGAGCCGATAGGGATCAAACGGAATAGAGAAGAGCGAGCACAAAATCCTCAAACCCCTACGTTGACGTAGGTATGGGCCAATTGAGTTGACGGTGGAATAAAGAAACATGATCGTATTTATGAAGACTATCTAAACGATTAAGAAAGGCGTGTTAAAAAATAAATCATTACCTAAAGTAGGTATAAACAATGGTATTCTCGGCTCGTAAATAAATGTTGAGCGTATAATAATATGTAAAGCAGTGACAAAATAATATTATCTACAGTATTGTGTTTTTTAAGCTTGGTTTTGTAAAGAGTATCCAATTTTTGGAAAATATCATATTGTTTTGAGACCGAAATCAATCACGCAATAAACAGAAGAACAGACATCGCTTATGATAATAATAAATATACGACCAGATTAAGTAGACCTTTTAAAACCAGCTGTCTCAATTAATAAACTACTTAACAGATGATTCATTGTTAAACACTTATCAATACGTATTAACTAACAGTTGATTAAGATTTAACACCCTGTGAAATTCGACATTGCTCTATGTCAAGTTGAGACTGTTTCACAACCAGAAACAGCTCTACTAAATACTTTCACTCGACTGCCACTACATCGCCGAGCCCATCGATCATTGGCAATGCAAATGCTAACGAAATGTAATCGAGAATACTTTCTTTACTTACGTAATGTCTATTGTTATTAGTGATTTATTAGACGAGCCTTGTTTGACGAATATGTGGGAACATGGTGATTTCCGGTGGTTAGCCTTGTAAATTATGTATTAGGTTCGCCAATGATATATTATATAAGGAACTTTCTAAAAAAACTGTTTTGTAACATCTTGAAGAAGTTTTGTTAGAAACTTTTTTGTCGAGAACCTCTCCTTTTTAGAAGTCGGTTAAAAAGTTTAGTTCAATCGACTTTTTATTTTAAGTTTTATAATGTAGCTACTAGTTTATCATCACAATTGTTAGCGTCAGTGAAACCGTCATTAATAATAATGAGTTTCGTAGTGTATAATTATTATTTTTGTTTGTAATACGTTACCATTATAGGTAGCCCACTAAGAATTAAATATTTTACATTAAAATTTTAGGTAAGTACCGAAATTAGTTTTTTTTTTAACCCGACGCTAACTAAAGAAGTGCGCTACATTTGAGGACATACGATTTCTAAAATTTGGTTTCTGCAAGACATTACCCACAAATTATTCCGCGTGAAATTAGTTTTTTGATTATTTGAAAGCAACGGATTTTTTTAGAACGAAAGTAACCTAGACAAGATGCTTAACGCCAACGTAAACGATTCTCGAAAACTGTCTAAATGTATGGAATTGATATGTGTATAACCGCTCGACGCGACCGCCTACGTCAATCCTATATACATTTTTGAAAGTGATGACGTTTTCGCAATGCATCTTGTCTACTGCCACTGTGGTCTTATATTATATAGTTTCTAGCAAACAAAATTGGTGAGGCAAAATATATCTGTCGTCATTATACACGTATAGTAAACATGTTTAAATATTTACTTCAATAAATATTTATATTCACTCCTTCGCCCAAGCAGCTATATTGTATAAACACATCTTCGGTTTGCTGCGTTCGTACGATAAAGAAACCCCGGCAGAAAACTACGTCTCATCGAAACAGCATGTATCTGCAACGAAACATTTCAATTTCCTGAGAAGTTACCGGCTCGCCTCGCCTTTATTCAGGGCGCAATCGCAACTTAGTCACTATTTACTTGATATTAACGTTCTTCAAAATAATATCAAAGTTTAAGACCAATATCGGCTCGACATCTTAAAGCTGAGCGTCCCAAGAACAGTTAAGGGTATTTTATGCCGTCTAGCCTTTTGCAATTTAGGCACAACTGTCTAATAAGAAAAGGAAAACACGTCTTTATTGAATAAATGTGACGTCATTGTACTTAGGCTGCTATGTATAGATTTCCTTTGATTGTTCACTACGCAGCAGTCTAGCTGACTGTATTACGTCGAAATGTTTGCTCGGTCGGCTAGAGGTCACTCTAACCTGTCTGACCTTTGCGTCTGTCTTTTTCTCGCATGAATCGCACCCTAGGTTTCAGTTGTGAAACCAAATTGCAGGCTAGCCTATATTAGCTTGCCAGCAGAGTAAGCGAGACATCTATCGAATGCGTAGGTTCTCTCATCTCGCACGATTTCGAAATGCTTATAGTTCGTCTAAAGACAGCTTAAGCCCCTTGAAAAATCGTTTACGATATGTAATGTATTCATATTTTGTTCGAGACCGACGTTCGATTTTCTTTGAATCTCTCTGAGACGGTTTGGAACTAGAGATAACTATCAAAGATGCTGTGAGTATTTTATATTTGAATAAGAACTTCTTGATAACCACTATACATTATGAGTGAAAGAACAAAGTATGCGTTATATCGATAATTGAAAATCTAATTAACGATGAAACGTAAAACATGAATCGATGTAAACACGAAACGAAGAACATCTGAGCTAAAATAAGTACTTGTTTAAGTTATAAAATTATTTAACGAGTTTGAGTCGTAGACAGATATAAATAGAACATGTGAATCAACAGGACCGAACTGCTTCGTCCACAGCGCATATAGACAAAAGCGGCTTTTGAAACAGCGGAAATAATGTTACTTTGCTCGTAAACCCGTGATATTTTGCAAACGAGGATTGACAGCAGAATATGGGATCCACATTGTAAACAATGAGCTGTTTGCCGCACGCAACAAGTCGCGGGGGCGGTTGAGGCAGTACAGCCTAGATGACTACCGCTCGACCTCTTCCGGCCCTTTACGATCTTTACGTTCCTATAAAGCCTCATCCACCCACAGGATTCGATAGACCTGATCGCGCGGTACTTACTCATTTTACGTAGGATTTAAAACCTTTGTCGTGACCTTTCGTCAATTCGAAGGTCGTGGCTCAACAGTGTTGTAAATATATAAAATGCATTAGCAATGCTTTGTCCGTACGGAACTTACTACGCCGTAATGTATACAAACAAATATAGATGTACCGTTGCTAGTGCCGGAGAGCGGGCGGGCGAGGGCTGCGGCAGTGACACCGTGTTGGGGGTAAAGTTGGTGGTCCATAGCGGCATGCGGGGGCAAGTCGGCAATCATGGTGGCCGTGTTGGCGGCGCGCGGGGCGACGCGCTCGCTGCGCAATGAAGACTGCCGCGCAATTCGCGGGAAAGGGATGGGTCGGGAACACGCATGCGCTCGCAGAACGCGGGAAGGATTTTCTAGAAGCGACTTCCGCAAACATCATGCGACGGGCCGTCTGAGGGCGGAGAATCTTAGCGCGTTCTAGGTCTCTTAAAATGTAAGTCTGCGGACTTAAATGTCATATTGGGAAAGTTAATGCGCAATACGAGTAGTTGCTGCGTAAGTGGCTGTGAAATCTATGTTTGTGTTGGGTTGCAAAGGTGCTTCTTAGAAGTGCTACGAAATAGAACTAGCTAGACGTATCGTACTTAGTGTTAACAATAATGGTAGCTTTAATGTTATTAGATATCAAGACACTCGATTTTATCTAGATTTATACTCTTGAATCGAGTGTATAAATGTAGATAAAATCTGTTTCCTTATCATCTTACAATAATGTAACAAATTTCAAAATATTGTGATTCATTAAAATTCTAATGATGACTTCCAATTAGTGATGGGCCGCGGTAATATTCCCGTTACCAGTAAGTTTCCGTTTGGGAATATTCCCAGTAAGTTTCTAATGTTACCAGTAATATTCCCAAAAGGTGGGAATATACTATACTGGTGATTTATATGAGATTTAATGATTATATAGTTAGTTAAATAAGCAATATGCATAGATATATTCCTTTCTCTTTTACACATATCACCTTTTTTCTCTTTCACACAAACTTCTTATCTGAAATGGCACAAACACAAAGGACTTAGTTTTGCCCTTGACTCGACTCAGTGCACGTGCTTTTTGTGATGATAGTGAAAAATGTGATAATGATTACTAAGCTTAAAAAACATCGTTTTTCATGAAAAGAGGAAAAACATTTATTCACGCCAAAATTACACAATCTAAAAACATAACAAAATTAAAAAAATACAGTAAAACAAATTCTTAAAACTAAACTTAAAACCTAGTGTTACCTCCCCAAGCCCTAATTACAGCCTCCATGCGATCCTTCATTGCCCTCACCAACGTCACGATTCGTTCTTGAGGAATGTCACTCCACTCCTCGACGACGGCGTCCCGAAGCTGTTCAAGGGTAGCAGGGGCAGTATCACGAGACCGCACCCGGCGTTTCAGATCATCCCAAAGGTGCTCTATGGGGTTCAGGTCAGGACTTCTCGCTGGCCACTGCATCACGGGGATCCCAACCTGATCCAGGTAGTCCCGAACAATCAACGCCGTATTAGAGCGGCCGTTGTCGTGCATGAATGTGAATTCAGGCCCGACAAAACCAGCATACGGGACCACGTGGTCCTCCAGGATCTCTGTGAATTACCGATGAGCAGTCAGGGACCCCTGGCCACGTCCACCTCCAGTGCGGGAGACGCACACAAGGTCAGTTTTGCCCTGGATTGAAATTCCGCCCCAGAACATGCAGGATCCTCCTCCGTAGCTGACGGTTTATTCAAAGCAGGCTTGTGAGTACCGTTCTCCCTGCCTCCTGTACACTCTTCTACGCCTATCGTTGCAGAAAAGGCATACCCTCGTCTCGTCGGAGAAGAGGACAGACTGAAGTCTGACTCGCCTATGCTCTGCTGTCAATTTATTGCAGCCCTACGAGGCAGGATTTTCTTCTCTCGCAGCCTTCTTCTTATTGTGGAGACGCTCACCGACGTCCTCCGAGCTGTTCGGAGCTGCTGTTGCACCTCAACAGCGTTGGAGAATCGGTTACGCAAACACGTCGACACAATATAGCGGTCGTCTCTGTCGGAAGTGAAACGTCGTCTCCCAGATCCATGCTTCCTGATGTAGCCTCCAGTCTCCTGGAACCGCTGGGATACTCGTTTCACCCGGAAACGGCTTATGTTGAGTTGTCGAGCAACATCAACCTGCCGTAGTCCTGATTGCAGTAGTGCTACCACTTGAGCTGCTTCTTCTGCCGTGATATCCATTTTTCAGAGTTTTCTCTTACTGGAGCTGTTCAGGTGTGATTTCTGTGATGTCTGGATAGCAAATTACCCATAATTCATTTTTACCTCCCCTTTTATTCGTGTTCATGGTGGCACAAGTAGTGAGTCCTCTAATGAGTTTTCCATGAGTTTTTTTTAACGTGTCGTGATCATTGTTTTTACGAAAAAAAACGATTCGCGTTTTTAAAGTTGATTAACTGTGCTTTCAAATGATACTAATATTGGTAGGGTACAATAAATAAGTTAAGAGCTTTATTCGCTTGAAATCAAAATTTCAAAAGGTGCGATTTTTTTGACGCCGTGTGTATTTGTATAATTAAACTGATTTTCCGACATTTTCTTTCATTTCGATCGAAACTAAGATGTTTTTACCGTGATTTAAAATGTACTTGGCCATAATTACACGATGGGAATATTCCCAGTAACATTGGAAAAATACCTGGTAATTTTGGGAATATTCCCGGTAACATTGGGAATTTACTTTCTGGGGGGGAGCTCCGTATTTTTTTTTATTCTAAATTGTTCCAATGTTCACCAAATAAGCATAAAACACAAAAAAAATATTACTTTATAATTCAGTTTTTCTATATTTCCCTAAATTTCCAATACTTGGAAATATTACTGGTAACATTACTGGGAATATTCCCGCCATGGGAATATTCCCGGTAACGACCCATCACTACTTCCAATTCTTCCAAAGCTCTAAACTCGTAGCAAAGCTCGTTAAGCTTATGATTTTACCATAACAATCAAACTCGAAGAACCAACGAGAGCTCACCATAGCAAAATGCGCACGGCAAGGATCTTTTTAAAACAACATAACATAAGGTCTATTCTTGTATCATTTACGCGCCATATTTTAGTTTTTTATACCTACTTTGCTTTCTTTGTTTAGGTTCTTTTGTAAAATTACTACGACAGAGGGTATCTACAGTCGTGCTAAGAATGACGTCTCCAATTATGGTATTTCATACTTATTACCTCTACGTGGTCGTCTTTTTTAAGTAAATACCATCGTATTTTTAAGTTATACGAGTATTTATTTGTACTAAAGTACTACGGACCGTGTAAGTACAATGGACCATCATGCATGAGCTAATCGTGAGGGCCACCGTGTAGCTCCGAAGACTTTTTGTATCTGTATGTGACGTATAAATACGTCCTTTATGTTGGCTATTCATGGCCTATTGTGTGCGTGGGCCATCAAGCTTCACCGGTGTTGCCAGGCTAAACAACGACGGCACCAATATACCAAGAACAAGTAACTCTTATTTAATCTGTGCCAAGAGCACTAAGACTTACGACCGCATGTAATTCTAGATAACATCTGTATAGGCCAAGAGGATAAGTTAAGGGGGGTTTTTATCCGCATTGCCTTAGATGATGTCTCGCTCTTGAAGGTCGTTTGTGACCGAGATCACAGATATGGCCCTAATATAAATGTAGTGGCTGTTTTACGACGCACTCCGCGGCCCCTTCAAAGATAATTTGCCTCGAAGTGTGATAAAATCGGCAGGAGCTTTGGACAAAATGTATTTATTGCCATCAGTGTTTTGAAGAGAATTTAAGTATATTTTAAGTGGTTTGCCAGATAAGAAGATGTAATGACACAAAACATGAAAATACAGGACGAACGCAAGTAACAGGGTTGTTTAAGGCAATTTTAATAGATCCCGTAATAGGAAATCGAGGGAACCACACAATACTTGAAAATAATACGTGTCTTATAGGAGGCGATTTATAGAAGACTGAGACACATGCACATATAATCGTATTATATCATAAATTGTTGGCGTGTTTGTTGCGTTTCGTCTCCTTTTGGAATACACTGGTCAACTTAAACTAGTAAAAGCGCCCATGCCGCTTACTTAGGTACACATGCATTATTTATTACGCCCTGGAAATTCGAATATCATCTTTATTCAGAACAATTTAACATGTTAGTGTGAGGCTACCCTTTGAATGCATGCTCGATGATCTTGCGTATCGTTCAGCTTAATTTCCATGCTATAATCGCTACGGTGTCCACCGAGCCTAATACCCCGATCCAGGTTAACATCATCGACCCAATTCAGTCGACTATGGAACCCAATCAGGCCCTAATTAGCGTCTGACATTTATGCGTCAGATTAGCTATGGTTTAACTCGTTCACTGCCGCGGGCTCGATATAGTGTCGAATTTATATAAACAAGAATTTGAAAGATTACCTAATACCGCACGATAGTTTATTTTTGTTTGAAGTGCAAAATCAAACGACAAAGGGGAAGAGGGAGACCTAAGCTAATTTACTTTAGCCAATTAAGACAAAATTCGTATCGTATCAGATGAAAAAGATGAGAAAAAAGTGGCAAGTACTAATCTAGCTCTTAAGTTAAACGATGATGAGAATTAAATAGTATACCTAATAGGAATTAGTAGTAGTAGTACGACATTAGCTTACCCTTAAAGGTCACAGGTCATTTGAACCCCCGGCCCCCGATCCGCCCCGCCTCACCTCGCGGTTAGTATTAAAAACGTTACGTAGCGTAGTAGTTGATGGTTTATTTATCTGCTTTATTAATTGGGCATGCGATGCGTCTTTATGTAGCCCCGTCATTGGGGCTGCCATCTCTTCCATGGCACATTGTAAAAGTAAAGTATATTACAGAATTAAGGCTGTATTCTATTATTAGTATAGAGACTATACTAGCCTGTGCCTGTATTATTATTAGTTGATTGTTGTATTTTTTTCTTGTCATTATATTTTTTTATTCAAATGGTCCCGGTGGACGCCCAGCGCTGGTTTTACTACCAGCAACATGCTGAGCTGGGACCATTAGACCAGCCACATGTATTTTCTCCCTTTTGTTTAGTTAGTCGTTTTAACCTTTTGTTAGAATTATGATGTCTGAATAATCATTTTTTGTTTCTTTCTTTTCTTTCTATTCTACTACGTAAAACAATATTGCTTTTGGCAAGTTACGTATTGTTTTCCAATCGGCCACCATTACTGTCAAGTTCAAAAGAGTTATATGCAGTAACGTCAATACGATAAGATACATACACATACAAAAGAAATGATGTTAAAGGCAATTTGGTTTTACCGAGTTGAATATAACCCCTAGGGCAGGGGTCGGCAACCTGCGGCTCGCGAGCCACATGCGGCTCTTTGGATGTGAGGCTGCGGCTCTTTAGTTCCATTCGCAAATATTATTTATTTTATTAAAAAAAACAACAAATATCAACAAACTTTATGAAAGTATAGAGGCTATTTATTGTTGGCAAGAAAAAAAATTGTGGCTCTTTAAAAACTTGAATAGTAATTTTTGGCTCTTCCGACTCAAAAGGTTATTATTTATTATTTTATTTATTTAATTATTAGGCACGGTACAAAAGTAAATATATAACAATATTCCCGCAAAACTGTTTTTACAGTTTGTCTGCAGGCAGGAGTCTCTATTTAGCTAAGTAAGTAACAAATAAGGTAAGTGAGACTAATAAGGGGCTTATATTGGCTGCGTTTATCGCGTGATAAAATCTGGATAAAGCATCCCTCACTTTCTGACACCTAATAAGTACGAGAGTAGGTACCTGATGCTATAAACGCGACCATAATAGGCCCGTTGATATGATATCACGCTACAATTAACACGGTTCTAGGACTGCATGTAAATTAAATTACTTAATTATATCGTGTGTGTCTATGGTAATGTAAATGATACTTAATAACTTGTTATTCGTTGTGAATTGTGAAAGATGAGTTGTCAGCTGACCCCCTATGTAAATAACTGTGGTGATGATGATGACGTCACCGTGCCGTTTTCGGCAGAGACGCTTCACGAACTCTCAAATGCTGCTGAGCCAGATGGCTCTCTGGTGTGCCCCCCACTCGCGAGGCATTTTTTTTCTGCACATAAGTACACGCCCACACTGAGCGCACGCTAAACTAAGACACCATGGTGGTCGGATCTTAAGGTCATCCTTTTTCACCACCTCAGACATCTGATCATCTGATCTGATTCTGTTCAAGATGTATAGTAGTACAATCGCCCACACAGCTGAGTGACCAATGAAGATAAACAAAGAGAATCTGTCTCTGTCGTGCACATGAGATTCTTATGTAAATTCTATATTAATCTCTTTCTACATATTCTCACTGCTGTCTTTAATGGGCAGTTATGGGTATCTGCAACCACATATTTGCTAAAAAGATAGGGTACTAAAATGTATACATTTATCATGCTGATAGTCCTAGCGCTTATCACACATCACTTCACATCTGTACCTTTCACACAAGCTAGTAGGAAAGTGACATATGATTTATGCTTGCAATAAGTGAGCGTGCTAATCCTACTGGGCCACGTTCAGTACATTCCACGTTTAGAAGAATGAGGCAAGAAATTAACAAACAATTAGATTTAATTATATTTGGAAATTCAACCACCATTTGGAGAAAAAGGATTTCTGAATAATTTCTTACTGTTAGATTTTATAATTACGCATTAAATAACTAGTTATCATTATAACGCAGATTAGTAATGATTCTTAATAATGATGAAATTTGAATTTGATTTTATTGATGACTATAGTTAGAATATAATAATTAAAAAGCCATTTAGAAAAGTAAACCGAAATAAATATATTTTTAGAAACTACATCATTGGATTTTATTACAAATCTTTAATTTAGTATGCTAATAAAAAACACCAATAGTTATATAAGAAAAAAAACGATTTTTTTTTACATTCAAGGAACTTATTTAAGCATTGTCAAATATAGGTCACTAAATTAAAAAAAAAACCTGAATTCCATTCAATAAGCGGGACTGAGATATGTATCTGTTATAGATACTTGCACTGCCCCGACCAAGAAAAAAAAATGTTGCGTTTCGGAATGAAATTGGCAACATGATCCAATTTTTTGCCCACAGCTGATGCTTGCCATTTCAGTTAATTGTAATTTAACCTGTTACAAAGTCAAACTCTTTCTTGCCAAACTATACCCAACATTTTGTAAGCCAACACGACCGGCGACTACAATATGTACCATCTGTACATATTGTAATAAAACTTAGAAACAAAATCAAAGATGGTCAAAATATGTACACGTTCTTACTCTCTTGAGAATAGACTCCCGTTTAAATGTTCACCTAGTTATGCTGATTGTAACTAAAATTGTTTACGGATGCTTAAGTTATTGCTAGGGTTATCAATCCCTCGAGCCAAAACTTAGCCGAGAGCCTATTATATGCTCGTAGTATTTGGTAAGTTATTTCAAGTACGAGGAACTATAAACTAAGCAGTAATAAACAGAACGGGTTAGAACTGTATAAATTAGATATACAGATGTGATGCTGTTTTCAACGTGCTTAATTCACGGGTTTAAAAATAGTTACGATTTAATATAAAAATATTTAGTTGTTTAATAAAAACTAGCTTTTGTTTACTACATGTTTGTACCTTTTTCATCGGGAGCTTCTATTAGATGTTCTAGGTTTAAAAGTATACTGTGTTCTTTCCCGTGACTTTAAGTTTTCTTTAAACCAAATTTAATTAAAGTCAGTTAAAATAAATAAACAAATATCAGGGGACAATGTCACACCAATTGACCCAGAAAATTTAAGCTATAGGCTTGTATTATGGGTACTAGACAACGATATACTTAAATACTTATATAGAGAAATATATACTTAAATACATAGTAAACATCCATGACTCAGGAAAAAATATTCGCGCTCATCAGACAAATATCTGCCCGTACCAGGATTTGAACCCAGGGCCGCTAGCTTCGTAGGCAGGGTAACTACCACCTACGCCAGCGCGTTGTCAACAGAGTTGAGCGGTTTAGTCGTGACAGTGTTAGAGACAGACAGTATATTACTACAGTACATTACTAAGATATTAAGGAAGTAAGGATGGCTTATTAACGAAATAAATACACACAATTGAATTCTCATATAAAAAAAAAAAAACATACAAAATTGTGTCTCTTATGTAAGGCTTTTTTTATATATTTACTTATCATAATGAATATTGGCTTAAATATTGTGACAAGCAAAGTCAAATGCGAGGAACCGGCGCGGAGGACATCGGAGTTAGAACGGATAAAGGATTATTGAAATGTATATCGAAATTTACTAGAATTGGGATTGTCCAAAAAAAACAACTCCCGGTTTTTACATTATAATTCGAAAGACTATGTAATTTAAAGATTCCTATTTCATTCATTTTGTATGTTTCCCAATAGTTTTGTTTAAATATCTTTAATTATTAAGCAGGCATTTCATGGATGACATGATTAATTTAAACATGGGTTGGCATTTTCTAAGAAATTACAACAATTAAATGATATCTAATGATAAAAAGTGATTGTAATAGCGGTTTTCGCCTAACCCTAAGATACACCTAAGAGGGCTTCATGCCGAAAACGAAAGTCAAACAAAGGTCAAATATACTTTTGTCGAAATATCCGAAAAAGACTAATATATCAAAACTTAATAATATAATAATGCAGAACGGCTTTCAAACCCTATTCCTCGAAATGGTTTTCGAATTAGAGTGATTATAAAAATATGAACAATCCCAATGATGTCTATATAAAATATGTATTAGATATACTTTATAGAATAAACCTTTAGAGATATCAATGAGTTTCTTTTACTTAGCAAATTGATATTCGCTAAGTTGTCTGTTGGTTTATTAACAGTGTATGCAAGTTTTTTCAGGGTTTGTTAAGTATTGTCACGCCTACAGAAGGTAAAATGTAATGAATTAAAGACACAATTTCAGAACCTTGAAAACAAAATTTCTATCAAATAAATGTTAATTTCGTTACAAAAACTTACCTTTTGGTTGCCTTGATAAAGATAAAAAAATCGCACATCAAATTGGATACGCCCGATAAATTAGTATGAGATGCTGTTGTACTCACTCAAAGTAAACACGTAGCGATAAAATCTGCGTTACCTGAAACAAGAACAAAACGTTATGCACCACGATAATTAATAAATCTTAGCGGAGGTAACGAACTATGCCGGGGATTTACATATTTGCGAATGTTGGCACAAAATAACAGATGGGGCAAATTTCGGGGACCCTTAACTTAAAAGACGTATCTGCATAAAATATTTTTCAAATTTCAACTCACTTCAGCTGTTAGTAAAGTTGAAGTTAGAATGGAGATAACGGCAGTTACGCCTTTTGTATAAGGAGGCACGACGGACATTGGAATAGGGACACCAAAATTTTCATACTTGCAAAACTATCTAGATTATGATCTCTTCTACGCAACAGAACCAGAACTTACGCTCGATTAATAATTCGTCCGCAAGGTTGGAAAGTGAGTTGCTTTAAGAGAAATATGTCAGAAAGCCATAAATATCAATAATGCTCAAAAATTACTAGGGTGTCTTCACATGGGTAAATATAGGTAAATGTCACAAAAGACGATGTCAACTTACTTTAAAGCTTTTTAAAACTTTTATAAATGTATGTATAATATCATAATACTACCGACCCACCCTCGCGTCGCTTCGGTTTAAAAGTTGAGTTCTCTGCAACAGCCGAACATAACCCAGAATTTATGATATAATAAATCTTACACTTGAATCATAGTATCTATTGATGAAAACCGCATTTAAAATCCGTTGCGTAGTTTTAAAGATCTAAAAGGCGGGAAGCGATTTTGTTTTAAATACTATGTATGTAGAGGGCCCATTATTTTACCGAATTTCACTTCATCAATTCATAATTTCATCGAATTTCATTTCATAGAAAGCTATTTTCTGCCGAAACCATGATGTTTTCAGGATATCATAATAATTAATTACATAGGTTTAGTTGGGTTAATCTCAATACAATTATTTATTGCATTGCATAAGGTACACATAGGTGGTACTTAAATTAACTTAAAATTTATCAGATCATTATGGACCTTGTGACTATCAAAAATAATTAACTCATGAGAAATGCCTTTCAATGAAATGAAAATTCTACGTAATGTTAAGTTCGTTGAAAGGTGTTTCGATAAAATAATAGGTATCCTATGTTTTTTTTTATGGCATGGTGAAGGCAAACGAGCAGACAGGCCACCTGATTGTACCTAAGTGGAAACTGTGACCCATGGTCATTCGCATTCATAAGACTGCAAATACACTGCCAACCGTGTGAGGACTAAGATGGAATGCCTCCATGCTAGTCATTTCACCGGCTATCTTGTCCCCAAACCGGAACACAACAATGCGAACACTGCTCTTTGGTGATAGGTTAATGGATAAGATGGTGGTAGCGATCCAGACGGACCCTTCACAAGGTCCTACCACCCGCGGATGGTGGTAGCGATCCGGACGGACCCTGCAAAAGGTCCTACTACCCGCAAATGCTATGCAAAAATTAAATTACTCGAAATGCATTTGCTATAGACTACCCCCTCACAATTGGACGAACAACTGAAATTCCGGATATCCTCAATTCATGACGTATGGCAACCCTACACTGGGGTTGGAGGAATATCATATCCATTTTCGTTAGCGACCGAAGTGGACGTTGTACGTTGTGTTTTGTATTTTACTTTTCACCTGTCTTTGCTTTATTTTAAACCAATTTAATAGACATGAAACTTTTGAGCTTTTGTTTATAAAGAACTGAGGCTGTAGTTGCTCAAGCCCTTCAGCTTCTGCCTTCTAGGCAGCAAAAAGGTGAGTTATTTATAGCAGTTGTATGTATAGCTCTGTGATTTTTGTCTTGTACTTTACTTTTGTAATATTTCTCGTACCATTTATTGGATATTATTTGAAAATGACTAATTCTGACGATTTTTATATAAATATGAGGGATAGGAGTTTTTGGGGTTTAGTTTTAGTTTCGACCCTGGTGAAGCTTAGTTCGTAATACGGCCACTAACGGAACGGAAGAGTTGTACCGGTTCGTTATTTTATTATAGCTTTAGAAAATTGATGCCTTGTAAAACCGAATTATAAAGTGGCATGGCTCGTAATAGGCTTGAGTGATGTGAATTGAACGAACCTGATAAATAATCTAAATCAGTGTTTGGTATTCTTTATAGACTAATTGATCAAAAAATTGCTTTTTATGTCTAATACGCCGACTATTTTATGAATATAAAAAGCTGGTTAGTTATACTGATTACTCGAAGTGATTTTTGAACGTACTGTGAAAACGTGGTTTACACCAATGCATATTTATAATGTTAAATGTATGTATGATAAAGCTAAAGACATTTTTTCAGTAAGTAGGCCGCACGGGCACTTTTACACGTCAAGATTCTACCAGCGCTTCACAAGAGGAGACCACTGCTGAGAAGAAACGCCGCAAGAAACTCAACAGTCAGTCATTTAAGTACTACTTAGTCTAGCATACATACATACATATATAAGCTCACGCCTTCATTCCCAGAGTAGGGTAGGCAGAGCTAAAGAATTACCAACAAGGCTCAAAACTTCTTGATAATTCTGTAACCACATTTTGCACAAGTAGGCTAAGATGTTTCCCAGTGTATTAGTGACAGGTGGCAAGCCCATCGCCTAACAGTACTACAAGCCTATATTCCCTTAGTCGCCTCTTACGACATCCACGGGAAGACATGGAGTGGCACTATTCTAACCCGGCCACCACACGGCAGTCTAGCATTACATATATAAATCTATAAATAGCAAATTAAAAAATATTTCAAATATCCTGCGTAGTTTCCGCAGGAAAACACACCAAATTCTTAAGAGAGAGATAAAGAGAGAAAAGGAAAGGGAACTATGTAAACAGTATGTATGTATGTAAATAAACAGTTTTTCTACTTCCAAAAAAAAACCAATGCAATGAAGATACAAAAAAGGATTTCCAACTAACTCTAAAAAGATTGAGAAAAAGAAGAGAAAAATGTTTGTGCACCGAGTACACAAGTGTAAAAATCAAGAGAATTGTATCATTGTTTCCGCACGGGAATGTCGGACTACGAGTATCAAGAGACTGTAAATGATTGCCCACTTCGCAGTTTCCCAGTGGCATGCATACGATGTGGCCTGCCGCAGCAAACTGGCTGAAACACCTGGATATCGACGTTTGATCCATGCAGGTCGAGTTTCATACGCAATACTGATGAAGAGAGACTGTCACTACATGTTTAAAACGTCCCCTGCCGCACCTGTCTGTCTGTTTATTTGCGATTACCTCAAAAACTATTGATTTTCATGCGGTTTTAACTATCAGTTAGATAATTTATCATGGAAGGTTGTTTTTAAAAACACTCATAAACCGGAGTGAAGCGACAGGGCGTTGCCAGTTATTACTAAAGTACATATTTATATTATATTATCAGTCTCCGAACATCTAACTACATCTCTAGAATTACGTCTGTCATCATCATCATCATCATCATCGTCATGATCATCTTCTCGACTTTCCGTTGGACTATTAAGGAGCCTCCAATGAATGCAAAACTCATCATGCTCCAAATACTTTACAGTAATATTATTGGCAAAACGGTGCTCCACAATAAACTAGGTACCTATAGAAGAGTTAACAAATAAGCAAATGCATTTATGCATTTAAAACATTAGTGAGAATAGAACTACTAGACTTAGTACTTTATATTAAATCTCTAGAACTGCAGTGCAGTGCGAGATTTCCAATTCCGCTCGCCTCAAACTTCTTAACAGTTCGGATAACTTCCTTACGGATACCCAATCCGATGAAAAGCTTTTTAACTGTTATGTGTCGGATTATAACTTCCATTTGTTAATTCAACTGTTTCAATTAGATTTCACGTTTAAAAATAACACATACATTAGGGCTTATCTTTTTTTTTTTGGTAAATTAATTATAATTGTTATAAGCGAAAGATTAATAAATAGATAAACTGTTACTGTTATATTATGAAACTAAGAAATATGGAATTGATGTCTGAAATTAAAATTAAACCTACAAGTTTTCGAAATTAAATCGTGATTTTCTAAAACCAAATATAATGATATCTAGGTACTTAGAGGACGAATATTTAAATAAATATGTAACTTCCTTACTCCCAGCTCCCAGCTATCCAATAAGGAAAACAGAAAATGTCAAGGATATTGCAAATAATAAACTAGTTATTCAAATGGCGCTGCAAATCTTTTCAAAGGACATTTGGGGGTGTGTTATCATTTTCATGAAAACAAATGTACTAAGTAATTTTCATTTTGTATAACACGAACTTGTTAATTTCGATCAATATAATAATCAAATTTTATACAGATAAAATGCATATCAACAAAACGCATAATTTCTGGAAACATAAGAATCAATCGCCTCATATAATGTTTAACTTACATGATACACACTTGATTATGTCTAAAAACTTACAAGAATCGTATGCGTAAAAGAGGCACTTCGCGTCTTGATCATAGATTTAATTAATTAGATTAAATAAGATTTAATATGAGTGCCTTGATGCAACTCGTACCTAACCTAATCTATCAAGGTGAGATTGACCTAATTTAGCAAACCGGCTTATAAGAAGCTCTATTTATAATTCGTTTCATATAATACACAAAACATGTACGATAATAATTATATCAGCTAATCATAATTATTGTAAATGTTTTTTTTTTTATATTTTCGAATAATGTCATTTGATGTTTAGTACATTAGGTAAAATTACAATAAAATATACACTCTGTTTTTATGCTGGACGTTTATTGTTAATTTCGTGGGTATGTATATGGGTAATGAAATTATGCAAAATGTTTGAAGACTGATTAAAGCGCACCCCATTTTAGGACCTACATTAATAATATCATGTGCTACTACTTATACTTCACTTATTTAGGTACTAAAGTAAATGTAAACAAAAACACGTGGTATAGTTCGTCAGCCAATAGAAACAGAATACTGATACGTAAAGCTCGACAGTTTTGATTGGCTTATAAACAGAGCCGCGGTTTGGTTTATTAGTAAAGTACTTAAACAAATGGAGTGAGCTCTACTTGTCAAATGCGAACCCTATTATAAAGAAATAAGAAACATAATTGACCGATTTGTCTCTTAAAACTATCCATCTAAAATGCAACATCTCATATAAAACACGCCGTCCGCCGATTTACCCTTAACCGGATAAAGCGGGTCTATTTTTCGTAAGTTGCCCTCGTTTAGGTGTCATTGTTTTCCAATCAATACAAATTTATCCGAACGGTTTCGCGGCTTAGTGGCCATTGTTCGGGAGTTGTAAGTCGCCGGGATCAGAGAGCCCATATCGATTATGTTTGTTTAGGGCCACAACTTAAACCATATTTCAGATACCGATACTGTTTGCAAGGGTTTGACACTTCGATAGTGTTTTATGCTCGCAATTATAGTGTGATAGGTGTATAAAATATTACCTGCAAGTAGATCTATTCACTCTTCTACCCATTTTCATTCGTTTTGATCTGTTTACCGTTAACTGGTTAGCTTCTGTTGTTATATTTTTTTATATAATCCCTATTTAAACAAGACAACAATTAAAAAAAAAACAAGCTTTAAGCTTAACTCAATTAGTAAGTTCATTTTTAAAATTAATCTCTCTTTCGATAAACAAACATAATAGGCTCATTATTTGATTTTTACGTTTCTAACGAACTGCGAAAAAATAACGGAAGGAGAAGGAAATCTCTTTATTAAACATGAATTTATTAAAAGTTTTAACCATAATAATATGATTCGTTGTAGGCGTTTGTTGATTGATTGGTTGGGTTTTTTATTTAAAATTTAATGATTTCTGATACTTGATATCATCATCATATTCATCATCATTGGCCCCGTTCGTTTTTACAGACGGTTCAAGCAATGAGCCTGGCACTTTATTTGATTACAGTAATAAGCTGACTTGGGAGCGACAATTATGTTTCTGCATGAAAAAAAGGTGAAGTTGAAGGTTGATGATGAGACATGAACTCTGGGAATGAAGGCGTGAAGGTATGTATGTATGAATGTAATTTTACAAGTTTTTATTAACTAGCAATGTATGTATGTAAGGGTCAAATCTTGCAAGTTAAATTTGACCTATTTCCCGGTTTCCGATGAAGTTGAAAATTTGCATACATCTTTAGATCTGATAACAATACAATAATATAGTACCATTGAGCTGGTATGATGATGGAGACTTAGGTTGGCCATAGGAACTCCTAAATTACACATGATAAACCCGTCGTGTTAGGGCACGTTAGAATCGTCTTGACGAGTACCTGACGACTGTGCAACAAAAGGTGGTCCCAAAAAATATTTTTTAGGCGGAAGCTTTTTACTCCTGACGAAAGTGTTCCAAACTTAGCGTATGCACCTATCTGTGTGTCTTTGTGTAGAACAGATGGACCAATTCAGACGCAGTCTAGTTTAAAGTGAGGTGGTTTTAATCGCGGAGGTTCCTGGCTAGGTTTGTTGAAAATTGGTTGGGTTAGGTTTTATCTACTTCATACATACATAAATACATTAAATCCAGCCTATTTCTCAGAGCGGTAGGCAGAGACCTCTTCTTTCCACCTACTACGATCCTAACAGATCTCTTTCGCTTCTTCCACATTCATACATCGGGTCATGCATGCACGTCGGTTTCGGGTACTTACGATTCTGCCCTTTTCCAGTATTTCTCCGATTTGATTCGAAAAAGTAACTACTTATAGAGATTAAAATACTAAAATAGTTGTATTAAATTAAAAAAAAATACATATTCTATATACACTATCCCCCTTATTTATAAACTTAGAATAGTTTATGCCATGCTTTGTCCTTATCTGTAATTGTCACATTTGCATCTGACAGAAAGTGACAAAGCATAGCATAAACTATTCCAAGCTTATTCCACGTTTATAAGTAAGGGGGTATAAGTTCAGTAATAATTTGTATAATTAAGAACTAATGTAACCTTTTATCTACTTAAAACTAGAATTATTAAATATAATATTTGTGTGCACAACTCCTCTCTTCTCTAATAAATCTGTTCGCGGCATTGTACCCATGATGCTGGCTGCGTTACCTCTCTGGATAGTTAAATCTATCTTCTGGGAGAGGTAAGCGCCAGCTCTGGGATCTCTGGAGGCGTCAATAACAACTTTAAGTATGGTTATAGTTATTAAATATTTACTAGTGGGTTATGGCTAGGCACGTTCACATGTTTTTTGTTTGTTTTCATTTTTTGACAACCACAAATGATCCTTTCAACTTTCTACAGTTTTATGAAACTTTAATACTAGGTACAGCCAACCACACATAGGTCAGTGTCCGATGGAAAAATACACTAGCATTATTCTGAGTTTAAATTAAGTTTGTGTGTGCATTTGGTAATTTAAGGCTGCAGACGGTTGGCCGTGTGCTCAGTTCAGATTAACACTTGATTATTTTAAGTGTTGTGTTTTAGTTAAATATGCTTAGGTACTTCATATTTATTGCGTTTGTTTATTTATGCTCGCTTTAAAACAGAGTAACAGACTAACATTTTTTTTAATGTAATTTATAGCAGAAATATATGAGGTATTTAAGTACAAAGGCAAGCTCTTCCAATAAACTATATCGAAAAAAAAAATTGTAGACCACGTTTCATCTCACAAAAAGAAACGATGCCCTAGGGAATAGCGATAATAAAATCATGAATCATATTTTATATTTGTTATCTCTTTTATTTGTACAATTAAGTGTTTATAAAATACATACATAAGGACAGAGAGTAAAACAATACAAAGTTAGTGCGTTCTAAATAATGTTCGTGAGAATTAACGTGACAAAATATCGTTGATAATAAGCGCCCAAAAATATGAAGTGTCGAAATAATGAAGTCGGTAGCTCGCACGCAAATTGCCATCTGTCCAGCTGAACGATTTATTAACAGTTCGGCCACCGCGAGTTTGCTGTCCGCCGCTGAATTCAAACCTTTTTTTGCCTTTTTAGGGATCCATTTCCATAAACCAACCTGGGTTTTATATGTCCGGGTGGTTTCCCGTCACTGGGAAATTTTAACAAAAGCAAGCAGTTGAATTAATAAAACACTAGACAAACCATGTGTAACATTCATTGATCAGTTTAGAAATGGCGTAGTCATACAGGGGGTTTATTCATCGACATACCAACCAATAGACACCGGGTTCCATACAGAATTCTCTCCCAAAAGTGTCCTAGGACGACCTATACAAACTTCATACTTGTATAAAATCATTGTCAAAATAAAACATCCTAATTTAAATGGTATATCATTAACGCAATGCTTAATTTTGCATGAAACAATTTATCATCTTATGTCGCTTCGACTAGAGGCTCGTTTTTTTACCTTATGCAGCTTCTACTAGCGGAGTGCCAATGTCACCGCGAACAGAGTACAAATGGAGTAGCTTTATACTTAATATTATTTCTGTTTTGACGACTCAGGTGGGTTTCATTTAAACAAAAACTCAACGCTATTTTTATTATTTAAGACAATATAAATAATATTGTGGGCTTTTAACCCATCATATATTTTTCTAGCATCAAAAAGTAAAAGCGTCTTCAAAAACCCTAATAGCTACTTGAAAAACTTATATCGACTGACTTATTATTTCGGTGGCAAAAATCATGTGGCATTGCTATTTGTGTAAGTATACCTACTTGACACTGGCTTGGATATAATTATAAAATATCATATATTTAATATACCTGTTAGGCAACGATAGGGAATTTCTAGGAGACCGGTCATTTATTTCACCTTGTTCAGTGGGTCAAAATTATGAATGTAGAGGAAGCGAAAGTTATACTTGTATGCTTAGACCGGTGCACCTGGCATTCCGTAGTCTCTGCTTACACCACAGGGGAACAAATGTGAAGCGAGGTATAGGTATGTTTAGTGGATTTTTAAAGACTGTTTTATTTTTAAAAGGAAAAATCGCTTTTTAGTGATATTTCTCATATCATTGAGATTTTCTACAGCACATAATTATACTCGTTCATTACATTAAAAAACCTTATAGTCTAATAACAATTTCCAATCAGCCTTAACAATATTTCGCTATCCAATATGCAGGGCCGTTAATTATTAAAGAGTTCTCCCGGTACTACACCATCAATTGCACTTCACTACATGCATTACGTGAATAAAAGTAATTTCATATTCTTAATAGAGAAATCTCATCACTGCCCGTTAAACAATTATGATTAATGATTTCCGGTGTTCATCTTTGGTCTTCATCAGTTAAAAAACTCCTGCGCCGTTCACTCGCGACAATATAACTCTATATCGCACAATAAAATGGATCACGAGGAATCCACAAACGAATATTTAATTTATTACTGCAATGATATAAAGTATAAAACTACTCCATTGACGTACTGTTCTCCAACATCCAAATATTGACAATTGTTGGTCCGAAACTAAAATATTTTTTTTTATTAGAAAGACTTAGCTATTTATCAATTAATATTACGAATCGACATTTACATGCCGAAAGTATGACATTCCGTCTGAAAGATTTTTGTAACGGTGATTATTTTTGCAGTTTCTGAAAACGCATTGAGGCATTGTGATACGTGTCACTGTTGGCGTAGTTGATAACGAACTAAATTGAAGTAAGCTCCCAGTTTGAAGTGGGTACCTATATATTCGCTGGGCCGTGTTTTGTTCTCTGACGCGTTATCTAGTTGTATTGTTGATCGAAGGGTTTATTATACCTGGTAAAACTGAATTGCTTGAGGCATGTAATGGTATTGTTTTAAACTCAGCCGCCATTACTGCCGAGTAAATAAGAGTACTATTTTATTTATTTCTATGTACCTTCTTGATCCTAGAAAATCAATTTTTCGAGAAATATTAAACATTATTTATTATATTCTAGTTACCAAAACATCCATAAGTTACAATATTAATAAGGCAATGCATTTATAACGACATCTACACCAAAATTAACAAGGTAGACTTACTCGTAATCTTGTCAGCTAAACCATTATCAAGATCTCTTCTTATTTCCCACCGTGTTCCATCGATCTATCCATCGCAGCGCGCGCGCAATATATCACCTATCGGTGTAAATTTATTAGCTCGCTCCTTATAACCGCGCCGACAGATACAAGATAATAAAGTAAAGCGCGTAAAGTAAGGTGTTTCCGTATCCGCTTCTGTGTCAATATTTAATGCGTAACAAGGAAAACAAGCGGCTATAAACTTTGTTTCGTACAACATTTTATTAATGGAGGGATCGGTTTTACGTGAATGCAGATTTATTTTATTGTATAAGTGACGTTTTGCACTATCTAGCCAAGGGGGCTTATTGGACTCAAATCTTGCGCTCATACATAGATTGCATATAAAAGCGCTGTTTGTATGACTAAAACTTACATGTGGCGTTGCTTGTGGCAAGCGTAAAACATTGTAGTCTGCGTGCGCGCTTCGACTTCAAAATACCAGGTTCTGTGCTTTAACAGGTAATTATGTATTTATTTATTGTTTTTTTTTTAATAAAAGGTACAAGATTATGTATGATTATGTGTGTGTATGTACTATGTTCATGTCATTGGCCCTTGCCAAGATGCATTACGCTTACGTTTCTATTCGACTCGTTTTTAAACCAATCGCTTCACTACTCGTAGATCACGTGACTTTTCGTATCACGTCATCTACGAGTGACGCGATTGGTTTAAAAACGAAACGAATAGAAACGTTAGTTAGCTTAGCGCAATGCATCTTGGCAAGAGCCTCTGAGGTGGATTGTAGAATATTAGACATTGAATTTCACGCAGCATTGCTTGTGGTACTTACGCTGGAAAGTGGCTGTAGCAAATAACTCCAATTACAAGGATATAACTTTCGTTATAAATAAAGTACACAATGTTCTTTAAAGCTAAATAGAGGTTTATTGTTAATTTATTGTAAGTTAACATAAAAATACAACATTCTAGACATGTAATAGTCCAGATTTCGAAATACAACATAATACGAGTTTACATTTGCAAACGACTGCCTACTTATTGAGTCTGAAATCAATTTCCCCGCCGACACCGCTGCCGATTTATGGTAATAAGTTTCTGTTTTACGATTTGTACTCCCATACGAGTCCACACGAATACAGTACGTTCCTTATTAAGCGAGTTAACTATTTTATTTCAATCGCCCATTGAAGTAAATTGGATGGCAATTATTCTTTAAGTGCCCATTACGAAAGGGTTGTGAGTTTTCGATGGGAACCTTATTTTGCAGGTGATTGCTAATATTGGTTTAATTTTTCTATGTTTTTCTATATTTTTTGGGTTCCCTAGATGTACCTAACAATTATAAAATGTATGTATGTATATGTAAGTTAACTCTTTATTGCACTAAAATATAAATATCACAATATTGTTATTAAATTAATGTACAAAGGCGAACTTATTCCTAAATGGGATCACTTCCAGCTAACCCTGAAGTAGATGAGTAAGGATAATACATTGAGTAGGATGTTGGGATGTATATACATATACAGGGTGTCCCAGAAACCGACGTCAAGGGCTGATAGAGCAGCTCATAAGCTATCGATTTAACCCCCATGTATGTTCAGCAATTGTTATTAGACTTATTAGTTTCCGAGATATTGATCATTTAAATCAGAGTATTTGCCATTTTCCCTTATGTCCGTGGTACGAAAAAACCCTAAATTCATGTATTAATTCACTTTTTTTTCAGTGTTTTCTTGCATGATTAGAATCACTGTAAAATAAGGAAGTTTTTAAAGCTACGAGCCAATTTTTTTTTCATTACAACTTTTTAAGAAAACACACAAAGTTTGTTTTTCCATACTAGGTGAAAAACAAACGCGGGGTTCTCTTAGTATGGAGAAAGTAACTCTGTTATTTTTCCTTACGTCCGTGCTACGAAAAATCCCTAAATTCATGTTTAATACATGAATTTAGGGATTTTTCGTAGCACGGACGTAAGGAAAAATGACAAAAATTCCGATTAAAATGATCAATATCTCGGAAACTAATAACAATTGCTGAACATACATGGGGGTTAAATAAATAGCTTACGAGCTGCTCTATCAGCCCTAGGCGGGTTGACGTCGGTTTCTGGGACACCCTGTATATATATAGGAACTTCCCGCGACTTCATCCGGTTAATTTGCTAAACCTCCCATTTTGCTGACCATAATGTCCTATGTGTTCATTTACGGAATAAGCTACCTCCATTCTAGATTTCATTATAATCCGCGCAGTCGTTTTAGCTTTGACGAGTAACAATCGTTTATAATATTCGTATGATGATTTGGCCGATCTTTATTTAAACTGACTTCGCATCACTACTTTGATGTGTTACACAACACAATAGATATGGTAAATACCTGGTTATATAATGAGTGAGTGATAGATCAAAGTTGAATTCGCTAAAATATCCGCAACTATCTGAAAAAGACGTAACTTTTTATATACCATCGTAATTATTCGATATTTCTTAATCAAACTTAATAATCACGATGACAAATAGTCGTTGTGAACAAGACATGTTTCTCAAAAAGAAATGATTAATTTTACAACGACAAAACCCTAAAAGAAATTCCCACCACAAATTTCATTCCAAATTACTAAACGAATAACATCAACAAGCTCGTTTCAGAGCAGAAAGAGGCGGAAAGTTCCAGATAATGCGCACTAACTATGTAAGAAGAGGCCGAAAAAGCATTTCATTTTCTCATTCAAAGTGACGAGACGACGAAAACAAGGAAGGAAAAATAAATAATGGGGCCCAATTAAGTAAGAAAAGAGAGGGAGTCGGGGATATAGACACTGAAAGAGACAGTTGTGGCGCGATAGTGTTTTAATAATGTGAGAGGGCGGCGATATGTCACATTAGTCGCAGTCGCAGCAAGTGATGGGGCGATTTCTGAAACATTGCAACACGTTCCTTAACTGCGAAAATTACAACTTTTGAAAGACGTTACGGGTACCTACCTACGTACGTCTAAATACACGCATAGACACACACATACACACACGCACATACACATACATACACCCACACATATACACACCACATACACACACACGTATACACATACACACACTCACACTCATACACACACATACCTACACAGGGAGACAGAGAGAGAGAGAGAGAGAGGTACACTCCTTGATTTTGTTTTCTTGGTTTCATGAACACACTACAGTGCCTCATTTCACATAAATCAATCATAGCATGCATCTTTAGTTAGTCCAAACTGTAATTTTGGCCAGTAAATTGATTATATTTGGTTAACACAATAGCATAATGTAAAAATCATGTAACCTAAAGGAAGCGGCGCCACCTAACACAAGTAAGCTTATTTTTGCTTACCGGGTGGCACCATCACCTTACATTATAGAAAAAGTGAACTAGGTATGAAATGAAGTTTTTTTTTTTTTTGTAATTGGATGGAAACTATTCTTACTCGTTCGTACTCACGTAACATTTCATAACTATGATTCGTAATTTTCAGAAATTAATATCACTTTGGTAACTTTCAGAACATCGCATGAAATTTAAATGAAAGTTTATCTTTTGAAACTTTCAGGATATTGCACGGAATTTAAGTAAAAGTTTCACTTTGGAAACTTATAAGCCGCCCATCACTAGCCCCGGCTATGCGCGGCTTGCGTTCCGCTCGCTAATGCGCAGCGATTGAGAGATCATCATTTGTTATCGGAATGTGTAGGGACATTGATGTCGTTGATGGTTAAAGCTAATTGGTTACATTGTTTGTGTTTATTGATTTCAATGGGGATTGATTTTACAACGTGTGGACCTTACTTACTTGTGGGAGGACCTTATGCAGGGTCCGTCCGGGTTGGTACCACCATCTTATCCATTAACCTACCGCCAAGCAGCAGTGTTTTCATTGTTGTGTTCCGGTTTGGGGATAAGACAGCCGGTGAAATGACTAGCATAGAGGCATTCCATCTTAGTCCTCAGGGTTGGCAACGCATTTGCAGTCTTAGGATTGCGGTCTGGTGAATGCGAATGTCTATGGGTCACAGTTTTCACTTACCATCAGGTGGCCTGTGTGCTCGTTCGCCTTCCTATGCCATAAAAAAAATGTCTAGCTATATGAGCTTACTATTGATATACAATTAATAACCCGCGGGCTTAGTATGGTTGCGTTTATTGCATGACAAAATGTGGTTGAAGCATCCGTCACTCTTGTACTTTTATACACCGTGTTTTTTTTGATTTACGATAACTTTAAGGGAACGTTCTTTAGGCCAAATAAAGTTAATTTCCCGAAGACAGACAAATGATAACTGTAACGGTTTTAAAGATATTTAATGTTTAAATTTAATCAGTTAATCACGTTGAACTGGTCTACAAGGCTCTTAACTGTCTGTGTATGTCACGCCAACGTTGACGTATTTGACACTGACTATGAGTTAACTCTAAAGGCCCTTTTAGAATGACCAAAGATACAACATTTAATTACTTTGTTTAAAACAGGAAAAAAAATATTTTTTTGCAATATTTAAAAATCGAATCTACCACTTAGTTTCTAACGATGTACCTAGTAATATACCGAAGTTATCGTAAATCAAAAGAAACACGGTGTATATTATGTATCAGAAAGTGACGGATGTTTTATCCACATTTTGTCACGCGAAAAACGCAGCTATATTAGGCTAGTTGTTCTTTTTTATGCATAAGTTACAGATTACGGTTTTATTAGTCTTTCTTCAGAACTAGAATTCACAAACATGTATCAAGACGCAAGTGCTTTATTGCCTTAAAGAGATGTGTTTCAGGAAACCGTTTCGCAATTTCAAAGTTTTTTCAATACTGTAATAGGACCCACTTATCCAAAATGAAATCTACAGTTTTCGACAAATATCCTAAAATAACAGTCACAACTTGATACTATACAAATGGTCGGATCGTTTATTGTAATTTTGATTGTGTTATTTTTTCTCGTTTACCTATGAATATTTATGGCTGTTCATAACTTTCGTTTGCCCGTGTCTATGTTTGTTTTTTCCCCGTCTGTTTGTGCCCAATACGTTAGTTGATTCGTGTTTATTCCCCGACTATTCTCAATTGTTTTGTTAACTATTCACGTGAATTGGAGGGCTACAAAAACTTTAACTGAGTTGTACCTACCCACTGTTTCTGTATTCAATTTAAACAGGCTATTGGCGTGAACGGTGTTAACGCTTTTATAACTTAGTAAGTACATTGTATGCTATGTTACTACTTGGAAATAATGTTAAGTTTACATTAATTATATGGACAGGCCAAGAATGTTTTTGCCAGCTTGTTTGGTAATTGGGTCAACAACAGTTTGTCCAACATTGATTTCGTCTTGTTATGTACCTTTAAAAAACAAATATCCTCACCCAACGAGCAATTACAAAACGACCAAATCAGTGGTTAGTAGGTAAATAATTGGCTGCTTGAGCAATCTTGGAAATATTTTTGTAAAAGTTTACGTAAACATAATTTGATGGGAAACCCAAGAAAAACAAAAACACCGTTCGCTGAAAACGTGTTACTTTCGTATTCGAACCAACTTTCGAGGTCACTAAAGCCTTATGACGTTATGAAGCTTTGTTCCTTTGAAATTGTTTAAAAGAAAAATGTACCAATTAAACATTATGTAAATATTTTTTGTTTTTTTTTCCTCTCGGTAACACAGTAACTACGTATACCTGTGAAAAACACTATATCGGCCTCAGCGGAAAGCAATTAATGAACTCGTAAACTAGGGCCGAAACGACGTGAAGGCCCTTCTACGAACGAGTCATAACACGTTCATAAATTGCATTTTTTCCAGCCTCAGCAACAACGTACAAAAAATATACGTTATTTGTTTTTTTTTGTTGCAAAAGAACAAGATTAAACGTATTGCACATTTTTGTTGTTTATTCCTCAATATTCGTCAACTTTTATACTTAATAAGTTTCCAAGTTTGTACATTTATAAAAGATACATACAAATCTTCTTCATAAATTATTGAATTATGTACTTTAAGCTTTTTTAAAAATCCAATATATATATGGTTGTAGAAATGTTTGCTAAATTATACATTTTTGGGTATCATGTTTTTAAAAGTGGTCAGTCAGAGCTTAACTACATTTTCAAAAAAAAGCAAAATTAACTTCATCACAACAATCACTGCATATAAATTGTCAAAGCGCTTCTAGTTGTGCGGACTCTGTGGAGTCTCCATAACGTCCGAAAAATTTTGTTTACTGCTATAATGGCCGCCCGCGCCTAATTTGTAGTGGCGCGGGATTATAATATTGTGCAAACGGACACTTTGTTATGCCGTCGCAACTGTTTAACAAAGTAAGCCGGTGGAGTTTTGTCAATTAGTAACTTTGAAACTAGAAATGCTTTATAAAAAGGGGTTAATTTAAATAAAAAAGTCTGTGTTCGCATAGGGGCTTATATCTAGTCTCTAGGTAGAGTTTAAGGAAGTGATGACTGGTTTTATGGCACAATCGCCACTTTAACAGCAATATTATCGTATCTAACACTGGGCGCAAAAATATTTGAGGTCTTTATTACTCGCGGCATCAAAACTAAGATGTTTTTTTTTTTTTTTTTTTATGGCATGGGAAGGCAAACAAGCACACAGGCCACCTGATGGTAAGTGGAAACTGTGACCCATAGACATTCGCATTCACAAGACTGCAAATGCGTTGCCAACCCTGAGGACTAAGATGGAATGCCTCTATGCTAGTCATTTCACCGGCTGTCTTATCCCCAAACCGGAACACAACAATGCGAACACTGCTGCTGATGATCGAATAAGTTTTTAAGCGTGATGTTGGCTAAGATTATTATTACTGATAAGTGATAACTGTTTAGTAAGGTCATAGACAGTATTGTTAAATGTGCCTGCATAGGCTAGATAATCAGGTGTAATAGATTCGCGACCAACTTTCTGTAAATAAATAAAAAAGTCATAATAAAAATCAAAAATCACGCGCTCATAAAAAAGTTGACATGAGTGACAAAATTTCTTCTATGTATCATTATTATTACTAATGAATAAGAACACGTTCTTCAAAATAATCATCACACCTACTAATATCGCGGATAAAACCAAAGCAAAAGAGAAGCTCACCGGGTCTTAATAAATGTCAACGTGTCACCACACAAAATGTTGCCGCAAGACGTAATAGAATCATTTACCGCATAAAGAGGAAACAAAGCTTTTATATTAGGGTCTAATCTAAGGAGCGGGCCAAACGGGCCCGGCCGTAATTCCGCCCAATAATCCTTTAAGATGAAGAGTTGAATAAGCGGCTGGCGTGTTATGGCATATTCTGAACGTCGTTTCCTTAATAATTTGTCTCCGACGAAAGCCCGCGGCCTTACTAGCGATTCTCGGCTGATTCTCGGATAGGGTTACCAGCCGTATAAGCCAGCCTCTCAAGGATCTGACTTTTGTAATTCGGCGGACGAATTATTAACTGGCAAGTTTAAATCGTCCCGTGCAAACCACATTTTAGGGCGTGCATTCACAACGCCTTCGCCTTACAATGCCTAACCGTCATATGACCGGTATCGACCGTTCGACAAGAAGCCGTTGTGAATATCTCAGACGGCAGGAGCTTTATATTAATAATAATAATGGAATGCGGAATGAATTCTCAAATGTCAGGAGTACTCGTAAGAAGAAAAAATCTTGTAAGAGTTATTAGCCTCGAATAAGGAAGAGGGGTTATTTTGACATGGCAATGCAGTTCATTTTACAGCGAGCGAAAAGGACAGAGCTATAGTAGTTAAATAGCTCTGTCTTTTTCTGGCAGGGTAATCTGAATTGCATAGATATGTCATTCAATGAAAGCATTTGGATGAAATGCTGCAATAGCACTCCTAGAAGTACATGGAAGGATACTAAAATTTTATAATAAAGATTATTAGAATACATTAAAATCCCTTTTAGCAGCCGAGCGCGCTTTTGGCACTTAATTAAAATCTATTTAATAAAGAGTACATTTGCGCAAAGTCACAACAAAAAATGTAAGAATTTTATAACAGGCAGTATTATCTTGGCAGAACTTTTGAATTTGTCTCTGGTAACCCTATTCTTGGCGCAAACAAGGCCTCGGTATGCAAAACCGGGTCAATGCCAGTGAATAGCAATATTGTCAAGTTATGCTTACTTTAAATGAATAGTTTTCAGGCATTTTAAGTTTGTGTCGTAAGACTTGAGTCTCATTCATTAAATTCAGTTAGGAGATTAGCAAGCGTTTGCAGAGTTTGTGAACAAAGTATTGTGAACAACGTCATTGCAAAATAGAGTTTGTTTTAAAAGTCCTACCTAGTTCAGTAAAATTACACGTTTCACCTTGCAACAGGTCGGGTATCCGCCATTTTTGGATATACGGATAGTGCTCATAGTTTGAAGTGTCATAGAACTCAGCGACTATTAGGAATAAGTATATAGAAATTTAATAAAAAAATAACAAAACGAGTGCAATCATGAACATGTCATTTCAATTATGTAATTACTTATATTAATCATTTATTTGGACTTACTTTTCGTGTACCTATATTATTACATGTGTGTAGTAATACATATAAAAAAAAAGTAAATCAGGTTGCATCAAGTAAACTTAATAGTGGATTTCAAGATTTTCAAGTAAATTGAGCAAACAGCATTAAAAATATTTATTAGTCAAAACAACATCTCGTTAATATTCGGTATTGCACCTGCCAAATGAAATGGTTGTTTTCGTTACAGGGCGTGTCGAGAACCAGTGTTAGGAGAGCCGGGAGAGGAAAGGGCTGGGCCCGGAGAGGGAGTTACCGGCAGGGCCTTCGGGGTCAAGGGCCACTGGGTCCCCAGGCTGGGCACAACACCTAAATATACAGTTAGAGATAACGATAATGGCCCATTCTAGCCTTATTACCTTCCGATATTGGATCACCTATCACGGCGAAGGATCGCCATTGATGTACAGAAATTATTTCATTCATAGTCAGCATTAGTACATTTTATTAGATCATAATTTGTAAGCGTTAAATTTATTTGCCATATTTTTTACATTAGGACTAGTCGTTATAATCTTAAAGAGTCTTTTACTCAGAACTTTTATTTCACGTTAAATGGGAACGGACGAGATATGTATTAGAAAGTGGTTTTGCCTTTAGAATTGGGGCGCGCTTTCATTCAAATACTGTGACTTTAAAAGTACACTAGCAGAGATGTGATTTTCTGGACGCTACTAGATATGAACGATATGTTAACTACGCTCCCGGTAAACTCTATCACGCCCGAGAAACCAACGACAGCAATATCAATTTAATCCCATCAACGGTTTCCAAATAGGGCGTTACATGGACTCAAAATCGCCATGAACATAAAGCAGTGAACACACAACGCGATAAAGTGAAATTGTGGTTGGTGCCGCGAACGTTGCTTGATATCAAATATTTATCCGAGTGCGGAAAGCTGCCCGGCCCGGGCTGGAAACGTAATAAAACGTTATTCCGCAACAAAATAACACTTTTAGTGGGAACCGGATACCGATAACGTTTATGTTTGAGCGTTTAAAACAAAATGTTACGCGATTTAGTAAGTCGTACTCTTTACTTTGTAATGTTCATGATTGTCAGATGTGAGTTTATAAGTGAATAAGAATGTTTTACGTAGTTTTAAGGATTGTAATCAAAAAACCGTTTTAATTGTTTTACAAAGGTTCGTAACACAAGCTCAGAAAAAATAGTTATCGTTATTTTAATTCAGTCCTTACTTAATCATTATATTTTTTTAAAGTAATTTATGCAACACCGACTTTTCTCGTGTTTCTTGAAATTATTGTTTTATTTTCTACTGCAATCTTAACCTATTAACCTGTTTATTCTAGTATCATGACAACGTATTTGAAACAACATCTTCTTACGGCGTTAAAATTATCTTTCCCTTGGAATCTAGGTCAACGAAGAAGATTCAAGGTCTCCCTCAATTACGACGTTAAATATTCGATTCAGTAAATAAAATGAAGGAATTTGTTCGCCTAAATGAATAATAAATTCACACTTAAACAACCCTCTATAATAAGTTGGTAGTAGCTAATCTAAGCTCAGTAAACTACGAAAGAAAACTGTATTTGCAGTATTTTTATCAGTGCCATACAAGAAACCCGAGGTGAAAAGCGGAATTTTCGAGAAAATCTTTAAGCTTAGGACCGCTCCTTTTAAGCAACAGTTTTATATTTTGCGCAAGATGCTTACGTTTTGCAGACTTTTCGGTAGAGTTGGTACATTTATTGGTTATCATTTCGTTTACTACAGTTTTGTTAAAAAAAATATTTCGTACAAAAATATATTTACCGTGTGGTTGCCGGCTTAGAATTGTGGCACTCCATGTCTTCGCGTGGAAGTCGTAAGAGGCGACTAAGGGAATAAAGGCTTGTAGTACCTACTGTTAGGCGATGGGCTTGCAACCTGTCACCTGTCACTAATATACACTGTTAACATCTTAGCCTAATTGTGCAAATTGTGGTTACAGAGTTATCAACAAGTTTTTAGAGTTGTTTGTAATTCTGTAGCTCTGCCTACCCCACTCTGGGAATGAAGGCGTGAAGGTATGTATGTATGTTTGTATATTTCGTACACATTGGAGGCTGTTTAAATCAGTGTGACGCTGCTAGTTAGGCAAGTACGCCATCTTGAATTAACTACAGGGGAGTTATAAAACTTATAAATGACTTAGTGTTGGTTAAGCTGCGATCGCATCCGTACGAACACGTCAGTGACTAACTAATTAGCAACAATTTTGACTAAGTACTTGCTTTAGCTCTACGTTGAAACTACATAGGAGTTAGTAGTGCCTATTAATATTGGCAGAGTAGTTAAAGGATTCACATCTTGATTCTTGTTGTTAATGTAGCACTTACTCTCAAGGGAATCAGAACTACCTTAATATCGACAGTATATTACGATATAGACGTAGTAAACGCTAAAACAAAGTGAAATAGAGAGTGGAAACTTTACGAAACGCAATAAACGAACTTCATAAGTGCCCTCGTCATAACTGTTTGTAAACTTTGGATTGTTGTGGTTGGTAGAGACGCTACTTTATTTTTTTCAATTTTTTATTATTTTCAAGCGAATGCTACACGTAGCCGCCATCCAAAAGTATATTTCTGGATTATTAGCTAACCACGCTTCGCAACCTGTTACTCCATGTGTAAATTGGCCACTTTAGGGGTCTTTGAAGTCGATATAGTAGTAAGTAAATCTACCAGCTCTGACAAGACCGTCAATACCCTTTTTTCAGAGAAGCGTCGCACGAAACTCTACATAAGGAAAGTATTTTTTTCAATCATAACGTTAAACACAATAGGGAATATGCATGGATTTTAAAAATCGCATTTCTCATCAAAATATGAAAATACCGTAAAAGAGATCACCAAAACGGAAATTAAAATTAAAATCGGTCAAGAAATACGGAAGTTATAAGCATTTCAAACTTCTAATTAGACAGAGAGATCCGATGTGCACCGTGACGTCATTGTGCACTGCGGCCATATAAACTCCATGTAAAATTCCGTTTTTCTAGAAAGAGATAGGAACAAATCTTTGTTGGCTTATATCTTGGTTATTTTTATAGTTATTAAAAAAATGATTTTTGTGATCTGTTTGTTACATGAATCAGCTTCAATTGAAGCTGTAAAAAAAAAACATGCATATTCCCTATTATACAAAAATACACAAAAACTCACTAACAGAATACTGATCAATATCATATCAATATTGTAGCTACGGGAAGCATTCCCCTAACAAACTAATAACACATTTAGCGATCTAACACGCCTTTAAAAGTAATATCCAAGCTGTATAAGTGTTACGCGGCTAATTACCAGCGAGTTGCGAGGCCGGTCACGCCGCGCGATATTGCCTCCATAATAAGCCTCTCCTGGATGCCCTACATACTACACTCTCCCATGCGCGCCGCGTTCATGCTCCTCTTATTTTAAGACAAAACCTGCTTTGCGGGTCGGTATTTCCACAGTTAAACTTTAAATTGCTTAGTCTTTCGATCATTTGTGAAGTTTGAAATCTTTATCTTGAAAATATTATTAAACGGGCCCTTATGACAAAGAAGTTTCCCAAAAAGAGACCACAGGAGCAAAAAGCAAGGTTACAAACGCTACCAAGGTTCTTTCTTTTCTATGACTTAAAATGTATGAGATGACAAATTGATATTTGACTTCTTGGTTTATTGCAACGAACAAGAATGTCGTCTCATAGATTTTGAGTGATAGAAAAGAGAAAAAGCGTTACTAGAGTTTGCATCTTGGCTAGGGCCTCTGGTTAGAAGCAGCGTCAAAAAAACCCAACAATTTAATTTCTTCGTAGCAAATATAAATTTTACAATAATTACCCTAACCCTGTAACTTGCAACCACGAAAGGGCATTGTTTATTCTTATATTAGCAACAGATCGACTTGATATTATAATAAATTAACGAGAAAGAAAACTAAACAGTTTCAGCGAAAGAAATTGTAAACAGTCTTAATTTTTTCATGATGTCGGGGGCTAAGGTTCGTTTTTCTACTCGCGTACTATAAACCGCTATTGTTGATATCGTTAACGGTATCAGTTAACCACCTAAAGCGTAACCGAAGCAGGAAGACAATTCTATAGAGCGTTGCCATGGTAACAGTACTCTATATAAACTTGACATTGGCAGAAATGGTTGCTCGATATTGCGGCCGGTTGCCATTAAATAAATAAATAATAATAATAGAATTGTTATTACCATGATTACGGTCATTCTGGATACCAGTCTTGGCGTTTAGTGACCACTTGACATCTTTATTGTAACAAACCGGGATTTCAATACGAATTAGACTTACGTACTTACATATATTGAAATCAAACAAATTTTGAGACTAATGTGTTTAAAATTTCACTTTTATTAAATTACAAAAAAATTGATGGTTGATATCCCTCGATTTGTTATTTGGTTACCATGGTTACGTTCAATATGAATATTAACAAAATGGCGTTTCGTTTGGCATTTGAACTTTCATGATAAAAATTGTCAGAACTGTTTTTAGTAACTATTAAACTTTGCATGAAATTTGTTAACATTTAACAATAAAATTCACAAATTATTAACGCCAATAAGAATAACGAAAATAACTTTGCTGACAAGTAATTTGTTCGCAGAATAATCGAGAAAAGTTAGCGTAGAAAAAAATATGTAGTTATGCAACGGTACATAATTAGCTCTTAAGGTACGGGTGCCGAATATAGAGCGCGTTTTTGTGAGCTTCATTATCTACCGGTTACATAATTAACTATTTTATAACTATTATAAACAAGGGCTATAAAAACGGAGCTACAAATCTTATAAAAGCACGAGTATCAAATTTTCTTAGCGTAACCTCACTTTTCTTTTTGCATGAGACCTTTACCTTCTACATTCCTCCTCTATGCCAAAGTAAAACTGTTCTTAAAAGTTAACTTTGTCTTTTACGTTTTAATTCCACGTTCTAACGTTACAAGGAGCTAATTCAGCGTTCCCGGGGGAGCGAAGAAATAGTAAAGTCCCAGTTTTAGCATTACCGGGTGCAAACAAGTCTGGGAACTCGCTCTGGGAGTCCACACGGGCGTGTTCTTTGCAAATGGGGGTTTGGCATGAACCGAGCGCACGGGGACGATACGGTTCCGCCTAGTGTGTCGCGTGCCTCTAGCGTTATTTTTTTATTGGCTTTAAAGTGTAGTTGCAACGCTTAGTGGGTGAGATGCACCAGTGAATTGCGCTCCGTGTTTTATTATTTAAAAGCTGGGGTTGAAACTGTGAACTTGGTCTTTCCTTAGATTGAGTAATGTATTTTATTTTCCATATAAAAAAATTGCATATTCATACCCTTTTTCTGTGTAATTTGTCACATTTTTTTTACCTGATAAATGGGAGGGTCCAAGTAATCTATGCGGCAAATTTATCGAGTTTTCATGTAGAGGTATTTTGTAAACAAAATAATTTTTTTTAAAAGTTAAGCTATAGTATTTTGAACGCTTCGTGACAAGTGACAACCCATAAAGCCACATGTAGTTAATGTATGTTTTCAGCTTTAGAGTAATGAAATTCAAAGCTATAAACACCGACACTGAATTTCATCACAATCCTACGATCTATTCAAATTATACGACTGAATTAAAACTGCACAAGTAACTGGCACATTATTATGCCAAGTGATTTATTCAAACGGTCGGCAAAAGAATTAATTACTTACTGGCGAGTCGACTCGACTGCGAACTAAAGAACTTTACAACGACTCGCCGGTGACTCGACAATTCCCGCTTTGGCTGTATAAAACTGAACTTTAAACTCAAGTTATGGCTGTTTTTAAGGATTAATTGCTTCTCTAGTTGTGAAAACTTTAAATGTTAACTAAGTAAACATATTTTATACCTCTCTTGGATAACTGAAAACATTGTGTACCTACTCATCGTGCTCACTGAATTCAAACAAAGAAGAAGCGTAATTAAATAGTGACGCACGCAAGTAGAAACGTCATACACATCTAGAACTACAAACAACATTGTAATACAGTAGGTATCGCCAAAAACGCTCATGTATTGTACTTGACATTAAGACAGGAAGCAGAGTGAATTATAGCGAAAAGTATTCACCACTCTAAGCAACAATCTATTATTAATCACAGAAATAATTAAAACCAATGTTTCTTCTTACTTATCTCCTGTTTTCTTTCAAAAGCTTCTGAATGACTTTCAATGTGGCTTAAGTATAAACTTTAGAAAAATACAGAAATGGTTTAAAGCCAAAAATAAAGGCATTGCAATACCGGCCACAGCTAATGCCGAAATAAAATCGAGTGTCGAATTCTAGGTACCTAATGTCAAAATGAAAACCTCTGTTTTATCGCGTTACATTTCAGTTTTATGCACTTAGTTTCGGTTTAATTAACAAACGGTTTTTTAAAAGGTGTTCTAAAATTCATGCTTATAGAGGTTTTTTTCAAAAGCATACATTCATAAAAAAAAACCATTATCATTTTCAAAAAAAAACTTGAATGTATTTTGGCCTAGGGGTAGGGATGACAACATTGTGTTTGTAACCGCGTTACGTAGCACTATGTGACGTAGAAAACACCATGTAGCGTTTAAAAGCTCTTTAGCCATTAGGAGTTTGTTTATTTATTTTCTCAGTACCTATTTTTTTATTGAATGCTTTTGAGTCAATCTTCTACAATCATGTTTTTTCAGAACACCTTCCAAATAAATTCCAGGGCCTCTATTCAACACGGTAAAAACCATATCGTTTTTGACATGTTATCGTATCGTCGAACGTTAGCTCTTATTTACTTAACAGTAATGGCGGATGATTTATAAAAAATACAATAAACAGGTACAAATACTATTTGGATTTTACTGCCTAGAAGAGAGATTTTAGAGCCCTGTGTCAATTATCGGCCTACAATATTTGCTCCACCAATAAAATTATAGCAGGCCTTACCCGTGGCCTTCTGTGGGCTAGACTCGCTGGCCCAGTTGCATTATCAATTTCCCACGCTGCAGCCTCGCGGAAATCAAGATCAGCCTGAAGCCATTACCGAATCATTCAATGCGATTAACGGATATTAGATTATTAGTCTGTTACCAGGGATTTCCATTGATGGAAATTGCTATTTAATTTTCAGCTGCAAAATGGATCGGTGGGAATTAGAATGAAATCGGAAGTTAATAGATCTGTCTGCATTTGCAAACTTGGATTAAAAAATAATAGGTTAGTTTAGCTAGTGAACTAGCTGAGACAGGAGAACCTGAAGGTTTCGCTCCCTTGCATTTTAGCAGGGGTTATTCATCCCGCCAAGAAACAAGCGTCGTAAAAACGCATTTTTTTTATACTTCTTCCTACCTTTTAACCAAGCGATAATGGTCTGACCTAGTACCCTAGCTACACTAATATTACAACTTCTACTCTAATATTATAAAGAGACAAGATTTGATTGTTTGTTTCCATTCAATAGGCTCCGAAACTACTGGTCTGATATCAAAAATTCTTTCACCATTAGAATGCTACATTATCCCTGAGTAACATAGGCTATGTTTTGTTTTTCTGCGCGGACGGAGTCGCTGGCCACAGCTAGTTATTTTATAAACGCCTTCAACGAACGTATCATTTACGCAGAAGTTTCATTTCATCATCGACGACGCGACAGCCTAGTCGGTAGTGAGTGACCCTGCGAAGGTAGCGGAAGTACGGGCAAATATTTGTGTGAGTATTTGTTCCTGAGTCTTCGGTGTTTTCTATGTATTTACGAGTATGTCTTTATCTATATAAGTAAGTTTATCATTGCCTAGTACCCATAGTACAAGCCTAGAGCTTAGTTTGGGGCTATCTAGGTCGATTTGTGTGAGATTGTCTCCTGATATTTTTTATTTATTTATTTAAGTATCCAAAGTTTTGATAGTCACAAGTCTAACCTAACCTAATTTACGTAATTAATGTTTAAGATATCCTGAAAACATCATGGCTTCTGCAGAAAATAGCGTTCGATGAAATGTAATTTTCGTCTGTCAGTTCATAGTAGGTATTATGTAGGACAGAGACGTACATAACTATCTCATTCTTACCGCTAGTTGCATCCCTCTCGGCCTGTCAGTCAGCAAAACATGAGAACATGACAGAAACATGATGAAGCATGCTTCCAGTAGCTGCTCTTGATTTCTATATGCATTTGTTTCCGGATTTACTTTCCGATGATAAGTTATCTTGGTATAATATTAAGGACGAGTATTCAGCGAATACACACACCTGTACACGAGTGTGTTGCAACTATGGATTACCATAATTGCGTGTGAACTTCCCCATTGGCGCCGAGCCTGAGAGCGGAGAAGTGATTTTTATCGTGAAATGATACACTTTATCCAGTACCGGGGCGTCAAACATAACCTTTTCAACCTCTACAGCTTTTTAGTTTATTAAAAAAATGCTGTCTTTTTTGCCGAATGCTGTTTTCACAACAATTTTAGTAACTACTCGCCCTGCCTACATTGCCCCGTCCAAACTTATTGGACATTACTCTCGGTCCAGCAGTTTGGCCATTGGCCAGGCATTTTACAAACATCAACGTACAAACAAGAAATAATTAAATGACTTTTGCGTTCGTGTGAAAATATGCTATTAGCCATGAAAAATAATTATATATTATAATTATATATAATTATATATTGCCTTATTCTATATTCGGATTATAGACATGAAGAAGGATGACCCTCCCTTTTACTAAAAAACAGTTTCACGTTGAGTCATATGCTGAAAATTCTAAATTCATAGGTACCACACTACAGTATTCCACTCGTTTGTACTCGTATAGAGCTATTTCGCGATTCTTGATGTTTAAAATTTAGCCCTAAAGGCGACAAGATACATTCTACGGAAATTGTAAAGGGATTGTTAACGGTTAAAGTAAGCTAATGTCAATACTTACAGTAGCTAGCTTCTGCAGTAATGCCTAGGCCCCCCGTACATATTATTTGATTTCTGTAGTATTTATGAAATCGTCAAATACATAGTAAACCCTACAGGTCACATGTTCCGCAACCACCGTTACGCTCATTGTATCAGCACCAGAAGAATCGCAGCCGTGAAGGTTCAATATGCTTAAGTAAGGAGCAGGTAGCTGATGGACTGACCTGAATCGTGGTGAGCAGAGGGCGAGGGCGCGGAGAAGGCGCTGCAGCCGGTACCGCGGCGCGCCAGACCTCCCAGCTCCGTCACTGCAAACAAAGCTGCGTTTAGAAACCATTTTACACTGTCACAAACATTACAAATAGCTATTGTACGGGTCTCTATGCGCAGAGAACTCCCGTGTCGCTGTATGCCGAGGAATGATAGAATTTACGAGGAAAAATATTGACGTTCGCGTTTCTTAATTCTCTCTGAACCCGTGGTAGGTTTATTTTATAATGTATTAGTATTTTTGTTTGGAAGATTAAAAGAGTAAGTAGTTCTTGCATATATGGTACCCAAACATAAACTTATTCAAGAGACTTCTTTATTAAAATTCTGGAAATAGGATTAGCCACACTACTTCTATGTCTAAAGTTGTATTAAAGCATAATAATTAGTGTTAGGCCCTCAGAACCAGCAACACTGAATATTCACACCCTTTAAACTGTCATCTTAGTCTCCCACAAGTGTGGCCAAACAAACAATCCCTGCGCTAAACGTTGTTTTATCTACATAAGGCCGGAATTAACCTTGATTTCCCACAGAACAGATTATAAGATATAAGCTAAAGACTTCCGGATTCCCCTTGAAAATGTAATCGCTCAGGATAATCTCAGCTCGAAATCCTCTAAGCTGCTCAATTCGTCGAGTAATAACATAAAAAACACAATAAAGGAGCATGAATATTATGTTTAAGATGTATCCCGAGTTGTCATGCATTTATCCCTCGGCAAAAAAGACAAAAAGCGCCGCTGTAGTCGGGCGTTCGGCTTTCATGATTAACTCGCCTCCGCCGCGTTTCTATTTTCCTGGTATTTCAGTGGGAAGCTGAGAAACGTTGAAACGAGTTTTCTCAGCGAGATAACAAATAGGCCACGGCCGCTTAGTCACTAATAAACGGGCATTACTGAAATGGGATTCCGCTAAGCTATGAAAATTAAATGCTCTGCTCTCAAATTCAAATTATCGCGAGATGAAAATTAAATAAAACTGGCGCGGCTTGTAAATTTCAACGTCGATCCGAGTGAACTTTTCTGTTTTCGGCTAAATTTCCCCGGTGGCCAAACGGATTGTACACAGATCTATTTCGAACGCAGCATTTTGCCATTTGAGCACACATTAACGCCGCGAAATTTGCGCAGAAATAACTGTGGCACTCGTACTCGTTTATATATTTCAGCAATTAATTTTGCCTTAAAGCTACGCTATAATGTAAGCTGTTTATGAAGAATCATACTTAATTTGCATTAATATTCCTTATAAAGCATAATAAACTCGTTAAAATTAATAAATTACGGTCGATTGTCTCAATAATTGAATACAAATCAATATTATTATCGAATAATTAGATAATTAGCTTACAGTTACTGATGATACAATAGATTTGCAAATTAGACTTCCTACCGAATTTAAATTACACAACACAATGCCTTTCTTTTGAGTTGGATTCTAACGAAGTTATCCAATTTACTCCATCGTTGTCAGTTCTCGAGTTTAATAAGAAAATGAATCTAAATGTTTCCTCGTAAAATCTTATTTGAACTGAATAAAAATGAAACTCGGTAGCTATTAATTGGATGAAGTTGAATAATAGGTTTAAATATCAAACAGGGCCGATAATGCTGATTTGGAATCTGGTCGGACGGTTGCTTAGATAAGGGGCGGCTATTTAATAACGTCGGATAGCAGTTGGAACGGTGCCATTCCCGGCGATCCTGGCGGTGCAACTCACAGGGTCCGGCGAGCGACGCTGTGCCTAACGACATTATACCACGGCGGCAGCGCCATTATGAGATACTGCGACTATTATGGGAGGTCAGAGCCGAGGAAGCGCTGAATAATCAACTATATCGATAGTTGAATTAGTTTTGTTCTAGTATACATTCTATTTCTAATAACATAAGTGAAGGGTCTACGGAAAGAACATGTCTAGTCACTTTTTTTTGAAAATGAGTTTTGAATCTCAAAATGTAGAGGACGAAATGAACTATTTACCTATCACTCAGATTCAGATATAAATCTTTATATAACTTGTATCTTTTCACTCTTAAAAAAACCTCTACACGAAAAGGACAAATGATTGCTAGGGAATCAGAAAAACTAATATGGGAAAGATTCCAGTTCCGTTATTACAGCAGAAGGCACTTTCAGTACTTAGGTAAGGTTTTGATTGAAGACGAGGTCATCTCGCGTTTTTGCGTTCAGTCTAGAAATGTATTTGCATTTCCTCTCTGACATAACGGAAATAGTCATGCATAATAACATAATAAGCGTAAAATGTTTTACCTTCTGCACTGAGTATTTAATAATGTAAGAAGTAAATGATTACCGTAAATGTCATTAAAGTAAGACTTAATCTCAAGTGCAGTGTTGAGCCGGCTTTACAAATGTTTTGCCTTGGGATTATGTAATAAATAATGTTTAACAATAGTTATTACTTATTACGTCACATTTCTGTCATAAATTTAATGAATTACACCAACGATCATTCATGTAACTCGTTAATAATTTGCTTCCGTGTTTACAAGGTTGGTAACCAATGCAAGCAATATTTCAGAATCAATATAAGTTTAGGAGTAACTGTGTATTTGCTATTTGAATACATTTCTTTTCATAGAAAACTTCTTGAAAAGTGGTTCTTCAAGTTTGATGTAAATGGGCCGTTGAAGAGTAATAACTCTGCAATTATATATATATATTTTATGGCATAGAGAAGACAAACGAGCACACAGGCCACCTGATGGTAAGTGGAAACTGTGACCCATAGACATTCGCATTCACAAGACTGCAATGCAATCCTAAGACTGCAAATGCGTTGCCAACCCTAAGGACTAAGATGGAATGCCTCTCTGCTAGTCATTTCACCGGCTGTCTTATCCCCAAACCGGAACACAACAATGCGAACACTGCTGTTGGGCGGTAGGTTAATGGATAAGATGGTGGTAGCGATCCGGACGGACCCTGCACAAGGTCCTACCACCCGCATATTTAATAGCGAATTGACATGGGATTAAATACTTGTAGCTAAGTTATCTTAGTAAGGCTAGGTATTGGTTTATCTGGAGGGCACCCAGTGGTGGCATAGTCATCAGCCCACGGTGCCCCCGTTAACAGCCCTTTGGAGGTTAGGCCGGGGGATGACGCGTAACGCATTTCCACTCCGAAAAAAAAAAAAAAAGGTAGTGGTTTATCCGCCGAACCTATATTCACCGCGGATAGATAATAATAAGATAAATGTGTCAAATTTTAATCCGAAGTAAGTCTATATATCCGCGTTTTGAATATTTGGCAAAGTTAATTTATATTAGCTATCTTTTCATATTTTTTTATCTTGAGTCCTGTGTTTGTTAAATGATAGGTATACATTATTTTAGCCTATTTGTGCAAAATGTGGTTACAGAATTAACAACAAGTTTTTAAAGTTGTAGGTAATTCTGTAGCTCTGCCTACCCCACTCTGGGATTACAGGCGTGAAGGTATGTATGTATGTATACGTTAAGATTTATTACTAGTTTAGAAAAGTTATTTTTTTTTACATTTGACGACTATCGCTTATGCCTCGCGGTTGCAGAAACGCTTCTTACTACATGGCTGCACCTCGTACTGCGGCATGGGACTCGACATACTAATGCACTAAAGTAAACGGATTTCCTTAAAATTTGGAGAACTTTATATCGCAAGCCTTACATACGTTATTGAATTGAACTACTGTAATGTTTCAAGGATGCCTGTAGGTATTTAGGAAGATGCAAAAATATCAATATTTTTCGAATGTCAAAATATATAAGTACACTGGATTTTGTTGCTTTGTAAATTATTTTAAAGTTAAGTACCTACTGATAGTATAATATTCGTGAGCAACACAGCTCAAAATTAAAATCAGAAGCTTTTTGCCTCAAGCCTTTATCAATTAATCATTCATAAATTAACTAATACCATTATCTTGACTCAACGACTTTTTACTTTAGCCGATTAAATTTAATAGTGTCATAACATGACTCTCATTTTATATTAATTGCCAAAATACGACTAGCGTTGATTTATTTTTCAACACTATCTCAACCTCACACCGCTTGCAACAATTCCTATTCCATTTATAACGCGTAGGGAATATGTTGCAATTTGACTTTCAAATGGAGTTCGGTGGACGTTGATTGCCGGGAGTTAGGAATTGTTCGTAACTTGGACATGGCACACGTGTCACTGGCATTTAAAGTAGAGTTTCTGGACAACAGCGCGGGCGCATCTATCAGTGCGCCGCGCGGCGTTGCCTCACCGCTTAGTGGGTCAATGTTTCGACAGCGGCCTCGAGACGAGACCGGCCGATCATGCAGCCATTTCGTTTATCTCGTGTCTCGCTTTGACAAGCTGAGCAAAGGTGACTTTTTGTTTCTAGCTTACCATTATGGCAATTAGATGGAGGATACCACAATTTTTAAATTAAAGTGGGGATTGGCCAGGGCGTTAAATGATTGGATTTTGTATATTTTCGTCAATTTTGCTGAAGGGTTTTTGTATTATTATTTTTTACACTTTAAAATTTTAGATCATGATAAAGGAAAATTTTAAATTGATAATGTAGTCGTTCTAGTCCTATTTATAAGACCTACGAGTAAATCACTTGACGCTGAACGTTATCGGAGAATAAATGATGCTTCCATAGCTTCCGTGTAACACCGTTAATGTTGAACTTTTTTTATATAAACCAGTCTCAGTCGTCTATTCGGTGAATGAGTATATGGAACTTGACTTATAAATAGGATTGACTTTGAATTTTTTAATGTACCTACTCTGTATTTGCGTTGACTTTTACTATTATTACTTAATTATATTTCTCAATTCTCAATACAACCTCAATGTAACTGCATATAATTTGATATGCCATGTGTTATATTGAGTAATAAAATCTGAATATGATATAAAAGTTTATAATACACAAAAACTGATATTTTTTTGCAATTTATTGCAATCATGAAACCGTCGGCAAGGAAATATCAACAAAACGATCCCAATTAGCAGATCTCTGAAGCATTTATGTGGTGTCGTAAGATTGTGCGGCATTTATGTCTGCGGCCTTTCTCCCTCGTACGCCGAAACTATTCAAGTGGCTTAAAAAGAGTAGGAGTAGGCAGCGACTTGGCTGTGCCGCCGGAATGCTTACTATGAGGAGTATGAGGTGGCTTGTCTGCTCGTTTGGCTTTTGTAGCTATAAAAAAAACTGTAGATTAGATACCCATTATGCCGCGTGAGGTCCACATTCTCCACAAGCTTGATAGAGCTGCTTTGACGTAAGCGTCAAACGACCAAGGATGAAGAACCGCTTAATCTCTTAATTATACACGGCGACGGGTCTAGCTAGGCTTGTCAGTAAGATTATCGGCGATATATTACTCAAGAGAATACCACCCCTTAAGGGTCGAACATGATGATTTTGGCGTCGGGCCAGACGATGTCAATGCAGGCTCTTGGCCCCGAGTGGCTTCCACCAGGAAATTATAAGTCATTAACATAATCTTCATGTTATACCGACGGATAATGTACGCGTTTAACCACTTGTACGTGTGATAAACAATCATCCCGACACCGCCGGTTATTACGGAGTTTAATGAGCAATAATGGTGAAATGCAAATATGAAAATCCTTTAATCTCTGGAGGGCAAGGCGAAAAATTGTTTGGTTTGCCAAATAGGAAGATTTTTGTATGTTAAAGACATATCATCTTCATATGGATAAGTGTAAAAAGTAGAGAGTTTATTTAATACAGTAACTTACTAATTCATATTGCATTGATTGCATGAATGAGATTCGCCGAAGCCCCTTCATCTTTTTATTCCATGAATTAACGTCAAAGTCAAAACATCTCTGTTCCATTATTATTTTTTGCTAGATTTACCTACGGAGTTCGAAGAAAAGCTACCGCTGGTTCAGAGAAAACTTCTTTACTCAGAATACAAACAATATTCTCGGCGTTTCCCCCAATAAATAACTACTTTATAGAATAAAACTAGATTTATCTTTTCCATGAAAGCGGTCCTAATTAATTAACTTAGTAGGTACACTGAGCCGATAGAACAATGTCTTGTCATTTAATCATATAAATATTCCTTAGATATAAGTGTTTAGTTCCCAGTGTATTGATAAACTTTGTCTATAACCTGAGTCAAACAATCTAGACGAAACAAGATTGCCAACTTAAGTGGTAAACTGACACCCGTATTTCACAACCAATACTTGAGGGATCCTTCACTGAGTAAACGCACTGTGTTCAATACAGCTTTGTGATTGGTCCTTTTTGACCGAACTTTTATGTGACGATTTGAACCGCCCTGTACGTTCGTGTGCACTGTGAGACCTCAGTGACGTTTGTGGATACGGGTAACCTCGTAATAACTCGACTTTGTAACTAAATAAATTAAATTTGACTTATTGCCTTGAGACCGCGGTCATCACATTCTGGCCCAGGCTTCATAATTTTCACCCGAGATGGACTCAATTTGTTCGCTTGGCACTAAATCTATATAAAAAACCGGTCAAGTGCGAATCGGACTCGCGCACGAAGGGTTCCGTACCATTATCTATAAAAGTCACGTTTGTTGTATGGGAGCCCCACTTAAATATTTATTTTACTCACTTTTTAATATTTCTCTGAAAATTTCAACTATCTAGCTATCACGATTCGTTAGATACAGCTTGGTGACAGACAGACGGACAGACGGACAGTGGAGTCTTAGTAATAGGGTCCCGTTTTTACCCTTTGGGTACGTAACCCGAACAAAAATGAATCGCCGAAATGTATGTACGCGCATAACTTCCAAACGACTACACCAAAGTGGACAGTTTTTTTGTGTGGTGTGTTCATAATAGAAAAAAAATCGTTTTGAAATTCCACCGGGCAAGTCGCTTAAATGCAGCGCGGCGAAGCGGCTGGCGGGCAGTTAGTAGGTATATAATAACTGTAGGTATATTTACCTGGATGCGGGTGTGAGTGCGAGTGCTCTGCGGGCGGCTGCATGGACGAGAGGGCCGAGAGCGGCGTGTAGCGCGCACCGTCCTCCCGGGAGCAACCCTCCTGCGCAGAGAAGTCGTGTTATTCTTAGTTGAGTCCACTTTCACAACTAACATTTCATAACTGGTTATGAATAAGGATTTTTATTCACTGTTTCATAACCAGTTATTAAACAAGACTTTATTTTCCATTTTCATAATCAGAAACTAGGTAGGTTTAGGTTATGTTAGCTTTGCAGCTCTCCCGGAGGGCCAAGCCACCCAGAAATAGTCGACACTGTCCAATTGATTTGAAATAGGAGTGGTATCTAGGTTTTGGTTATGAAAATGGAAAAAAAGTCTTGTTTAATAACTGGTTATGAAACAGTGAATAAAATCCTTATTCATAACCAGTTATGAAATCTTAGTTATGAAAGTGGACGAAACGTTATTCTTTATTACAACAATGCTGCCCTACTAAAACAAATGATGGTATCTCAAACAAAACTCCTGTGGTAACTGCAACCTTATTACTACCAAGAGAGGGTTGGATATGCTTTGGCTTTTGAATTTGAGATACCGCCTATTGGTTTATGAGGGCAGAATGGGCTCAGCGCACAAGGTGGCCTAAATATCTATCTAAACTTTTAATTATCTTGACCTTTGAAAGAAGAGTTTTGACCAACTTGTTCGCTAAGCTACAGCAAAGTCGTACAGTTGACCTTATAAGTAGCTGCACGCTTTAGTACCTTTTTTAACGCCTTTGACAGATTAGCACTGAGAGGTTATTATGACATAGCCATGCAGTTCATTTTCACGGCGAGCGTAAGGAACAGAGCTATAACAGTTATATATCTCTGTCCTTTTCTCTCACAGGGAAACTAAACTGCATAGCTATGTCATAATAACCCAGCATAGCAGTTCAACATGACGTTAAAGTGTCAGCACTTAAGTGTGCAGCTAAATGAAAAAATAAAGAAAGAAAATATGTATTCACTAAACAGAAAACACACAAATACACAGCAAGGGCTTCTTTGTAAGTTCCAGTCTCCCTTAGAAAGATGAACAGACAAAAAAAGGTGAACAGATAAAGTAAGGCCGATAAAGAGTAGACTTGTCAATGAATTGTCAGCGGTGTGTAAATAAAATAAAATAAACTAGTAAGGCCGGTGCTTCATAGGGCTTATCGGAACACGAATATTACTATCCTCGGAATTTCTTTACTCTGTTGTTTGTTCAATGTGCTACCTACTAGTAGATTTTTGTGTGTTACTGACATTTCGGTTGGAAGGTCAGTATCAGTAATGTATGGGAAAGTACTGTCATGTCCGTCATAAAGGAAGATGATATCAATGCAACGCTTACAAACACAATTCAATCTGATTACGAAGTATCGTAAAAAAATTAGCACCTTTCACCAGGTAAGTAAGTACGTTGTAATCGCTTTACTAACGGAAGCAGAGCTAATAAAAAGTAAAACGTTGTGTAATGTTGTGGAAAAGCGTAAGATGGCTTATCGAAGTAATGTTTTATTTTAAAACTAAAAAATATTATAATTCAACTTTCATGTTGGGGAGTAAGCAAGCAGTCTTAACAACTAGTAAAAGTAAAATATAACAACGAAAGTAATCAAGATTTACTTATGCCAAAACTTTTAACAAAACACTTTCGGCAGAATGGATCCCTGATCACAGGAGCTTGACCTTGTGATCATATTGTGTCACAGAGACATTGTGTTTAAAAATAATTCTTACGATTTGATAGATAGCGTCACTGTTGCACCATTTTGCTGATTGTACAGTCGAGTTCAAATATATGTACACACTTTTGCACTTTATCACATTGAAATAATGTGCAAAAGGGTATAAATATCTTTTAACTCGATTGTACTCGTACAATATAACCTCAAGGATTAAGTAGCAATGATGTAATCACAAGACGCAGTTAAGCTAAGACGCTAAATTGATATTTATTAGTCAGGATCCGGAGTTAACATTACGTTAATAAGGTTTAACGTGTCAAACGATCTAATCTGCGTCAAGGGTAAAACGGTACTCCTTTCACGCGTAAATTGATCACTTCTCCCCACTCGATATTCATCACTTTCTGCTTACACAAAGAGCTTACTTTTCTACGTGTTTTAGTAGGTTAAGCCCAGGATAACGTGGGGATGAGGTCCTGAGGCATGTTTACATAGAACTTACTTCATTACCGGGCATTAATGAGAGCCGAAGGGCCCGCGGGGGAGCCTGCCTTATTTACATGCCCCATTGCTGAGTTTTATTCAATCGTTATTTGCAATTTTGTAAATAGGGAAACTAAAATTGAGTAACGTCTCGTTTCGTACACAATTTATAAGCCAGTAATCGATTAACGGACCTATGTCCTATACAATACATATTTAAGAAATGTATATAAAGAGTGTCCAATTCGGAATTGTTTTCTCTTACTTTAGATATTTGGTCGATTAATTATGTTTCTAAACACAACATTGATACTTTAACACATTTAAAAGGAAGTAAGTAACTTGCGAAGTGGAACCGGTACACAAATTCTATTTTGTTAAATTGTTTAGTACGAGTACGATCCGATTTAGGCCTGTCGATATGTATCTATAAGTATATTAAGAGGTGTGTTTGAGTGTCTGTTTAGAGTGAAATAGCTAATGCTTACCTTGTCACAATTAGCCGTCGCTGTTGTCTGGGTATGGCTTGTCGAGGAGATTCGATATTGCATCCCAGACACCGTACAGAACCCTTCGTGGTGGTGAGTTGAATAAACGCCTGTTATTGTCACGTCAGTATCTTGATTAACAATAACTTCGACCTTTTGCTTCTTATCCTTAGAATCATCCCTTTCCTTTTTAGATTGTTCGTTTTTTGCCTCCGACTTAAAGCCGGAACCTACCCCGTTTTTTGACTTTTGAGTAAATGATTCATCACTGCACGAATCTGAAGTCGAGTCGTCTTTGCTGGACTTAGGAGACCGTTTTTCATAACTGGCTGCGAGAATGGCAGTAGCGTTTAAACTGGCCATACGTTTTTGTACGACCATGTCTTTCAAGTCCATCACGACTTCATTTCGGTTACGTTTCTTTTTTATGGGTACACCAGCCGTTTTCTTCATTTTTGCCGGAGGTTTCTCTGAATCAGATTTGGGTAACGATGTTTTAGAAGGCGGTTTCTTCTTTTCTATTTTCACTACCTTCTTTTTTGTTTCCAATTCGCTATCTTCACTAGACGAAGTAGATGATTTAGGATCCCAGTATTTTCCGGCGCTTCTTATTCCTGGTACTCCACGCAGGGACCTTTGAGGTGGATTATCGTCTGAACTCTCTGAACTATCTTCCTTCTTATTATCTTTCTTATTCTCGTATTCAGATTCTGAAGTTGTTTCGTGCTGATTCATTTCTTTGGGTTTGGATTCTTTCTTTTTAGATGTCGAGGCTTTTGATGTACTAGGTAGCATGGGCCGGTCAATGGTTTTCATTAGGCCTAATTCCGAATGACTTCTACTTTCATTTTCATACAGGCAGTGGACTTTTGCAATTGCATTTAGTGATGCCATCCTATGCTTTTTAGGCCCAGACCACATCGAGAACAACTTGAGTCTCCTCTTACTAGGTTTTACATCACCAAGTAAAATAGAATCATCTTTGAGATCAATTAAAGAATCTTTTGAAAGCTCTTTTAACTCTTTCGAAGTAGACTTTTTACCACTATCTGTAATCCTCTTGTATTTTTTGTTTTTTGCTTTCTTAGGTTTTGGTGAATCTGACTCGGAAGATTCTTTAGTATCAACCTCATCATTTGATTCGCTGTGACTTTCATCGGATGACATGTAATGGAATGTTTTTGTATTTAGAGCGAATTTTGAAGTGTCAATGTCTTCATCTGATAAGCTGTTTCTCTTTTGTAATTTCTTAGCCTTAACTACAGTTTTTTTACGAGTCGAAGCATTTTTAAGATTTTTCTCCTTTTCACTTTTATTTGTCGCCGGTTCTTGGTCAAGAAATTTAATAGGGCTAAACGGTTTCCCAGTTATACTTGATTTACGTGCAACCATTTTGTAGGACTTACTGACTATTGGTGTTGGTGCTTCTTCGAAATCCTTATCACTTTCAGCAGCTTGTACATTCAAACTGGAAGTTGCATCATTTTGAGCTGTGTTCAATTCTTCGCCGCCTTTTTTGGCTTTTAATTGCTTAACCACTTCCTCAATAGGCCGATGAGGGGAATATTTTTTCTTTTCTACTTCTGTTTTTTTATCAATGATCGTCCCTTTTACCCTGGCAATCGGGCGAACTCGTCCGACATTCTTATGAACGGGACTTCGGAAACCTGATAAAATACTTTTAGGGGAATCGACCTTCTCTGTAAAAGTATATACGTCAATCTCAGGACCTGGTGATACTAACGTATTTAAAGTACTCTTATTATTGCCGCTTTCTTCTGTTTTGCTTTCGCATTTCATAGTAATAAACCTTTCGGAGACACTTAGGTTTCCTTTAGAGCTTTTATAGCATTTGACGTCGATGTCGACTGTACGAGGTGGTCGACTAGAGGTGAAAAACTTTGGGGGTCGCTCAGTTTCAATTTTTGGCGAAGTTTCCAAAGATATCCCAGATACATTCAATGATGGAGACGATGAGCTGGTATTGCCAACATTATCGTTATCCTCCATCTTGTCTGGATTATTCTCATTTACCGAAACGGATATTTCTCCCCTTTTCTCTGAGTTTTCACGGGCTTTATTTTCCCCGATTTCATTTTCATTTTTTTTATTGTCATCTTGTTTGGGATCCTTATCTTGAATTGGAGATACGTTTTTCTTTTTCTGAATCATACTTGATTTTTTCGCAACTAATTTTGTTTTGACAGATTTTGACAGTAGTTTTTTGGGTATACCAGAATTTAATTTGTACTTTATATCATCACTGTCTTCTTCGTCCTCTGATTTTATCAATTTAGGCTTTGGAATCACCTTAGGTTTTTTAGGAGACTTTTTGACCAATATTTTTTTCGTATTAACCGATTCTACAGATTTAGGGGAATCTTTCTTCTCTTTGGGGTCTTTTTTATTTTTTTTCGTAGGCGAATTACTGCGAGAGGAATTAGTTTTGGATGGGCCCGCCTTGTTAACCTCTGCAGCATCATTTTTATCAGAATTGGAAGATTCCCCCTCGTCTTTTTTGCTACCCGCATCTAATATTTTCTTCGCGTTCCGCAATACTGTTTTAGCCAGGTTTTTGCCTTTTTTAGGTCCTACATTTTTCTTCTTCTTAACTTGCTTAGTATTAGAGCGTGCTTTAAAAGTTGCCTTACTCACAGCCCCCTTTTTAGCCACACTTTTTAAAGCCTGTGACCGCATTGTCCGTAGGGGTCAGATAAATGATATCTTCATTGATGAGCCGAGCCGAAATTCACATCCTGTAACAAAAGAAACCAAAAATAAATAATTATTTTCTTAGGACACATAAAGTTAGGACACATTATGTTAAAGTTATTATTTATAAATAACAGTATATTTGCTGAGATATATCTACAGCAAACAGTTCTCAATCCATTTAATTTGTAGGCAAATTACAAGCCTATTTTAACGCGCTGCCTGCTGCCGATAGGTTTTTTATCAAGCTAGCGTCTAACAAAGGTTGCAGCCGTCATTACAACAAAAAACTTTTGTTGTCATCATTTGCCCCGTAGCAGATGGCTGGAGCTACAAACGGTTTTCTTAAACATAACCTTACGCAAGTATGAATAAAATTCCATTGTAATGTTCCATCACAATGCAAACATAATAAAAATGGGAATGCTTGTAGCTGACAGTCGCGCACCGAGAGTACCTACCTTAAATCTTTAATGTTTAGTATAAGATTATGTTCATTTCGACTCATTCTCTAGATTTATTTAATACCTAGTTTTAATTATATTTTATTTTGAAATGTCACAAATCAATGATCGTCCCTTTTATCCTGGCAATCGGGCGAACTCGTCCGACATTCTTAGGAACGGGACTTCGGAAACCTGATAAAATACTTTTAGGGGAATCGACCTTCTCTGTAAAAGTATATACGTCAATCTCAGGACCTGGTGATACTTACGTATTTAAAGTACTCTTAGTGTCAGAAATTATTTGATTAATTGAGTCATGCGAGCTCTAATATTTAAATTACAACGTAAGAAAAAATCAATTGACTTTTTAACATTACGTGCAATATTCACGAAATGCCAATAAATAAAACTAACAAGCGGGTTCAACAAAAAGACAAATGGGCTACGAGGGAAATAATTCTTCTCAAAACAAACATCTGCCGATCAACATGTGCGCACGATCATATTAAACACGTTCGCCACACACGAACAGCGGTACAAGAATCGAAGCACGTAGAGTCGTCTCTCTCTTTGAATTAAGTTATGAATTAAGAGTAAGAGGGACGGGGTATCCGAAGTTCTGAAGTTAGTGCATACGAAGTGTGCGTCTGCGGCTGTCCGACCCACACCAGCATACCTGCCGTTGCCACGTGCCCCGTCATTAGCCACAAAAAAACCCTATCTTATCATCTGGCATGTGCTTACAAATTTAGGAACATTATATTAGTTACACTTTATGCATTTCCATTAAAATTCAATTCGATCGAGGTTTTTTTTAATGACAGCTGCTTCGTAATTATCAAGTGAATGAAGAATATCACATATCATAGGTAATGAAATCGTTTACATTATTACGCTTAGTTTATTTTTATTTGTAATTGTCTGTTGTAAAATAGTTGTAGGTATATAAGTCTTGCGTTTCTTGTCTAATCCGACACTATCCGGTTGATTAGGGTGTAACAGTAGGTCTGAGTTTATGTAAAATTATTCTGTCTCATCAGATAAAAGTTTTATTTACTTTCTGAGCATTTATAAAAAGGTAGGTAATTATAAATTAAGATATTTTTAACGGTACCTAGTTAATAATTTATATTATGTTACCACGTTTTTCTCCAATTTCTATTGAAATGTTAAATTTTTTAATGTTAAGAAAGTATATATACGCTTATAGAATTTTAATTATCTTTGCTTGCAAAATTATAGAACCACGTGGTAACAAAATCGAAAAAACTAACGAGTTAACAAATGTCGTAATTGACGTACACTCTTTTTTTTTTGTAAAGACGTTCTTACAGCTATAATATCACGACGACATCGCAGTGAAACAAAGCAGGGAGCGGTAAAAAAGCAATATCCAGAGAGGTCGCGCGTCCAGCGGAGGGCGGATAACTATTCCAATAAAATATAAGTTTAAAACACCAGCGATTTCATTGATGTTTTAATTATTTTCCACATTCGCATCGCACTAACTTGTGATTTTTCTGTTTGAGTTCTTTTAAATGTATTTTCAACATAAAAAATTAACAATTAAAATTGATTAACGACTATAGCATTTTATCATTTGACTAGCTTTTGGCCGCGGCTCCGTCCGCGTGGAAGTGGATTATTACTATTCCCCTGGGAACTGTCCAATTTTCCGGGAATAAAAGTGCCGTATGTCCGTTTTAGGTATAATTATGCATAAGTCTGTACCAAATTTCACATCGATGGGGGTGAAGGATAAACACACACACAAACAAATGAATACACTTAAACATAAATATTAGTGCCTAATGATAACGATTGTATTCTCATAACAAACCTAATCTGAGATAATGGGAGAGTTACACGTAAAGTGGAAAAACCAAGAGAGTTAATCAATTATCCTCATCACATAATCATTTTTAAAAACTCACTGTGGATATACCTACATAAATACATACATTAAATCTCGCCTGTTTCCCAGAGGGGTAGGCAGAGACCACTTTTTTCCACTGGCTACGATCTTGACAACTTTCGCTTCTTCAACATTCATACATCGAGTCATACTCACTTTATACATTTATCGAATTCTCACTCAAATATCATTATAGCTTATCTTATCGATTCAAAACAAACGAACCTTCAAACCAATAAGATGTTTCAGCGTAACTAGATTTATTCCATTAAACCAGTTAGTCCAATACCGGACCCGTTATTTGCTCCGAAGGTCCAGCTGCAACTGTTCAAATTCGGGCGGTTTCTAATTAACTGCATTTGATTTAATTTGGCTCAGACCAAAATGAATCTAACTTTGTGCCCCTGGAATACTGCTAATGCGGACTATTTAGTATGATGTATTTAGCGCTATCCAAACATAAATACAATAGTTAATACCAGATGTTTGGAAATTTTAACAGTTTAAACGAGTTTCTGTCAAAATAGCAAACAATTGGGTCTTATTAGAATCCAATACAACTGAATTTATTAGTTAAAAAAATCTGAAGGGATTGCACGTGGTCTAATAAGAATAAAGTTTGACATTATGCCTAAATTTAATATCGGATTTAACATCGGAGACTGACTATATTGGCCAAAACTGTCGCATCCAATAAAGAAAAGCTGCAATGAGTCCTTAAAATACAAAAAAACGAATTCGCACTAGGACGCTGTTACCTTTTTACTAACTTGAAACAAATATGTTTCTTACTAGAAAAAAATATGTTTTTTTTATAATTAAAATTAAGAAATTTTCACTTTTTGAACAGGATACCATAGACGACGATTTACTCTCATCTTCATAAACGCATAATAGCTCAAATTCTGCTTAAAACATGCATCGTGATTATCTGTCATTGTGACATTTGCATCTGACAGAAAGTAACAACGCATACTTTAACCAAAATAGGTGTGTCATCGAATGTATCGATGGAGAAATAAATAAAATAAAAAAAAAAAGGTTCGTAGTGCGTTTATAAATAATGGGTTGAATGTTTAATGGGTTGTTTAAATGTAAAGATTTCAAAGTGCAATGTCAATTGATAAAAAAGCACGGACGCATCTTTGCAATGAGAAAAACAATCAAAATTAGTCTGCGAGCGAAGCACAATGTAGGATGATTTCTGCAAACGTAAATAATTAAGCGATGAGACGACCGGCTTTTGTCGGGTTAATCCAATAAAGCAGTAACCGCGCTGGTGTTATTCTGTTACACCGCGAAGGAAAATACGATCGGAATAACTAGTTTAATTTGACCTATTCGTGTGTTAGGGCCGCGCGGTGGCTCGTGTCTGTAGAACCTGGGTGGTCCTTGCGAGTCCGAGCAGAGGGGTCAAGTTCTATCAGTCCGAAGGGACATAGTTGCCTTTGCTGTGTAAGAGAATAGCACCAACGGCACTTGTTATTGTTTGCGGGGACTTTCATTGTGGCCGGAGGGGCCTACGCCGAGCTTTTGTTGACTGACTAGTTTTTGCTTGGAAAAGTCTAGATAGTTGAGAGGCCCAATTGCTGTTGAATTACAGTGTAATTTGTTATAAGTATAATATGGTAAGTAAAAGGTATATTACAAATTCCAAAAATACTACTAATATTTTACTTGTGGGAGGACCTTGTGCAGGGTCCGTCCGGGTTGGTACCACCATCTTATCCATTAACCTACCGCCAAGCAGCAGTGTTCGCATTGTTGTGTTCCGGTTTGGGGATAAGACAGCCGTTGAAATGACTAGCATAGAGGCATTCCATCTTAGTCCTCAGGGTTGGCAGTGCATTTGCAGTCTTGTGAATGCGAATGTCTATGGGTCACAGTTTCCACTTACCATCAGGTGGCCTGTGTGATCGATTGCCTTCCCATGCCATAAAAAAAAAAACTAGATAGAGGTACAAAAGCAATAAAAAGAAAAAGTAAAAATAATCAACCAGAAAATTAATTAATGAAATTAAACAAATAACCTACATACAGGAGATGGATAATTTACAACTACAGCGGATAGGGTTTGCAATCCGGATCCATTTTGTATGGAAGATCCGGATAATTTCGGATCCAGATCCGGATCTTCCATACAAAATGGATCCGCATTGCAAACCCTAACAGCGGATGTAAACAATTTTAACTTCATCAGGAAAATTAAACCGAAATTCCTGTTCATGACTCGAAATCTCGCACAAAAATAATTTAACAACGTACTTATAAATTAAACATATTCCGTATTTGTACAAACACGTGAGTATCAATCCACACTACAAATAACGTTCTCGAAATTTTACTTAACATTGGGTGCCCAAAACTTTCAATAGAGTGTATTTTGTATGCGAACCATGGGTCATGGTTGGTAATACACGGTATAAAGCACCGTTCCATCACAGCCGGAATCTGATAGCTCTTTAATAGTGCGCGAGATGATTTACACTGTCATCAGCATATTGAAACGCTCAGAATACATTTTCGCGCCTTCGCGGAGCTTCGCAGATTCCGAGGGGGGTTGGGGGGACTCCGGTATCGATCGTGCCGCGGCCGCCGGGAAGCCTCAGATTCACTTTTACGCCACTTGCCCGTCAATTACGCCTCTGATAAGAACCAACTGCCAGTACTCTAATGTAGCTCAAATAGCTACAATATTTTTTAGTCTGGCAAGTTGACTTAGGCAATTTGTTAAAGTTCTTTATATGGCAATAATTTTTGACTGTCAAACAAGCTGACATAAATTTCCTACGCTGTCGCTGTTTCTCGTGTTACGCTTACTGGAAATTGTATTTTTGCCGACTTTTTTGTTACAACTCAATGGCCTCAATGGGTTATAAAAAAAGATGTTTGCTTGATGGATACAACTTACCTATAAACAGTTTATGCGTTTATTATAAAGAGAACAATGAAGTTATTATGAATTAAATGTTTAGGTACATTGTATTTTTAAAACCTTATTCAAATTAGAGGCCGCGTGCAATATAGATTATAAGTAGGTATAATAAGATTTTTTTCCGTAATAAATAAAAATAAAAAATAAAAAATAATAATTAATAATTAATTAATTATTAATATTTTTTCTGAATAAATTAAAAAAATATATATATATATATACCTATATAGAAAATTTACACCAATCATAAATTTTATAAAACGGGTTCTTACCTTACATAATCCAAACCCCCCAAACCCGAAGTCGTTTTAGTAACTTAAATATCATGAATAATAACCGCGATAGTTTAAACAAGTGTAAGTATACGGTAATTTTTCATCCTCGTAAGTTAAATAAGTTGAGTAAAGAACATAGCGCTTCTTCAAAAGTTTTTTAACCAGTAAAATAAGGTTGACCTCACAGCGGTTAATTGAACAAGTTAACTGGCAGTTATCTAATTAGCAGGATTGCTTGCCTCAATCACGGAGACCTGACAAGAACTCTTCACAGTCGTCGAGGGACCATTTTGTGAAGTAGTATGTATATATAATCTGTTCAACAATTCTACAGTAAAGTGGCAACACTGGCCGCTTATATGGATTATTACTTTTTAATATTATGACTAAAGGATTTGTACCCGTTGTCACGAAAGATTATTCGTTCAGAAGTGCCGTTTTAGGGTGTAAAAGTGGCAATTTAGTTTTTATTATAGTGTCGTTAAGAATGAGTTATGTCGTTGGCTACTTTCTTCTTGTATTTGTTAATCTGTTATTTGTTATGTATGTCTTTCTTTTTCTTTCTAATAAATTAATCGAAAAACTTGTTTTAGATAGTTTATTTGCAAGATCATTTTATCATAAACTGTTTGATTATCTCCCTTTTGAATTATTGAATCAATCAATCCTATTGAATTATTACGAGCACAGCTTTATTCTCCCTGACTGGACATACTTGTACGGATTTTATTGAAAAAGTAACAAAGCCTTGCAGTTGTTTCCGATTTGAAGTTTAAAATTTAGTTCTTAACAACTCCATCGCTTCAGTTGTTAACTTAATATAGCAGTGTATCGTGGTGTCCTATCATAAGGTTTGGAAGATGAATTTGGGTTAGTACCTACGACGATGATAAATATATCACATGACTATCTCAAACAAATCGATCTAGCACCAAAATAGGCATTAATTAGGGGTCTATATCGGATGGCATAATATTTGTTTGTCCTAACGATTGTTTGGTCGAAAATCATTTGGTCCTAAATGAAATACATATAATTGAAACCGTACTTTTTTATTATTATAAAAAACGAACTTAACCTAACTTAACTATACTACACAGTAGATGTGTATTGAATTTTGTAATATCAGTTTAAAAGGGTGTTAGACCAAATGATTTGCAACCAAACAATTTGTTAGGACACACAAAAATTATGCCATACGACGGGCTCCCGAAGATTAGTCTAAGACGCCTAACCGTTGTCGTCATATAAGTTTCATCTTAGTAAGATTAATATACTGGAGAAAATCTGTTGTGTTCATTGTAGTTTTCCGAGCGCTAATTGGATGAGAAACAGCTCATAGAGGAAGATCTTTTCCCAGAGGAGGAGTGCGGCTCGTAACTGATTTAACGCTGAACATTCTGATTAGGAGCATTTAATCTTCGGTCTAATGAGTTCCAGTTTAATAAAAAGAAAAACACTTTATTTCCGAAAATCTTTATTGAATTGGAGGTTTTGTAATGGATACGAGAAGGCAGGTGATTTAATGGTAAGTGGGATCTGAGATCTAAGCGCATTTGCATTCTCAAAACTATATACAATAACTGGAATGCTCGTTGCCAACCCTGAGGAGTAAGGTGGAATGTGTGGAACTTCATCAACGTAGAGTTCTTTTGTAAGTAGTTCTACAAAACTGAACTGTGCTTTCCATCTTCACTTCAAATATGAATTCTTTGGCGTTATAACTGCCATCATTATTGCCTTCGTATTTTGCCTTCGGAAAAAATAACATCTCCCATAGGTATAAACATAAACTCACGCCTTCATTCCCAGAGTGGGGTAGGCAGAGCTACAGGATTACCAACTCTAAAAAAATATAATTGTTATTAATAACAACTTCCTTATTCTTTTAAATTAAATGGAAGCTACCTCGGGATGTTTTTTTAACATCAATACTTGCTGGTAGTTATTTTCGTCAAAACATTCAAGACAAAAATAACAGCGGTTGAAACGCCTGAATGTTTATTTACCCTTTTAAATATCAATTAAATAAATCAAGTAAAAATATTAGTCTGGCTAAATAAATCCGTTTAATTTTCTGATTCAATGGTTCCATGCATCTCTAATGTTGTTTTTGGTTAAATGGCCAGGTCCTCACCACATAATATAAATATATTTTTAAAACCTAGATTTTAAAATTCCTTGTTACATTTCATTATTCCACGTTCTAAAATGTAGCTTTAAATGATGAACGTTCTATAAATCGGTGTTCCTTGTTTTATACATAGACACTCGTTTCATAGAACGTATCACTTCGCAGAATTTTCATTCCATAGAAAACTATTTTCTGCTGATCCTGTGTTTATTTCAGGATATCTAAAATATGACTCACGTAGGTTAGGTAAGGTTAGAGTTGTAACCATCACAAGATAAATTGAAATCAATACGGGTTCAGCAGAAAATGGTTTTCTATGAAATGAAAATTCTGCGAAACGTTCGTTCGTTGCGACAATTCTACGTTCTACGAAATGAGTGTGTATAAAGCAAGGGTAAACCCCTATAGGTAAATACTTTTATATGTTTTTCGGAAACAAAAATGTATTCTGTTTTCTCGCTGATTTTACGGTATGTATATAGAGCAGTAGAATTATTACGCTTTCATTCCAAGGTTATGGTTAAAAAAGAGTAATTTTACGAAAAAGGTAAATTCTAACACCACTTTGTATCTTAATATATTTAACATATAAAGATTTTTTCATGTCTCATAAAATAAGTAAGAGGTAAAGTTTCTTCAAGCTCGAATTTACTATAAAATAAAATAGTGAATCGTTTTTTTGTATATAATTGTTTTTTGTGTCACTAAAGATATGATAAGACTGTATCAAATTTACGTCTAATACGGCGTCTGGTTGCCGCCATATTGTAAAAAAAAAAAAAAAAGTCGACGAACTACAGCATAATCGTCATTGCTTTGAAAAAACCTCGTATCTCATATTTATTGATGTACGATTTAAAACTTAATTAAGTTCAAACTCATACATCTCAAAATATAAGATACGAGTTTTTTCTAAAGTAGCAACGATATGGGTATCATAGAATAACTATTTAAAAAAAAATTATAGGTTTCTTTCACCATTTTTCATTTTCAATGATTATTTAGGATTTATAAAGATTTAAGTAAAGTTGGTTAGCAACAGTCGGGTTTTTTAAAGCTCGATTCTTATGACTATTATTTCAGTGTAGGACTGTAGATTAATAAATATTCCTTGTTTTTTATTGCACTGAAGATAATACCGTTTATTTTCCACGTAGCCTAAGTGGCGGTTTGTTAATCCGAGTACCTATCACGGCCATCTGACGTTTATTGATGGAATGCCGATGCTGATTTCAAATACGAGTATCTGTACAACGATGATGAATGGCGGAGCGCGATAACAACGGCTGTCGGGAATTAAATCGGTTAATGATAATTGTACAGATTAATCTTTTTACTGAGTTCTATTTGACTAATTTTCAATGGGATTAACGCGATTGACTTTGGTTTCGCGTTGAGGTTTATATTATACTAGGGGTGGTACTCTTTATTTGTACAACACCATTCAAAAACCATTTCGAGGAAATCGAGGGGAAGCTTTTACAACGCGACCTACATTCTCATATTTTGAACAAGTTAGTAGTTATAATTTTGTATACATACATAAACACACGCCTTCATTCCCAGAGTGGGGTAGGCAGAGCTAAAGAATTACCAACAAGTCTCAAAAACTTCTTGATAATTCTGTAACCACATTTTGCACAAGTAGGCTAAGATGTTTCCCAGTGTATTAGTGACAGGTGGCAAGCCCAACGCCTAACAGTACTACAAGCCTTTAATCCCTTAGTCGCCTCTTACGACATCCACGGGAAGACATGGAGTGGCACTATTCTAACCCGGCAACCACACGGCAAATAATTTTGTAATTTATTGATTTTTTTAATATTTATATCAACACGTCCAAGCTACGCTGTTTTTTTTTTAAATGCAAATTAGTGAACTTAGGTGGTAAATGCGGTAATTTGGAAAAATAGCCAGTTGCTTCTGAAAAGGGTTTAATTTTAAGATTTATGTACTTGCATGATTGTCGCGAATTATTAAAAACATTTTGAATACAATACGGGATGCATTTATCACCAAATTGTGTTTAATTACTTTTATGTCTTTAATCTGGTTGCCAAATTGCAGTTTGAATGCAGTTCTCATGCAAAAATAACGGCATTAGACGCGTATGTTTCACGATTGCTTATTCATTGGACAATCGTGTAATCGAAAATTTGCGAAGGTTTTCTTAACTTGGACTTGAACCCTCGTAAAATCTCCAAAGGTTGTAAAATAAGGACATCACATACCCATATTATTGTTATATTATATTAAGAGCCCGAGTATACCGACTCCAAGTAAGTTGTAAAGATGCGCCGCGCGTGAATCGTACATCAAAATCACAACAAAGTAACACCCAAATTGCTCTTCAGTTTGCAAATGTGATATTTATAATCAAGAGCTCAGCGGGCAGCGCGCATCAATCAGAGCCCCGTCGTGAATAAAGAAATCAAGTGTCAAAATTACGAGTCGCAGGCGCACGCCCGAGGTGCCTTTTACGACGGTTTATTAACGCCCCCATTCATTTTCACTTTGAACGCAGAACTCGTCGCTTGGCAATTTTTCTCCCTTTTGTCAGGATAAGGAGGCGTGGAGGACCCACTAGATATGAATACAATTCAAAGGAGCTCAATAGACGCTGCAAAACATACCTTTGAAGAGATAATACGGCAGTTATACAACCGTCGACCGCCTCTGATTCTGTTACGAAACACCCCGTATTTCCGCAGCTTCAGTTATTTCGTGAAGTGGAAATAGCTTACCAAAGTTTTCAGAGTTACGTTCACAAATTAATTACGAGCACTAAAATAAACCGTATTTAAATGTGAGCGTGGTTCGTAAATAAGATTTATTTAAAACGGGAAATGATGGTTTTAATGTTGATTGAATTAACAGTTTATAGAGTAGAAATATATCCTCAAAAATAAAAGAGGGGAATCGGAGTGGATGGAGTGTGTTTAAATAAATATTGCTCGGTGGAGGCGACGGGCCGTGAATGCCAATGAGCGAACATGAACCGCCATTGTCGTGTGTGACACAAATTTGGAAGACGGCAATTGGCTTATTTATTGGAAATCGTATTACCAAATCCTGGTCTACGCCATGTGAATAAGAGTAACACAAATCACCCTGTATTTGATGTCAAAATATGATTTATTTGGTTACGAAATTGGCAAATACTTCCGTGGGCTATATTTGATTGACAAGCAAATATTGAGCAATGTACTTATTTGTTGTAAAAATAAAGTTACTAAATACGGCCTTTATTTTAACAGAGTGAAAACAATTTTGTAACTCAACGGTTTCTATATGATCTTAATGTTACGTGATTTTCCAGAAAAGGTTCAAAAACATATACGTAAATATATTTTGTTGGTACAGCGATATAAGTAGTAAACGAGCGTCTATTTCACAGTATCACTAAGACAGCGCTGAATAATAGAACTTTGATTATTCTTCTCTTAGTTACACAGACCTTTACAGGTTACCTTTCTCAAATAGAAAACTCGAGAGGTTTTTAAGATTATTGCTTGTTCAGTGATTTTTCGACAAAAGAAGAAACATTTCCCCTTTCATAAATAAAGCCATCTTGACATAAATGTGTTTTACAAATTCAAAAGACTTCAAGTTGGAAATGCTTTCAACAGTTACGCGGGTTTTATAAATTTGTTGCATATTTTATTATTGGCGTTATGAAAGTAGTTATCACATTTCGTGTTTTGATTTCCTTGTGAAATAAACGTCATGTCGAGTACTTACATATAAATTTGGAAACGTTAGTGAAGTTATTCAATAAACATAAGTGTAACTAAATATGTAAATAATAATTCAGATATCAAGACACTTGTGCAAACTAAGCTCTAGTACTTTACGGGTACTAGACCTCGATATACATACATAACCCTTTGAGAAATAGTCCACGGCTAAATTATATATAAGTCTTGACAGGGGGTTCTACGAAACATATTGACTATAGAAATCTGTCAAAATGTATTTACATAATGAATGACATACAAAAAATATTGGATATCTGCAGTAAAATATTTTAAGTTCGAGAAATGCTTTCTTGTCCATGTACACCTTAAGGGAACAGAATAAAAGCCTAACGCCATTGCACGTAAGAGCCTAGTAAAAATATGCGCAACAAAGGTAAAAGCCACGGATTAACATCATTCCAAACCGCAGCGCCGGCGACGCACCCCCCGAATTCCGGTATTCCCCTAACCACAGTTCAATTGGACCGGGGTTGCCATGTTTTCCCAATTCCCCACGTAAGCGCAAATGTTTATATTCCGATTCAGAGTAAATAAAATTTGGAAATAACTTATCGATGAATTATGACGCTGAATTTTATTAAGGCCGTTCAAATTAGCGTATTAATTAGTTACATATTTATTTGTTTTTTGATATGGGTTTACTTTTTACTTTTCGTAGTAAACAAATTAGTTACCTGAAAAAAACGTTGTGATAAAACTTACATCTATCTATTATAAAAATCGCTAGATACAAAATGTATGTATGTGTATGTACAAAAGAAAAAATAAATCATAATATATATGAGGTAGGTACATGATACAAGGGATGGAGTCACACTTGAGGTAAAATATTGCATGTGTTGGGAAACACCGCTCCTCTGACAACATGAGGTAAGATTTAATTACGCTTATTAGGTACCTACAATTTGTTTAGTTCCTAAATATACAAAATTTCCAAAAGTTACTATTAAACAGGTAATTAAGACAGTTTGTGTATGTGCGTGTGGTATGTTAAAGTTTGTGTAGTAGTCGGCAGATGCTTTACTAAAGTTTTTTTCATGTGTTGGAATCTCGTTTTTTAGACTAAACAGGCACTTTTACAAGATTCAGTCTGCCAGCACATATATCAAGAGAAGACCACTAATGTTCAGAAATAGCTCTTTAATTTCAAAAGACAATTAAGTATCACACATAAAGTGGTGTTAAGTGATAGATACGCCCACAATTAGTAGTGTAATCAGTAGTGCTGCTTTTCGTGGCAGCTTTCGCTACGCTGCCACGAAATGCTGGAATAACCTTCCACCGCCGATAAAAAAATGCAAATCTGTTAACAGCTTTAAACATAGACTCAAACGGCATTTTTTGGACCAACAAAAGGCATAAAGTCTAGGGCATGTAGTCAAACGACCAGCCTCTATATACGTCACTATATTCATTTAAGTGTTCTCCTTTGTTTTATTTATTTCCCTTCAGTCATCACAGCTCGCATTTGGCCATACCTCTTAATTTAATTTAATTTCTATTTAATTTAATTTAATTTACTTTCTATAATTTATGGTGTTTCAAGACAATGGTTTCTGTACGTAACGTTTTCATTCAATCCCTTGTCATATTGTAAATTGTAATGTAAATAGTTATCCTTCGTAAGTCACAGTACGCTGTCCCAAACAGCCCGCCTGGCTCCCCTGAAAACCAGCCCGGTTGTCATCCCCATGCCAACCATTTTGCTGAGTGGAGACCATTTCGGCACACATCATCCTCATTGTACTTTTTAATTTAATGGTGTCGCTTATTAGGGGATAAGAAGTGATTGTACTACGTTATTGTATATTTTCTATGATGTACCCCTGTGTTGATGTGTTTGTTGAATAAACGTTTTTCTATTCTATTCTATTCTAATCATCCTGTAATTTCCAGTTAACACCCTAACTTATAAAGCAATTAACATTATGTTATTAAATTAAACCGTCGCATTGTCGCAGGGCTTGACTGTACTTATTAATAAAACAGAGACAACACCACGTCAAACGTGTTTATGCAATTTGAGTGCTGAAACTTGCTAACGACCGAAAACCAATTAAAATCTTTGAACCGGTCGCGCTGTCGCACAAAATACGTACGGTTGCAAGTTAAATAAAAGCTTGTGAAAATAAAAATACATCAGCTATTCGCTCGACTAGTACTCAATTTGCCGGCACCGATGCCATGGATAACACATACGTACAAACAGTAACGAAGTGACTCGTGTCCATAGGGAGTGTGATAGCCTATATCGCGACAGTAATGACGTCATATCCGCCCTCAGTCGCTCGCGATCGCCCTAAACGCCCCGCGCGCCGTGTAAACTGTCGACACTGTCGACCGTTTGCGGACTCCATATTGTTTTTGTTGTGGGCTCAATCAATCCAGTGTAAATTATCGACATTTATCGCGGTTATGACTGAATAAATATTTGTTCGCGATGTTTGCAGTTGAATAGGAACGTTTGAATTTTTACGGTTGTATGGTTTTTGCTAGAATAACAAATGATTTGAATGTTTGGGGCGGTTAGAAGTGCTACGATAAATATTTTTAATGTAAAGTTTTTTTTTGCATAAGAAAAACCGTTTCCTCTGTAAAGGGGAGAGAATATAAGACAACGCATAACTAGCGATGGAAAAGTTGGCCGATCTGTTATAATTTTGCTAATGCAACGGTATTTAATTAAAGTTTTCGGCATCGAAGACTATATTATTATGTAATTTTTTCTAAGTTTATTCATATATATTTTTAAAAGCGTATCCATCTATCTGTTTAGCAATGTATTAACTAATGTATGTGTATAGCTCAGACAAGGCTTTTTTTTAAATCTTGTAATTTAAATTCCTTGTTTAATATTAACGTAATTATGAACGTTCTAGTCGCATTCACTGTTGTACGTTTGGTTATTTGATGTTTTCTAACATTTTCATTCATCATTTGTGTTTCTGTTTTACTTTGTTGTTCTTTATATCCCTGATTGTATAATAAGGCATTGTTTATACATAAAGTAAAACGTTTACGTTCTTAACTATACAATAAAGCATTTTCTAATGTAGCTATACATCAAATGTGTTTTAAACGTTTCGCCTTCTATCACCCAGAGGGCTTCCGCGCCCCTCGTTGACCGTGTTGGCTCCATTTGTCTAGCTTAATTGGACCCCTCCGGAGGTCGGTCACATAACAGACAACACCAGACAAATTACCGACTTAGCTCGACTATTGCCCGACTTTTATTCTAGTTATATAAACCGATACAGGTAAATACAGGATGATTGAAAATTTATTACTCGCTTTTTTAACTTAGTTAACTATTACAATTTCACCTGTGTAGTTTTTATATATCACAATAAGGTAGATTTTAGGTTCTTATTCTCCCATAAACTAGTGAAGTATAAATACGTACCTATATAAAGTATAAGTATAAAATAGCTTGCTACACGTGTACCCGAAACCGACGTGCGTGCATGACTCGATGTATGAATGTTGAAGAAGCGAAAGAAATTTGTCAAGATCGTAGCAAGTGGAAAGAAGTGGTCTCTGCATACCCCTCTGGGAAACAGGCTTGATTTAATGTATGTATGTATGTACAGTTGTACACGTGTGTCTTTGGTAGGAGTTGGAAATTATTAAGAGAATGGGAAAGTCAGCTATATACAGCATTCTAATATTAAACTGTACAAATCAGAAACGATATAACTAAGTATAACAAAGAATAAATTCACAACATAAATGCTTGAATACTTTGTTTTATTTCGTATTCCACACAAAATAAGCAATTCATAACCATAACACGCTAGCAAAAAATAAATATTGGAATAAAATGCTTTAGATATTTTTGGAAGCTTTACTCTCAACAATTGGAATGCCAGAGTTGGTTTTATTTGGATTCAATTGAAATATTTCAACAGCTTTTATTATTGCTTCATGCTGTATCAAATATCGCAATTATCTGTGCTTTGACGACTGTAGCAGCTTTCAAATATTATCAATGGCATTTTTCTAAAGAGGATATAAATATAAATAAAAAAGTGTCATTTATATAAATATTCTTCCTTCCTTATCATTATCCTTTCATACTAATATTATTAATGTGAATGAATGTGTGTGGGTGTTTGTTAGTTCCTCATTCACGGTCTAACACCGAAACTGATCAACAACTGGAAATTTGATAGGTACAAAGTTTATAGTCCGAAGACGGACACATGCTTTTTTTATCCCGCGAAATGGTCAGTTCCCGAAGAAACAGCGATAAACGACTTCTACGCGGACAGAGCCATGGGCTAAAGCCAGTGAATAATAAAATAACAGCTCAATACAGTTTGACGCAAAGCAAATTTCTTCGCCGATCCGTTCGCCCGTTTGATTTGTCGCGACGGTTTAAGATTAGGGCGCAAAGTGTAGGAATTCCGATTTCCGCCAATTGTTAAGGTCTCGAAATGAAATCACTTGTAAGGTTCGCCGAAACAGAATCACTTTTACGTCGCTTTAGATCCGCTCAGCCAATATCCTTGGATGTCGCTTCAGTCAGCGGTTCCGCCGCGGGTGCGCCGCGTTTTAGTTACAATATGAGACAATTTCGTCGAGGACTTACTCTATATTCATAGGGTGACGGTAACGCGATGGCTTTATCCGAGGTTGGAGTTTGAATTGTGTGAAGGAGTTATTTTATTAGTCGATTTCAGCGTTACTTAGTGTGAAAACTTTGAAATGCTAGAACAAGGGACATCATACTGTTTTTAATAGACTGCGCGAAGCTAAAAACGCGTGCCTGTCTGTGATTTCAAAATAAATACCATAATTTAAGTGAAAATTACTATTTTTACGACGCCTAATTATAAATGACCGTTTTTAGTTTTTTTGTTTTTCTGTTCATCTGAAAGTTCGTTTCAAAAAGACGCCGAAACTTTTAGAGATTACAGGAATTTTATTCAGACCAGCTCAATGGTACTGTAATATTGTATTCATCAGAACTAAACTTGTATGAAACCGGGAACTGGGTCAAATTTAACTTGCAAGATTTGACCCTTACATACATTGCAAGTTAAATAAGAATTGTAAAATAATGAGGATTCCTCATACTAGTCAAAATACTGAAAAGTTGGGTTTTACTTTTTAATTTTATAATTATGTTCTATATGTATACTTAAACAGCAAGCAAAGCTACTTACTCATATTCAAGTAAAACAACTTCAGGGTCACATTGCTAGCCTTTTTAAAAACACAATGGAAAATACCTACGCGTCAGCCAAGTTGCCTTTTAAGGTCCCAACGTAAAACGGCAGCACTTACATCTGACAAAGTCATGCGAGATTCGGAATTATAAATTGCGCTTTCAGTTGGCAGGATGTCAAAATGGAGGAACAATTACGTTGTCGCCGCCATAAGGATTACACGGCGTCACGCCACGTTCACGTCAGACAAGTTGGCTCGTCATTTTACATTGTCACTGCTTCATCGGAGTTTCCAGTTCAAAAGTTTCGGAAATATTCACAGGTATTTTGATGTTTTTTCAATGTTTACTTAAGTAATAAAATAAGATTAAAAATTAAGCCAGACGAGTGCAAGCCGGAATCCTGTCAAGATTCTTCTGTACTCATACATAAGAATAATATTCTGTAAAATAAATCTTTATTGTTTAAAATATATATAGTACAGTATACATACATACATACATAAACTCTCGCCTTCATTCCCAGAGTGGGTTTAGCCAGAGCTAAAGAATTAAGTACCAACAAGTCTTAAAGCGCAAAAGTCTGTTAGGCGATGGGCTTGCAACCTGTCACTAATACACTGGGAAACATCTTAGCCTACTTGTGCAAATTGTGGTTACACAGTTATCAACAAGTTTTTAGAGTTGTTGGTAATTCTGTTGCTCTGCCTACCCCACTCTGGGAATGAAGGCGTGAAGGTATGTATGTATGTAACTATATGAAGGCTTTTTTTATCCCGTATTTTTTATAGAGATTGGATGCTCAATTTTCGTTATTCGTCGTAACGTATTTTACATACTTCCATTATAACGTCACTTAGATCTTTACTTGTACCGACATTAAACTTTTTCCAAACATTTCGAAGATAACAGGCTATCCCACAGGGTTCCCACAGTCAAACTGTTACTCCAGTTTTGTGGGGCAATGCATAATTTTAGTCTTTAAAAAAAAAAAAACTTATTAAATAATAAATAAATAAATACATAAAATGGCGCCTGTGACAGACAAACAGAAACGCTGCCACGCGACGCGAGTGATCCTTTAATGGAGTCGTTTATTTATTCCTAAAATCAAAAATGACGAACATGTTCAATCTGACATAATATTGGAGCGTGAAAACTTTACAAGTGCTGCACGGCTTTGAGCAGATTGGCGCCGCATTCACACCTTTGACGGCATCAAAACCATCCAAAGCGCGCTCGCGTAGAAATTTTTCGACAGGATTTTTGTACTTTGTAAATCCACCAGTATAAAAGTGACAAGTGGGAAATGGGAATGTACCTTTTTATTATCTGGTAGCTTTTTAGTGCCGATCTTTGATGGTTACATTTATCTTATTTTTACTAGGTTATTTGTATATAACTAGCGACCCGCCCGCGGCTTCGCCCGCGTGGAATGTATTAAACATATAAACCTTCCTTACTCACTCTATCTATTAAAAAAAACCGCATCAAAATCCGTTGCGTAGTTTTAAAGATTTAAGCATACATAGGGACAGACAGCGCAAGCGACTTTGTTTTATACTATGTAGTGATTCTAGGTTAAGTTACTATTAGCATTCTTATGAGTAATAATGTTAGAGAATGACTGGCTGTTAAGTTTCTCAGCAGTGGCCTCCTCTTGGGAAGCGCTGGTAAGTTTTTTTACATGTAAAAGTAGCTGTGCCGCCTACTTACTGAATAAGCAGTTTTTTTACCTTTTAGGTATATGGGCCAAAGGATAACCTTAAATGTTTAAACTACCTATTATTAAATCAAAGGCTAACGATTGCCATCAGGGCCCGTAAGGACAGATTTTTCGTGGGAAATATCATTTTTAGCGGTAAAACATGTTGGTAGGACACAAATAATAGACTTTGATCAGATAGGTACACACAACATCACACCTAACTAACCATTAAAGACAGGGCAGAGAGAAAAATAAAGAGATGTATATATGTGTATTATGTCAATTTCTATGCATTCTAGTGCGACTCTCTTTCATGCAATATTTCAGATTTCTGAAGTGTATAGCTAGATGTGTTGCTGTGTGTACACTACAAATGGGTGGATCAACTTTTTGTTGTTGTTATTCTGTCCCGTAAGCCAGAAGACAACAGTGATAGAGTTTCTTAGAAAAAATGTTATAATATATACTTCCAGCACACTCAGGAGAAAGACCATAAAATAATGGGTGTGTAATTGCCAATAAAACAGTTTTTTTAGTGGACTTATATCCTTTGAAATCATAGTTTTTTTAAGAGTGACCCAGGAGACGTCACCATGGCAACGAGCTACAAAGAAAAGTTGATTGACCTAAATATACGTACCGACCTAATATTTATTAGAAACATCTTTTTAAATGTCTTTCGATCATAGTAAGATAGGACATTACTTTGACGTTACACCTAATAAATAATAAATGAGTTCTCGCAATTGTAACATTCATACATGTATTGTGACAGGAGCTTTTGCCAGTAACGGATACGTTAGCATTAAAGATGTCAAATCAAAAGAAAGTAGGAATTCACAACAATCAGCAAGTAATAATTTCCAGTTAATAAAACCTACACAGTTCAGTAATCGCGAAGTATGCTCAAACTTAATCGTTAAACCACGACGCTTCGTCATGTCATGAACGAGTCAACGACAACAAAAACCCGTATCGGCGAACAGTCATTAAGTATTTAGTTCCTCACACCATTCACACCATACTTAAATCATTTTTAACCAAGCTCCATGAATCCCCTCTAAAATTAACTCGCCATTTGTGTTCACGGCACTGAATTAACCTTACAAACACGTAGTTTTTGAATAAAATAACGAGTCTCGGCGAATTTATTTCAAAGCTGTTTTATTTGTTAGACGCTCGGAACATCTTTATGCAAATGAGGCGTCGGGAAGCAGTTAAGCAGGAACTAGCCTTGCGGTTTATTAGCAACCTTTTTTCAATGGCTTTTGATTCAATTTGTGCGAGCCTGTGAAGTTTGTTTTTATCGATTCACGGCTATGTTTGTTTAGTGCTGACGTACAAGCGGGTCACATGATTGGATAATTTCTGAACACTTTTTAGGTAAGGAGACCAGTAAGTAGAAAAATAGAGAATTTGGTAAATAGAGAAGGTAAGGAGACCAGAGGGGTTATTATGACCAGTGATCGGATTTCACGGTGCAACACTGCGGGATATAGAGTAGAAATCTTAATATGGATATGACTAAAATCCCGGGATCTGGTTCGAAAAGAAAATGCGATTGTTGGGATATTTATAAATAGGCATTAGGATAGGATTTTACACGTGTAAAGAAATCGATTAAACATATAAAATATTGCGAAAATAATTGTATGCTATTTCAATTTCATACAAACTAATAAAACATAATATCTGTGTGTAGTGTGGTGAACTGATAATGCGTACCGTATTATATATTTTATTTATATTCATACCCAAAGACTATTTGGCAGATCAATTTTAAACAAAGTATAATAAAAACTAACTTTTTTAATTTTTTTACATACCTAAATTACTTTTGTCAAAATATTTATTTTACACGTTTAAATTGTTTTGAAATTTATTTGAAGTAATAAAATCAGAAAAATATTTAACAACATAAGTCCCGGAACCCCGGGGCATACCGTATTAGCATAATGTTTGAGGTCATTCACCCCGTGTTGCACCGGGATATCCGATCATTGATTATGACATACCTACCAATGCATTTCATTTTACGTTGAGCGTAAAGGACAGAACTATAGCGGTTGTATAGCTCTGTCCTATTCTCTCAGCGTTAACTGAACTGCATAGTTATCTCATAATAACCCCCCAGTAAGTAGTAAAATAGAGAAATTGGGTCTCTGGGACTTTCTAGAGAGTTAGCGATCGTCGATATCAACGAAATGACGACGTTTAATTCTTTTGTATTTTCTTCGGTTCATTGTGAAAGCACATGAAAAAGTAGCGGACACAGCTTAAAAATCAATTAAAAAAATTATGCATTACGGGCGCAACTAAGAAATGCATTTGTAGCACAAATTATCGCGTGACTTTGCGACGACTGCAAGCGGCCGATTTGTGATGGGCCGATATAGCAGGAAAGGTATAGATATAGTATCTCACAGTGCTAAAACGGCATGAATGCCCTCTATGGTCTGTTACAGTAAACTTTTGACCGAGGCCCTTAATGCAAGCGGTGAAAATAACGGTTTCGAATACGATTTCAGTCTAATCTCAAATCTCGAATATTTTGAGTTATGCTCTTATTATACCATAATGCAACTCTTTTGCAATTATGTAAATTACTTTTAAAAGGAAGTTTTGACAGGACCACCACTTTAGTAATTTTAATAGGAAATGGTCTTAGTGTGGATAAATACAGTGTTGATAAATTAATGTCAACACTTAACACAATTGAAGAGAATGGCATAGGTAAAATTATACTGTGTGCGTTACCATACTCACAAAGAATGCCATTTAGTTATAATCATAGAATAGCTCAATTTAATTCGATAATGTATAATGCTATATCCTGCAACAGTAAATACCACTTTTTCAATTTAAATAAATTTTTAAAGCCCATCACACTAACATCACAAAAAATTCATGTGCCAAGGAAATATATTTTGACCTTGGTTGACCTATTAGCTTATAATATTGAACCTAATGGATATAGTAGTACCCAGCCCCAGCAAGCCAATATTGGCAATAGTGCCTTGCCTCATAATTTAAACTAAATTATAGGACAGCGGAAACACCCTTGAGTATAAATTTAATTCACCAAAATATTCAAGGTTTTTCCAGCAAAGAACTAGAAATAGGGTTGTTCTTAGATAGTGAAAATGTACAAATTATGTGCATTACTGAACATTGGCTTAGACAAGACCAATTAATATTTGATTTTGTAAATTTTAAATTAGTTAGTTATTTTGCTAGAAAATGTGCCATTCATGGTGGCTCTTTAATAATAGTTAAAAGTACTCTTAAATCCAAGGAAAGAAAGGATATTGTCAAGCTATCAGTAGAAAGGATTGTAGAAATTTCTTGCGCAGAACTAGAAAGTTATATAATAATATGTATTTACAGACCACCATTGGCTGATTTTTGCACATTTGAATCAACTATGGAACATGTGTTAAAATTAGCTTGTAATAGCCAGAAGCATATTATAGTTTGTGGAGATTTTAATATTAACTTACTCGAAATGTCAAATAATACCACTAGGTTACTAAGTTTATTTAAATCTTTTAATTTAGGTAATCTGTTCTTTGAACCCACTCGGATAGGTGTTAGTAGTGCAACCTGCTTAGATAATATTTTTTGTAATTGCGAATGTTTGGATAAAGAAATATTTAATTGTTTTAATTCGGACCATAGTGGTCAGAAGGCATCTTTCGTCAATGATTTTTATCAAAAACCTCAGACAATAACATTTCGACCTATAACTAATAATCGTTTGGAATCATTCAAAAATAAAGTCCAGAGTAATCTATCAGTGTTACCTTTCATACATAATGAGTGTAATAGTATTTATAATGACTTGTTTGGCGTAATTCTGCATCAATTTAATAACCATTTTAAAATGAAAACTTTAACTAGGTCGAAAACCAAATTTAGCGAATGGGCTACTGCAGGTATTCATAAAAGTAGAAATAGGCTTTACAATCTATATAGAGAGAGGGAGGACAATAAGAACGCTGACTTCCTAAATTATGTTAAGAGTTATTCAAAGACCTTTAAGCAAGTTTGTTTAACTGCCAAGGCAAATTTTCTTAGTCTTAAACTCAAATCGTCTGACAATAAGGTAAAAACTGTATGGAATATTATAAATAGAGAAACGGGTAAAACTAAAACTCGCGATAATCAGGTCACCCTAAACTCAGGTGACAAACAAATCACGTCAAATAAAGACGTCGCCTTAGCATTCGAAGATTATTTTTCCAACATAGCCATTAATACTACGAAATGTCTCAAATCATCCGCGGTTCAAGCTCAATCATTACTTTGCACTAATGTCAGTAAATGTAATATAAACTTTGAATTCAGCCCTATAAATTCAGTTTCAATAGTCAAAGTATTTAAAACGCTTAGTTTAAAGAAGACTGAGGATTTGTGGGGCACATCAGTTAGTGTACTTTTTCCTATCATAGGTGTAATTGCACCCCATCTAGCATTAATTTACAATAATAGCATTTCAGAAGGGATCTTTCCAGATCTTATGAAATATAGTAAAGTCATACCTCTTTTTAAATCGGGTGAGATGAGTGATATAACGAACTTCCGTCCCATTTCCATACTACCAGTTTTAAGTAAAGTCTTTGAGAAACTAATTCTGAATGATATGTTAGGTCACTTTAATAGAAATAAACTACTTAACAATAACCAGTTTGGCTTTACCAGAGGTCGATCAACAATTGATGCGGCATCTGTTCTCATTAAATATATATATAACAGTTGGGAGCAATCTTGCGATGCAGTAGGAATATTTTGTGACCTTTCTAAAGCTTTTGATTGCGTGGTTCATACGACCCTTATTTTAAAATCAGAACATTATGGATTGTCTAATAAAGCTATAAGTCTTATGTCTTCTTATCTCAGTGATAGAACTCAAACAGTTGTTGTAAACAAAACACAATCTGATGGAGCTACAGTGAAAATAGGTGTGCCTCAAGGCTCTATTTTAGGTCCTTTTCTATTTTTGGTTTACATAAATGACTTGCCACCATCAGTAGATAAACTTTGTGATATTGTACTTTATGCTGATGATACTTCACTAATTTTCAAGGTAGACAGAAAATCCATAGACTTCAGTAGCATAAACTCCACACTAGTTAAAGTACTTAATTGGTTTACTAGCAACAATTTGCTACTAAATGCTAAGAAAACTAAATGTGTTAGATTCGCTTTGCCTAATGTTAAACCGTTAGATTCTAGTATTTTTCTAAATGACGAGTGTTTGCAAATCGTAGATAAGGCAGTTTTCCTAGGCATAACAATAGATAAAAATTTGCAATGGAGTCCCCATATAGCTGTACTGGCAGGTAAACTAAGATCGGCAGCTTACGCAGTTAGGAAAATTAGACAACTAACCAATGTTGAGACAGCTCGCTTAGTTTATTATAGTTATTTCCATAGTGTTATGTCGTACGGTATTCTGGTTTGGGGTAAGGCAGCTGACATACAAACTATATTTGTGTTACAAAAAAGGGCCATTCGTTCTATTTACAACTTAAATTCCCGTGACTCCTTAAGAGATCTTTTTAAGGAAATTAATATCTTAACTGTAGCGTCACAATTTATTTATGAGAATATTATTTATGTTATAAAAAAATTGGATTCTTTCACAAAAAATAGTTATTCGAAAATTCCGCGTCCGTAAAGTACATAAATCATTTGTTGGTCAATGCATTCATTTCAATAATAAATTACCTGAGGTAGTATTAAAGTTACCCTTTCCAGCACTCAAAAATTACTTGAAAAAGTCGTTAATGTCTAAAGCGTATTATAGGATCGAGGACTATTTAATAGACAAACATGCTTGGCCTAAACCCGAAACTTAATCAATAATATATTTTTTATTTGTTTTTTTCAAATTCAAAATCTTTATCTTGTCTGGGGGACACCGTTGATGTAGGAAAACATATCAATCTTATGTGGTCATCTTGCACCGTCTTATATACACATACGTAGGAGTTATTTTTTCCTTTTCTCTCTTTCTATCTTAAGATTTTGGTGTGTTTTCCTGCGGAAACTACGCAGGATATTTAAATATTTTATAATTTGCTATTTATAGATTTATATAATGCTAGACTAAGTAGTACCATTGTAATATTAAATATATTTAAAAAAATGACTGACTGCTGAGTTTCTTGCGGCGCTTCTTCTCAGCAGTGGTCTCCTCTTGTGAAGCGCTGGTAGATTCTTGACGTGTAAAAGTGCCCGTGTGGCCTACTTACTGAATAAATGTCTTTATCTTTATCTTTATCTTTATTGCATTCGGCAAGCGATGTATAAAAACTAGTGGTCCTGATATCCGTGTTACACGCGGAACCGTAGCTCCGTGATCTTAGCACCGGCGGTGCTAAGTTCCCGAACTACACGGTCACGCCAAGATACGTATCCGTGTCTGCGTTCGGCTACGTATCTGCGGATCTCGGCTCCGGCTCCGCTCCGCACGGTTATTGAATGAAAGCTTAAAATTAAACGTCACGGTCACGGGCGGATCGGATCTACGTGTAAATAAGAAACGTATCTCCGTGTAACACGGAGCTACGTATCTTAATTACACGTAGCCGAATTTCACGTGTCGAACGGGCCGGATCTCCGTTGCCGTGTTACTCGGTAACGGAGATTCGGCTACGGGTACACGAAACACGGACACGACCAGGAGCCCTAATAAAAACGACGTAAAATTATGACGGATTTACGGATCAACCGCTTATGTTAACTTCATACATTTCCATTCAATGAAAAAATGAACTTAAGCAGCGTTTGCACATTGGCTAGGCCTAGTGGGCTTTCTTGTACAGAATGGTTGTAAATAACATAACGTTAAGCGATCACCAATGCTCTTGAATAGACACCTGGTTTCAATTGATTGATAGGTGTAAATAGTCACAACTTAGTGTTCATTGCGTATTTTATATTTATTGCTCAGAATGTAAAACTCGCCAACATTGCAATGTATACCAAATTCCTTAAAAGTCTGTTAAACAGCAGCATACCTATGCACATAATTACTCGAGCCCCATAATTTGTCATGATATGACCATTAAGCTGTAATTACCTGGAATGGCTGGAGTATTGGCTCAATGGGCGGAATAAATGGCGCGGGCAGAATGGTGCGGTGTGAACCGAAATGTGGTGAGCGAGTCACTCGTACGAGTACCCGTGTATGGAACGGCGAAGATTCCGTAGCAGATAAAGTGACTTAACCCGTGGCTGTGTTTGATTCACGCTATAATATTTATAAGATACCAGTGGACTACCGGTACGCTACTTTAATTTACGGTGTGGCTTTGATAGCAACTACCATTCTACACAAACTATGTATATTTTGAGGAGTTGGAATACGCCTCCATTATATTTTATTCGCCACTGGAAGCGGCGATAGTTACTCCTTCCGAAAGTTAAAGAGCGCATGTTACTGGTTATTTTCGTATAGAAAAAAATATGAACAGTTAGCGTGCTTTTTGTCTTGATTATTAAGGTAACAAAAACTTCAAATGTACCTTTGTTATGCAAAAACGCATGTTATTTGAATGGTGTCGTATGTTAAGCAAATCTAATTAGGATATCGGCAAAGAACAACATCTATTCTATATTTATCTGGGTTTTACGTGATTTTCAGCGGGTTTACTTGAGATATTCATTCAAATATTTAGTGTTTTCAAAGTAAACCCCATTCATAGTTTAACTTTGATCATAAAGTTTTTATTTTGTTTACGGGAAACTAAAGGTCTAATTTTTTTCTAATTAGTCAAGTCAACAAAACAAGAAAAACCGATTATTGAATATTCTTATTTTATTATTTTGTTTTTAGTTTCTTTAAAAACTCGTGTTGAACTTTGAATTTGATACGATACGGATTTTTTGGGTTATTTTTGGTTGTGTGGCTTGCCGTGAGGTCACCAAATGGTTCCAGCGGAAAACCAGCGCTAGTTTTACAACCAGTAATATGCTGAGCTGGGACCATTTTACGTCATATGAAATTAGGTCAGCGTCATGATTTTAGTCTCTTTTGTTGAGATAGTTGTATTTTGTCTTTCTTTCTTTCATTTGTTTCTATGATTTAAGTATTCTATTCCGCTCTCTGGGGTTCAAGCTATCCAAATTTAAGCATATCAATGCGGGTTAAAATATTCCGTCAATAACTTATCGGCAATTAACGACATATACTTAAGCGGGGTGAGCTCGTTTGCTTTCTCTGTGCCATAAAAACTACATATCGTTACCTTTAAAAGATATAAACAAGAGATATATTGAATATTTAAATGCGCCGTTTATCTGATACTCCGTTATAAAATGAATTATTATTTTGCATTTTATAGCATTACTTCGAATACACAACTCATAAATCCATCATCAACGACCATTCTACCTGTTACAACTCAAAATTCTGTTTCATGATGTAGTACTGTGTAGGAGTATTAAGATTATTCATCTGGCTCAGCGATTAACGCAAACTTTTACCCATTGCTCATCGTAAGAAGTGGGTCATGTTTTTTATTTATAGTCAGTTTTTATGTTTCCTGAACTATGTCTTGCTGCCAGCGTTGTAGCCTGTAGCTGTGCTGAAATAAATGAGGTGCCAAGGGAAATGTTTTGGATAAACACCGAAAAGATTGGCCTTAAGGGGTTTAAATACTTATAATAAACAATACAGGGTTCAGCTACGTTATATTATAATGTATGTAAACTCTTTATTGCACAAAAATATAAATATTTAACTAATGTACAAAGTCGAACTTATCCCTAAACGGGATAATGTAGGTACGTTAAATATAATCTAGTGCTCGGCGGGAAAATTAATAAGTGCACATGTCATTGTATGTTATTTTTGCGTTTAGTTTCAGTAGTATAAATAATTTCACGATTATGTTTAGGTTTATATTTATTTTGAATCGTTTATTATAGTGGTTTTAATGTTTTGTAATAGTTATTTATGTAACTGGTTCATAATGAAGCTTCTTAAGGTACGAGTGCCGAGGTTAGAGCGCTCTCATTACAGGCACGAGTACCTTAAGAGCTTTTTTCATTTTTCATTTTTCTACAAGTTTAAAATGATATTGAAAAAAATAAAAAATCGCAAGCTTTTCTTGTATACTTTCCTCGATTTTTCTGCTATTAAATAAATAAATAAATAAATATCAGGGGACAATGTCACACCAATTGACAACATTAAAAAAAAAAAGCGTTATTGATTTTTCGCGTTTATAAGCCCATTAATTAGGGTAATTAGACTACCCGTATTTCTCAGTTTTTATTTATTTTACTTAAATTCGTCGTTAATAATTTATTAAAGAAATAGTAATTAAAAAGACCGTATATCCAAAGTTAGGAATACTGATGTCGTGATCTTAGCATGACATAAAATAAAAAAAGTAACTTTAAACAGATACAGAACTGACTGTCATGTCATGTCACTCACTTGTCAATCATTCGCTGCCGTTCGTTCACAAATTTGTTATTTTGCGTAATTTAATTAATTACATAATTTGTAGACGCCATTAAAATAAATAAACTATTTTGCGTTTACTAGTTTGCATCTGCTTTGAGTTTCATTCGTCAGACAGATAAAAAATGAAAATGACAGCTGTGTTTTTTTTTTAATAAATGGACTAAGGGCACTATAAGTGTATTCCTAACATTCACAATCCAACTTTTTTTACTGTTTTTCCTAAATATAAAAAAAACTACTGCATAAAAAAATCCAAAGATATTTTTACTGTAATCAGCAGTGTAAAATCTAGAAACGGTATTTTATTTTACTACCTTAGCACAAAATGAATTGTTGTCAATTGACCTAGTCCCAATTTAAGCTCTAGGCTTGTATTATGGGTATTACTAAATCATATTGTATCTTTAACGTGTGTTATGTTATAAAATTTATTGAATTGATTTAAATTGTCCCTCTTTTCTCTGGAAGTTAAGGAAGAACCTTAATGCTTAACTTTTTATCCTTAAATATGAATACGATGATTTTAAGCTATAATGTTCATCGAGAACAGAAACAACAATGTCGAAGTAACGTTTCTAGTATTTCACATAATTAAATATGTTCATGTACGTTGATCAGCTTAGAATAAAGTCATTAAATTATTATTGCTAATTGAAATACCTTAGCGATAAAAAACAACCTTGAAGAAACCGGTTAACGCCACGTTAACACAAATTGTCGTTTAAAGTAGTTAACTACTTTATACTTTAAACGGAGTTGATCAAACGGCTTATATTATAACATAACATAACTTACAAAGTATGCCGGGGGTTCGCTAAGTTATCTACAATCTACATCGTACGTATTAAGCGTTGCTTAGAAACGGTTTAAGGGAAAACGGGGCCTCATTCTGCGTTGTTTTTACCCCTATTGTTTTTTTAAAGTAGATTATCTTTACTGTCAAGTTAATAAGAGCTCTCATAAAGGTGACAGTACCTTTACAATAAGGTAAAAACAATGTAGAATAAGGCCCTTCGGTTTTTGTTGGCAGTAGCTACGCGACATACATATACAATTACAATACAATACACACAGTTTATTTTTATATGTATAATAAATAGTCTCGTAAGTACATTATTATGTATATTTTAAATTTTTCTTGCAAGTTTAACAAAGAATGATTGATTAAGTTAAGTACCTTACTTACGACTTCAATTGAAATTTTACATACATACATACATAGGCTCACGCCTTCATTCCCAGAGTGGGGTAGGCAGAGCTACAGAATTACCAAGCACTCTTAAATAAGTTGTTGATAATTCTGTAACCACGTTTTGCACAATCAGGCTAAGATGTTTACCAGTGTATTAGTGACAGGTTGCAAGCCCATCGCCTAAGAGTACTAGAAGCCTTTATTATTCCCTTAGTCGCCTCTTACGACATCCACGAGAAGACATGGAGTGGCACTATTCTAACCCGGTGACCACACAGGTCATTGAAATTCTAATTCTTATTAAATTCAAATATTGCATGCGTTTTTGCACTCTGTAAATGTTAACAAAGTTTTATCATAAGGAAGAAGATCCTTAGTCTGACCATAATGATTTGACTGTGTTATGAACAATTTATATATTAACCCACTGAGGGTTAGGGTTTTTACTATTTTAAAATAATGGGTATCAATCAATACATTTTAATGTATATTTTCGGTCTACTGTGCAAAACATAACATCAATTGATTTTCTAATTTCACTAAAATATGATGCAAAATATATATCTACAAAGCAATATTTAAGACCTCTTACATTTAAAACGTCAGTTAGGAATTTGCTATCAATATAATCGTAGCAAACCACTGCAGGTACCGGCAAATTTCCGTGCAGTCTTTCAGATGAGCAACTTTTAATAACAGCCGCCGAGTTGGCAAACAAATCCTTGGGGCACATTGGGGTACGCACGTGGTTATAGTACGAATTTATGAAGTGTCCGGATTTAGTAAGCAGTTTTATAACCTCACAATGCATCTTCTTTGGCTAAAACGGCCAATAATATCATATTGCTCGGTTAGTATTTGTATTATTTAACTGTGGTAACTTTACTGGTTGATGTATAATTTAAGATTTTTTATTGTATTAGCCATATTGTACCGTTTGTACCCTGATAAACATTAAAACATTTGTACAACTTTTTTCCAATGTACCTACTATATAACACGGATCGTTTTATTTATAAGATGGTTGTTATTTATGCCAAAGAGGTCGCATTTCAAGTTTATACTATAAGGGCCACTTGCGCCAAAAATTTAACACTGTGTTAAAACACATAACTAGAGTTGACTACTAGTCAACTCTAGTTACGTGTCTTAACCCAGTGTTAAATTTTTGGCGCAAGTGGCCCTAAGACTGGTAAGACTGAATAGACTTTAATTTAGATGTTTCTAAGTAACTCGTTTTGGTTTTAGCAGGTTTTAGTCAGGGCTTTACTGAATATCCTAAATTGAGCGCAAAAATATCTAACACACTCTTATACCCCTAGTAATAAAGACGTGTCAGATATTTTTGCGCCCAATGTTGGATAATATATTATTGCTGGTGACTGTACCTACACGAGGCTGCTAATCTGCGATACAATCAAATCCAAATATTATATCTGGCCACCATATCGTAAAAATCAATATGGTATACAAAACAGAATGAATTAAAATAAAGTTAAAGACGACCGCAGTTTATTTGACACAGATTGGTAAACTTGCAAGTCAGCGGTCAAGTTAGATTGGCACATAGGGCTCGCCCACATCGTGCGGTCACGTTAGAGATCATCAAAGCTCGACTCCCACTAAACCTAACTTACTAAAGTCTTACTTAGCCCCAACTTGCTAATCCGGCGCGGGCCGCAGTTGGCTTGAGATCTCAGAATGTATCACGCGTAAGTTTATAAGTAATTTGCGACTTAATAAACGGCTTGATTAAATATTTTTTCTTGTTTTTGTTGCTGATGAGCTTATTGTCTCGAAACTTCTTGTCTTTTAAAGTCAAACTTATTTAACACATGGTGTTAAAATAACTTTAGAAAGGAATAGGTATAGCATAGAATAGAATAGAAAGTTCGCAAGACTGTCGATGAGTTTTTTAAAGTTGCGAAAACATCGCCACTGGTCGCTAGAATAATGAAATAAACGTGTTTTAGACATCGCTACAATGTACCTTACTTCGCGAAGAAGCAACAACTACTTTACAACACGCCATTATCAAGGTATTAATGCTAAACAGGTGGAAGTATGAAGGTATTAACAATACTTAATTTGTCATCGTCAGCCAATCGACTTATGCGAAGCCTTCGATAACGTTTCATGTAAGCGCATTATTTCGCGCTGTTGTCACTTTTTACCTCTTTTTGTATGAGTAAGGGTCGGCTATCGGCCGAAGGTCTCACCCTACTCGTGAATTTGATGGTTTTTTAGCATAAAGCTAGTTCCGCATTACATAAAATCCTTTGCTTGATTTACCGTTTTACTTTTACGAGGTCGATTAGTTTCCATTCGTTTTGCTCTTGTATATAATACGACTTTATTGGCACAGTACAGCATTGCTAATATCTGTAATGAACTTATGAATCATATTTACGTTCTTTAGAGCTTTTTGCAACAACGCAAAACCGAAAGAACAAAGCTGTTTATGACGTTTGGTTGGAAGTAAGGATGTTACACAAAACAATTAAACAAACCGGTAAATCTTTAGTATTCTAAGTATATCTATGAGTTTTCTCTTAACCTTTGACAATAAAGAGAAACGCAAAGAGTTAAAACAAATAAATATGAAAACGATTGGAACCAATATGATTTAAGAACAAAGTGAAAGAGATTCTTCTTTACATTTGTTCACGAGAATGCTGACTAAAGTCCATTAACGTAAACAAACGCTACAACACGTTTGTATAAGCTCTATCCCGGTCCTGGCTCACCCACTAACCTATTTCGCAGCTCTGTCCCCGCAAATTGGCTCTGATGCATCGCCACTGCCTATCGGATTCTGGGAATATATTGTAATGTGCTTTGCAACAGTGCACGCCTTTGACAGGCTTTTGCGATCGGATATTCTGCGAACTAATAGGGAGAGAGAGCAGTGCGAAATGAAATTTCTAGGAAACGTCCAGGTTATTGGAAACCCTACACTAATTGGGAACACGAGTTGTGCGAAATGGAATTTCCACGAAAACTGTATATTGTGATGAATATTGACATCAACTATTTGAATTTAGGTCAGTGCCTCAATTCAACAGGGTAGAACCATATTGCCTTTGACACGTTACCGTCATGTTTTTGACTCAGCCGCCGTTACTCGAGGTAAATAAGACCTGTCGTAACTAGGGCTCCTGGTCGTGTCCGTGTTTCGTGTACCCGTAGCCGAATCTCCGTTACCGAGTAACACGGCGACGGAGATCCGGCCCGTTCGACACGTGAAATTCGGCTACGTGTAATTAAGTACGTAGCTCCGTGTTACACGGAGATACGTTTCTTATTTACACGTAGATCCGATCCGCCCGTGACCGTGACGTTTAATGAAGATTTTATGTGTGTCTTTAAGACCTCCGAATGTAATGCGATAGTCGTGTTTTTTATTTCAGTTTCTTTGCTTTTGCATTTAAAATTGGTTTAATGAGTCATTATATAAATATAAATATTTTGTTGGAGGCTAAAATAATAGACCAAAACAGATTGCAAAAGATGTATATTCAAATAATTCAATAACCGTGCGGAGCGGAGCCGGAGCCGAGATCCGCAGATACGTAGCCGAACGCAGACACGGATACGTATCTTGGCGTGACCGTGTAGTTCGGGAACTTAGCACCGCCGGTGCTAAGATCACGGAGCTACGGTTCCGCGTGTAACACGGATATTAGGACCACTAGTCGTAACGTTGATAATAACTTAAATACGTAAATAAGTAAACTCTTGACGACGCGTTGGCATAGTTGGTAGTGACCCTGCCCACGAAGCCTACGAAGAAATCCCGGAAAGGGCAGATATTTGTGTGATGAGCGCGAATGTTTTTGTTCCTGAGTCATGGATGTTTCCTATGTATTTAAGTTTACATATGTTTATCTTTATAAGTATTTATATCGCTGTCTATAGTACCCATAGTAAATACAAACCTAGAGCTTAGTTTGGGGCGATGTCAATTGTTGTTACATTGTCCCTTAACATTTAACTATTTATTTATTGCCTTAACTGCACAAAAATTAATAGTGTCAAAAAAATACTTACATGAAACCACACACAACGACACTTAGTATGTTGTCTGAGTACAGAGTTAATAACCGAGGAGTACCCCCAGGAAGCACGGGGCCTTTGCTAATTCTTCTATATATAAATGACCCCGCCCTCCGCGTTATTATTCACGCAGGTGGTTTTACTGTTATACTTAATTACTAGATTTTGATTTACGATCTGTATACACTTCTCGGCACATCTCATTAAAAAAAAAAACTAGTAGACTGCGAGCGAGAGCTTATTGCAGTGCAGGATGAAGTGACAATGATAAAACCTCATTACGCGTGTTTCCGGCAAATCAAGGATACACCGGTCAGTAACGAAGCCACTTTCCGCTCACTAAACATACAAACTCAAATCACAACATTAATTTGACAAATACACACTGCAACATAATCAAACATTGTAACAGAAAATACTAAAAGGTAAAATAATAGAACATAGAGTTATCTATATGCAAATATCGAATTTAGGGACGTTGCATACACGCGTAAAACATTTTTAGTCGATAGCCATCAGCGTGTTTGTCAATGTCACTTTCAGAAGCCGGTCCTTTGCGGCTTGTCGGTCTGTCCGAGCATATTGATGTGGATCGATGAGTTACATCAACTCGGTGGCGTCGCCAGTTCCACATCTAGTGGACACTAATAGTGTTATGTAAAATGGATAACTGATATACTTCAGGTTATCTGAAAGCAAGAAGAATTCTTCTCACATCTAAATAATGATTTCAGATGAAGTCTTCCATGTAGAATAGGGTCCTTTTTGCCTCGTACAGTGAAACTGGGGAACGTACTCCCTTAGGCGGTATATCGAGAAAAGAGTTTTATTACCCTAATTGACCGGCAACGGACCGACAACTCTTTTTGAGTTTATGTTGTTTATGGACAGTTGTGATAACTTCCCATTAGAAAACCGACACACTTGTTTACCTTGAAAAAAAAAACTCCGTAACAAGAGTCTTTATCTTCAATAAAAATTTATTTCTTAAGCATACCTTTATATATAATTAAAGCGATATAATAACTCATTTTCTGGTCTTTAAGGCCTACATCGGTCCGGATGTAGTCAAATAATTTATTACATTTTGATGTATTTGACTTTATTTATTGAAGTGACATAAAGACATCATATAGAATACAGTCAGTTGTAAAAGAAATATAAATTTCAAATTTTGATTAGCCAGTAATACAACATACTCCCCCGTAATCAAAATAAGATTATACACATAAACCTATCCCTTTTACACAATTCTGATGCTTAATGCGAGCTAAAGGCTTAGTCAGCACATCAGCCCACATCTCTAAAGTAGGGGTATAAACGACACTAATAACATTTTTAGCTAATAAATCACATATAAAATGAAATCTCGTGTCTATATGTTTGGTTCTACTGTGGTGGACCGGATTCAAAGCCAACTTCTGGGCAGACTGCGAATCATTGTAAATAGGTACAACAGTTGACTCACCAGTTAATTCGAAAATCAACCGCTTTAGAAACAGCATCCTTAGCTGCACTCGCTAAGCTCATATATTCGCTCTCACTCGAAGATAAAGCAATGGTAGTTTGCTTCTTACTCTCCCATGATATAGCTCCACCGGCCATAGAGAAGTAGAATCCAGTGTAAGAACGACGATCTATAGGACAGTTAGCCCAATCTGCGTCCGCATAACCAACTATACGTCCACCGCCTTTCCTGTAAATAATACCCAAATCGATAGTTCCTTTTAAATACTGCAGTACTCGTTTCGCCGCAATCCAATGAGTCCTGTCAAAACTGTGGTTAAATTGGCTTAAATACGATACCGCGAATGCGATATCAAGTCGCGTATTAACAGCGAGGAACATCAGGCAGCCGATAAGCTTCTGATATGGGTATAAAGAAGGTTCATGATTACCCTTTTCACACGGCAACAACTTTTTAGTTTCCAGTGGCGTCGGCATAGCCTTACAGTCAGACATTTGAAACTTTTCGAGCAAATCACGAATGTAAGTTTCTTGAGACATTTTAATCTCGTTAGGTTTACAATTAATATTTAAACCTAAATAATAACTTAAAGGGCCGATCACTTTCAGACTAAAATAATTCTGTAAGTCAGATATGACAGTGTCAAGAGTTTCATTTTCCTTGTAAAATATGACAATGTCATCGACGTGGAAGGCGAGTATTATTAACTCGTTACCTAACTTCTTAGTATAAATACACGCTTCGGAAGGAGTTTGGTTAAAACCTATGCAGTGTAAAATTTCGGTTATTTTTTTATACCATGCTCTTGAAGCTTGTTTCAGGCCATAAAGCGAACGCTTTAATAAGCAAACCTTATCTTCTTGACCAAGTGTCGAAAATCCTTCTGGCTGACTCATATACACCTCTTCCTCCAAGTCTCCATTTAAAAATGCCGTGTCCACGTCTAAATGGTGCATTTTCATTCCCGTTTCTGCAGCCAACGCAAATAGCATGCGCAGAGAAGAGTTACGGACAACTGGAGAGAATGTTTCCGAGTAATCAACGCCATAAACTTGATTAAATCCTTTCGCTACAAGTCTAGCTTTATATTTAATTACGTCACCATGGGCATTTTTCTTCAACTTATATACCCATTTGCAAGGTATGACCTTCTTATCTGGTCTATTAACGAGAACCCAAGTTTCCTTCTCAAGTAGTGATTGATATTCATTTTGCATTGCTTGATACCAGTTATCTCCATCTTCTGAACTCATAGCCTGTGAATAGCTTGTAGGTTCATCCATATGCTGAGGAGAGCAAGACTGCATACATACACAATTGGCAGCAGTATTAGGTTTTCTGGGTCTCAAATTGTACCCACCTACTACAACCTGAATATCAGAGTCTATTTCTTCTGATGAAGGTGTAAACAAAAGAGGTATCACTGCTGGTTCAGATAAATTATCACCAGACTTACAAGTTTCACCTTTATCTTTCAAATTTTGAAATACATTTTCAAAGAAAGTTATATCTCTGCTCTTCACAAATTTTCTGGGATTTTTAGCGTCCCTAAAATAATAACTTCTAGGATCTTCTGAATAACCGACGAATATGTGCTCAGAAGCTTTCATGTCCAATTTCTTCCGATTACATTCGGGAACATGAATAAAAGCTCTACATCCGAAAACACGTAGGTGAGATAAATTTGGTATCTTACCGTACCACTTCTCGTACGCCGTCTTGCCTTCGAGAGCACGATGAGGAGATCTATTCTTGAGATACACAGCCATTTCTGCCGCATCTTGCCAATACGCAGAAGACAGAGAACTGTCAGAAAGCATCGATCTCACTTTTTCCATAATGGATCTATTTGTTCTTTCGGCGACACCGTTCTGGTTTGGACTATAGGGAACTGTAGTTAAGTGTTGAATTCCTTCACTTTGTAAATATCTCGAAAATTCAGCATTAATGTACTCTTTCCCATTGTCGCTTTTCAATGTCTTAATTTTGGCTCCCGTCTCCCGTTCCACTAAGGACTGCAAAATACAAAACTTATTCTTTACTTCAGTTTTTGAAGAAATAAAGAAAACAAAAGTCATACGAGAAAAATCGTCTATGAAAAATAAAAGATATTTATTGCCTTGAAATGACGTTTCAGGCAGGGGACCACAAACATCTGAATGAATAAGTTCCAGAACTGTAGTTGACCTTTTATGTGAAAGGGTCTAGCAGGCTAAGCTAAGAAGAATGGCCCCCACGAGGGATTGTGTTCTACTTTTAGGTGGAGTAGTGGCAGGATCTAAGAACACTGTATGCCTGATATCAGCCTCCGATCTTCTTTTGTTTCAGATTTATTCACGAAAATGTTAAAAAGTCAAAGTAATTTTTAAACTGTAATTATAGCTAAACCTAGCCAGCGAGGGTAACCAAATAAAATCAGAATTGTGGAGGATATAATGGGGTTACTAATACATATTTTTACAGACCTTCATGTCCTTAAACTTAGATGAAAAAAAAAATTGTTTTTTTTTTCGATTAATTTTTTTGCCACTTCTCGCGGAGACACAACTACCAAAAAAATTACGTGACAAGCCACAATTGTCAACTACGTATACATTCAAAAACATTTTCAAATATCATGGTGCGTCATGACAACAAAAATAAATAAACGAACGTATATTTTTGTCGTCAGCAGCAAATCAAATGTATTAGCTATGGTACTATTATTCTAAATGTTTTTTTTCTTTCTTATTCTACACAAATAAGGAAAGTCAAAAATAATAAGTAATAAGAATTTATTGTAGGCTCATTGACAGAAGAAAATGTTAGTACCTACCATTTCATATCGATAAATAACTCAGAAGAGCAAACAGAACAATACAATTCTTGCATATTTACGTATGTCTAAATGTAAAGTAAAAACTTACCTTAAAGTTTGTACGTATAGAAGATATAAAATAAATCTTTGTGTAATCATTCAAGTATAAGAGGAATAATGTGTTATTTTTCGCATAAAAGGCAGCCATTAAGTTTGTATAATTGTGCACTTAAAAAACTAAGCGATTGTTTGGATAAGTATGTTGAGTACTATTTAGAAGAGGAGTCCGAATTGACAATGATTGCAAAAGTATGTTTTTGTGCCTTTGTAAATACGAAGTATAAATAAAAATGTAGAATAAACTCGATATATTATATTGTCTCAGATGAGGATAATAAAGTCGAAAGTATTTGGGCTCCACATACCAGTACAAATGTCCAAGGAGCTCTTTTTAAGATCCTTACCAAACGATGAGATTTCTCTTTCGGACGAAAATATTGCCCTAACGAAAATTTGTAACTATTGTAGCATCGAATTTAGTTATACATGGGACGATGAAGAGTATGATTGTGTAAATATGCAAGAATTGTATTGTTCTGTTTGCTCTTCTGAGTTATTTATCGATATGAAATGGTAGGTACTAACATTTACTTCTGTCAATGAGCCTACAATAAATTCTTATTACTTATTATTTTTGACTTTCCTTATTTGTGTAGAATAAGAAAGAAAAAAAACACATTTAGAATAATAGTACCATAGCTAATACATTTGATTTGCAGCTGACGACAAAAATATACGTTCGTTTATTTATTTTTGTTGTCATGACGCACCATGATATTTGAAAATGTTTTTGAATGTATACGTAGTTGACAATTGTGGCTTGTCACGTAATTTTTTTGGTAGTTGTGTCTCCGCGAGAAGTGGCAAAAAAATTAATCGAAAAAAAAAACAATTTTTTTTTTCATCTAAGTTTAAGGACATGAAGGTCTGTAAAAATATGTATTAGTAACCCCATTATATCCTCCACAATTCTGATTTTATTTGGTTACCCTCGCTGGCTAGGTTTAGCTATAATTACAGTTTAAAAATTACCTTGACTTTTTAACATTTTCGTGAATAAATCTGAAACAAAAGAAGATCGGAGGCTGATATCAGGCATACAGTGTTCTTAGATCCTGCCACTACTCCACCTAAAAGTAGAACACAATCCCTCGTGGGGGCCATTCTTCTTAGCTTAGCCTGCTAGACCCTTTTCTTAAAGGGTTTCCTACTCTGCTTACCTTCAATGCAGGGGATGCGTGGTTCCTTGTCGACTTCTGAGTAGTCGACGCCTATTGCGTGTCCTTTCTTTAGTTGATCCATACCAATGCGGCATAAGTGACCTAAACGTCGATGCCAAAGCTTGAAGCTAGAAACATCAGCGTGTGTCTCAAAAGCGGATAATTGACGCGAGGTTGGCTGGACAGTACAATCTAAAGAATACAGTCCGCCACATATAGAACCATGTAAAATTACATCACCTTTACAAGAAAAATCATTAGAATCAAAGAAATTACAGCCAGTTTTATCAAAAACTACGCTAAAACCTTTATCTACAGCCTTCTTTACTGAAATAAGATTAGAGTTCAAGTTTGGCACGTGAACTACATCTGTAATTTTCTTAATATCAGTATTGTGACCACAACTGTTAATAGAGATATCTCCAACACCTTGACTCGACAACACATCTCCATTTGCAATCGTCACAGTCCCAGTAGGTGAACTTCTCATGTTTTCCATCCAATCAGCTCGTGACGTCATATGCGCGGACGCTCCAGAATCTACATACCACTTCTCACGCTCTAGTCCATCATTGGCATTCAGAGCACATAGAGAGTTCTTATGATTTACCGATTTCTTTTTCTTGTCCCTTTTATGAGGACAGTCTGGACGTTTATGTCCTGGCTCCATACAGTCATAACATAAAATTGGTTTCTTGGTTGAACCAAATTTAGATGTGGATGGTCTGGATTGGTTCATTCTGGTACGAAGAGCAGTATCATGGTTATCTAAAGCTGGTTTATTCAATTCATTCAATAGTTTGGTCTTAATTAAATCCACGGTAATGTCTATGTTGGAATTTTCCAAAGCCATTACAAGAGGTGCATACTGAGGGCTCAAGCCTCCAAGAAGAATTGCAGCTATTGAAGCATCTTCTATAATTTTGCCTATATCAGCTAGGTCTTGTACTGTTGATATGACAGCGTTTATATATGTCTCTATATTGGAGTCAAAATCGTCAAGGCAGTACCTGTACAGTTTCCGTTCGAGGCTTATACGTCGCCCTAAACCTTTGTCCTCGTAAGCTGACGAAAGGGCATCCCAAGCCTCTTTGGCTTTATTGCAGGACCTTACATGGGATATTGCCATACCATCTACTGTGAGACATATTTTGGATAACGCCTTCTGATCGTTACGTAATTTCTTCTCAACAGAAATAGTATTACCTTCAGGGTATCCGACGATGGTCTCCCATAACTCCTCATGTATAAGGTACATACGGATTTTGAATTTCCATACGGAATATCCGTCTCTATTTACTAGCGGTTTAATAGCAGAAATAGAATTATTTGACATATTATCGTACGCACAGCTGTTCGATATCACAACAAAAATATCATATGAAAACATGTTCGTGAAATGTAAAATAAAATTCACGGATTTTCACAAATTATATATGTACACATTGGAAAAACTTGCCTATTCACTTTTAGGTAACGAAAAATGCAGTTTTACCCGTGTAATTCAGTTAAAAAGAGATATTCGTGCTGATAACGAATGATGTATTTGACTTTATTTATTGAAGTGACATAAAGACATCATATAGAATACAGTCAGTTGTAAAAGAAATATAAATTTCAAATTTTGATTAGCCAGTAATACAACACATTTTATAAGCGATTTACGATGATTGTTTAACTACATACATACATACATTAAATCACGCCTGTTTCCCAGAGGGGTAGGCAGAGACCACTTTGTTTAACTAAACCATCTTTAACCTAATTATAAACGACAACGTTACAGTATTATCTGAGTCAGATGACCAAACGCGTTTAACAAGATCCTAGAATCAATAATAGCCTCACACACGCCAATAACCACGGGTATTAGCTAGTTAACCGCACATTAATAACAATACTGTATTAAGTACTGTCTCGACCTGCCAAGATCCAGCCAGTGAAAGGGACAGAGTTATATGGGTCATATAGTTGTGTCCCTTTCGCTTCTTCGATTTAACACATCGATATAGAACGGCCCCAACCCAAGCTATGATTACGCAAAACTTGACCACGGTTTCTTGTTCTTGTCAAAGCTGGGAATCGAATTAGGCTTTTTACTATTGGTTAGTTAGTTATAAAAGAAATAATTTGCCACTAAGATAAGGATTGGTGTCAAATAATTGAAGATTTCAACTAAAAAAGCAGACCTAGTTCAAGTAGACATGAATGTACGAATAATTTAGGTTTGATGAAAATTAGAAATTTGCAAATGTCTCTTAACATCCCGGTTGGAACAAGTATGCGTGTGATGAGCACCAGTATTTGTTACGTATGTTTCGAGTTTTCTGATGGATTTTTTCTGTCTATACAGGGTTACTTGTAACTCGACGTATATCTGGTAGGTGGTGATAGAGGAGCTAAAATGCAATAAATTTAATCCACATATGTATGGTCGGAAATCAATAGTTCTTGAGATATTGATTTATTTAAGTATTTTGAAGGAATTCCCAGAATAATGCATTAAAAAAATTATAAAAAAAATAAACAGTTATTTAGCATTAATTTCTTTTTTTTAATTTAAATTACAAACTATTATTTAATTATACCAAGTATAAAAACCCCAAATGAAACAAGCAAACTTATTAAAATCAGCGGAAACGAAATTTTTATTTTTTTACCTTAGTGCTTATTACTAGAAAACTTATGCTCTAGTCCAAAAAAACAATATGACATCAAGCGTACAAATTACTAGAAAAACATCTTCGGTTCATCAGCTTTCTGAAAAGGTATCATGATCCATATTAAAGTCACTATCTTTAATGTAAACGCATCTTAACTCATTGCTATTATCTAGTAAAATTATTAATATGGAGCACATAACAATTCTTAAGACCGTCCCGTCCCGTCCCGTATCAATCAACAAAATAGTGCAGGTAAAGGGGTAGTTGCAATGAGTTAAGATGCGTTTACATTAAAGATAGTGACTTTAATATGGATCATGATACCTTTTCAGAAAGCTCATGAACCGAAGATGTTTTTCTAGTAATTTGTACGCTTGATGTCATATTGTTTTTTTGGACTAGAGCATAAGTTTACTAGTAATAAGCACTAAGGTAAAAAAATAAAAATTTCGTTTCCGCTGATTTTAATAAGTTTGCTTGTTTCATTTGGGGTTTTTATACTTGGTATAATTAAATAATAGTTTGTTATTTAAATTAAAAAAAAAAAAATGATGATAAATAACTGTTTTAAAAAAAAAAAATATTTAATGCATTATTCTGGGAATTTCTTCAAAATACTTAAATAAATCAATATCTCAAGAACTATTGATTTCCGACCATACATATGTGGGATAAGTTTATTGCATTTTAGCTCCTCTATCACCACCTACCAGATATAGGTACATACGTCGAGTTCCAAGTAACCCTGTATACACGAAAGCTTTTATTTTTCTAATTATGTTTACTGTTGTCTAGTTATACCCATAGTACAAAGCTAGAGCTTAGTTTCAGCCTAGCTCTATTTGTGTGAGATTTGCCTTTGGTTATCTTTATATTTTAGTAATGTATTCTGTAGTTACAATGTTGCATCGCGACGGTGTGTCGAGCGCGTCAGAATCTGTCACAGTGGCCTTCGGATGCAATTCACAAAGTGTATTACAGGCACCGGTGCAGTATTATGCACTGCGATACTGATATGAAAGGTTTGTATCTGTAGCTATTAAGCTGATGGAATAATGGATATACAGTAAAATTACGTAGGATTAAACAAATTTACACGATTACGTCGTTTTAAGTTACCTAGATAATTTTTGTTGTAAATAATTAGTTGATTTTTTGATATTTTTCATACGCATATACCTACGCATAATTACAAAGCAAATAGTAATTAATATGTTTTAATCAAACCTAGATATTTCTTAAAACGCACAAACAACTCAAATGAAACATAACCTGTGCGTATCTCACACATTTGAATACTAAAATGTATTAAATGTACACCTATATCCAAAACCCTCGATGTCGATCGACTGTGGATTCCATGAAACGTTTTCCGAACGTAACACTTCGACGGGAGTATTTATTTAACAACTACATTCTCGTGGATCGCTTGTCGGCCGACCGCAGCAAACGGCTGACGGCTATCAACGACTGTCTCGACTACAATCGGAATGGAAGTACTTTTAAATGCAACCACGTTGGCCGTTAGAAAGTTATGAGCCGATTGACTTTTATTGGATGCTCATATTGGATATAACGCACGCTAAAATAAAACGAAAGTCAAATGAGAGCTGGTTTAGAAGTTGTTTCAATGTTACAACTTGAAAAATCCGAGAATCCGTTCTAATTTTGAAATCTATTATCAACTAGCGGCCCGCCAGCTTCTCCGCCCCGCTGCAAATTTCTGACTTCCCCGGTGGATTTTTGAATTATTTTCGTTCATACAAACCTTGTCATGGCATTGACGAACACAACAAAAAATAAATCAGCCAAATCGGTTCAGCCGTTCTCGATTTTGCGCTTAGCAACACATTTAGCGATTATTTTTTATTATACTGGGTGTCCCAGAAACCGACGTCAACCCGCCTAGGGCTGATAGAGCAGCTCATAAGCTATCGATTTAACTCCTATGTATGTTCAGCAATTGTTATTAGTTTCCGAGATATTGATCATTTAAATCGGAATTTTCGCCAATTTTCCTTATGTCCGTGATAGGAAAAAAATCTAAATTCATGTATTAATTCATATATTTTTTTGTGTTTTCTTGCATGATTAGAATCACTGTGAAATAAGGAAGTTTTTAAAGCTACATGCCAATTTTTTTTTCATTACAAATGTTTGAGTAAACGCACAGAGTTACTTTCTCCATACTAAGAGAACCCCGCGTTTGTTTTTCACCAAGTATAGAAAAACAAACTTTGTGCGTTTACTCAAAAAGATGTCATGAAAAAAATTGTAGCATGTAGCTTTAAAAACTTCCTTATTTCACAGTGATTCTAATCATGCAAGAAAACATTGAAAAAAATGTAAATTAATACAGGAATTTAGGGGATTTTCGTATCACGGACATAAGGAAAAATGACAAAAATTCCGATTAAAATTATCAATATCTCGGAAACTAATAACAATTGCTGAACATACATGGGGGTTAAATCGATAGCTTATGAGCTGCTCTATCAGCCCTAGTCGGGTTGACGTCGGTTTCTGGGACACCCTGTATAGAGATTTATTCAGTAGGTACATTTAAAAGCAAAATGTTCCAAAAAGAACCGATTCCGAAGTAATAAAGACAACTTGAGTGACACCGATGTGAAATCCAACATTTACATTTAACACTTCATAAAATATAATACAGTAAGTTATCACTGAACCGCCTCCAAATAGGTTGAAGTTTTTATTGGCTTCCGACCTCAGTCATTAAAGTGAAATAAAAAAATTAAACGTAGTTAAAAAGAGGCTCAATTTGGCCACAGTGTCACCTTGCAGGAAGCATTAATCATTATAGAAGGTATTTATGCGCAAAGGCCACCTACCGAGTATCCTCATTCCCGGCTATCGGCGGTTATGGCGTATGATGTCAAAACACGACAAAGTATCGGTTACTTAATTTGTAGCCGGGATATTAATGTTTCTTAAGCAAACTTCATTTAGCTGGCTCATGTAAATTGCTCATAATTTTCATGTAGTACCTATTTATTAAGCCGGTAAAGTTTTCCAAGTTGAGGGAATGTGCCTTCGCCTCGTTCCATACTTTAATGTTCACAAAGACGTCGTGAAATATTCTGCTAAATCGTGTTAGACGCCGTTCTTATTAATTTATTTTAGTGTTTGTGGAATTATCTTAACATCTCATCATTTTTAAAAGGTATTATAGTCATGAAGCATCTTAAAAGAAAGATTTCATAAATGGTTGTAATACATAGTATCTACACATAGTATAAAACCTTTCCACACCTGTCTGTCTGTCTGTCTGTATATCGATAATTCCTCCTAAACCACGCTAAAGGTTTTGATGCTGTTTTCAACATCAGTTTTATATTGTTCCAGGGAAGGTTGCTATGTAGTATAAATCCTGGTTTATATAGCGGGTCGCTAGTGTATAATAAAGTACTAAATTTTAAAGGGCATGTCATGTCATACAGCGCGTAATAGGGTCTTCGTAATACAGAAATACAACGCGCAAAAGACGATAATAATCAATAGTTACATTGTTGCATAGGCTAAAGCAGAAATCACTTCAGTGTCATCTAAATATAGTCTGCGATACTAAACCATATCATTCCTTCCATCCTTACTTATGTTTATATCCTTCTATAATAGGAATAGCTACTTATAATAATCAAACATTATTTGTTCGTGGGAGCACACTTTTACGGTGTGAAAACCGGAATATTCGTTGCCCAAAGGGCATCTACGTGTTGGTTTCAGCTTGATGTAACCCTTTCTCAAATTTACGCCCGCAGTCTCGTGATTGGTGAAGACGTACGAGCGATATATTTAAACACAATCAGGTGATAAAAGCACGCGTCATGTGTGGACTGCAATGGACACGCAACAAGTGACACAACACAAACTCGAACTCTTATCTTGAGTGCTACATCTACACTGAGTTGGAAGAGTTACTTAACTTGGCAACTTCATACCCGAGTTCCGGTCTTTGCTATCACAAACTTAAACAATTCTCAGAGGAACAAAGATATAGATAGTTTTTAAAGGTAAGAACTACATTTTCGCGTATTTAGTATGTATCTAATTGGTTTCAGATAAGGCTACGTATTAGTTAAATCTTTACGCCGCAAAGTAATGCCAAGTGACCACAGATTGAAGTTCGAAGTTACGTACTCCCTTTCTTTCGATATTATCTCCAATGAGGAATGCAAGGCATTCGAAGTTCCAAATTAAATCCGTCCGTTAAGTCCGATGAGTGAACCCTGTCCGAATACTAGGTCTGGGAAAACTAGAACTGTATACCTATAATTTGTTCGAAAGTTGAATATCAAATTCTCGAACCTAAAGCAGTACCTACCCACCAAAAGCTATTTAAATTTTATTGTCATATAAAAACCAGGACGAGCTCCATTTCACCGAGCTATAAAACCAGTTCAGTTGGGTCGTTTTATAGCCCGAACCTAACTACTTAACAGTTAGCTAGAAATTTAATTGGGGCATCATATTTAACCTTAAAAACACCTAAAACGTGCTATTAAAAAAATACAACGTTTATATTCTCATTACTTTTATTCCAAGTAAGGGTTAGACGGGATTCGATTTCATTTGTCAATAAAAAAAGGTTCATTTTATTTTTTCTAAATTCGCGACTTTTGTACGTAACATGAGACGGGCCTTATTCTTGTTTTTACTTTATAAAAAGGTAAGCGTAAAATACGAATCAAAGATATCGTATTCTCTGCGAGAGGGGTGTTCCCTAATCGCATTTGGGCTCCAACGCTCAGTTCCACCGGCGCTGCGGGCGTGTGAGGAGTTTTGGCGCCCTGCTTACTGACCCTCGATAAACTTGATTTTATAAAACTTTATAGCTTTATGGATATTTGCAGCAGGATGAATACGTGTTTGGAGTAATTAACTTTAAAGTTATGCTATGCAAAAATAAAATGCTTGAAGTAGATAAGCGTAAAGCGCTTGATAATAGTTCTCTTTTTTTATTTATACGGTTTTATGGTTTGCGTTGGAATCTCAGATTTTTACATTTTCATTATCAAATTGATTAGGTTAGGTGACAATTTGATAAAATAATGTTTACCGCCATTAATGAAAAAGAAGATGAAATGTTTCTTCTTTTCCCGCCACTTTATGAACAAGTTTTTTATTTCGCGTCAGCAATTTGGTTTTCCAAGATAAAGAGTGCCAGTGGTTATGGGCAGGTACACTCCATAATCCAAAGAGTCCATAATGCCAAATCAATAGAAGTCCCGATTTTTTATAATCTACATCATGCATTCATTATGAAACAAGCTTATACCCGCGACTTCGTCGGCATGGACTTCTGAATTTGATCTTACCAGGATGAATAATAAGTTTGTCCTAACCGAACCGAGAACGACACATAAAGCTTATAATTGAGCTGTATAAGGAAAATCGCTTAACAACCCAGTGACTTTGACCCCTTTGATCACACCAAGGCAACAATTCGATACAGAGTTTTCAATCAGAGCTGGCGCCATCTAGTTCGTACCTATATGGAGAACTAAAAGTGTTTCTTTAGTAATTTTTGTCTCCGTACACAAAGTATTACAGGATGACAAACGTAAATAGAAATAAAAATACACTACCCACACAAAGCTAGCTGAGATTTCACCTTTTTAATTTTATTACTTGTCCATACAAAGTGGCGCCATCTTGTGAGTAAATTCACAGCTTTTAACGATTAATTTGATTTCCCGTAGGAATGAGATGTTTTTTTACGGGTAAAAACTATCCTATGTTCTGTTTCAGGACCTAACCTATATGTGTGCTAACTGCTAAGTTTCATCCGTTCAGTTGTTGAAGCGTGATTGAGTAACAAACATCCAAACTTTCTTATTTATAATATTAGTAAGATAGTTGCTGCACAACAATAGCTTTCCGTAAAATGAAAAAGTTGCTGTTTTATCTTTCTATCTGTATGCCAAATTCCAGCCAAATCTATGCAGTGGCGTACTTGTGATAAAATCACCCAAAACATTAATAATGTTATCAGTGCAATGTAGGTACCTACATCACATTAGTTGATTCGACCACGTCTTATTAAAACTTACGTAAGATTATCTATCTTACACGTTCTTCCGAGAACCATTATCGATGAAACTTGCAGCTTTCGCAAAAAGGTCAACTGAAGTAAAAGTGAACGTTACATAAATCAATAAACAACATTTCTGGTAGGTCGTGTTTTATATCAGACGTTTTATGGCATAGGAAGGCAAACGAACACACAGGCCACCTGATGGTAAGTGGAAACTGGGACCCATAGACATTCGCATTCACAAGACTGCAAATGCACTACCAACCCTGAGGACTAAGATGGAATGCCTCTATGCTAGTCATTTCACCGGCTGTCTTATCCCCAAACCGGAACACAGCAATGCAAACACTGCTGCTTGGCGGTAGGTTAATGAATAAGATGGTGGTACCAACCCGGACGGACCCTGCACAAGGTCCTCCCACTAATGTTCACAAGTGGTCATTTTTATGAAAATTAATATAATTATAAGCAAAACTTATCTTAATAGCATACTGTTGCAAAGGTAATTGCTACCATTACACAAATCCGGTATATATGGTTCTTTGTTTTTGTGTAAAAGCGAACGGTTAGTCTGATATCGACAACCTGTCTGTTCACTTCGGCTGATACAAAATAAAACCTTAAATCTGCGGTATGTTATTCTTTTAACGTGTACCAACGAGTCAATTTTTTTCAATATTAATTCAACCGGCGATTGCGTAAAAACAATTTTTTTGGGCGTGCCTTAATTCATTCGTCATTCGCCGTTTCATTCCAAAGTCAACTTAGGTAGATAAAGTTCAGGAAATATACATTGGCCGTCTGTAATCTTCAATAAGATCTTTTTGTTAGTTAGTATTAAACAAAAGGAAATCGTAAAACTGCCCTCGTTCTTCAAACAGCACAGTAGGTTAAAAGATTAAGTTTGAGGTTTTGTTTATGATTTTTCTGTAAATAAGAGTTTCAATATTTGGTAGCATTATTTTTTATCTACCGTTTTTTTATGTGTGATGATGTTTGTCAGTGTGTTTGTATTTAGGGCAGCTGGAGCTGACATGTTCAAGGTATCAAGCTTCTAAATAAATAAAGATTTAAAAAAAAAAGTTTGAGGTGTAACCTTAACCTCAAACTTTTTTTTTTAAAGTTTATAAAAGTTTGAGGTTAAGGTTAGGTTCGGTAGTCTTACGGCCAAACCCTATATTCAATCCGCGGACAGGCTTACTTCGGATTAAAATTTGACACATTTTGTATGGGCAAATGTCAAATTTTAAACCGAGGTAAGCCTTATCTATCCTCGGATTGAATATAGGGTTCGGCCGTTAATGCAGACACAAGATCGCAAAGTAGATAACAGACGGCCAAATCATATTTCCTGAACTATACCTATTTACTACCGATGAATGCTAACAGGCGCAGATGACAAAGTTGTAATTTCCGATAGAGACACTAAACATCCATATTCTTCCGAAGCCTCATCTCAATTAGGACCGATTCTCGATGTTAATGTATGTAAATTGTTTTATTATTAAGTAGGAATTCATCCTTGATAAGTCGGCGCGCAAGGGTATGTATTTATATCCGCCACGCGTCGCCACCACGTGGGACCGTTAACTTACACTCATAATGGCTGCTGTTATACATTAACATTATGATATGACTAATTAAACGAGAGTTTATTTTTGTTCAGTGAGAGTATGTTGACTCGTTGATTTAACAATTACACGTAGGCGCACGCGTAAGAACAAAGGATTCGATATTGTTGAAAACACGTATCTGTGATTAATTTTGGGCAGGCGATGAAGTTCGGAGTCATTTAATAAATGTGCAAAAATATCATTTGTTTCTTACTTAACATATCGATTTTTTTTTAAAGTTGGAGGCTGATAACTAAGCCATAAAACATAAAATGAAATAGAAAGCATTGTAACTAAATCCATCTACAATTTCTCCCAATAAAATAATGAACAAATAAATTGATAGGTAGGTTACCTACGTTAAAAACTTTCCTTTGTTTGATTAAATGCGCACACGATCAGTAAGATGTCAATGATATGTGATAATTATAACATTACAATGCAATACAATGAACGATCGTGCCGCGTTTATTGAAACATTAAAGCTGTCATTAAGACCGCAAACAAATGCTTTAATTGTACTATCTCTTATAATTTATAATACTAAACCAGAACTATTATCTTAGCCAAAACTGACAATAACCGCAATACTTTTGAACAACAAATACATATTAATGAGCAAGCCACAGATAACTAAGCGCGTGCCTCAAACTTGCAACGTCTGCTTCCTTTCCGCGGCTAAAAATACAATCATGTAATAAGAGCCAAATATCCACAGAAACAGCTCGCTCATTTTCTCCGGCGTTCTAAACGAGCACTCAAGAATTCAAGCTCTGTCTCAGTTTCAGGGGAAAAATGTTATCCGCCAATTTGCGCCTAATCGCTCGTCTTCCGCAAAAACAGCCGACATCTGCCGAGGCTCCCACGACCCACGGGACACTTAATTAATAACGAGATGTTCAGGACAAACCTCAACAGGAGGTCCAAATGGCAAATACGTAATTCAATTCTCTCTAAACTTGAAATAGGTACGAACTTTCCTTAAATTACTGTGTGTTTATTTGTAACTGTAGTTTACGCTCGCAAGAGAAAGCTGGCTCACTGTAATTAACTCTCTTTTGCGACATTTCCCGCCATTCCTCTCATTCGAAAAGTCCCTAAGTACAGTTGCCGACTTTTGATTGGGACCTGGGGGACAGACGGTGGAGTTTTACAATGGAATTAAGGAAATTCGTAACTATTTACAGCCTTTTCAAATAGCAAAGTGACTTATTTATTGCTAATGGGCAGAGGCTTCGATGATATTATCATCGAAGGGCAGAGGAGTTTGAGCGCAAAATGTGAGCTGGGGATTCGTTCCATTGATTTTAGCACGAAAATTATTCGCGAAATTTGTGTGCAAACTCGTTTGGCAAGATACGGAATAACCGAATAAAAGGGTGCAATTTATCTTATCAAATATAACGTTTACGGCTTCCTACCCTTCTACGTCCAGGCGTCCAGGCTTTGCAATGACTAGAACTATAGTTAATCGATCTTGACACCGCCGAAGGGGTAAGAGGCTATAAATTCGCCCGGTTAATGTTAGACAAGACTAACGAGTCCGGCCGGAGGTGACAAACTACCGCTCCAGAGATTTACTCGCATACACACTGCCAATGGCTGTCCATTAAGCAACCACTTCATAAAAATACTCTAGAGACATGTAGACAAATTGACTCACTTAATTATGCGCTATCACAGCACAATGAAAATAAAAATCTGTGTTCAGTGCGCATCGTGCACGTGGGCACTTCTATACGAGTATGATAGACTCAACGAGCACTTCCTAAGTGGTGACGACTTTGGCTAAGGGCTGCAAGAAAATCAACATTCAGTACTTTTTGCAACCAAACTTAGCCTAACATTACATACAGGATTGATTAGTCTTAGAAACAAGGACCTATGCATTTGGTTGGACCCCGACGGCAGCAAAAAGCAGAAAATACTAATGTAATTCATTTGAGGGTTGTGATCTTTTAGTGAAGCACTAAAGGCAACACAATGGCTTTGAATTCGATTTTCCTCAAACCTAGCTAAGAACTAACTCCATTAAACCTCCGCATCCATTCGTTTAGGAAACCAAATGAATACCTTCCTATTTTATTCAGTAAAAATGTAGGAGTTAAGATGCCACAGAGACATACGTATATGGGTAAGGACCAAACAGTTGGACCATAGTTAAGCGCAGTTAACCATACAAACGAAGTCGAAAAGAGTTCCGTTGTGAGACGAAGTCTTCGTGTCACAACGGAAAAAGTTTCATAAAAACAATTATTGAGTGTGTTAGCGTTTCCAACTTTTTGATCCTTACCTTTGTACTTGTCTCTCACTCGCTCTCATACGCTCTTATTAAGAGCGAGTCAGAGAGAAGTACAAACCCGAAGCAGACTGGTACACACGTCAAACTTATATTATAACATCCTCTTTTTTTGTCGGGGGTTAAAATTGACGCCCGCGCGTCACGGTGCTTGTGTGAGATTTATTGCCAGTTGCGATTGTCATCTATTTACACAAGCGTACACACTCATACAAAGGCAAGGCTGATGTGAGTTAATCTCACTAGCGTTAAGTCACGAGGCTTTTGACATTGATGTCCTAGGGCTGTCTTGAGGATTGAGTCTATTGTTACAGAGTTATTGGCCGTCGGTGCATATGGGGAATTCTGAACCTTGAAATTGAATACTAATTCAGCGCCCATAACGTAAAGGTGTGTCAATAATCCATACTGGCTCCGATCATCGGTCCTGAATATGTACAACTTTAGCAGCATATCTTGCTTGGGTATGTTTAACTTGGTTTAACAGCAATTGGACAGTTGTTTGGCTTCGCAATTTTGCGCGCCGGGCGCGATTTAGCGGAGACGCTAATCGGTTTACAAGCAACTGAGCTCGGGTCAGCCGAGCTTTATGACGTACTACTTGCACGGTTATCTTCGGATTTTAGAGGGTGATGCCACATAGTTAATCCATAGAATGCTAAAGAATCGACGGTCAAATCTGTTAAATTTTGTAGACTACTATAATAATAATTAAGACAGCAATATTTTGCAAGGCTGGTGCATTAGTCTATCAACTGTAATAATCATTGTAAATATACTTATAAAAAAATATATGAATATTTCAATATTTTCCAAACGTTTTTTGCTGCGGCTACCTTGTTAACCAAACATAATCTGTCAATCCTTCGTCAATGAATCATTAGCGAGCCATATCTGGGGCAAGGTTTGCAAAAAGCTTGTCACACAATAACATTTTGACAAATTGACTGTTGCTACGTTGTTTTTTGCTATAGCAGGTATGTCATTACGTTTGTAATCCTCGACACTACGTCCAATTTAAAATGTTACTGCGAATTTGAATCAACGCTTGTTACAAAAACAATTGAGGGCAAACTGATGAAACTTAAGCAAATGTAAAGGATATTTTTAAAGACCACGGCATGATCTTGCTTGAAGATGTAGATGAGTAGGACTAAAACATTTGATAAAAGCTAACAAACTCATTAGTAAAACCCTCCCAGGATTTCAATACGAAAAGGCAGAATAAATAAACAACATAGTTATCTTATTTGCTCTGATTAAGGCCATTGAAAGTGCTTCAAAGAAATAAACAAGCGAGCCGTAATCAGTAAACAAATCTAACATTTTAGAGCTGCAACCGAGATAAACATTGATTATAGGTAGGTCTGTATCTTATGATTCTTAGATTAGTTTGACGATATTTTAATTATAAACAAAGTTGATCCCGATACCGCTAGATGGCGTAAGTTTGATCGACGACTTAACTTTCTCAATGGCACCTCATAAATTCCAAGGAGAACCTTGCAAATTTAAGTTAAAAGGCTTTACGGCCATGAATAAAACGTGTCGGGGGTATCCGTAAGTTTTCCAGTTAACTTCTCATTAAGGCGAGGTGGGGGAATTTTATATGTGTTTCGGCTTTGTTCCGTTCCGCGGCTACACCGCGATTTATACTGAAAGAACATTATTAACCGCGCATTTGTGTGCCGTGTCTTTGACTCTGCGTTACGAGCCGAGCCGTGCTTTAATAATTTCAGGGCTCAACCTGATTGTGGCTTTGTAAAAATGCCGCGTAATAGCGTTGTGTTAAATGTGTGTAATTAAAAGTTATATTTTTACGCAAATAAGGGTTATAACATGTAACTCTGGTTGCATGTAAAGCTAGTGGGTGGTTATAGGATTTATTGTAGCTGTTTCACGTTTCTTATGTGAAGTTACTCTCAAAGCGATATTAAGTGATATGTATACACTTTCGCGTTTATTCGTGCACGTCGTCGTTTTAATTTTTAAGCGGTTTGTCAGAATGAAGTGATTTTTTCAAGTTAATATGGAATGACAGTTAACAGATAAAAAAAAAACAATTTTAAATCTTCTGTAATTTATTTTAGCACAACTGCCAAAACGGAGTGTTGTTAAAATTCTGAAACGGGGCCCGATTTCCGATCTAGATTTGGTTCATCTTTTTATATTGGCAAAGTTTCAGTTTCATCAAGCAGTAAAAATTTAAGTTACGTTTGTACGGGGCGAGCGTACTGGTGAGACGACTTTCAAGGTATATTTAAGAGTAGAACTGCCCTGGATTGCTTTTAAAACTTCCTTACAATACTAGCCTACTTATGTAGTTGCAGTTATTTGACGTCAAATGTTTCCTTAAAGGTTTACTTAAATTATTTTGAGATAATATGAGCAAAAGACAATGTCAACTTTGTTAATATCTAGAGAAAATAATAAACACAATTTCTTAGCGATAAAGAAAGTGTTGCACGGTTCGAGGTTAAAGATAAATCAATTCACGTGGCAATTTACATAAGCGTTAGCTTTTGCGAATTGATACTACTTCAACGTAAAGTTTACTGGCAATATCCAATCCACGATAAAAGCCGGTTTAATAGCACTAATATAAATCTCACATTAAGGTTTGGATTCCTTTTCGATATTTAATCTCGGTAGCATTAGCATTGAGAGGAGAGCGTCAATATCATTTAGATACAGTTGTTGCTCGAAGCATACGGATCGGTGACTTCCTTAATTGAACTAATTCCAGAGTAAAATAACGTGTAAGTATAATACTTTATAATAACGAACCGGCGTATGGCAGGTTTTAAACACTTAGCAAACCCTTACGCCAAATTGTTCCAAGCGCTTCAGATTACAGAACAAACAAAGCGAAATACGTACCGTACAACACAACAACATACATTTGAATCGCCCGACTGGTCCGTCGACTCGTCGAGCTCACGGATTTAAATGATACTCTACACCCTTTATTTGAATAAAATTTGCATTTAAATGCCGAATATAATTTAAACAGGCGTCTGTTTAAAATTGTGAAGAACGAATTTAGAAGTTGAATTATTTAATTGAGTTTTAGCTGCATAAATTACAAGATTAATGGAAGATGGGTAACATCTCTGTTGGAATGCATGCAAATGTTATTGGCGAGAATGGCGAGGTACATGCAGCATGCAGCCCGCCGGTTATTACGCACTTCCTTTGCATTATAGGCTGATTATGCAACGGCATTTATTTGCAAGCCGTACATTCCGACATGAATAACGCGTAGTTTTTTATATTCTCAACATGTTTTCTTAAAAGACAGACTTGTTGCTCTCACTTTAATAATCGGTCCAATGATATTATTTGTCCAGAGAAGTAGACATTTTCAATTTACTTTTTTAAACATTACACTTCTGATTTTAAAATGCGAGCTTTATCTTATTCACGGCTGACAGAAAAAGACGTGGAGTAAAAAATGCTTTCACTTCCTCCAACGTTAACATTCCAGTTAACTTTATCTCAGTTTAACATTTGTAGTGGAAAAATCTCGTAAGTTTTTCACCACTTGGTCACAGTCTTCATGGGTCGTGGAGATGTGTTCTCGAATTCCTATCAGGCGTGTTATGACAGTCAGGCCCGGAGCGGCATACTAAGTGAAAAGCATCAGACCACCGGCGTGGCAGCCTTTAAACACGTAAAACCGACACGTTACGTCCAATAAGATAGAAGAAGTCGATAAGTAAGCAATATTGTAGCGTGTACTAAAATTATCCTGTCATATTTGTTACTCTCTTTATGGAAACATAAATTGTTATTAGAAACATTGTTGAGTACAACATAATAAATTAAAATACTTGTTATACTTTTATGTGACATTTAACAGCATAAACACGTAATTTTTTACGTATTTTAATCCATGACAATTTTTCATCTCTTATGATATGGCTAATATTTTCTTGGAGCGCTTTAGATTGAATCGAAATCAAATGTATAGGTATTCTAGTTAAGATAAAACATGGGCTATTTGGAAAGCCGATCTAAATTTTAAGAGCAAATTTTAGGTTAGTTGAGTCAGAAACTATATTAACAGCAATGTAACCATACCTCGCTTATTTATATTTACGTTGTTTTATAAAACGTTGTACACTTCGATACTCTCACCTAACTGAGGTTCCGTCAAAACAAATTTATTTTTTATTAAAATTAAAATGTTTCCCTACTTATGTGCTGTAAAACAGTGTTAGGACCTAGTTCTATTTTGTGGGGATACCAAACAAAATACACGCAAAATAACTATGTTTTTTCTTTATAATAAATTAAAACTGGTAAGGCGTTATTGCATCGTAATTGCCGAGACGAAAAGTCATCCTCGACAGCTCCTTTGACAGACACCTTACTTTTTTCCTCTAATCTAAATGTACAACACTGCTGCGTTCCGAGTGTTCCGACATACAATTTAAAAAATTAAACCAACTACTACCCAACAAGGAATACCTAAAGTTTGCCAAGTGTAGTTCGACGGCGCTAACTTGGTTACTTTATAGAGTGCGAGCGGCGACTCACGTTACACGGCCGCTGTAAGCTCGGACCGTGTTGATTGTGTACGCTAATGCCTCACAACTCGCCGCCTCGAATTATAATTCATAACAATCGACGTGAAACCGAATATTTATGGCGTTTCGGTGTAATCTTAAACCGCATCTCTTTGAGACGTTGAGATGTAGGCACCTACTCGTACGTCATAACAAAAGCATGTATCTGCAGATATTAGCTTTTGCTAACATAACTATTAAGAGGATTGTGAAGCGCCGCTAAAATTGCGTAGCATACCCCTTCAAGTGGCAAGGAGCCGTATAACGGCTGCTGTCAAAAAACATTTAATACTTTATGACATACATACATACCATCACGCCTTCATCCCAGAGTGGGGTAGGCAGAGCTACAGAATTACCAACAACTCTAACAATTTGTTATTTAATCCCTTAGTCGCCTCTTACGACTTCCATAGGAAGACATGGAGTGGCACTATTCTAGGCGGCCGGCAACCACACAGCTTACATATACATTACATTACATATGACATTAACACAAAATCCAAATTTAAACTTACTATATTTTTCTTGCCAACTGAAGGTATAAAATATTAAGCTCCGGGTGATAACGTTTCTCTCCTCCTAAATCAAGTCCGCTTCCACGATTCTTTTATAACCTATGTTGTAGGTTAATATAAATAACTTGGTCTGGGCCTCTATTCAACACGTTAAAAACCATATCGTTTTTGACCTGTTATCGTATTGTCAACGTTTTGGTAGCTCTTATTTACTTGACAGTAATGGCGGCAGTTAAAAACAATAACATAGCATGTAAAATACGATTTGCATTTTGCCGCCTAGAATAGAGGCTGTACGTTTCTTTTTTTTATTCGTTTCATTCTAAGACATATTTTCTTGGAAAGGAAAACATATATTCATAGTTTTTCATGATATCTACAATACACCGTGTTTTTCTTGATTTACGATAACTTCGGCATATTACTAGGTACATCCGTAGAAACTACATGGTAGATAAAAAAAAAAAAAATTGCAAATAAAAAATGTTTTCTGTTTAGAACAAAGTAATTAATTTTTGTATCTTTGGTCATTCTAAAAGGACCTTTGGAGTTAACTAATAGATAATCAGTGTCAAATATGTCAATGTTGGCGTGACATACTCGAACACACACCATTAAGAGCCTTTTACACCAGTTCAACGTGATTAACTGATTAAATTTTAAAATTAAATATCTTTAAAACCGTAAGAGTTATCATTTGTCTGTCTTCGGGAAATTAACTTTATTTGACCTAAAGAACAGAGAGAAAAGAAAAAAAGAAAACACGGTGTATATTCATACCCCCTTACTTATAAACGTGGAATAAGTTTGGAATAGTTTAAGCCATGTTTTGTCCTTATCTGTTATTGTGACATTTGCATCTGACAGAAAGTGACAAAGCATGGCATAAACTATTCCAAGCTTATTACACGTTTATAAGTAAGGGGGATAGAGAGGTAAACGTTATCGCATTTTTATGTAAGTATTTGAATGGAAATTTTTAGCTTCACAATCCTCTTGAACAGATAAATACCGTCCATATATTGGCCAACCCTACTTCATCAAACGTATGTAAGAACCATCCTGGTTTAATTAACTTGAAAAAAAGCGTCATCTTCATATCGGTTCATGCGTGTGACAGCAACGACGCCACGGAACGGACAGACACTCCGATACCCACGCTGATACACGCGTGTAACTGATAACACCTGTCCTTTTTCCTCGTATATTAAAAATAAACAAGACAATCCTGCTTTCTGTTTCACATGTTAATACTTACTTACAATAATAAATAATCTGAAAATTTGTATGCAAGTTTGTTAAAGGTACTCGTAGGTTGCCTTTACCGACCCGATATTGGCCCAATTAATTACGTGTCAATCGATTTGTCCAGTTTATGCTTACACGAGGTATTGTTCGTTCAGTTTGAAGTATTATAAATGTCGCTGTTATAAAGGTAGCTATTACCTCGATATAACTCAATATAATTGTGGTATTATATTACCCACTAGAATCGCTTAATCAAAATGTCTATGACCTAGTGCTTAATTGCTCAAATTATTACTTACCTCTTTATTGAAGTTCCTAACGTAACGCTTAGAAATAGTAATTTGTAATGTTTCACAAAGCAAGCTTTAAGTGTTTTTATTTCCAAAAGTTTTTGATATTTTTGTCCATAGATATTTTGATATCCAAGAGGCATGATTCCGAATTGATCAAAATTGCGAGTTTTCAGGAATCTGAATGCGCTTGTTTGATAGAAGACTTTTTTTTGATATCGCTGATTATTATAAATCAAATAATTTTTATTGATTTTATTAACATGTTGACAAACATAGTTGTAGGTACAACAACGTACCGCAATAACTGTTTTCACAGTTTGTCTATAAGATCCGAGAGTTTTAGTTTACATCACAGTTATCAAACAATCCATAATAAGAACACTTAAATTTAAATAATACTAAGGCAGTGTCTAAATAAGGCTCCCTTGAACCTTTTTTTGTTAGGCTGTTGTAAGCTGTTGAGGATATACATTGCACGGCACAGTAAGTACAGTCAGCGTCAAAAGAAACTGATCACTTAAATACCTTGTCGCTTTACTGTCACATAAGCAATGCCAAACAAGATTGTCTAATGTGTTAATGCGATAAAGTACAAAAGTAGCTTGAAGTGACCAGTTACTTTTGACGCTGACTGTATAACAGAACACATGACAAATTATTAAAGATCTCTAAATTAACCTCCTGCGGGATGCGGGAGTCGGGTTTCAAATTCTAAGTGTGTAAGCTAAGTATATAAGATTATCATAGAGAATAAAGCTTTGTTCGCACCTGTCAACTTACTTAAGATGTCGGCTCTCAGAGTGTATCAAACCTTTCTAGAAGAATAAGTCTGCGCGTCATTTTATGGCGAGACGAAAATTAATACCCTCATAATAGAGTGAAATAAGTGCGAAGTAACTTTAGACGTGCGACGGGAAGCGTGTCGGCGCTGTCTACTCTGTAATGTAATGTATGTACTTGTTCTAGGTTGTATTTTTCACATTTATCATAAATACAAAGCTTTAGTAGAATGCCCAGTAAATTATTTCATTACAAGTATAAATTCATGCCAAAGAGTTTTTAATTAATTTAGTTGTACAATTTGTTTAATTCAAAAAGCATTTTTAAGTAAATAGGTAGTGAATAATATAATCCTACTCAAAGGAAAAAATAATCTGAGCTATTCTTATTATAAATAATGTGACAGTGAGTTTCTTGTTACAATAAACAAGAGGGGTTTTTTATTTGTAGATTTCTACAAATAAAAAAGTAACCAATTCTCTTCTTTCTATTTTATAGCGTCAAGACCCGTCCAACTTTAATTAAATTAAATTGATATACCAACTTAACTCCTTTGAACTAACCTAATAATGCTCAAGCTGCCAAAACCTTCCGGTGATTATTACTGCTAGAGCAGCTAGATTAGCGAGACGATAAGCTAAAAGATGCGCAAACGCAGAGTAAACAGCCTGGTTACGTCACTCTATTGTTTACGTACGCTATGTCATGCAGACATAACATTTATTACTTACCTGCTAACGGAATTTGAGTCCCTGGGTTTTAATTGTCATGAATGAACATGTGAAATCGTTTGGTTAAATCATTTGCGGCATAATTTATTGCGTGAATAAGTTTCATTGAAACTGGAATTACTGCTGACGGTATTCTTTTGTTACGACAAGAATATTCTTGTTATCAAGCTAATGTAATTAATTATGGAGCTGGTGAATAAATTACTTACTGATTGTTATTTTAGAAAGTAAGGATTTGAGAGAGTGACGAAAACGGAGCGGATCCATAACGTTTCGGGATTATTAAGAGTTCCCAGAATCGTCAGGGGACTTCTTTCAGATCATGTTTTTTTATTGTAATAAATTATGTCTTAAATGTTAATTAGTGACGATTTTCCTAAGATAAAATTGAAAAAAAATAGGTGAATAAATAAGGATGGCATTAGTGCTAAATGTTTACGGCCTTACATTAACATATATGTATACGTGTGAATGCATTTCAAACGACAATCGCCACTAACATTATAACACAAAAGCACTATGTCATGCAAGGTAAGAAGTTCCGTAAAAACCAAATTAGTACACTGGCATTCATCTAGGGTGGGAGTTGCACAGATATTTTGGTCCAGTACGATTTAGGAACTACGGGGACCTTCAGGAGAAGCGACCACTCCTTTTTCACGGCTGGCACCCGTGGCAACAGGCGGAGAGGGTGACTTCATACTAAGTGACACGCTGTCTCGTTTGCCATATGACATGTGGTCGGTGATAGTGAAATAACGCTTAAGTAACAAAATCAATAAGATGCAAAATACAGTTTAGCAAATGAGTACCTAAGTAAGGTGCATTTTGCGACTGATTGAATTTGTTACGTAGGTACGCATTGCACTATCACCGACGATATGACACAATAAGTGTGCGTAAATCCTATCGTACTAATATTATAAATGCGAAAATATGTGTTTGTTTGTTACTCCTTCACGCTGCAGCGGCTGGACGGACTCGGATTAATTGAAATGGAGATAGCTTATACCCTGGATTAACACATAGGCTACTTTCATCCCGGAAAATTCAAAAGTTCCCGGGTGAATAACGATAGTCAAAATCTACGCGGATGAAGTCTCGGGAATTCCAAATCATTGTTAAGTCCGCTTACAACAACGCCCCATAAAGACCGTTATCCGCAAGTGATGCCTCAAAAGCTTTTACAAACACGGTTAACGCTCACCCCACGCGAACAAAGCGTCGCAACACAGCACGTTTATCTACCCATTTTTATTCCGATAAAATCGCACATAAACCCTCAGTGTCCATGCTTGTGCATGGACACTAAAAACCTGTGGGAACTGAGGCGGTAGCGGGCAGCAAATACGGTCCGGTGTAAGAAGCGGTTGATCCGCTTCCTGAATAGTACCGACCGGCCGCCGCAATGCAGTGATCTCAAATTCTCAAGTTGGTGTCCATAATTAACTTAGTCACAGGTCACAGGTATAGCCCATTAACCTCGTCGGAGGAAACGGGACAGGGGTTGATGTGTATGGTTGGTTACTGAAATATCGTGTTTTCAATAGAGGAAAGCGCGCGCCGCCACCTTAATTGACATTGCATGGCCAGCCAATGCATTTAATATTAGTTAGTGAAGCGGTATTGTGTCGATGGAGAAAACTAAAGAACAGAAACAACGCTCAAATTGAACAATTTAATAATTTTATGCACTTCACATGTTCGTTCTTTTCATTTTATGTGCATTTGGTTGATTAGTTGTGTAAACATTTTAATGTTAAAGAATACTTGTTTGAAAAATCCTGACATTTGGCAAATCCGACCGGGCGCAACCCTGACAAAAGCCATAAATCCTGACATATGTCAAAACAAATCCTGAAATATTTATTATTATTTATTTATTTATTTATTAAAAAGATGAAATTACATTATATATAGGAACATATGTCCCACAAAACCGTTTCCACGGTTTGACTGTGGGATCGAGCAGTCTCTACTCTATATACCTAGCAACCCTAAGTCAAAAACGCAAACGCAGGTAATGTTTCTGTTTTCTATCGACTCGAAATGTCAAATGACAGAATGTTACTTGTCAGATGTTTGACATTAACACGGATTATTTAGTGCCAGGGTCCTTTATTAGCATCAGACTTGATCTTGATATCAAGCTTTTGGCAGCCAATTTGGCACATATTTATAATTAGGTTTAAAAACTTACCCTATTGATTGAGAGATTATCATTATTTATGATTATGTTTTATGTGCTCTTCTCTAGGATAAGAAAGACAAAATATGGCCAAATATGCAACGGTCAGTAGCAGAAACTATAGTTCCGATAATGTCCAATGCAGGGGTCCTGTATGAAACTCATTATTGGACCCAATCAGTTCGCATTCGAAATGGTCAAATTACCAATCAAATACTTAATTAAGAGAAGTGCCTACTTGAAGGCTCTAATCAACCAACTGCCTAATTATTCAATTATTTTGAGTACAGTCGGCTACATATGCGATCTACCTCAAGTTGGATTCCGCTTGGAGCTGGACGTCATAAAGCAGTAGTCGATAAGATGCGACTGTCAATTTGAAGGGTCGTCTTTAGCGTTTTTATTTTTATTTTTTATTGCATAGGAAGGCAAACGAGCACACGGGCGAGTGGAAACTGTGACCCATAGACATTCGCATTCACGAGACTGCAAATGCGTTGCCAACCCCGAGGACTAAGATGGAATGCCTCTATGCTAGCCATTTCACCGGCTGTCTTATCCCCAAACCGGAACACAACAATGCAAACACTGCTGCTTGGCGGTAGGTTAATGGATACGATGGTGGTACCAACCCGGACGGACCCTGCACAAGGTCCTCCCACAAGTGAAAGCGTGTGGTCTATTCGGATACACTTCGACCCTATGGGATCTTATTAGCTCCTGGTACGCGTGGTTTTTTGGTTGGTGGAGTGCAGCCTTGAAATCGTTTTGTTCTGGGTAGCCACAGCCTAGAGTTTTAGGGCATCAGGTTCACAAAGTATGTGTTTAATTGTCTCCGCCTCTTCACAGCATATCACAATTTAAGCAATGGTTATAAAATTATTCCAAGACTGAAGTAATAGAATGTTATAATTAATCGTTTATCTTATATACCTACTCGTGTTTATTTATTAGTCATTAAAGAATAATCGTTAGTTATTTTAATGATTTATTATTAAAACGTATCATTAAAGTTAATGAATAACTTGCATCGTGCTAAAAGAGAAACGTTATAATTTTCATTTTTTTTAACGCAATGAAATCTAAAAACGTCAATTATATCACGCGAGCTGAAAATATCCATGTTTTTAATATAATTACAAGCATTTAGGTATTACCATCACAGACGATATTTAGAAGCGAGTTGAGCGTTGAAGCCGAGTTCTGACGAAGATTACAACTTGACAGATAGATTTATTGACTCCAAACACCATATTCCACAAATTTCACGGAAATCTTCAGACCCGTTTTCAATAAAAAAATATATATAAATGTTGCTGGTATACAGTGTTTGTAAAGAATACGTAAAAACTAAACGTGAATATTAAACGCAGTCGGAGGCCGCTCCGGGATCGGTTTAAAAATAGAATAACAAAGACTTTATCCGATGCACGTGCATCCTCTGAAAGTAACAGTTTTCAGTTGTGTTTTGAATGCCTTACAAAAGGTATTACGTATTATTGAATAGTTGTTAGTTGTATCTTCTCTCCCTATACAAACTCAAATTTAAATTCAATAATTATTTGCACAATTTGCCTTGCTTATTTACAGTTCTATAACCAATTTACTAAGCATATAATTTAAAAAAGGGATGATAAATGTGACAAAGGTAGAAAATCAAACAATGAATACCATCTTACTTTACTAAAGTAAGTTTGTAATATGGAATGGAGTCCTTTTTGAAAGAAAGCCAAAAGTATTTCTTTGTTATTAAACTCAAATTCTAACGGAAATTAAATGACGTTTATAAATCTTTGATAGTGGTACATCTTTTCAAATTCTCAGAAATTGCCTTGAAATGTTTGTAGAACAAATATTTTTCACTCGATAAAAGTATATAATATCACGGGAAAGATATTTAACGGCATTCGATTTGAGCAACATGTCTCAGTAAAAAGATTTAAAAAAGAAAAATCTCAAGGGTCCGGTACCTACTGTGATGTATGCTAAAGGGCTTATATCAAAAGCCAACCCCCAATCTCCTATTTTCGCAGATGGCGTTGGTTTGATATACGCTGTCGGTGTTAAAAATTCTCACGACCCGATTATAACGCGTTTAAAACCGCAATTGATCATAAATTAGGTTTTCAAATCTAGAGTAAAATAAGTAAACTATACTAAAGTAAGTGGAAAGGTCGGAAGGGGCCGCCCTAGGCGTACTTTTTCGAATCAAATCGGAGAAATACTGGAAAAGGGCCGAATCTTACGTACCCGAAACCGACGTGCGTGCATGACTCGATGTATGAATGTTGAAGAAGCGAAATAAATTTGTCAAGATGGTCGTAGCAAGTGGAAAGAAGTGGTCTCTGCCTACCCCTCTGGGAAACAGGCGTGATTTAATGTATACATGATGTATGTAAAATTCTAGATTTGTATTAAGCCATCATTGAAACTTAATGGGATCGCTGCTTCTTCTCAGTATAATGCGAGTCTGTTTATTTTTGCCTTATACCTTATTTATTACAATAAATAAGTAAACAACAAGTTAAATAAAGCACAGAAATAGCCTTTTGATTTTAAACATAAAACTTCCGTGAATTCAAACTTATATTCATTAAAGAGATCACAACGGTTTAGGCCGCTTCCTGACTTGGCGGTATATGCTTTCAGTAAAATAAGGAATAGTTAAGGGTTGCTAGGCAACTAGTTGCATCCACCAATCAGCTCGCAGCATTTATGCCGACAGTATGTTTAACTGCAAGCATACCGCCAAGTCAGAAGCGGCCTTACTCACGTAAATCGCGTGTCTCGTTTTTTGTCATTATTTACGTGAGTAACCCGTTGTGATCTCTTTAATAAGCCTATTGATTGATGCGATATGTGCAATGGTTGACTATATATAACGAGAATTGAAACCTTCTTGATTTAAAATTAGCAATATCTAAAAAATTCTAATAATTATTTACAATTTTAAATATTTCTAAAATCCCACCTTTAGTTATTCCAGATAATCAAAAAACCAGGTAAATAATCAATTATTGCAAAAAGGAATAACCAACCAACGGAAACTGGCATTCTAAGCAATGGAACAGCTAAAAATATAATTTCTTCCTTGCACCTTAAAACTATGGAATGAACTTCCCTCCGCGGTGTTTCCTCAACACTACGACATGTCCTCCTTTAAACGAGGCTTAAAAAGAGTATTCATTGAAAGGCAGAACTTCGCTGTGCCCCTGGCATTGCTGATGTTTATGGGCGACGGTGACTGCTTACCATCAGGTGGCCCGTCTGATCGTTTGCCTTATACGGCTATTATAATAGTAGTTTATGCAACAGTTGTATAAGAGAGGTCAAAAAAGACGAGTGGTGTGGTTACGATGTGAGCCGCAGGCGAACATCGTAAAGCAAGACGCCACGAGTATTTTTTGACTTAGTTATACACCGTTGCATACAATACTTTTTCTACGACTAGGTTTCAAATAAAATGCAAAATTAAATTAATATACCTAGGTTAGAATACGAACGAACGAAGCACAGAACAACAAACGAGCGAGAAACATTCGAAAACAACAAAATATGTGTCTATGGTTAACTTTGTTTTTAAATTGATGTGCACTTGCCAGGTTTCATATTTTTTTTTAAAGTTGCACAATCGATTTAACTTGTGAAATAGGGACTAAAAAACACCTAATGATTTGAGAAATGAATTCTTTTACCTGATTGGTCGATTTTTATATAGCTGCGTTCTGGTTGGTTGATACCAAATAAAATGTTTTTTTTAAAGAGTTAAATTAGTAAAAGAGTTTACATACCAAAAAGAACCTAACGTTCCGATTGACAGTCAATGTGTATTGTGATTGGTGGTTTAATTTGGTGAAGTATTTTGATTGGTCAAATTAACCTAGGTGTAAGCTTTGGCAGCTAGGCATATCATTTTGGCTCAAAAAAGCACAAGTGCTGTTAAGGGGAATAGACTAGATAGACTTTTCTACGGAATGTTCTGCGGACATATTATCTATATTCTTATATTAGTGTTCGTGACTAAATATATAAATGACAGATAAAAGTACAGGAGTAGGAAAAAGTATTTAAAGTCGCCATCAATAGAACTCGTAAACCATGTAAACAAACCGTTTGGGCAAAATTTCTTCGTTATTTTTTACACCAGCTCTCCATCACTACTAAACCCAAGTGCTATTTCACCATTTGTTATTCTAATCTTCATTGAACAATGTAATACCACTTACAATTCGATATTTCCGTAAAAGTTTGAGAGTATTTTGCAGTAGAGGTTATTCCGACATATTTCAATGACATATTTGTTTCGTTTCAAGTCCGCAATTGTCTATTATGATGGCTGGCTAGTGTTGGCCGAATTATGACTATAACGAGTAGTGTGTTAAAACGATTTTAATTTCGGGACGGAGCAATGAAAAAAATGATTTGAAAAGCTTAGACGCCATTACTGACAGGGCTACGGATTCATAAAACATATTGGTGACACGCCTTCCTCAATCGATTCTAGTGATTCTTATTAAAAAAATGATTTTAGTCTACTTTTCCCATCACTAGTAAACTCATAAAACCATAGACAATATTAATGTGGCGCTTTGTCTACATCGTTCACAAGTTCTATTGATGGCGTATTGATGTTTTAATGTTTATTAGGGTACAAACGGTACAATATGGCGACTTTAAAGGAAGAAAGCAAAATTTATAGAAAACTGATGGTTTTGGAAATATCGAAGTCCGTTAATTTGGAGAAGGCAACTTATTTAAATCGCTTGGCTCCGTGGCGAGACAAGACACTCATTGTTGAGTGCGGTACCGTAATAAGAGTCCGTAATCCTTTATTTGTACCGCTATAAATTTTAATCATACCTATTGTTAATAACAGCCGCCTTTAATGCCAAGTCAATAAAATCTATCAAAATATCAAAAAAACCGGCTTGACATCTCGCGACATCTCTTACCACGTTTCGATCTCGCGTCTCGGTCAGCCTTAGCGTGAACCTTAGACAAATACTTGTACTTCGTCAAGTGCAACCCACGTGCCATTCTAGCGAGCGACACCGCATATGGCACACGGAAACGTGAACGTGTAAATAGATACCACTTACCAGTATAATAGTGAGCCAGAGCCGGGGACTCTGTTCGGCATTGGACAGTCTTTCCTTTTAAACTATAAAGTACTGATGTGACCATTTAGCTTCTTTTTGGTTGCAAGACTTGCAAGGTGTTTAAAATAATACCGCGTAACTAACAAATTGAATAAGGTGCAAAACACTCCTTAGCACGCAAGTCAAAAAGGTACTTTTTGCAACTTATTGAATTTGTTGGTTACGCGGTTTTGCAGTATCACCGACGATATGTCATCTGCTTTAGAAAAGTAATTTTGTGTTTGGTTCGCCCTAATCGTTTTGTTTAAATAAGTTAATTTATTTGTACTGAATTCAATGGACGACCGCATTACCTAGGATTTTAATATGTTAATACTTAGTAAATTGTTGGTAATTCTTTAGCTCTGCCTACCCCACGCTGGGAATGAAGGCGTGAGTTTATGTATGTATGTAATTAGTAAATGAAAACATCACAATGAACTCTTATATTAAGAAGGCAGTGAAATCGGCTATTAAAGTTATTCCTGCAAATGGTTACCAAATAACGTAAATAACGTCAAGAAACATCAAACACGCAAGATTCACACCATTGAATAGGTAAATTGTTAACATAAATCACTTGAAGGTTGCGGTCTTTGTGTGAAGGGGTAAAGCTAACACAACAATAATTTGAAACAAAATTGACGCACACACTTCTCGGTCCTGGTGTCAGATAGAACGTCAATACGCCGATGTCATCTGTTTGAACATGCTCACACATACCTAAGCAAAGACAAGCCCGAAGCAATCTAGCTAGTGTATAAATCAGGTGAGCGATCTCTGCTTCGCTTCGGTGAAAAATAGGTCAATGTTGAACAAAGCCCCAGTCTCACGCCTGACTTCTTTAATTGAATAAATTTATTCCGTAATAAAAATAGGCCCTTGCAATCCTTGAAGATGCCATACGTCCAGCAATCGACAGTTATTGGCAGAATTACCATTGACCGAATAAAATACAAGATTCGAGCTAAGTAACCTAAGGTTAACTGATGTGAAATGGTTTATAACTAATCGACAAGGTTGTATGCAAGCCAGACCACGTAATTATCGCAACCAGCCAATCAACACCAACTACAGTCTCTCTTGATTGGTCAGTACGCATGACTTAACTGGAGCAACCAATCATCTCGTTTGTTGTACGATTGTTTACAATATTGTTAGTCGTAAGCTGATGTCGGGTTTCACCACATAGGTAAATAAACTGTTAAATATTGAGCGACTCTTCGTTAAACCTTTTTGAAAAGTGTAACTTATTTTGACGGTGATGTTAAGTTCAATGAACGAAACGAATCAGGTACTTACCAAACAAAACAACAAACGCAAAAGCAAGCAAGTTGATATATTTTTACATCTTTAAAAGTATATACGAAAAGGGAAAAACGCTGATAATTAGTTAAGTAGTTGACGATGCCACGCGCTGGCCTAGTGGTCTAAGATCCGAATAGGAGACAACCTTCACCGAGCAATATTTTATATGCAATTTAATATGGTAAGTACCTAATATATGGATCTCTTACTCTAGTTGGTACCTAGTTACCCTGCCTACGAAACTTACTTGTGGGAGGACCTTGTGCAGGGTCCGTCCGGGTTGGTACCACCATCTTATCCATTAACCTACCGCCAAGCAGCAGTGTTCGCATTGTTGTGTTCCGGTTAGGGGATAAGACAGCCGGTGAAATGACTAGCATAGAGGCATTCCATATTAGTCCTCAGGGTTGGCAACGCATTTGCAGTCTTAGGATTGCGGTCTTGTGAATGCGAATGTCTATGGGTCACAGTTTCCACTTACCATCAGGTGGCCTGTGTGCTCGACTGCCTTCCTATGATATAAAAAAAAAAAAAAAAAAAAAACTGCCTTTGAAGCGGTCCTGGGTTCAAAACCCTGGTAAGAGCAGATATTTGCGTAATAAGCGCGAACATTCATTTGTTTCTGAGTCATGGATGTTTTCTATGTATTTAAGTATATATTTCTCTATCTAAGTATTTATTTCGTTGTCTAGTACCCATAGTACGAGCATAGAGCTTAGTTTGGACTAGGTCAATTGGTGTGACATTGTCCCCTGATATTTATTTATTTATTTAATTAGTAAACGGATCGCTGTGTTCTAAGAAAATCAGTGAAGCGACAGAAAGTCAAATGTAGGTACCTACAACGCTAAATAACGCTAAATTAAGTTTGGATTTACATTTTTTGTATAATATTTCCCCTTTTCAGAAGTTTTGACGGCAAACATTCGGGAAAGTAAATTAACCTACCTATTTCATTCCAAATGTTTTTTTCCTGTTGTTATTTGACTAGTTAATGAGCTTTGCTTTGTGGGACAGAGCAAACAATACGGCTGACTAAGTAATACTCCTTAATTTATTGATCGATGGGAATAGTTTTATTCCAATCGGTGCTCACTTACAGTTCGCAGAACTAAATCATAGACACAAACAAGCACCGAATGGAAAGCAACCACCGCACCGCCCCGCCTTCCGGACATTTACAACATTGCCTAGCTGTCCGTAACGAATTCTTATGGCAACCTTTTTAGATAAATATAAGTAGACCGTTATGTAGTTCCACGAAGTCAAAGTCAATGAAAGCTTGTAAAATTGTATTGTTTTCTAATTTTAAAATGTTTATACCTTTACCGTCATAGCAACTCATCAGTCATCACTTATTCGAATAGCTGATATCCAAGGGTTAAAACACCTGACACCGATCCCTGGATACTGTCACTTGTTCCGTCTCAAAAAAGGCCCTATTTGTTATAGATTTTGTAACGCAATACCGATCTTATTAAGTCTTATCGAAAGGATGCTCGCGTCCTCATACAAATCTTTTTTATTTTAATATCTTTTTTATAATCCTTGGCGAATAAAACATGAAATCTGGCTTATTTTGAAGATGAAATGAGCTTTGTGATGGACAAATCCAAATGTAATTGAAAATTTAAGTTTGGTTAAATAATAAAATAATTAGTTAAGTTCATCTTCAAGTTACCTACTTACAAAAGTACTAGGTCAGCGTTGTATTTTTTTTTAGGTCAAAACATTTTTTTTCTCCTCGTTTTAACAATATTTTGCAGCAATGTCGGGTTTTAGACAGTCTCCATAGACTTATTAAAGGAACAAGTCTTAGTTCACATGCTGCGGGGACCAATTGTTCGGTTAAAGAGGATTTTGGACGGGGTTAGCTCCACGCGCTTCTATTAAGTCCACGAAACAAAATCCGACTCCAACAACTGTCACTATATTGTAACAGCAAAGTTTAATTTTAATTGGATACGCATTTATTAAATACAAATCAAGCTACGTTTTCACCGGGAAACGAGTTGGCGCGAGCGCGGTTACTCTGGCTTATTAAAGTGGCGTTGAAAAAATAAACTGAGGGAACGTTATTTTGACTCAATGGGGCAATGATAGACACCCGCCAAATGCAACATAACAGATTCGACGAAGCCACAACACACGGAAATTCATTCCATTAATTGAAAAGCGGTTCTTCCCACGTCGATACCGCTCCTTTTGAGCTCGAGATTGAATTGAAAGGTACTCTATTGATGGGAATACCGTGTGCCTTGTTGCCTTTTTATTTACGGTTTCTCTATTAATTATTTTTTACCGAAATCATTACTTTGATATTTACTTTGAGGATCAAATGCGTAATCAAGATTAGAGTCCGTATATTGCCTCGCTAAATTTACAGTAGCGATAGATAACTTGCTCTTTTTGAAGTCGGTTAAAACCTATACATACTTAATTATGTATGTTTTCTGCCGACAGACTAATTAGAAAGATTGCTCTTCGGTTACAATGCTTTTAAATTATTTATTTATTTTACTAAGTATGCAATATATGAAATACATATGGAGCCTCTTTACTTAGGCCCTCAACCGAACTTCCTAAAACGTGGAATTTAACTTTTCACGTTTTACATTTTAGTAATAAAACGTGTAAAAGTTTAATCACTTGTCTTTCTCTAAAATAAATTTATCTTGCACATTCTGCTAGGCATTCTCATTGAGAAAAATTATTCATACACTCGTTATTGTCGTCATCTGCATAATGAACTTTAGGAGGCGCAATAACAAGAACGGCATTCGCAATTTTGCACAGGGGTTTACGCGTACAACACAAATGGACAAAAAAATATCTCTATTCAAATATAAACGATAGCTGAAGCAAATAACTATATCTATGTTTTTTTACAAGATATTTGGTAAAACTCATACTGTAAAATATAAAACGCTGTAAAACACAGCAATTGTCTGATTGTGAGCTGTAATACAATTTAAAAGTACAAATAAAGGACAAAAAATTGTAAAGCGGTTCGGTAATTTGCAGATGAACCCTTTTATAATAGAAAAAATGATATTGTCCTTAGCTAAAACATATTTGTAATATTGGGCGGTTTGAAAAGATCAGCAGATTATTGTATGCTTGATTTATTTTAAACAATAACTTATCTTTGTCATTGCCTTTGAGAAGTCGCTTTCTAATATCATTATCAAGAAATATCTATAGTTATCTAGTTCTATCCTAATTACTTCTACGGAATACCGTGGATTAAACGGATAACACATGCATTGTCGAACATAATATCAACTTACTATGTTAATTGATTTCCAAGGTATCCGTTAACCAGGTCACAATCAAAGTTAAACACAAAATTCGCGATGGATTGGTAACAGGAGAGCCGGGAGCCCACGTGCGTCGCGGGCGGGTTCCGGAGTGGTGACTGCGCCGCGAGGATGCGCAGTCCCTCCAACATACCCTTATTACCATGTATCCGACCTCTTAGACAAAGGACCTCCGATCAATTAGGGTCAAAGCGGCACAGCCTGAGCGCGCCTCCATTAAAACAAGCAACTCCAACTAAACATTACGATCTTTGCTCATGACCAAGCATATGACGCGGCAAAAGAAGAAAAACGCGCAATACTAGCTAGAAAGAGACGCAAATATACAGATTAGTGGGCCGTTCGAATGGGACGGCTTCGAACATTTTGTAAGCTGATAACCAGAGGCAGCGAACTGGGAGCGAGGGGAACTAAATTCTCGCGGCTCCGCATGAATGTAATGAATTAAGTTTCAATGGTACAAGAAAGACTTTGTGCGTGTGAATGACTTTCAATTATTAAATTTAACTCTGCTTACGTGAACCATGTGCAAAAATGGTTTTATGTAGTGGTGCAAAATGCTACGCAATCAATTTAAGGTATCCTCAGGCGAGAGTTAATAAAATCAAAGGTTCTAATTAGACTAATGACAAGGTATTATTACAATAAATAGGTACAATTAAAAGCACAGTACATTCTTAAGCAAAACTCAAAGATTGCTTGCTTTTTGTAACACAATTCAAGGTCCCTAACAGCTTTTTATTGTAGGTGGTGAAAAAATATACATCTAAAAGCTCTACAGTTTCATTAGCTAAAAGTACTACGTACCACTGTCGATTTAAGGACAAATCTTTTTACCAAAATACATGCGGTACTGTATACAAAGAGAATTGTCTAACACAAAGCAGTCTCAAATCACCACCTAAAAGGAGTAGCAGAATGCGAGCAACCAACTGTAGGCCGTAACATATACAAACACAGACATAATTAACGTGCAATATTACCTATACATCCATGAAAATGAAATCCATCATTGGATCCTTGTGACTCCACTGCCACAGCACGCACACATTTGCAAGCACGCACACTAACGCGAAGTCCCTCCTCACGCGAAGGGAAAATCTTCACACACGACACAGATAAACATGTCAACTGCTAGACATTGTTACCCTAAAGTCCTTTCACGTTTTTCACCACTAATGCACAATTACACACAGATAATAACATAAACCGCTTAAACGAACACAGAAACACTGGATTATTTCGCAATATCACTCGCGTCGAGTCAAGAAGACGTCGCTTTCATCGAAAATACGCGTAAGTATTGTAGTGTCGATTCGGCGACTGTTCTCCCCGCCCTGTTCCCGACTCGAATGGCGTCGCCATATTGAATCTCACTCCACGAGTGCACAGTGGGGCATCTAGCGGCGCTTCTCTGAACAAAAATGCTTACGACCGCACATTCTCTACAAGTTATTTTTAATCTATCTGTTTATATGCGTAAATCCCTACAATTTTGACACATGGTGTTAACGCGATATCAAACTGTTGGTTAAAAGTGAATAATTGTTCTATAAACCGAGTATTTTGTACATTTCTCGTGCAAATGTATTGGCGCGGAGTTAAACTCTCGTTATAATTCCGCCGGTGGCCGGTAGATAGCGCTGAAAACGACTTAAGCTTATACATGTGCATACACACAACACACAATCCAAACTTTGTGTTTATAAATACATACCTATATAAAAGTGAATAATTATGTTCAATGACATGAAGCTTTTAGGGATTCTTACGAATTACTTTAATAAACGCTTTCATCATTGTAATTGTGTGATATGAAGTCGCTTAAAGTGACATTAATAGAGTAATAACTTTTCAGGTTTCATTAAATAGCAATCTGTCGCCCTTCACGTTACTTTGTCGCAATTTAACACAAATGTACAGAACTGAAATTAGAGTATTACGAGTACTAATTTGTAAGTTATTTATAAAGATTTGAATGTTGCTGGATTTTGTTGCCGCGGCTGCAAATATCTTCATCATAAAGTTAAATAATTGTAATATCTAGGTACTTTTTATTCAATTTCAAACAGTTTTGTTAAAAAAAATGTTTTCTTCTGATGTTATTTTTGTCAATTTGAATATCATGATGAACTTATTGATTCGTTTCCTGAATCATTTGCTTTAAAATATTTTTTTATAATTTATGGCGTATTTCGTAACTATCAAGAACATATTTGTAGGTATGTGTACCTACACTATCGTCCAAATCGCACAGAGGAAATAATTTATGGCCTGGCCACCCACTTGTAAGACACGCGGCGTTACCTGCATTGGGCCCAGTAGGCGGAAGACCGAAGTGCAGTAAAAAAATATACGTACCGAATAATATAACCTAAACAAAGCATCGATTGACCATTAGTCATACTCATTGCGACAAGCTTTTCCCTTTAAAATAGCTTCGTCTGCTAATAATTATTTATCGACTATTTATGGGTTATTTTTTCCATATCTGTAGCTCAAGATATTTTTAGTAAATTTTTAATAAAAATAACTAATCAAAATGGCCTGTGGATTGGCCGTGAAGGTATTACAGACAGCTGGGGAGAGATTTAAACTCACTATGGCATTTATATTATTAGAAAAAATCAGTCCATATTACGTAAGCTACAAGCCAACAGGGCACGATCGTTTTTAGAAGACGATAAAAAAGTATTAGGCAATTCGAATAAGGAATGAGGCAGCCATTTGTGGAATAACATCGATTGCTGGCTCACATGTGCATCGTTACGTGTTTTATGCTCGTGCTGTGATAAAATACTTGGACTTCCTCAAGTCCTTGGTTTAAGGACCGCTCGTAAAATTGACACTGCTGTAAGTGTTGATAAGATTCCAAAAGAAAATACTGGGTTGAGATGAACTGGTGAGTTTGATTACTGTTTTATTTTTCCGTATTTAATATTCCGTGAAATTTGTTGAAAATTTGCAAATTCATATGATTTTTACTATAGGTATTTAAAGAAGAATAAAATATGGAGACGGCAATCCTATCGGATATTTGAGGCAGAAGGGTAACTTTTCATTTTAAAGTTAAAATGCAATTCCAAAAAGATCTCTTTTTAACATTCAAGGAAATGTTATCAATAAATACAACGCAGCTAAAGTTGAGATAAAATTCTAGTACGTAATGTGTTTTTAAATAAACCATCTATTAACCCGTATTGTGGTTGCCGTGTTAGAATAGTACCACTCCATGTCTTCCCGTGGATGTCGTAAGAGGCGACTAAGGGAATAAAGGCTTGCAGTACTGTTAGGCGATGGGCTTGCCACCTGTCACTAATACACTGGGAAACATCTTAGCCTACTTGTGCAAAATGTGGTTACAGAGTTATCAAGAAGTTTTAAGACTTGTTGGTAATTCTTTAGCTCTGCCTACCCCACTCTGGGAACAAAGGCGTGAGTTTATGTATGTATGTATGTATGTGTATATATTAACGATTTATTCGCATTTTATACACTTTCGCAGAAAGTCGACGGAGCTCTGCTACCTGCTGCTATTTCTGCCTGCTGCAAAACTAACATAACCTAAACCTACCTCATATTTATGCCACTAAGGGGTGCCTTGGGTCTGGAATTGAAATTTTTCATCATCACTATCACTACATAGTATAAAACAAAGTCGCTTGTGCTGTCTGTCCCTATGTATGCTTAAATCTTTAAAACTACGCAACGGACTTTGATGCGGTTTTTTTTAATAGATAGAGTGATTCTTAAGGAAGGTTTACATGTATAATACATTCTACGCGGGCGAAGCCGCGGGCGGGTCGCTAGTTAGTGTATAAAATGCGAAAGTATATAAAATGCGAATAAACCCTATTAACATCTCAAACAATTACTGTAAACAAAGAGTTTAGTTTGAGTACATTAATTATTTCTATTTATACTCGGAATAAATGATTTTTTTATCGCTATGTTTACAAATCAAAATATCATAAATACTACCTTAGATACCATGTAAACCTGTGTAGGAATTTTATTATGATGGGTTTTGCAATTAATCCCGAACTGAACCCGAACCGAAAAATTAAGAAATGACGTCAAACGTTTCTGAGAAAACGTGGTAAGAAACGTGACTCTCCCACAAAAGGGTTCCAAGTTTGTTAAATTGAAGCCAAGCATATCCTTTGTTTGTCGCAATTTGTAAGGCGGAAAAAACCGGATAAAAATAGAGTACCTCTATTAACAGTAAAGAAAAATAATTTTTATTCAATTTTTTTTACTTACAATACAATACAATACAATACAAATACTCTTTATTGAACACCAAAAGAAAACAAAACACGGAACAGTACATTTTAACTATAGGTATACAACAGGCGGTCTTACCGCTAAATAGCGATCTCTTCCAGACAACCTTGGACAGAGAAATAATAAAAACAAAAATACATGGCAGGCGGTGTAAACTAAATTATTCCGAACTCAAACTAAAGTACAAGAAACACTTCTGTTATTGTAAAAACTACTTACACAAATATAAACTACATATAAATATACACATAAACAAAGTAAATTAGTTAATAAATACATACTAAATACACGTTAAATACATACTATTATACAACTATAATATATATATACATAAACTCTAGAAATCAGCCAAACAAAGATAACACACGAGGTCGTAGGATGGTAAAAATAAAAGTAAAGGAAATCATAGAAAAACTACGGAAGCGATAAATAATAGTCCTTTAGCTTGCTTTTAAAAATTAAAATAGACTGAGCACGCCTTACTTCTGTAGGTAAAGCGTTCCATAGCCTTATTGCCTGGATTGTGTAGGAATTGGAGTAAAACTTAGAGGAAGAAAAGGGGACTGACAAAAGAAGGTTTTGGGAAGCTCTAACTGAATTAAAATAATTGAAACGCTCCTTAAGGTAACACGGGGTTGCAGGGTTGAAAAGTATGCTGAAGAGGAGACTTAAAATATGAAAGTTACGACGAGCACGGATTGGGAGCCACTTGAGCTGACTGCGAAAAATGGAGACGTGGTCATACTTGCGTAACCCAAATATGAACCGTATATGCACAAATTTTGAATACGCTCAAGCTACTTACAAGTACTTAGTTACTTACCTACGTATTCAGAAGTTTATTTGATATGTAACTATTCGTGAATAGTGTTGGTAGCTTAGCTAAGTTTCTAATCATTGTTAAATACAGGATACAGGATATACAGGATACCTACATAATTTTTCTCTCATCCATTATTTAATGCCTATTTTAAGGAATAGGGTTACCCTTGTTTTATCGACACACAAGTACAGGGTGTTTGGTAGAGCGTTGTCAAAAAAAAACAGGCGAATAGAAAAGGCCATTAGCTATCCATTTCAGGTACTTTAACCCTTTATTTGTCTAGGGGCTATTTAATACCGATTTATTTTTTATTTTATTAAAAGTTACCAAAATTCGACCTTGAAACCCCGAAAAAAAAGGAACTATTCGGTGTATCTACAAAATTATCATTTTGGCAGAAAGTTAAATATTGTGGTGTTCGAATAACAGTATTATTGGAAGACTATAGCAACATTTAAAAAAAATGGGGCCTCTCTAAGTTTCAGAAATCAGTAAATATTTTGTTCAAGATTAACTTCACAGTGAAATTTAAAAAAAACGAAAGTGATTACAACTCTTCAAATTTTCTAAAAACATCTCCAGTTCATGCCAATTCTAATGGTGTGCCACATGCATTACAAAACTCTTAATAATTTGAGTTATTCGCTAATAACTTCCACCCGGCCGTGAAGGTGGCGATTTGTGGGAGAATTAACTTCTCTACTCAGTTACCACGTCTTACGCAGTTGTTTTCTCGTTGTAATTCACATATCCAAGATGAAAATTAATTCATTAGAATTTTATAAGTAAAACGTCCGTGTGCAATGACAAATGGCAAACCTCGAAACGTCTATTATAATCCTCCAGGCCTAAAACAAATAAACTAAGGATTAGAATGAATGATCGGACACTTGGTGTTGTAAAAGCTACATAGGCCTGCCAGCCGAGGTAAGGTAGGCTGGCCGCGGGCACTCGTAAAACATTTAAAAATGCAAAAATGTTTCAAATTGAATACACAATAGTGGCAAAAATTTAACACTACAGAGAATAATAATGAAAAAAACAGCAAATCACTTAATCTTAAACAGCTTGTAAATACCTTGCACAGGAGTGTAATGAAAAGCGTGTCTTCCATCAGCCCGAAGTACTGACCACACTTTCCATATGCTCAAGTCAAGCATTTCAGCACCAACTCTAATGCAGGTACCATTTTGGGGATTTTGATTCAATAGCCTCAGATTTTTACTTAAAAAATTGTAATGAATTCATTCTCATCTTAGATATTATTATGTGAATTACAACGAGAAAACATCTAACTGCGTAAGACGTGGTAACTGAATAGAGAAGTTAATTCTCCCAAAAATCGCCACCTTCACGGCCGGGTGGAAGTTATTAGCGAATAACTCAAATTATTAAGAGTTTTGTAATTCATATGGCACACCATTAGAATTGGCATGAAGTGGAGGTACCGTCACATGAGATTTTGGTCCCCTAATCTGCGTAAAATATTGGCTTCCCTATTGACTCACCTAGAAGCGCCATTTTATGTTTGAAGTAAATACAAGTAGTCCGTATAATCAGAAGCAAGTTAATGAGGTGACACGGCTGTCATTAGCTGACGAGTAATGTCGGACAACTGCCGCCTTGTTGGGATTATGGCATCGTTAGCTGACTGTGTCCCGGATCTGTGTAAGGGTGACCGCTGGGCATGAAATTTGCCGAATTATTTTTGCTATAATGTTGTTATTGACATTATTGTTGTTATGCAATGAACATTTTGTTTTGGAAAACGTTTCTATAAAATAATCATGAAAAGGGTAAAAGGGATTTGCCAAATCACGTACGCATAAGTAGGCCTTGAAAATAAACAAGTAATTAAGCATTAAGTATTAAAAATATTAATCCACTGTGCATTATTTAATATTTAATTATTATACTTATTTTATTTTTACACATTTAGTATTGTAGTATGGTGTAGGGTAAATAAAGAGACGGCAAAATATATATTTTTTAATTTATTAATACCTTATAAAAAAACACATACTTAAATGAAACTACAAATGTTTTTCCCATTGCAATGTTTCCCTTAATATATCAAAGATAACGTTTAGATTAACGTTATTTACCTAGATCGCCTAAAACTCAATAAGCCTGATAAAAATGTGTTAATATACCTTTTTAATGGAATAAGGCCGAGCCCTTGACCCATTTGGCGGGGCCTGCGCACCAAACGCCGCTCTTGTCTTTTGTTACCTTAATGTGATCAATTTCGGTACGTCTATAACAAACTATACCTACACCATGTTTTTTTTGATTTACGATAACTTCGGCATATTACTAGATACATCCATAGAAACTAAGTGGTAGATTACAATTTTAAATATTGCAAAAAAAAAAAACTGTTTGGAATAAAGTATTTAATTAAATGTTGTATCTTTGGTCATTCTAAAAGGGCCTTTAGAGTTAACTCATACTCAGTGTCAAATACGTCAATGTTGGCGTGACATTCACAGACAGTTAAGAGCCTTTTAGACCAGTTCGACGTGATTACCTGATTAAATTTAAAAATTAAATATCTTTTAAACCGTTACAGTTATCATTTGTCTGTCTTCGGGAAATTAACTTTATTTGACAGACATTGACATTAAAAATACTGCGGTGCCCTGCAGGGTTACATGGCTGAACTTTTTATTAGGATAAGAACTCCCTGTACTATATACCCGTGTAAAGCAATGAATAACTATGAAATATGAATATGACCTAAAGATCGTTCCCTTAAAGTTATCGTAAATCAAAAAAAACACATTGTATATGTTCGGAAGATTTTATTGGGACAGATTTGGTTGCGCTAACGTGTAAACAAACTTATAAGGTATTAAAACATTGTAAGAATAAAAATATTTTATCTTATGAAGGAAAAAATAATTCAGCTTGCCTTGCGTGGCTTTCCTCATCCTCAAGAGGATATTTTTAGGCAAGAATCTTGTTTTACTACTATCTGAACAATCAAAAACTATATATAGATGATAATAATAATTCGTAATTATTGGTCTTGGAATTATGTTTTAATGTTTTAATGTTTATTAGGGTAACAAACGGTACAATATAACTTATAGCTAGAAAATATATTACAACATCAACCACTAAAGTTACCACAAGTTAAAAATACAAATAACACGTGGGTACACAGTTTACGTGTAGTTTAGTTTTTAGTTGGCGTTATACAAAAATATTATAAAAGGAACAAAAGAAGCAAAAGAAAAGAAAAAAATAATAATAATACGGATACAAAAAACAGACTAAGCGCTAAGACGGCTGATGATGGTAGTCTTAAATCTGAGGATTGATGAGGCAAATATATCAGTATCATAAAAACGGTCGTTATACAGTTTACAAGCTCTGTTGATGAAAGAATTGCTAGCGTATTTAGTCCGAGTGAAAGAAACATGAAAAATATTATTTATTTGTCGTGAATTGGTGCGAGGTGCTCTGAATGTTAATCTACTTACAAGATATGGGGAGTCAATTTTATTAGAAATCAGTTTAAATAAGAAAATTTGATCTCGTAATGTGCGCCGGTTTTCCAGTGAAAGAACAGTGTCCAAATTAAAATGGTTACTAGATTGGGAAGCTTTGTATTTCAGGTGTTTTAACAGTTTATTTTGTACTTTTTCTATAGAGTTTATATGTATTTTATACTGAGGGTTCCAAACGCTTGATGAGAATTCTAAAATTGGCCGCACCAGAGAGCTGAAAAGAGTCAAAACAGTACTGACATTCTGAAATTCCTTTCCAATCCTTAAGACAAAACCTAAGAGACGAAAGGCTCTATTTGTTATGTTATCAATATGACTGACAAAAAGAAGTTTGCTATCTAAGTATACTCCCAAATCCTTTACAGTAGATGTCCTCTGAACCGATCCACCATTAAGGAGATAATTATATTTTATTATTTGTTTCTTCCTTGAAAAGGTGATCAAACTACATTTCTCGACATTCATATATAAAAAGTTTTTCTTACAATATTGGCACAATCTATCGAGGTCGTCTTGCATGTCAACACAGTCATTAAGAGACTTAATGACTTTAAAGATTTTCTTATCATCAGCATAAAGTAAACAACTCGAGGACCGAAATTGTGAGATAACGTCATTAACAAAAATTACAAAGAAAAGAGGTCCCAAATGAGAACCCTGAGGCACACCCGATGGTACAGGGACAAATTTAGAGCAATATCCTTTGACAGCAACGGCCTGACTACGATTTCTCAGATACGACTCCACCCACCTTAGCAGTTCACCATGTATACCAACTGACTCAAGTTTCCTCAGCAAGATATTGTGCGGAATTTTATCGAAGGCTTTAGAATAATCTGTATAGATTACATCAACTTGGTAACTTTCATCCATGGCGGCATAGACTTGGTCAAGAAATTCACACAAGTTTGATTCCGTGGACTTTTTGTTCAGGAATCCATGTTGTTCTTGAATGATAAACGGTCTCAATACGGGAAAAATGTTTAAATAAATTTTTTTTTCAAATAGTTTAGGAATCGTACTTAATTTTGATATTGGTCTATAATTTTGAATACTATGTTTATTCCCACCCTTAAAGACCGGTGTTACATAAGATTGTTTCCAAAACCGAGGCATGACTCCCGACTTCAATGACATATTAAATAACATAGAGATTGGTTTAGCCAGCTGACTTCTACATTGATGAAGAAATAAGGGTGGTATCCCGTCAGGGCCCATCCCCTTATTAATATCCAAATTCTTGAGGTAATTACAGACCTGGTCAATATCTAACTCAATGCTACCCAAACTAACAGAATCAAACGCTTCTGATTTAAGACCAGGCACAGAGTCAGATGCAACAGTGTCCGGGGGCTCGAAAACAGAAAGGAAATATTCATTAAAAAGGCTACAGATCTGGGTTCCATCAGATGCAAGCTTATCACCCAAAAACAAAGTCTCTGGGATAACAGAGGCTTTTTTCTTGCATTTGACAAAACGCCAGAAGAATTTACAGTTTACTTTAATTTTAGACTCCGCATATGACAGATAATTTCGGTAACAGGATTCTTGTACCTGTTTCTGTCGGTCTCTAAGAGATGAAAATGCATCATAATCAGTAAGGCGGCCGTAAGTCTTCCATTTTTTATGATACTTTAATTTTTCTCTTATAATTTTAACAAGCGCCCTAGAATACCATACAGGATATCTATGGTCATTATAAATTAATTTAGAAGGTACGTAATCCGATATAATTTTGTTCAAAGTGTCATAAAAGGCTTCAACCGAGGCATCAATATCACCACAGTTAAGGCGAACGTCCCAGTCAATGTCAGCCAGAGCATTATTAACTGCTTCATAATCAGCGACTTTAAAAAGACGGGCTGAACGAGGTGGTTGACGCAAGGCCTCTGACCGGGTATTCATAATTTCAATGTCAAGAGATGGGTGATGCTTATCCTCATTGACAAAAGGAAAAGGAACGGTAGTTACCATACATTGTATATTAGACAAGACGAGGTCTAATATCCTGTCGTTCATATTACGAACAGAATTATATTGTCGTAGATCATTGAAAGCCAGAAAAGATTGTAAAGAGTCAATGACAGGTGTTGCATTATAACTAGTATTAAGCTCGGCAAAATTATTACATGAAGACGGAGACCACTGCGCCGATCCTATGTTAAAATCGCCTACGATAAAATAAAAATCTTCAGGTCTTTCCAACACATTCCCGGACACTGTCTCATAGAACTCGAGTTGGGCGTCGATCAATAAGGGGCAAGGCGGAAAATAACAACAGAATACCCGGCAGCGAGCCTGTTTGGGACCCACTTGGATGGATATCGAGAGGGTCAACACGTCAGCAGTCGACCCTGGGGAAGGCAAGCAGGTGACATCGTACACCTGAAGTCCACTCCTAACTGCAATCAAAACGCCACCCCCCCTCGTATCTCCCCTTGTGGAGTAATCGCGGTCGCATCTGTAGACTGCGTACCGGGAATCAAACAGCTCAGAATCCATTATACCCGGCAGAAGCCAAGTTTCACTCAAACAAATTAAATCATGATTTGAATTGACCATGTTGTTATAAAAAACTGATGTTTTCGACCGGAGCCCGCGCACATTCTGGTAATAAATCTTCAGTTTATTGCACATTTAATAAAGAAACTATTATAATTTTGAAATATTTTTAAAAAATCGACTCTCAGACTCCCAGTAAGCAGATAAATATGGACCTCACAACCACTGCATACAATTTTTAAATATACCTTGCTATAGCACCTATCACTGATACTATGTAAACAACGACATAAAATAAAACAATCAGAAAAATAAACCTCATCAAAAGCATGCACATACTTATTTAACTTCGAGCAAATTGACAAATAAAAAACTCTTATTTTAACTTTTTTAAATCTTCCGGATTTACAATGCTTATGGCAGGACTGGTATCATTGCGTCGTGCCAAAATGCTGCAATTCTTAATCCAGACGTACTTATAATTTAATTCCTTAGCGCGCTTCTTTACTTCTCTCAACAGCGCTTTATTGTGACTGGTAAGGTGTTCGTTAAAGTATATGGTCGAGTTATTCCCGGCATAACCGATGTCGCAAGCTTTAAGGTCTTTGAGCTTTTTCAAGCGACTAAGACAATCGTCCTTTTTATAACGGGCTAGAAATCGAACTACGATCGCCTTAGGCCTCTTGACATCACTTTTCATTGGAGCTACACGAGTAATAAAGTCTATATCAGCACTTGAGTCTACAGGTGTGCCGGTTAGTTCAGTTAGTTTACGAAACGTTTCAAGCAGGTTTTCTCCCTTTCGCTCGGGAATCCCTAATATTTCAATATTTGAGCGCCTCGCCCACTGTTCTTTGGAGTCGATATTATACTCGATATTTGTAAGAGTCGTTTTCAGGTCTTTAATCTCAGACTTTGCAGTGCCCAGTGTTCCCACCTTACACTCAACTTGCTCCATCCTTTTTGCAAACTCCTCATATTTACTGTCAAAAAACCCAATTGTTTCTTTTAGCTCTTGTAATTCATTTCTCAGCGGGTTCAACTCTTCACGGATGAATTTCTGAAATGCCGACTCCAAGTTAGTTCTCATGTGGTCAATTTCTGTCCTAAGAAGGTCTCTGACATCATCAAGCGAACACATCCCCGAGGGAGTATCCAGCTGCGGGGAAGATTGAGGTCCCTTAGATTCCAGCAGTTTGTTGTCACATAGTTTTTTTTTCGTGCACCGGCGTGTTCGAATTTGGACGAGATGCAGCACATTCAGGACAGATCCATTTCGAACGAGCCGCCGGAGTATCACTTGTGTACTTAACACATTCCTGGTGATAGCAATTAGAGCAATTAGCACTAGTGCACCTAATACGCTTATGAGTTACCAACACACCATTCTTGCAAGCCGCGCAATTAACCATTTTTGTTTCAACACTATTTTATGTGGTTGGATTGTCTTTTATTTTTTTGAGGGTTCTTATATTTTTAGGTTTTCTTGTTAAAGAAAACAAAGAACTATATTTAGATAGTTTACGTGTCAATTCAATTCCGTTTTTTATCTTCCGAATATTCATTTTTCCGATAGCTTAAGTGCTTATTGTTTAGTAATTATTGGTCTTTGGAATTGTATTTTATTTTTTTGAAGGCTCTTATATTTTTAGGTTTTCTTGTTAAAGAAAACAAACTGCATAATCGTTGTTTGCTGCATCCCTTTTGCAAGTTTTTCCGGGTCAAAACAATTAGTGTTTTATATTGACTTAAGTAATAATTATGTCTCCATCTAGTACCGATTAAAAAAGTGTAGCTTATTTTGGGACTAGCTCAGACTGTGTAAGATTGTCCCCCGATACTCATTATTATAATTTAATAAAGTATACATAGCCAGTAAAGTTGGCTAAATACTTGTGAACAAATCCCTCGTCAGGGGACAGCTAAGTTATTGTTTTGCGACATTTTTCCTGTCTACAAATTCCTTCAGCTGGAGTTAGCGACGATAAAACACTGTTTGTTGATTTTCCACCGTCTTTTGCCGTCACTTTTTCCAGAGATAATGTGCCTAGTATTTCTTAGTTGAATCGGATTTAGTTACGCTAGAATAGATTGTTACCATACAAATTTTATTATTTTTCAGTCTTTATTTTAAGTTTAATAAAAACGAAAGAAGTGAACTACCTATTAAGAACGATTATTTTGTCAGATTATTTATTTAGTTTGTGGGACCGCTTTTCACTGAAATTACGGCTGAAATTCCAACGGTCACTACAGAATAACCCGAAGAGAATTTCTAAGGCTTTAATTTTTAGTGTTTATTGTTGTCTATAAAAAAGAGGAGTTTTGTGTCTTAAGCCTTTGTGTCTATTTACCTGTCTGTCCTATGGATATAGGGCCCGAAGAACAGACTGCATTTTTTTTTAACTTTTCTTCAACTGACTGATTAATTGATCGATAACGTACAACCTCAACATCCAAACTTAGAAATTTAGAATTTCGAGAAAATATTCCTTGATTTTTTTTTAATCAACCCCCAACGTAAACAGGGAGAGTAAGGGGAAACCAACTAAACGCTTATGGAGTCGCGGGTGTCATCTAGGTATATGTTTTTAGTTTCATAAGAAATAAGTCTTTTAAAAAGGGAATTTTTAGACATTGGTTTTAAATGGAGAAACAGTAACGAGTATCTCTGTTAGTTTATTAACCGGCGTAAAGTTATGTTGCCAGTTATTATACAACAAACATGACTTCATACCGCAACCGCGGGTTAAAAGTTGCTTAAACTACTAAACACACGTTCATGTCTGCGGCATTAAACGTTGGTAATACCATTTAATCATTCACATGAACGTTATGTACGTTCTAGTAATTTAAGTGCGTTTTTCGCAACCGTGTACCTAATATTATTGACGCACGATGATTACAAAGAGCTTGGAATTTGCATCCTCATACTGACGATTAAGTCGTTCCTCACGATATTTTCCTTCACCCTAAGAGCATCGGGTAATATACTTAAGTTAGAAAAACTCATAGGCCGTGTGGTTGCTGGAATAGAATAGTGCCACTCCATGTCTTCCCGTGGATGTCGGCGGTGAATAAAGGCTTGTAGTACCTACTATTAGGCGATGGGCTTGCAACCTGTCACTAATACACTGGCAAAGATCTTAGCCTGATTGTGCAAAATGTGGTTATTGAACTATCAACAAGTTATTAGAGTTGTAGGTAATTCTGAAGCTCTGCCTACCCCACTCTGGGAATGGAGGCGTATGTTTATGTACCTACGCATGTAAGTCGTTCCTTAGGGATGATTTTTCATACAAAAGTTTGAAAAAGGAACGATGTAGTTGTTTCTAAAAACGTCTCTGTTCAGCCAATTGGTGTAACTAACTCGACTATGTATTATATATAGATTTATATATATATAATAAATCTCTGTCATGCGTACATCAACTTTGTTCTTACCAGTGTCCCTATCCATATGCTGGACATAATATGCCTTCCCTAAGATTTGCCACAAAGACCGGTCCTAGGCCGCTCACATCCATGGGAAAGCTACGAAATATCTTCTCCACCAATGCAGTGTCTCAAGTGGAAACTCTTCGACCAGTGTCTGTCAGAGATGACGTTTTGATTAGCTTCTGGTCATAGCACTGATAAGTGGCTTCATAAGAAATATCATTCCGCCGTACTGGAAGATATTTAAGAGTTAATTAACTCGTTCCTTTTTCAAACTTTTGTATGAAAAATCGTCACCAAAAAACGACTTTAAGTGCAACTCCACCGCTGCGTAACGGTGTCGTTGCGTAAACAAATGACGGGGTCATAGTAACAACATGGCACCCTTTTTGACGCACCGTAATATACGCCCCTTAATCGTCATTAACAGACTATGAATGTAGCCGTAACTCACTATGTTACCATTTGAGCTATCGTAGGAAGCGAAGAAGAAGAGCGTAACTTTAACTTCAATGCAAAACACACCCACAGCTTTTAAAAGAAGAGCACTTACGCTGTAATGATAGATCATAAGCATAATTTTGATAGATCGATGAAATCCTCGATCCCGGTGTCGGTGTCCATCGATTTTCTTCGGTACTAGAGTGTAACGGGGCGCTCCAGTGCGCAGGCGCTCGTTAGAGACAGTTGCGAAAAACAAATTACCGGAGAAATCAATCAATACAATACAAATGATATAAGTTGATGTGTAACGAAATAATGAGTTTGTTACGCGTAACGAGTTTCTAGGTGAATTTATTTTAGAGGTAAGTAGTAGTACAGTTAGCTGCAGAGAAAAGGATACCCCCCTCCTGGTAAGTATTGTATTTTTCGAAAACCTGTGGTTAGATTTAAATGATTTTGAGTTTATGAGTAGACAATAGTAAAAATCTTCAATTCACCGAAAACTCATATAAATTTAACCACAGATTTTTGATAAAATCGATCTTTGCCAGGAGGGTGGGGTATCCTTTTCTCTGCAGCTGACTGTACTAGTCGTCCTTCCTAAGGATTTAATAACGCGACCGTAATCAATTCCGATCTCATTTCAGTGGGCGCATCTAAGGATTCAAATAGGATGCCCTGTGTTGAAATTTCGCCTTTCCTGCACTGAAGAATATGGTTGCTGACGGTTTTTTAAATCACTCGAAGTAACGTTTTGTACACGCTTACACATACAAATCCACACCCACAAGCTCACACAGACACTATTCTATAAGTAACCCAGTACCTAAATTCACTTACGTTAAATGTTACCCTAGTTTCCTAATGTAATCTTGCACGCCATTCAATCTTAAACAAAAACTTGTAACTCATAAATTAATATAATATAATACGTTGTTCCTGTAAAGTTTAAAATTTTGAGGAGTTATCTATGGCGTGAATTTAGGTAAAAGTTATTTGTAAATTGATGACATTTATTTACCAAAACAATCCTTATGGGTGACAGTACAATACCTAAGGACCGTATCGTTAATTATGGAAACAGATAAAATGGTGTAATCTGAATAAATACTTTTTATTACAAAAAAAACAACTTAAAATACGCGAATCTTAGATCTTCTAAGTGAATCATAAAAGCTTCTTTTAGTTATTTAATTACCCTCTTTGCCAGTTTTCTCACTTTGCTTTTGATGCTCTTCATTAGCCCTTGGACATCGACTGTTTTGAAAGTTTTTTGGGTACGGATCCAGTCTTTTTTGAATTGGTCGATGTTATCTGTTGGTTTAGCTTGTTTTCGTAGCCTTGCCTTCATCAGAGCCCAAAATTTCTCGATGGGCCTGATCTCAGGGAAATTCGACATTATTCTCTCGATACCAGTTCAACACATGGCGAGCATAGTGACACGCAGCTAAATCGGGCCAGAATAATGTACGACCCCTGTGCTTTCGAATCGGTGGTAGTACCCGCTTTTGAAGGCATTCCTTCTTGTACACATCCGAATTTAAGTTTCCCGTTATATAAAACGGAGATGTTTTCATGCCGCATTGTCAAATAGCTTGCCAAACCATAACTTTTTTCCCAAATTTTTCGCAAAAAATGGATTTGTCCTCTATAGAGACCTTTGTTCCTTTTATTACGGTGTAAAACTGCGGTCCGGGTAGGGTTTTATAGTCAAGTTTGACATAGGTTTCATCGTCCATTATAATACATTGTTCATTTTTAGTTAAGACTTGATCGTACAACTTCCGAGCCCGAGTTTTGACAGAAGACTCCTGGGTTTTGCTGCGTTTAGGCTGTTTTTGCTTTTTGTACGTTACAAGCAAGTTACGCTCCTTGGCACGCTGAACCATTGCAATATAGAAGTACGACATTTTTTCGCACAATCCCGAATCGATACCTCTTTTTTTTGGGAAAAATGTTCGCATATCTTTTTGTCTAAATTAGGATTTGAAGGGCCTCATTTTCTACCTCGACCAGGTAAATCTTTTAAAGTATTATTCATACCAAACCTTTTTATCGTATTGTAAACAGCTTTCAGGCTAACCCCTTCCTCTGAAGCAATCTTTCTCATAGTCATACCTGATTCTTTACAATATTTGGTCACAATTGAAAGTCGTTTTTTCTCTGAGAGACCCTTCATCTTGCAGTGTGTAGGAATTATACTACTTTTTATAATCAGTTTTAATATTTGACTATATGCTTAACAGATTGACATATGACAGACAAGATAAAATATTGTAACTTTTTTTTTAGAGCTATTCAAACTTGTTTCCATAATTAACGATACGGTCTTTATAAGGATTGTTTTGGTAAATAAATAAACTTCAAACTTGAAACATGAAACACTGAACTGACGAGAAAGTTTTCAAATTGCAAAAAAACATATTAGAAACATTCGGTTATTTCCGAGAATAGGTATACAAAAAATATAATGGAAATAAAACAATAAATATGCTCACAAATGTTTTCAAAATGTTCTCAGATCGTTCATGAGAACATTTCTAAAGTTTTAGCAACTTGCAAAATGCTACCTCGCTCAGAATTATTGGCCTGCAGAAACAATTAATTACCACCTCCTTGTCCTAGATTCCGGATAAATAATTATTGCTACTAATTTACCATTTTTGCTACGCCCTCTAGAATACCTAATAAAACAATTAATATTGAGGATAAAACCTGGTGCTTCAAATTTCAACCTCGTTTATGAATTTCCGAACAAAACCGGGTCGAGTTGTTTTCGGACAGCTTTTGTTTCACGTGCACTGTTAATAAAAGATGCACTTTGATGCGCCCGCTGAAACGAGCTCGGAAATGCTTACGGTCGCGTTATTCAATACTGACACCGAAGTAAGGATATGAAATCTATACGGGAGATGACTAGGTCTATTTTGGCATGGGTGTGTCCAGATTTGGTCAGCCTTTGTTGCCGCGGTGTTACGTTGATATGAAGGCCCCTGTTATCCGCTAACAATGGAGATGATACGAGATAAAGCTGTTGATAGCTGTGTTGAAAGGGCGACCACCAAAAACATGAATGTGATAAAGCGGCCAAGTTCAATACCAGTACTGGATGTTCAACTTTGCCGCTAAAACAGGTGAAATCACAATGGACGCCAAGTTATTTTCTCCTTCATTTGTATTAATCGTTTGAGTTATCGGAAATGGTAAGGTGTCACTGTAAGCAACCTACTAATAAATTGACCTAGTCCCAAACTAAGCTCTAGGCTTGTACTATGAGTACTGGACAACGATATAAATACTTATAAGTATAGAGAAATATATACTTAAAGACATAGAAATTTCGCGCTCATCACACAAATATAACTTGTTCTTCTCCATTAACCTACCGCCAAGCAGCAGTGTTTGCATTGTTGTGTTCCGGTTTGGGGATAACACAGCCGGTACTAGCATAGAGGCATTCCATCTTAGTCCTCAGGGTTGGCAGTGCATTTGCAGTCTTGTGAATGCGAATGTCTATGGGTCACAGTTTCCACTTACTTACCATCAGGTAGCCTGTGAGCTCGTTTGCCTTCCAATGCCATAAAAAAAAAACAGGTTTCAAAAATATTGACTGTTGTACATGAAACATGTTTCGAGTCATTGGGGGAGGGGTCAAAGTTACGAGTGTGTCCGTCCAAATAGTTCATGTCAATGTATATACGGTTTGGTTTTCCCGACTTGGCTTTGAAACTCTGCCGTGTGCCTAGGTGTGACACACTGACATCTTTTACAAATTACAGTTATATCAAGCCTGCGGCTTCACGCTGTTTGGCTTTGGTTTTTTTGTATTGTGTTTGTATGTCAGTTAAAGTGGCATAACAATGAGCGGGGCATTTTTTACGTAACAATATGTCCTACGTAAAAAAGGCAAACTTTGCTTTTCTTTACTAACCTTAATTTTCATACTTCATAAGCCTAAACTTTTGTCACACATAGAGTGAGTAATAAAAAAAATATTTGAAAACAAGTCGGCTTTTGGTTAAAAATATTGTGGGATGCCGACATCAGTTAGACTTACCTATGTTTGTGTTTTTAAAGGGGGCTTTTTGTTTTTTAAAACATTTATTTTACTATACGTATTTAGGTGATCATAATATGCGGTAATGTAGTCCCACTTTTTAATTTAAAATAAACTATTGTTCATTTCAAGCTCGCTGCAAGTAACTAAATTTAAATGTGCTTCGTCATATGAGTGACTATGACGAAGCTAGACTATCTCAATCGAGATATCTTATCGCGATCATTTAAATAGGTACCGTTGAAGAGTTCCGGTGGCTATCTGTTGTCATGATCACTTCCATTTTACCAAATGATACTTTCTAAATGTAAATTCTGGATTCGTTACTGAAAATACATGTCTGCTTATAATATTAGAGGAGTTCCCTCAGTTCCTGACGGATTCCCTCGTAATATACCGATTTGATAACAGTGGGACCACCTCAAAAGTGTATTGTAAAAAAAAAAAAAAAACCGTCCACAATTGACGAAGTTTTCAATGAACATTAAAAAAATACGAAAATCGGGACATACAAACCCCCTCCTTTTGTAAAATCTGTTAAAATGACGGGCAGTGGAGGGGAAAACCTACAAATCTTTACCTTTTACTAGCAACAAAAACCAATAGTAGGTAGGTGCTGCATAATGACTAAAAACTATTCCTGTTACATTTCATCCCGTAAAGAGATAATGTCATAGGTACCTACATACATACTTATACCTACATACATACATAATACCAAAATAAGAATTTGTCACTGAATTTGAATCACATTTCAAAAAATTTAACAATTTAATGTGACTCGTCAGTTCCCCGAAATTACATTGTAATATTATGATTTATGATCCATCTGAATTGACGGTTTTCGTCGTGTACAGTCAAGGAAATTGATTCGTTGACCATTTTGGACTATGTCATAGTGACGTAACCAATCAAAACGTAAGAGACTTCTTATGATTTTATTTACAGTGTCACTTTGACATAGTTCAAAATGGTCAACAAATCAATTTCCTTGACTGTACATACCTAACTATATAGTAAGGTTAGGTTAGGGTAGGTTAAAGCAAACCACCCTCCCGGAGTCGTTGGCGTCGAGGTGCCACAGCCGAATGCGCTTTGGTATGCGTAAATGCATTTCCCCAGCAGCGTTGAAAAAAAAACCAAGGTTAGTAATTACAATGTAACTTCGAGGAATTGACGAGTCACATAAACATTTTCAATTTGTAGAAATGTGATTCAAATCCAGTGACAAATTCTTACTTTGGTGTTTGACATGAGTTTGACCTTGAATGTTTTTAAAGCAAACGACACCATCGGGCACAAAGTAAAATGTGTTTACTATTGAGGTAAGTTACAAAAATCATAATGCAAACTGAATCTATTTTGATATTCTTTACAATACTTTTTACGTTTATTTTTAAAAGTTTGGGGTATTCTTTTTAAATAGGTAGCAATCTGACTCAAGAAGTTTAGCCATATTTAATTTTTTCCTTTATATTTTTAGTATTATTATTTCAGTAAATTTCATATCTTCAGTATTACACCGTAAAATGTAAATAAAACTACCGTCAACAATAACTGTTATGTTAACTCTAACAGCGGGTTAACTTTGTTTCGGCGAAATATGTTTGCCAAATGTATCATTTCACCCACCACAAATCAATCAATCATTTGTCATTTGTCCACCCACTTTGTTCTCTGTAACCGTAAATATTTCAGTATTTTATAAAAACTAGCCTAACCTAACTATAGGGGACACAATGGTACTGAAATAAATTCTGAAAAAAAATATACCACTGGGTTGGCAAATGGAAAAGTTGGGAAATGATACATTTGGAAAACATATTTTTGCCCTGTTCTTCCACTCCGATCAAATAAACTGATCAACTAAAACAGGTCAACTTTTTTTCTTTCCCTACGGGTCAGGTCAACTATATCAAATTGAACAGAGTCGACGGAGCTCCGCTACCGCGGAGCTCCTATTTCTGGGTATTTTGGCCCTTCGGGCCTGCTGAAGAACTAACATAACCTAAACCTACTTCATATTTATGCTATGAGACTGGAAAGGCGATCTATTTGGTTGGTTCGATAGGAATAAATGGCTCCTCGGAGTTCCATCCTGTACAACTGGTTGGTCAGTTTAGTTCATCAGAGTGGAAGACGCCTTTTTGCCCAATGGCAGACACCTCTAACGGTCATAATATTACGATGAACGTTTCACATTGGCCATTGATTGACATTGGCATTAGCGATCGCCTTTCCCTTGTTCGGCGCAGCGCAAAAACTGGCAGGAACATTCGGCGTGGAAAGCCGCGGCGCGTTGACGTTGCGTGCGCGCAGCCCAAGGGAAAAGAGGCCAGCGGACATTAAAATATTAGATATTTAAAAAACCGGACGAGTGTTCAAGTTTTTAGAAGATGTCAAGAGGGTCGTGTTATGAAGCGACGCTTAATTATCATAGCTGTAAAAAAATATCCATGTAATTTTAGCTTGCTAAATATCCATATATTATAACCCGGATAACGTTTCTCAGCCCCTAAATCAGTAAAGGGGAGAAAAACGGTACCGCATTTTGTATAGAAAATGTTAGGTTCAGAATCAATCAATAAATAAAGTATTTAGAGCTTAATACTTCCTAAACGCTCTCAATAATGTATAAAATCGTACTACGCAGTACATTTTTAATTATTTTAAACAAAAAATATTTCTACCACAATTTTTAACATTTTTGATTTCGACTATTTGAACGGAGATAGGATATCTTTGTACAAGTCTAGTTCGATAGATTTTCTTTTTACACATCGCCATAAATACTATACTAAAAATCAACTGCGAAATGATAATGATATAGGGATGTTAAATAACAAGTCAAATTAGCTATCTTAAAGTGACAAAACGATCTGATAGCTTTTAGTGTATTTCTTTATACATTTTTGGCCCTTGCACGATTTGTACTTTTGGCCCGGATGTCACTAAAAACGGTGAAACGGAAATTATCAGAAATAGGTAAACAGAATTTGCAAGAGACAGGAGTATTGTATTTGAAATTATTAGCATCTGACTGACTGATTCATAAACGGGCAATAGCTAAAGTGTGCTATAAATATGCTCTGTTGTTATCTGCATTATAACATTTGAATTTGACAGATAGGGACAAAGAATAGAATAGGGGAGGAAGGATAGAGGAAAAGAAATGTTTACATTGTGACTTGTAATACTTTTAATTTTACCAATAAAGATTATGATTATGATTATGAATAATTTAACTAAAATAAGTTTATCGAGCGTTTATGTTATGAATGAGGGGGTAAAATATAAATCAGGACTTAACCGCGTAGTAAAATAAAACATTGTCGGGGTAAATACTTTATTTTATCAAGCGGTTAAGATCCAATTTAGTTTTAGTATGTGTGACAATCGTGTTAGTTTAAAGCTGTCTGATCGGAAATAGTAAATGAAGACATCACGGTATACTGTTGATAAATAACAATCTCTTTTGCAAACCTGCGTCGTTCGTCTATTTGATTAAGTGTCAGCTCTAACTATTTTTCCAGTGAAACCATGCAGTAGCATGATAAATACTTAATAAACAGTTTATTCCGCTTCTCGCTGTGTATTGGAACATTTGGAGAGGGTCATGCTTCATTTGTCATATTACAGCCAAGCAATTTGCATGCTGCTTGCTAACGACGACATAACGGGGGCATAACAGTGCCGGTGTTTAGCAAACGTTAAATATTATGTAAATTAAAAAAAAGATTTGTGATATGAAAAACGTATGAAAGATTTGAAAGAGGACGACGTGAAATAATTTGTCTTTTTTTTTCTACACCCATCAAACACGTCCAGGGATAAAAAATACTTTGAGATGTTATAAATTATAATCCATCGCGACTTAAAACATAGCAAAATATCAAAATAATGTAAGTAAAAGACAAAAGATGGCAAAAGACCTGACGGCTGCTCTTTAGTGCCATGGTGTCTGGGCCGTCCATTGGCTTGGGACGTAACATGCGTGGACACGTTAGCTCCGTCTCACGTCGAGGATCCGCTCGTCAGCCTGAGTCCGCGGCTGACCGTGCCCAGACTATCAAGTGCCGCAAATAAGTACGCTTTCCTAAACGAAAATTACTTTTTTGCGGCACTTGCAATGGAAACGTTGGGTGCGTGGTCTTCTGACACCACGAAGTTTGTGAAAGACGTGTCGGACAGACTTATTTTGGCGGCGGATACTCGCACTTGTCCAATAAAAAAAAAATGAAGATCCGTTTCAAATAAATCACAAAGTTGACAGCAGCGAGCGTTACGCGGCTGAAGAAGTTTGACACGTTGGTTGTAGGTTGGCTTGGAGGTTTAAATCAGATACTAAAAAAGTTATAAGATTATCTTGCTTGCAATAACATTTACATTAAAAAAAAACAAACACATAAAAAAAAAGTGACGGGTTACATACCTACTCATACATATTTTAACGAACGCACGCGTAAGATCATATTAACACTATGTTTACTATTTAAATTACCTAATTAGCAGCAATATGTAAATTAAATTCAGATTCACTTAAGTATCTTTAACGCTTTCACATCGCGTTAATTTAACTAATTTGCGTAGATGATGCATTCTGCAGCGTCACTGTTGTAAGTGTATTTACATGAATGACGACAAAAGTTGCATGCATATAACGCACTGCCAGATCAAAAGTGTAGTAACGCAAAATACAACTGTATTTTAAAATCAACTTTAATACAACGTCTATGAGCTGGAAACAAAACTAACAATGCGATATGTTTGCAATAATTGCTACAGGACAAGCACTTTCTAATTTTTCAGTTTAAATTATTGTTAGGATTACAGATTTAGAGTGGTAACATTTATCTCCCATTAAATCAAGTCCGTTTTTTACGATCTTTGAATATATTATGAAGAAAGAAACGGGCAAACAGATTTTATCATAATAACTACAACTTTTTTTTGACAGTTACGGGACGTAAGCGTCGCGTCACAATCCTTAAAACAGAAATATGTTAGTCTAAACTGTATTTAGTTTCTGATATTAGTATGTACCTATAGATAGGCTTGTAGACCCTTGTAGCACCTACCACCCTAACACACAAAGAATATCGAGATTTGGCCTATGGGAGTGTTCTACCTAATAAAACTCTAATAATAAGTGACAGACAGACAAGACAACGCACTTATTTCCTAATAATCGAGGTACAAACAATTTAAAAAAAAACATCCTCCAAGTTAAAAGCGTGGCTGTAGTGTTGGTTACAATTTTATGATCTGCCTTCTATTTCACCATCAGACGACGCGTTGGCCTAGTTGGTAGTTACCCTGCCTATGAGCTAGCGGTCCTGGGTTCGATTAGTGGTATGGGCAAATATTTGTGTGATGACTGTGATGAGCACAAGTATTTGTTTCTGAGTCTTAGATATTTTCTATGTATACATATACGTATTAATTTCTCTATATAATGTATTTGTATCATTGTCTAGTACCCATAGTACAAGCTTAGCGTTTGGGACTAGGTCAATTTGTGTAAGATTGTCCCCTGATATTTATTTATTATTATTATCTTGACCAGGATACGTACATACCAGGTGAATTTTCAGTGTACATTGCGCAGTTTTTATGAATTTCAAGTAACCTAGGAACTTGTTAACTTTGCAATGTATAGCGAATGGTCTGTCACGCACGTACCATAATATTGGGAGGGTAAAATACGAGTACGAGGCCGTTTGCTTAAACGTACGTAAAAAAATGTAAACAATAACCGTAAACTGTTATGTATTTCAGGGTGTTCCATAAAACGTTCTCCGTTTATTCAGTGATGATTAACGGCTTCTATTCTGGGGTCGGGTCGCGTCGACTTGTTTATGTTTCACAACTTTCCAAACTTTGCGTTCAAGTAGATCGTACTCAGTTGCGCTCGCAGCGTTTTAGATTTATTCAGCGGTTCAAGGCAGTTATAAGTTGCTAGTGTTGCTACAAACTTACGGATAAATCCTTTTACGCAGATTTATTTCATTTGATATGTTATTTTAATTGACCATTGGCCATGTATGTCGCAGATCCGACGAGAGGTGGAGCAGGAAGGTTCTCGAATGGAGACCACGCTTAGGGAAACGTAGTGTAGGACGCCCCCCGGCTAGATGGACCGATGACCTGAAGAAGGCAGCTGGCAGTGACTGGATGCAAAGGGCGGGAGATCGTGCGTTGTGGCGCTCCTTGGGGGAGGCCTATGTCCAGCAGTGGACTGCAACAGGCTGATATGATGATGATTATTTTAATTGTTGTCTGTACAGTAAATAATCGTTCAAATTGTATGTACGTATAAGCTTACTACGTCACGGGTCGGTATGGTTGCAGCAAATCACATGTTCTTCGGTGTTAACTCTGCGCACTGATTGGTTGCCCGGATACCCTTACCAAGTCTGGGTTTTGTTGCATCACTTACGACATTCTAACCCAGGAATCATTTAGGTAGGGTGTTATTGAACTCATTAAGTAATGGCATCCTTAACTGGCGTTCGGCTCTCGGGGCATCTTTTTTTGTTATCATTATTTTCTTGTTAGTGAAATAATAATTGATTTGTTGAAGTTAGAAATGTGTTTGTTTGTTGTTGTTTGCCGTGTGGTTGCCGGCTTAGAATTGTGCCACTCCATGTCTTCCCGTGGCTGTCGTAAGAGGCGACTAAGGGAAAAAGGCTTGTAATACTGTTAGGCGATGGGCTTGCAACCTGTCACTAATATACACTGTTAAACATCTTAGCCTAATTGTGCAAATTGTGGTTACAGAGTTATCAACAAGTTTTTAGAGTTGTTGGGAATTCTGTAGCTCTGCCTACCCCACTCTGGGAATGAAGGCGTGAAGGTTTGTATGTATGTATGTATGTGAAGTTAGAAATGTAAAAGAAAGTAATGATTTTTAATATTTTGTGGCAACACTAATGAATAACGATTGTTTTTTAGTAAGGTGTCATTATCTGTTAGGGTTGTTATTTGTAGTATAGCTTGAACATTGAAATCTTGGAACGATGACTATTTTGCAAACACTCATACTCGCAGCTTCGTGGCTACCTACATAAATTACCTACTATTGATACATACTCGTAATCTCCCATTTTCGGGTCGGACTGTCGTGGCTTTCCAACCTGTATATCAAAATCGTTCTGTTACGATTACGTTATCCATTTAGGCTTTATCTACACCAGCAACAGGCTTATCCATCCCTCATAACTACATAAACCGGTACAGACAAACGGACGTCCGTCGGATATCCGTAGATTATAGTGAGAATGTATAGCTGGAGCCGCTTGGCCGGACACGTCGATTCGAACGGCACAATATAACGGTAAATTGTAAGAATACGATGTGTAGTGTTTATTCTATATACACTCGCGGTCAAATAATACGGGTCAGAGTGCGTTTTTCATACAAACGAGGCTATTTCGAAGCCTTGGATCCTGGCCAGGGGTTGTTTTGAGTGAGGTTTCATAGTGGATACTTTGAGGTTCAATAGAGGAGGTCAGAAGTGCTTAAGATACCTAACTGATCGCACAATCAGTTAACACCACAACGAGAGAGTTTGGATCAGCGTTTGGATTTCCTTACATTTTATTGCCATTTTAGATGTTTTTCTGAACATGCACGATTCCGGCGTTAACCGCAGACTCAATCAGTTGGGTATCCTAGGCACTCTGGAAGTCCTGTATCGATGCTCTGGGTATCCATCATCAGATTTCACTAACAGCATCCCCTGGCGAGGAACCAAGGCTTCGAAATGGCCTCTTTAGTATGAAAAACGCACTCTGACCCGTATTATTTGACCGCGAGTGTATGTAGAAGAAAACACCATCGACAAAATTACCGGCGAGCGTTACTTGACCCTTAACGTAAATACTGAGAGTTGATACGTATTTGGGTGGATCACAAAACGTATGAAAAAAAAAGTTTTGCTTCAATCCTTTTCATTGGATGACGTGAGGCTAGATAAGTTGCTTAACGCTAACGTAAACGGTTTTCGAAAACGAACAAAATGTATGGTATTGACGCAGGCGCTCGACGCGACCGTCTGATAGCCGTCAATCCTACATTACATTTTTGATAACGTTTACGAAGGCCGAATGCGTCTTGTCGAGGGCCACTGAGTTGTTTCTCTTAAACAACGCCTTTTTAATTTGACAACGAAGTATTAATGTGCTAACTTTTTTGATTACATACTATACGTATGCTTGCTTTACCTGTGTATTTTGTATGTGTATTTCAAACATTGATTAATTTTTCGTTTTGTGCTTAACTTGTTATCTTGACATCCTGCGTTATCCTCTCTCATTCATTCCAACGTGAACTGGAAGAGATCCTTAAAATTGATAAGCTATGCGGTACATAAATCATCTTTATTTATAAAGAAATAAATGCAAAAAATTCTTTCACACTCGTATCTCTCGTATTCACGGAAGGTAATGTTCCTGCAGCTCTAGCCAAGTTGCTTCGTCGTCGAAACCTGCGTCCAAATTAAAAATACACGCAATAACTTATTAATAATGCTCTAATGTGACCACCTTGCGTCGCTGGGTTATAACTTGACAATGAATAAAGTAATATGTTAAAGAGAGCCTAACTGGATGACTCACCTCGCCTCTTTTGTGTGTATTTACAGTCCAAGTCATAAATATGTATATGATCCCAAAGCGTCAAAATTACCTATACGCCCTTACGCCACTGATAATACGATCTACCTAGGTATCGTACAGCTGAACAATGCTTTCGGTGCACGTCTTATAAATGGCTTGTCTTGCCTATAATTATCTTATCAATATGGTACAAGTAAACCTTTTTAATTTCCATACAAATGGCCTCTCGCAAGCCGCCCGCCTTGACCTAGGCTCGTTGAGGGCATTTACTTTCATCACATTCATAACGGCTGGTAAACTTGTCAGATCAAGAACTTAATTGCCGTAAAGCGTACTCGAATTATTTCGCCTCAGTACATTTTTTCGCAACGTCGATTTGGTCAATTTAATTAACGGATTAACTACACACAACACATTGTTCAATTTAAACACACCATAAATACCATTAGGGTTTTTAGGTTTTGTTGAATATGCATAGTTGCCAATATAGTAAAGCAGGCTCACAGGGTTCTTTGAGTGAACAGATGTTTAAAATTCAATAATCGAATTCAGTTTTTTAACCATTATTTCAGTTAACTTCGGATCAAATTACTCGCCATAAGTCTGATCTGAACTAAGTATATTGTGAAAGACGTTAGTGCGTGCCCAGATATTTTTGATCGCCTTCTTATGTTTGCTTCCAAAAGAAAAGAAGAGGGAATGGACCAAAAAGTTAAACCATAGTTAAGCGCAGTTAACCATACAAACAACGAAGTCGGAAAAAGTTCCGTTGTACAGTCAACAGCATAAATAAGTGATAATTTATGTACCTTGTCGCTTTCAATCGTTTCACAATTTTGTAAAACGTTTCAAACACAACGTTAAAGTGACAAGGTACTTAAATGATCACTTATTTATGCTGTTGACTCTACGACGAAAAGTATCCTTACAATTGTAGGGCTAAATTGCGTGTCACAACTGAAAAGTTTCATAGAAAATTTAATTGAGTGAGTCAGCGTGGCCGACTTTTTGGTCCTTACTCAAAATCGCTTGCAATGTTGGGCATGTATACACCTACATCTTTTTACCACTATCGAGTAATAAAACATTTGAAATTGTTCGTAAAAGTCTTAAAATCCTATCATCGTACTTTTTTTAAATACATCTACGAGGCCAGAAAGCAATTTCGATTATAACTTTCCTATAACGACCTACAATTGTGAACAGGATAAAAAATAGCGCACGTGTTCAATGTCACTAAGTTTGTGTTTCAACGCATAACTAATTTCAATTAAAAATCTAATTGCGTTCACATCTGCATTACATTACCGAGCGTTAAGCAACAAAGAGATACATTAATTATCATTAATTCAATTACAAATGTAGTAACATAATAACAGGACAAGAGGCAAAGCGTTAAAAAAGAAGATGGTTACATGACTGATGCATTCTGTATCGTGGGCAGTGGAGGTAGACATGCCTTAAAAACATCTAGGTTAATTAAACCGAGATTAAGTTTAACTGGGTATATTTATACTAACTTGTGTTTTATTACTTTTCAGGCAATTCGTATTCGATATGAGTTGCCGAACGTAAGTAGTGTATGTATTTCAAGTCGCAAAAGATGTTTATTCAGTAAATTTACTGCTGAAAAGAAACGCCGCAAGAAACGAAAAGTATGTATTTAGATATTATTTTATCGAAACACTTTTCAACGCATTTCTCGCCGCACGAGGTTTTTTTGCAGTCACAAATATAACCTAACCTAATTTACGTAATTACTGTTTTAGATATCCTGTAAATATCATGGTTGCAGCAGAAAATAGCGTTCGATGAAGTGATGGGTTACCACTTATATCATGTATGAATCATCATCATCATCATCATCAGCCTGCATTAGTCTACTGCTGGACATAGGCCTCGCCTGATGAGCGCCATAGCACCCTGTCTACGGCTTGCCGCATCCAGCATCTGCCTGCAGTCTTTAGCAGATCGTCATCCCACCTGGTCCGAGGGCTAGCCTGGCCTGAGGGTATGTGGGAGGGTTTATGTATGAATATAAACTCTTTATTGCACTTAAAAAATAACAAGACAAAAGTAAATGTGCAAAACAGACGGAACTCCTGATTATGGAAAACGGTCACTCACCCACAGACGTGTGCAATGTCAGGGGCACAGGGAAGTCGCTGTCTTTCAGGGAAAGCCACGATTAAAGACCATGTCATAGTGCAGTAACACGTGGAGGGACTTACCGTCCTATGAAGATCTTAAGCAAAGGCTGGTAGTATTAATTAGTCAATCTAGATTAAAAAGGTAAAAATATCTTCTCGAATAACTTTTTTCCCATTTTCGAAATGCAATTCCAATTCCCGCCAATGCTTTGCCCAACTATAATTGTATGGATTTCGTATTATCAGTGTTTTAATCACGAGCAATAGCAAGCATACAGAAGTGTCAAATGATACGTAGGGACCCATTAAATGCCTGTAAACTTTTGTCCGCAAATAACATTACAACAATCCATTTCAATATGGCCTTCATCACCACATTAATAATATGTGCCAATAAATTAAATTGTAGTGTCTGCCTGTGAATTTAACTTTAATGCCAAAATTTAAAAAAAAAACTAAATTTTTCGTTAATGTTCTATTTAGATATCTTGTTATCTATGCATGTAGATTAGGTACATGCAGGGTTAAAAGATACGAATATAAATATTTTCAAAGCTATTACTGCCATATCATAGCAAATCGGGGAATAAAATACTACTTAATTCATCCGTATAACCAATATAACCCGATCATTTTTAATACAAAGGTCACACTTAATCGCTCCTCAGTTCTCTTACCATTATATTAATACGCGGCAAAAAAATAATGTAAAGTAAGAACTAGTCGAGAAGGTAATTGAGTGGTTTGCTAGCTACAATCAAGTGTTGAGAAATACACATTTAATGAGCACCGGCCAAATTACAGAGGTTGGTGGGTGTTCGGCCAATTGGGGCACCGGCTAGCCGAGTTTTTGTAATACCTTTAGTATTAACACGTACCTAACTACATACTTTTACTTCATGTTGTCATTGAGAATATGTTTTAGGGTAATTGTGACGTGGGAACAATTCGTTTTGTTTTATTGCGACCCGTTTAGCTTGGTTAGTAGTTACTGCCTACGAAGCTAGCGGTCCTGAGTTCGATTCCCAGTAAGGGCAAATATTTGCGTGATGAGCGCGAGTACCTATCTGTTTCTGAGTCAAGGATATTTTATGTTTTTTATCAACATAAGTATGTTTTATCGTTGCCTAGTAACCATGGGACTAGGTCAATTTAAGTGAGATTGTCCCTCGTTTTTTTTTGTAATTTAGAGGAAAATGGTTTTTGATGCGGTTTTCACCACCAGTTAGATCATTTTTCACAAAAGGCTTTTATGTATAATAAATCTGATTTATGTCTGGTTATTACAGAAAACTCACATAGACAAGATAGATAGTGGTAGCGAAGCAAGGGCGGGTAGCTAGTATACCTAGTCGGTTACTAAGTTCTGTTACTGAGATTAATTACAATAAAAAAAAAAATTAAAGCAGTTTTGCTTAAACCTGTATATTAATCAAAACTTTGATTTATATAGAATAATAATAAAAATAATTTATTCTAAACTATTGCAATTATTTGATGTACGAGCTTGAAGTATTCCCGTTTCGGACGATAAAATCATAGTTAAAATCACGCACGACGATGATACTGATAACGGCCCCAACTTTTGTAAGAGTTCCTGTAGAGAGTTCAAATTTGCGTGACATATTGAACAGACTTCTAGCTTTAAATTCTGATACGAATGTATTCAAAGCAACTAAAGATCCGCTTGGACACCGGTCAATCTTGATGACTCATTAAATCGACTTTAAGATTTTACATGATTTTGCAGAAATACGAAAACACACCAAATCTCTTGCTTCATAAGTTAGAATTAAGTCATGATGAGAAATATAATTTTGGTCTCTAAACATATACAGAGATAGGATTTTTTATAATATTATACAAAAAAAGTTCTTTGGTAAACAAAGACTAACTTTTAAGCGATTTCAAAAAATGAAATTTACAGAAAAGTCATGCGTAATTTCATCGATGCCGGCTGTGAATGTTAAAAGATCGTATCGGGAATTGCGGAAACTAAGAAAAATGATTAATTGTTTTTCAAAATGTATATTAATTAAGCTTTGATCAAAGAAAACTGTTTATTGATAAAAAAAAAAAACTAAAATACTACAAAACGTCTTAAAATTCTAACTATAAATAAAATAACCCTTGCAGTTAATAACAATAATTAACAATTATTAACAATAACCAATTAAGCTTTTAATTTTATACATATTGAAATTAAAAAATAAACATAAGTTAGTTTTATTTGCACCAACCTTAGTAACAGAACTTAGTAACCAACTAGGTACATATAATTGTATGTTGGTGTGGTTGAACTCGATAAAAGTCTGTAACTGCACAAAATCTACTGAAAATGTTAAGATATAAAAACATACCTATGTGAGTATACAGGGTGTATACGGAGGGGTGGATCAAACGAAGGTCAAAGGTAGGGGACCTCAAGGGCTACCGAATTGATCCCCATGTATGTTCAGCGATTTTCTTTTGTTTCAGAGTTACGATATTGTTTTAGTTATGTATACCAAGGCAAGCTTGAAAAAGATGTCTTATTTCATAAACTCAAAATTTGGAGCTCTAAACTCATTGTGGGATATGTGGCAGAGTTTAGGAGATAACGAGATGGTTCGGTACACGTTACAACTAGGAAAACACAAAATTACACGTTAAGAAGTCGGTTAAAAACCATACACATATTATATTTTTACTTTACGAACAAACTGTTGTTCAACAATTCATTTAGTAGGTAACAGTTAAAAAATGCTAACGCATTCTTTATCAAGATCGGCTTAGTGAATGTCTTTCGCAGATATAATTTTAACGCGAAATCAATTCTATTGCGTAAATCGATTAGCAAATGCTTGGAAATGTTTCACAAGGAAGTTTTTACGAGAGTTACGTGTTTTCTAGATTTGTTCGAGTTTGTTTAAGATCTGGGACATTTTATCATAATAATTGGTTGACCGTGGTTTAGGCGGAGTTAGCGGATATACATACAGAGGCGGAATAGTACATTACTGCCTCGGCGTGGAAAGTATCTAAGGGATTTCCTAACGAGTTGGTTAGCAGGCCGAGGCCTGCTAAATTACGAGTTAGGAAATCCTCGTTTCCGCCCAGGCATTTATAATGCTTTTCTCAAACAATGCGAGGAAATTATACAAGTTCATGATTATAACTATTTTAAAAACCTTTGACAAATTCGGAGAGAATGTATGTTTGAAAACTGCGAATATTAGTTCCCCCCACAACGAGCCGCCGCCTGCCGGCGCCAGCGCCGCAGAGCCCCGCCGCCTGCCGGCCCCAGCGCCGCAGAGCCCCGCCGCCTGCCGGCCCCAGCGCCGCAGAGCCCCGCCGCCTGCCGGCCCCAGCGCCGCAGAGCCCCGCCGCCTGCCGGCCCCAGCGCCGCAGAGCCCCGCCGCCTGCCGGCCCCAGCGCCACAGAGCCCCCGCCGCCGCACCACACGCCCCCACCCACAAGTTGGTTGTTCGGAATCTTTTCATGGTCAAAATACAATATGGACTAGGACTGAAAGGGTTTTCATATATTGATTTTACTCCTAGGAGACCACTCAAAACAGCCCTGCATGCAAAAAGTGTTTTTGGAATGGCACCGAAACTCTACAACCGATTGCAAAAGAATATATCGAGCCTAGATGACTTAGCGAGGTTCAAAAAAATCTCTGTTTAATTTCTTAGTACAAAAAGCATACTACGCACTATCGGAATATTTATCGGACATTTCCTAACTATATTATAATATGACCTTCGTGCCGTCCTATACCTACCCACTGTACGAATTATTATAATTGTATCCTGTGCATGCGCTATCTTGACCTGACATATTTGTATGCCTAGCGGCCAAATATAGTGATACTTGTGCCTAAATTTGTAACACCTATATAAAAACCTATATTTACAAATAAATCATTTGAATTTGAATTTGAGTAAAATGAGGCACTTTCCGTCCTTGTGTTTCAATCGGAAAACCGTTCTTTCCGAGCATGTTTGAGAAAAGCAACTTTGTTTTATACTATGTAAAGATATTTACACAGCAGTCCACGTTATTCATAATTTATTTATTAATAGTAGCTTTAGTTAAGTTTTGTAATGAAAAAATATTTTAGAGTTCTATTCTTCTATTCTGAATAATTCCAGCAAGCTACAATTTATGCATACAAAAGGTTTTATCTTACTACCAGTTAGAACATTTAGAGGGTTAACTCCAATCAACATACCTACAACTATACACATTTTCACAACAGTTAATTTCAGTTACGTTCTCTAATTAAAAGTTATTTTACAAGCTGTCATGCAAATAACCGGCTATCACAGTTGCCTGCGCGCCGAGCGTTATCCATTACCGCGCACGCGTCGTACTCGCTGAAACGTCTGCGCATCAATCAACATGATCTACACCCGCTTCTCACGCACGCAACTCGTTGATCAATAACGTTACACATTCCAAGTCTGGAAATATACAACCTATTCTCTTAGGAGTCACTGTTAATACTTATTATTATAAACTAAAAAGGAACAGAAGACTAGTATGACTTTACTCGTAGCTAATTAACTAACTAACTAACAATGTTTACGGATGACAATGAAATAATATCTATCGGAACTCAATGGGTCAATAGTAATTTCAACAAGTTTTGACTCATTGAACTGCGGGGCTGAAGCCTAACGCACTCGTAATCGCAATTCTTTTCATTTTGAAAATCGAAGGCTTGTCTGCATAAAAAATGAAAACAATTGTTCCGCTTTGAAGCCGCGGGTCTTTCGATGGTATAGTCAACAGCATCAATAAATGATCATTTATGTACCTTGTCACTTTAACGTTGTGTTTGAAATGTTATACAAAATTGTGAAACGATTGAAAGCGACAAGGTACATAAATGATCACTTATTTATGGTGTTGACTGTACATGCCACTGTTGTAAATATTGTGTTTTGGGTATTAACGTGAATATATTATCAGTGTTGGAAAAACATTCGGCAATAAAGTGCTTTACTAACTTATTACAAATGAAAATTTTGAAGAAAAAGAAGGAACTTACTACTGTACCTACGTTCTTACCTATGTAGAATTCTTAGCTACAAATTACGACATGATTTATTATAAATTTCCTACTTACTTATCTCCGAACCAATTAATCTAAAATATCAATTTTATTACTCTTCAATTTTTCATGCTCCGCTCACAGCTTAGCTGAAGTGTAAAGTGCACCTAACTATGTGATACGAATTTAATGGCTTCCTTAAAAAGTTACATGCACACTCATAAATTAAAACCTTTTTCAAATCTCTTATTTCTTTAACTAGGCTCTGCAAATCGTTAAGAAACTTGAAAAAACGGTAAGAACAATAAACAACAAACAATATAATTATGCACATACAATTAATTATAAACCATTTCAACCACTGTTTTGCATCTCAACTCAAAAAAAATAAATAATGTAACAGTACTGTAAATATTTAAAATTCCATATTTATTAAAGTTTTGTCTATATATCATGAAAAAGATTAAACTGTACCATTGCATGCCTGCTCAAATGGTTTACCCTTTTTTCGCCGAAAATTATTTAGTAAATTCTTAACTCGCCAAACTACGTATCCCATATTTTTATTTGGTCAAATTTTTATTTCCCAACTCAACGTTTCGCACTGATATCAATTCCCAACTAATGATTTGATAAATTATTGTTAGACAAATTATTACGTGGGATTTTTTTAAGATGTCAATTATGTTTTCGTCAAATGTATTGATTGGCATACTTTGATTTAGCAACATATTGAATGGCATTATGAAATCTAACCTAGTTTGTTAGAATGCAAGGTTCAATTTGCAGTATGATTTTATTGCATTAAGCGGGTAGGGTAATGCACCGTTCAGCTAAATTAAGAGGGTACTTTTGTTTACATACTTTATGGCTCAAAATAGCAATTCATTCTTGAGTTATCGTTGATAGTTAATGTATTGAGTATTGAGTATTGAGTATTGAGTATCTCTGGGAGCAGTTTCGTTTTACGGGTCATAAAAAAAATAACCTTAACCTACCTATCTCTGGGAGCAGTTTCGGTTTTAGAGTCATAAAAAAAATAACCCTAACCTACCTATCTCTGGGAGCAGTTTCGTTTTTAATCCAATTTATATTTGTTTCAGACAAGTTCAAGCTCAAGGTAACGCAAAAAAGTACGCAGCTGATATGACTTTCAATAAACAAGTAAAATGCTTACTAGCACTCAGTTATTTGCCAGAGGCTGACATAATTATTTGACAATATGTTATTTGCCTTAGCAAATCATTTGCTACACAATTATTTACCATATAAAATTTGACAATATGTTATTTGCCTAAGCAAATCATTTTGCTACACAATTATTTATCACATAAAAATTTGACCTAATAAAATTTTGCAATATAAAAATGTAGCGAAATAAAAAAATTACGAAGTAAAATAATGCCAAGGATTGATTTGCCAAATAAAACTTCGGCGAAAAGTTGATTGCCAAATGAAATTTGACGAAACATAATTCGGCAAAAAGGCAGTACACCCTGCTCAAATATACATGACTTAAATTGAGTGGTTTACACTTCCTGAAAATGATGGTTTTGAAACAATTTCGCACTCCAGGTGATGCAGCCCGAGAAGGCAAATCTAGAGTGATTGCGATTTGCGCCTAATGTAGGTCCCATACAACGTTCCCGGGCCACCTTTTCACGGATTTGGGACTGACGCGACGTGAAGTTACTAAGCTTAGATCAATAATACGTCTATGCCATAGACTAGACTAGTAACTGGGTGTGTTACCTTTCTTACAAAATCCCGCTCGCAGGCGTCTTGCACGACACCTGCTGAAAGTAAACGTTCCATTTTGACAAGCAGTAATTGTCACGCGACCGTTATAGGCGTTTTTAAAGTTATAATGTATTATTCAATTGTAAAGTCACCAGCAATCATATTTTATGAAACACTAGCCACCCGCTCCGTTTCAGTTTCTATGAGTTTTTCTGTAACACACGAATATATACAGCTGACAACTTCTCGGAAGAAATTCTCTACAGTATAATGAAAACCTCATCAAATCTGTCGCGTAATTTAGAAGTAACGGCCAAACCAAACGGACAAACAGGCGCCGATAGCGAGTTTGTTTAAGAACATTAAAGGAATTTGGTAAAAAATATCTGACACGTTTCTATTGCTAGTGAGATAAGGGCGTGTTGGATATTTCTAGCGTAGTTTAGGATAACATTACTGATATTAAGTAATGAAGAAACAGTGTTCTGGGAAAGAAGTTATGGAGGTTAATTAGACATTACGGTAGCATGTGCTTTACGATACAGTATATGTTAATTAATTAATTTGGCCAAGCACGGAATTAATAGGTATTACAAATAAGTAGTGTGTAGTACAACCGTATGGTTGCCGGGTTAGAATAGTTCCACTCCATGTCTTCCCGTGGATGTCGTAAGAGGCGACTAAGGGAATAAAGGCTGGTAGTACTGTTGGGCGATGGGCTTGCAACCTGGCACTAATATACTGGTAAACATCTTGGCCTAATTGTGCAAAATGTGGTTACAGAATTATCAACAAGTTCTTGGAGTTGTTGGTAATTCTGTAGCTCTGCCTGCCCCATTCTGGGAATAAAGGCGTGAGTTTATGTAGGTATGTATAAATAAGTAGTGTGTAGTTGCATTGTTCTAAATCAATGATTTATTAGCTTTGTGTAAAATGCCATATGTACAATAATAGTAGACTACATGAAATATTAATGGTGGTATAAAAGGTAATAAGTCAGGTTCGCGGCCTCAACCAGAAAGACTCCCGTAAACGACAATGGTTTTATTTGTTGATTTCTTTTCTTGTTTATGACAGCAGCGCAAGGAAAGAAAGTTTAAAAAATTACTATTCCTTTCTTTATTAATCTGTAATTTAAGAATGCTACAACTTAATATGCAAGAATTTTAAATCGCCTTTAACCACCCACGATACACGCATTAATTAATTAACATAACATTCAATAATAATCTTATAGCGCCTTTAACTAGATTATAATTGCTTGGTTCTACATTTTTACATATTGCGCAACAAGCCAATTAACGAAGTGGCTATTGAATTTAGAACCAAGTTATTAGCAGACTTCGTTCAAGGATGATGCATTCAAAACGCGTATCAGCGTAGGTTGTTGAAATTAATCACGTTAAGTAACTAACGCCTCGATACAACGATTACAGCGCGATTGCGGGACGGTTTGCTATAAGGCATGCGTATATATTGTTTATTATTTTAATGTAATAATGTTTTTTCCTAGCGCATGCTTTGAATCAAACCTATGGTTCGGATTTTGTAGTTAACTTGTGAAAATTTAGAAACAACGAATCCTTGAGAAACTTTGATGTTCCAAACCTAATTTATTCAAAAAATCTTAACATAATAGGCTTGCTGCAGGATTTGGCTTACTGTGATCTTATTTATCGCTGTGGATAAAGCATCCGTCACTTTCGCACTTACATGCAGCTAGTACAGTCCTTGTCTATTTAATGTCATGTCTAAACTGCCATATACTACTCTAGAAAATTAAGGATTTTATATATAGCGATAAACGCTACTATAATACGCCTGCTACTTTGCGTAGCCCTAGACACGTTGCATTGCGAGAACGTTATCGATACCAAAAATGTATAAGGTTGACGTAAACTGCCTTTCGATTGCGTCGAGTGCTTGTGTCAATTCCATTGAAAGTTTTCGACAATCGTTTACGTTGCGTTCAACATCTTGTCCAGGACTTTCAACCTGAAATAACCAAATGTCTCTTTATCTTTATCTTTATTTAAAATATGTCTGTAGAAGCGCTTCGAACTTTAAACCTCCCTACTACTCTATCTGTTATTTCAACCTACTACTCGTAGTAAGTTTCTACTTTCTAACATTCAAACCGCATCGTAAACGCCCTGCGCTGGTCAATTGCACACAAACAATCCGTGCTTCTGGTAACCTCTGCTTCTTTACAGTGGCATATTTGTTAATAGCGCCAAGAACCACCGGTAATTTCTCAATAACTTGAGACCCCCTAGTGGTTTTCCACTTTGTAGTACAATTAATATAGTTAAATAATACAATCAATCTGCTAATATTAATTTCAATTTTATAGATGCGGAAGGTGAGAAATTTCCAGTATTTCTGCTTAAGCGTTTTTCTTTTTTTGTTATTTGAAAAAGGAGGCAGACGAGCAAGCGAGTCACCTGATGGTAAGTGAACATCGCGACCCATAAACACCCGCAACACCAGAGGAATCGCAGGTGCGCGCCGGCCTTTCAGAAAAGAGTAGGCTTGTTTTTTGAAGGCTCCCGAGTCGAATTGCTTCGGAAATACAGACACCGCCCACAATATTACTATAGAAATTGTGGTTTTATATCAGGAGTTACCTAAGTGAGCTTCGCGAAGCCCCGGGGCGTCACAGTATTGTCGCAGCCGGTATGCTCAATGCTCACGTCACCGGCTCGCAACGAAATTAGTACACGCGGAATCTTCTTTTACAAAGGAGCCACAAAAAAAGTTACAACCCCGGGAACCCCTGTTTTAGATATTTCTAGCCAGTAACTAAATGGCATATTCTAATGTGGCCAGATATTGAGTAGGAAAGCATAGCTTAGGTGCCTGTGTAACTCTAAAACGTGAACATTTTCCGTTTTTTTCTTCGGTTATAGAGTTGAAGTAGATTCGAAGAAAATACTACTAGTCTGCCTTGTCCAACTCTTTGGGCTTGACTGGGTTAAAGATCTCAATTCATTTTTTTTTTTAATAAGTGTAGGTAAGTATGTTACTAGTAAGTTTCATTTCGAATTTGAGAATAGGCCTCTAGGAATAATGCGGTACGCGGAACCGACGGGAGCTATTAGTGCTACTGCCGCATACGAGTCCGTCGCGGCCGTTGACGTTTTCGAGGAGTGACACCAGATTTGTTACTTTCTACTGCAACCTGTCGTGGCCTTACCTGCTTCGTGACTTAATAGCATTTTCATATAACTACCTAGGTACGAATTAAAACATTTTTTTTGTTTGTTTTAATTATTTAATTGCGTGAACTATTGCGATCACGGGTAAGTACCTAATGGACCTAAGGGATAATGTTGTTTCTCATAATTGCCTAAATTTGACTTTACTCAGACAAAGTATTAAAACCATGGGGCTTAGTATTTTTGCGTTTATCGTGTGACAAAATGTGGCTAAAACAATCGTCACTTTCGGACACGTATAAGTACGAGAGTGACGAATCCTTTATCCACATTTGGTCACGCGATAAACGCAACCATACTAGGCCCGCATGAATACATGAAAACGATAAATACTTACACTTATAAAGACAAATAAAATACTGAAATAGGTACATAGAAAACGGCTAAGACTCAGAGAGAAATAAATGTGTATCGAACCCAGGACCGCCAGCTTCATAGGCAGGGTCACTACCAACTAGGCTAATGCGTCGCTACATGGAATTGTTAGGTTAGACATGTGACTGCAAATCTGCAAATCGCACTTACCCTTTTTATTGTAATTCATACCTAAAATGCCTAATCACACTGTACAAAGAATTCGTACGGATCAAACTCAAAACAAGTTACCATAAACTTGTCCTACGATCTGTAATTTATCTTCGCTTCAAGGATACTCAGCACAAAAGAAAAACTACGTGTTTAAATACTGCAGCTGTGAAGTGAATCATTGCGATCGCTAAATCTCGTCCCGGCGTCCCACCTGCCCCCTGAGTCGTCTTGTTGTGCCAGTGACGAGGAACTGCTTTTATATTATTTGCAATAATATCTTCGTTATAATACTTGTAGCGGCCGGTAGAAACTCGAAGTTGCCTGCAGTTTACGGCGGCCATTACGACACTCTAATTAAAATGAGACAGTTGTGTCGAGACTTACAGATAGCTAGCTATCTATGTTTAGCAATTGAGATCTTTGATGACGGTTCGATAGAAAATAAGTAAATAGTTTTTTTTTTAAAGTTGGTAACTACGGGTACAGGGTAAGTTTCTTTGTAGTAACTACCATGAAATACGTTAAATTACAGGTTCCAGACTCGATAAATGACGCCATCTTACTTCTAGATGAAAATGCTACCCTAAAAGAAAAGCTAACTAGGGAGTCTTCGGTTTTTTTAAGTAAGTATAGTAGTGTATTATTCAAATTTAAAACGTTCAAAAGTTTAAAGAATGTTGATTGAGTAACCTATTAACCTGCCACGTGAGTTATATTGCTAAAGTGATTTAAAATAATTAGGCGATAAAGAGTTTTAGTGTTCTAACAAAAATTACTTAGGTATTGCAACTGTAATGCAATAATGCATATCTGAAGTAATACTCTAGTAAAAAGTAATTTTAATAAATAAGTTTAAACGGATGCAGATGTTTTGTTAACAATAACTCGAGAATGTTATATTTATAAATTACTCTGTGAATGTCTCTGTGTTACGGTCACATCTGAAAATAATACAATCAGAGGAAATACAGGAATCGGAGGAGGTATAATTACTATTCTGGCCTCCTACCAAAGAAGGCAACTAACTGCATAGTAATTGAACAAGCAATTTACCTAAATTTAATGTGGTTACCAATAGAGTATAAAATGCTTTGACTACTACATTGCAGTTAGCCGTTTTCTTAGGTAGGACGGCATTATTGTTTTAGGAATCTACAACAACTGCGTGCGGGAAAGAGATGAGATTCTAAAGACTAAAGTTTAGACGTTTTACTCAAAATATTGGGGTAATAGATGTTCCGAATGTATCTTTTCTTGAAATATCAACTCCAGACTGTCATTAGTAAAAAAAAGATTTGTTTTGTGCACTGATTTTCCGGAAACTTATAGGTAATTTCGGGTTCGGTTCGCTTTATATCAATGCTGAAAAGTTACCCGTTAGCGAGAATTCATGTCTATCTTGTGAAAATCTGGGAAACATAATTTCAACTCCAGGCTGTCATTAGCTGAAAATGCTTTGTTTTGTACACTGATTTTCGGGAAACTTATAGGTAATTTCTGGTTCAGTTCGCTTTATATCAATGCTGTTAAGTTACCCGTTAGCCATGTCTGTCTTGTTAAACTCTGGGAAACATAAGGTGGTCGAACTATCTCTTAAATTAATTTCACTGGTTGCGGTGGGACGTAATTGCAGGAAGATTAAATTTAAAAAAACCGGGTCATACGCATATTGTCTTCTGATTGTGTTGTCATATGTGACACGTGACTACATACATACATACATAAACTCACGCCTTCATTCCCAGAGTGGGGTAGGCAGAGCTAATGAATTACCAACAACTATTAAAACTTGTTGATAATTCTGTAACCACAATTTGCACAAATAGGCTAAGATGTTTACCAGCATATTAGTGACAGGTTGCAAGCCCATCGCCTAACAGTACTACAAGCCCATATACACGTGACTATACTTCATTTAAAAATATAAGAGCCACCCAAGAGAGATTAATCTCATAGAAGACAAAAAAATACAAAAAATATTATAATTTTAGTTTTTTAGAACAACAGGTTCCTTGGTAATTCAACTAATATCTTGGTTGATGCAACTAACGTCTTGTGAGCTTTGTAAGGAATCAAGACGTTTATTCACAACAAAAACAATCTTGTTAAAAGCGAACAAGTGGTCTTTACAGTAAAAAAATTGTTCGTCAAAACTCCTTTCTAAAACAAGAGACGAAAATTAATCTTAAACTGATCCTGATCTATTAATAGTTTTATAAATGCAAAAGTATGTTTGTTTGTCTTGACTTCATGGGTCAACGCCTCTACCAATCAATGAGTAAATCAATTGTACTTTTTATCCCGTGAATAGGACGGTTTCCAAAGGAATAGCTTTAAAATACTACTGGTCAGACGAAGTCGACGGCTGTTAACATTGATGTCTCAACATTCCTTGGTAAGAATCAACATATAATTTAAATTTGTATGTAGAGATGCCTTGGTTAAGTAGGTAGAGACGAGCATTCCAGTTTAATACATATGTAGAAAACAAGCGGTTCCAGGTTGCACCGCAGCATTCCTCGCAACTCGCAAGGCAGCTACCGTCCACTGCATCGTACAAATACAAATCTCGACTCAGTTCGAAAGTCGACTCACGCTTGCTCGGACGCTACCGCCGCGCGCGCACGCACCGAATCTTCTATATTCAAATTTGAAATTCGTCCGTTAAACAAAATTGTTTTTTGTAATTAGAATTTAAATTAGTGGCCAGTGCTGTGATTTTACAACTGATTGGAATTTTACGGATTTTGCATTGTTCCTGAATTGGATATCTCTACCGCTTGCAGGCGGCTGGATTGTTAATTGTGTGAGTATACCACACGTAGTTTAATTAGGTAGTTTAGACAGCTGTTTTAGCAGAAATGTAACCGCGATCACACGTACTGCTTACACTCTAGTTTGGGTTGTCATGCTTGCGGTATTTAAAAGCCAGCTTCACATATATATTTTTAATTCGATTGCGTATAGGTATGTACTTAATGAAAGCCACGGAATAATACCGTTAAGCTCATTGACACAAATATTAAGATTACATTAATTGTCCGTCGTAAATATGTTATTGGTGAATGTTCTGGTATTATTAGCGATCACTAAGCATATACTTACCTACTCTTTTCAGGAGAAAAATATCGGCTGGCATATTTTCTTTAGAATAGAATAGAAATAATTTATTCAACGCTGCAACGCATTTAAAACAAATGACAAGTAAAACAACACTTAAGTAATTACTTAATAGCAGCCATTAGAATATTTAGACAATTATTTTTCAGTTATCTGGGTACCTACATAAGTAAAGGAATCGTATGGGAATTTGACCGTCACTATTGTTTTCCACATTACAAATACTGAAATCTAATGAATAAGCATTCACTCACTAAATTTTGAGGAACCAGCTCTTTTTTTCTGTAACTGTAAATATTACAGTATTTTTATAAAAAAACTAACCTAACCTAACCTACAGTTCTACATAATGGTACTGAAAACAATTTTCTGCCAAAAGGCTGCCGGCCTAGTATAGCTGCGTCTGGGTATTTTTTTTACACACAATATTATAATTACGCATATAATCTTTTGTTTTAAAATTGTTTTACAAAAAACGGTTTTTATTTTAATTATTATTAAAAACTAACCTGTCCTAACGTAACCTAATCTACGCAATGGTTATTAAATTCTGCAATATCAGCCTCAAAGGGTACATTATGCGTAAAAAAATATACCTTTCAAAGGGGTCCCGGCTGCGTCTACCTATAGCGCGCGTCAAATGTGGATAAAGCTTCAGTCACTCTCGTACTTATTAAGTATTGACGTGTCAGAAGGTGAAGGATGCCTTATCTAAACTTTGCCACGCGATAAACGCAGCCATATTAGGGCCCCAGGATACCATTCCCGGCGTTTGTTTGAAGTGGTGACAACGATCATAGTAGCGAACGTACTTGATAATGTTATGAGGTTATGACAATATTATTAACTTTGCTAATAATACTGAACTGAAATAGAATGAAGACTTTGTGATTTGTGATATATCTAACTAGAAAGCTATTGACTAGCAACTGGCCACGAGAAACATTTTTCATTGAGTAAATCGGATCATTCAATGATGATATTGATGATGTTCAATTCTACTTACTAAAATTAAAAAATAAATCACATTTGTTGTAAAAAGTGATTTAGTTCTGATGTTGACATTAGTAAGATCCTACAAAAAATTAGAATTCCATTCAAACCAATATACATAACGATCAACTTGTCATTAGTGATAATTATTATGCATACTAGCTTTCATCGATCATAAGACTGACGGGTCCAATCCGGTTTTGCTCTTCGTACATAATTGGTAACTAATAGGTTTTGATAGATTATTTTATCAAACAGCATGTGTTGTTGTTATTAACCTTGTAGACCAATGAACTAATTATTTTTATAATCAATTAACACATTAACATTCTCGTTTTTATTTCCAATATAGACTTCAACAATAATACGATTATAAAATAAAACAAAATGTATTTAAATTAAAATAATGAAAATAACACTAAGCTACTCAAATATTAAAGATATAAATAATATAATAATCAACACTATAAAAAGAACACCCCCTCTAGCAGGTCCGCTCGCGGCATGGTCCCTATGACACTGGCTGCATTACCTCTCTGGATAGCTAGCCCAATACTTTGGGAGAGGTAAGCACCAGCTCTAGGATCTCCGAAGGAGTCTATCAGCCCGGATGACAGGGCCTTAATAAAGCTTTTCATATCAGTCGACCAGGATCCCATGGTCTCCACTGAAAGCGCCACAAATTCGAAATTATTTAATACCGAAGAATATTTGCGGCGCTTGAGGGTTTGGGCCTGATTAACTGCTGCACCGGCCCGATTACGGGTTCACTGGACGTGGGAAAGGGCGAATGTGTCAACACACATCGCGTCCCACCACAGTGCCCTGCCCTGATTTACAATAAAAAAAAACATACCCTAGCCAGAAAGTGGTCCTTTTTGACAATAATCATAAATTTTACGACGATAAGATTTATTTCACCTCTAAGGCATCTCGTAGAGGATGTCCAACGTTTACAAACTTTTTCATATCACTTTATGTTGTTCCTCTACTAAGACTTTTTACGCCTCCTTATGCGTTTTTTTTGCCTTCTACCTTGCCCATCGTGATGTATGGAAGCAGTTGGTATCTATCATGCCGAAGCACGTGCCCGATAGATCCCATTTCTTGCTTTTTCATGGTTTTCATCAGTTCCCTTGACTTGTTGACGTGACCGAGAACGGTCTCGTTCTTGATTTTTTGAGTACAGCTGATATGAAGCATGCGACGATAGGGCCACATCACGAATGCTTCAAGGCGCCGTCTGTAATTATTTAATAAGTATTACTTACTTATGGTAGTTTTTGCTTCGTCTGGTTTACACCAACACGCGCTCGGAGTTGTGTCTAGCTTGTTTCGGATACTTTACTTAACCTGTCAAAAATCGTTGAAAGATGTTTGCAAGATGATTTCGGTTGTTTCGTTTAAACAAAAAACTGTTTAAATTATAATAGGTGAAGTATTTAAGCGTGATTTATTGTATGAATGTAATATTGATTTTGGCATGGTCTGATATTTAATAATTCCTATAATGATCATGAAAGTTAAAATTTTATGTTTTAATGTTTAATGTTTTAATGTTTTTTTTGGGCACAAACTGTACCTACAATATAACTTAAAGGTAAAAAAGAACATGAATTTAACATAAACCAGCGAAGTTGCCACAAGTCACAGAGACATATTAAAATTTAAGGAAGCGTTTTATGATCATTATGATCAATTTGGAACTCAAGCCTTATTTATCAATAATTTCGCTTAAACAAATTTGCAGTGGCTGCTCTTAAGATTTCTTGGTTCATATGCGCTTGCGCTGCGCGAGTCCGCATAATTACCGCAATAACTGTAATGATGGTCTTACGAATCGCCGCGCGACCCATTTTGATGCGGTTATGCCGAGATTAGCACACGCTTTACATATTTTAGTTTTTCATGTTGCGTTAACGGACAGAGTAAATAAATATTAAACATGAGTAGTGAGCGGTTGTGTTGTAAACATCCGCGGTTAATTTAAACATCACTAATATTATATTTAGATGCAAAAGTTTGTGAGCGTGTTTTATACCTAAAAAAGGTTCCCATAAGATAGTTACCGGCAAACGAGGTTTTATGTGTGTACCTATTGCACAATTAAATAAAACGCATCATTCATTCCTGCACACAGATTTGAAGAAACAAAAAAAAATTATTAGTCATACACTCACTTCAAAAGATATTTATCAACAACAAATCACCTCACATCAAATAATTTTATTCATATACTCGTAGGTACCGTAAAACCTGGTAACTATGGTCCAGTACTTCAACTGTGGTCCAAGTCATTTTTTTTTAATTCCTCATAGATGACTTAAGTATAAGCATTTTATACCTTTAGTCAACAAGAAATGTCTATAAAACAACACGTTTCCTTTACTAAAGATAATGGGAACTTGTACTTTTGGTCATTGATTTTGGACTATAGTTGCAAGATTTTGGACCATAGTTACCAGGTTTTACGGTATCTATTGTGTATGAGGTATTCTTGCTACTCCCCTCCTCTTCGTTCGCAAATTGCATCTTGTAATAATTAATCGTAAGTTGATGAAGTTAACGTTTACTTTACGATAGGCTGTCGGTATCTTTATGCTAATACTAATACATAAACTTTACTATCTAGTATGTAAGAGCGACCATAACGCAAAGTGCAAAAGGGTCCCTGTTGACTTCGGCACAAAAACAGGTAGCTACTAAGTACTAACACATAAACGTGAACTAGCGCATAATTGAAAACTTTCAATCCAGCCTTCTTCATCATCATCGGTTCAACGTACATCATTCAAAACTGTTTACAAGTAACAGACGCCATTATAAATTACGTAAGCAATCAAAAAGAGTTTCAATACCAGTTGTTCAGTTGCATCATGTACAGTCACCAACAATAAACATATCCAACCTTGCGCATGAAAATATCAAACACTCTCTTATTCCTCTAGTAAAAGAGACGCGTCAGATATTTTTGAGCTCAATGTTGGAAAATATATTATTGCTGGTGACTGTATTCGTAGTATTTTCAAGCGCCATTTGTCGATTTCACGGACCATCGCGTCAATCACGATCTATAATACTCCTTTGTTTTTATAAATATTATTGAACCTGTGTTTTAGAATGTACGTACAATTTTCCCTTCAAGTTCTCTTCACTTTTATGATAGGCCACCTGGTGGTAAAGTGACTTCTGTAATTTCTAGATTCCTAGTCATTTCACCGGCTCTTTTCTCTGGGGGGGCACACATTGGAACACAATGCAACCACTGATACTGCATTAAAAATTGAATTGTGAAGAAGACTCTTCGCAATGAAACCCGATTAAAATGTCGCTGCATCAGAAACGTAAGTAAATGCGTCTTTAAGATGACTGCGTCTGATGTCAATGCTTTGTTTACATTATATCTAATGAGCGGCTTCATGATTTGTTATTGTTAGTGTTTATTTTCAGAAGTTTTAAAACACTAAGATCGCTCCATTATTTTTATATTTGATTGTTAGAAAGACAATGACAATCTGCTAAAATATTGAAACAACACCGTGTCGTACTTTATTTATTGGGAGGATTATTATTTCCTCCCTTTAATCTTTACCTGTAATCAGGTCATTAGGGATCTTACCACTGGTGGACCTGCTATAGGAAGTGTTATTTTTATAGTTCTATATTTAAATACGTGTAGTTTTTTTATGTGTAAAGCAACTTTTGATTTTTTAATAATTTTCCTTAAATAATGATTATGTAATATAATATTTTATATTTTCAAGACTTGGAGACCTATCGAGTACCTACAATGCGTCTGACACAAACATCTAACTTTTTAAAAACAACATTAAACTCTTAAAATAATAAGTCAATTTTGCTAAATCTGTACTTATCACATTTTAGCGACAAAGGTGTCATGGATATCAACTCATTATTGAGTATTTGTTCCTGAGTCTTGGGTGTATTCTGTGTACTTAAGTTTGTATTTATATATATGTACAAATAAGTTTATCATTACCTGGTAGCCATGGTACACGCCTAGAGCTTAGTTTGGGGTTATTTTGACTATGTAGTCTCTATCTCGCCGTAGGATCCAAACCTTGCATATATTGTGTCAATGAATATTCGATAAGTTCATAGTGAGGCTTCGTGGCATTCTCGGCGTACCGTTAGACACACATGATTGCTCGGGTACACCCAGAACGCGGCAGTGGCTAATCACGCCGTTCTACATTTTAATACCAGTCAGTACCGTTGTTTGCGGATCATCAGCAGGTTTTGTTTTCTTTGCCTTTTACGTTATTTCTTAGACTAGATTAAATTGTCTTGTTTTTTATCGGTAGCGAAGTGTAACGAGAGCTGTGTAAACTGTGTAAAAGCAATGGCGGGTCATATTTTAGGGAAAACTCTCGCGAAGATCGAAAGTAAAAATTCATTCCTTTGGGGTGACTGGCCTTAATGCTCTCTAAGTAGATATATTTAAAGGATGATGTCACAGGAAGTTACTACGAGTAATTAAAGTTTGTTGGTTTTATGAAACGATTTTCCAGGCTGAATTTTAAACATTTTCGAACAAATATTCTTTTTTAAGTTCGGCCTACGCAGCAACTACATAATAATATTAATTTCCGTGAAATATTTATACAATTATATGACAGGCAATAGTTATTTTTAATTTACATAATCGAAATTCCGTTTCCTCTATAAAACTCCAACATTTGAAAGAAACCGCGTCAATCGGAATGCAACCTACAATCACGTCAATTGTGTATTCCAAACCAGCGTCTTCCGCGAAACACGTGGCCAATGCATAAAATACATATATATTTAGAAAGGCAACTAAACTTCCGTCCAGCTAAGCCTATCGCTGCGTAAACTACCAATGTCCTTATACCGTACATAAACACTTCCCGTGGAACATGCGAGAATGCTTTAAATGCATGGCACGGGGCCAGCCGCGGCTTCAGGGTGTTATTATCGTTTGTAGAAAAGGCGAGATCGATCGATTGAACTAGCATAACTTGAGCCCTCTACAAATATTCGTACCTACGAGTTGCATGGCTGCATTATCCATCTTTGCCCTAACGTTAGTCCTTGGTTTAACCTTCGACACTGCACCCAGCACTCAGAGCATTCATCGTGTGCGTCTAAAGCGATTGCCAAATTCACACGGACATACTCAATGTATGCACGTAGTGTTCAGAGGATTAGTGTTGTCGTCTAATCCAGGCTTAACCGTTGCAGGGCAAAGACCAAGATAGGCCAGTTTAGTAAACTCTTCCCGCTCATTCAACTTAAAAGAATAGCACCAACGCCCATTCCACCATTCCTTCTCAGCATTATTGATAAATAATGGATTACTACACCAAAGTCCATACGTGAAAGTTGGTAGGTTGGTTGGGTTAATATCTTGCAGAGAGTTTGGAGATCGCGCAGTCAATAGCAATCGAAAGTTGTTTAAGAAACATTAACCGTAATTTGGTAATTGTGGTTATGGGTGCTGGTTAATTAACCAGTTAGTTTCTGTATGAACTTTACCAACAAGTTGAATAAAGGTAAATAATAAAATTGTCTCAGAACATGTCTGATGATGTCATGCTATCAGAATTTACAAAGGACGATGGGCATAATTGTCCCCACCCACCAACGGAAGTGAAACCTATCTCAGTTTAAAGATCTTGGCAACCTGTATTTTTACTATGACGACGTTTGCCCTATATTTATACAATTATAGGTTTTCTTGGAAAAATCATAATCGTATCGTTTGGAATTTGTTTAAACATAAACACATTCTTACCTTGCTTCCTCTTGAAAGGTTTTTTTACTCAAAATAGGATTGCAGATTTCCATGGGTTTAAGAGAACTGTGATCTACTAGGTGACTTGTGAGCTCATTGGCCTTCTTAATTAAAAAGGTTATAAGTCTTAGATAAATAATTTACCTACGAGACTAATTAATAAATCTGGCATCCTGTCAATGTTAATGGCCGGCCAATCCTGAACAAAACGGCGCATGCTAGTAGGTAGATTTCTAGACAATTTCCAATGAAGTTATGCGGAACGCGAACAAAGCATGAAGCAGAGTATCGCGAAAATTGATTATATCGCGCTAATGTATGTGTAAATATCACGACAGCGATACCATGTAAGTGCTTGCATTTTTTCACATGTAAATAGTTATAATTATGTACATACTAATATTACTAATTATAATATTTCCCCTTTTATTGTTTTAAAAGTAGTTACGGTTTTGAGCTCTCTTTATCACTACTTCAGCTCAGCATTTTTTTATCTAAGAACTGCAGAAGATCAACCAACTCAAAGTGCGTGCTATATGCGTGCTTAATTAAGCTTGAACCATGTTCGAGCAAGCAACACCTAGTTACTCGTATCCAGTTACCTAGGCATGCTTCTTGATCCGTGTGCTCAGACACGTGTCCGTGTTCACCTAGTGTAGCATATAAATAAGAGGCGTACATTTTATTTACAGACAACCTGATACGTTGTAAAGGTCGACGATGCACTTTCTACGGATGCACACTATACAGCAGCTAGGTAGAAACTCGATAATAACAAACATCTCGGTATATTTACTTTATTGCAAAGCGATTCTGAGCGGCATGAGAGCGTTTTCATCGCTTTACAAAAGGTCATGAAGAAACCCCAAGTGACCTACTGATATTTCGGCACAAGTGTACATTCCAAGCAGGTTCAAGATTCAAACATCGACCTGCGTACTATGGGAATGGGGGCTTTGGCAGGAAATGTGCAATATTTGTTCGAAACAGTAATACACTCGCGTGTGTATTGGTATTCTGCACAAATGGCGGCTAAACGTCGAAGGAAATGACTCGACTCACATTTGTGGCACGGTTTATAGTCTTCGCTTCAAACACGAAACGATACTTGAAAAAAGACGAATCGAGTACTGTGACTTCAAATTGGATACGCTCACCAATCTTCGCGCAAAGCCTAAGAAGAATATAAATCTAGCTTCGATTTTGTTTGCAATTGTTGATTCGTCTGGTGTTATTTATTTTCCTGGACCGACTTACCAAACCTAACCTAAATAATAAACTCTTTTTAAGTAGAGTCCAGTTTAAAACAATAAGTAGTGGCTAGTGAATACGTCGACACTGAAGTTTGATAACTGATACTAAATTTAGAAATATCATACCTACTACTATTTTTAAACATGAGTCGAGTTTGCTGATTCTCAAAAGAATTATAATGTTTAAAACGTGCATTTGTACGAACACGTTTCGGATTCTGTGTAGAAATGTGTAGCCTGGCTCCAATTTTAAACTCCTTTTTTATCTTTTTACAAACCGCCAGCTACACCTGCTGATGCTTGAGGTAGTGTTACGAAAGTGGCCAGCTGTTTTAAAATACGAGTACCAGTTATCACTGCACGACCTCGTGCGTGCCAGCAACTTGCCTGAAGCGAAACTGCGTGTAAAACTTAAATTGCTTCGACCTTTGAATCTAACTCCACATAAATACCTTGCAGATTTTTTAATTGTGGATGCCTAGCGTCCAAATATTTTCTCACAGAGGATAGGGCTGAGCAAATATGTCGGTATTATGCAATGCTATCGATATCGATGCATGTAAATTTGATATTGTTCTGCAATACCAACACGGAATCAGTTGTGGTTACGCACCGCACCGGGCAAATTTGGAGTATTCCGTCCTAGTTTGACGTAGTACGCAGTATTCGTATTTACACGAGCGCACTTGATCCTTAATTTTCCATCATAACAGTTCCCAGTCTAGGATACGATAGTTACGGTGTGAGTCGGACAGTAAATGTTCATATACAAACTACTTAAATAGAATTTCTAGAGTGTAGTGCTTCTTATAAATCCACCAAACATCGTCTGGACGTTAATCGGTCCTTTTAACGTTGATTAGCTGAGGTGTTTCAACTGGAGCAGTGATGTCATCAGCTAATGTAACCACAAACCTCAGCGTGAGTAGCTTTGCTTGTTCGCGATAGGTATAATTTGAACTTGAGCTACATAGGCGTGGTTTCACATTACTCTTAACAGCGCATTCTTTGGGAGCTACTGTTTTTGTGCTTGTGTAATTGCTTTTTAACCGGAGCAGAAAAAGGAGTGTTTAGCATTTTAATTTAGGAAGTTCTGGGGATTCCATGATTGTTTTCGGTCATTCTCCAGATTTATTTTCTCAGTCTCATTAACATTGGTTTATACATATAAGTTTTTTATATCACCCCTACATAATCCAGATTTTTTATACATAAAATCCTCTTCTTGAATCACTGCATTAAAATCCGTATACAGAATTGTATACAGAGGGACAGAGACGGCGGGAAGCGACTGTTTTATACTATGTAAAGATTGCAAAATTTCTATTGAGACTTCACTATCTGATATTATGTACTAAAAACTTGTTATAGGACACGTTTAAAACGCCTAAAAAAAACTCAAAATAGCATTAACCAATACTGCAGCTATTCAATAATAAAATAATGAATGAGGCATTGTGGTTTAAATTGCGGTATCTAAGTGCAACCGTGCATCCGTGCATTGGTTGTAAGTGTTGTAACGTGCGCTACCGTACCTTTACATAACTCCTTCCACGCCCCTGAGCGCAGATTATATACAAGTTACTACGTCCCTGAGTATCAACACTAATTTATTGGGCTTTATATAATCCACGTTAATGAAGCTTTATGTCCGATTGCCAACCTGCTTCGTTATCTACTGTTGTCAGGGTAAAAGTTGTCAGTACTCGGCATTAGCTTATTTTGTTTTTAAAATCTGTAATACTACGTTTAATAATACATAATACGTTTTTATGTAAGAAATTGACAAATTATCCGGTGAAATTGGTCCGTTGAGTTGGCTTGGCTAATAATAATTGACAACAATTCATTTTGTGCTAAGGTAGTAAAATAAAATACCGTTTCTAGATTTTACACTGCTGATTACAGTAAAAATATCTTTGGATTTTTTTATGCAGTAGTTTTTTTTATATTTAGGAAAAACAGTAAAAAAGGTTGGATTGTGAATGTTAGGAATACACTTATAGTGCACTTAGTCCATTTATTACCAAAGGAATTAAAAAAAATATACAACTGTCATGTTCATTTTTTATCTGTCTGACGGATTACTTGATTCTAACGACACGCTTTCGATTCTACGCAAAATAGTTTATTTATTTTAATGGCGTCTACAAATTATGTAATTAATTAAATTACGCAAAATAACAAATTTGTAAAAGAACGGCAGCGAATGATTGACAAGTGAGTGACATGACATGACAGTCAGTACTGTTTATGTTTAAAGTTACTTTTTTTTTTTTTTTAGGCTTTTGGCTTGACCTAATACAACTTGACTAAGCTATCAAGTCTCAAAAATGCTCCAAAAGAACACAAATACAATGAGCCTGTCACTTCTGTCAGATTTCCTCTTTCAGCGAACGCAGGTGCATTATTTCCACTTCGTTTCGGCTACGAAACCGGTATCTGATCTGGCATCTGGTATCTGGTACTTAGTCGCCGCTTCATTATAGGCTAATCGCTTGTGGTTGCGATACGGTCACGGTGAAACAAAGCATTGCCCTCAATGAGCTATTGAACTCGGGGCCCCTTTGTCACACAAATAATGATTTAAAAGTAAAACTTTGCTTTTATTCAAAATAGGGAAAGCTGTAAATAAGCAACATAGTAAACATAAGTTTGCAAGACTTCATGTTCTTGTAACTTGCATTTATCGTTAATCTATAGTATCGTTTACTGGTTTAACATGTATTCTAACTTTCACACTGGGGTTCTCATAACATGCGAGAATTCTTCCACTTACTAAGTTACGGCAACCTGTTTGTTGCTTTGTAGTTAATATACAGCTTACCTCTTGGCTGAAAATTACTGCTAAATAAAAACAATATGTACGTTATAGTCTTCCACAATCACCACTTGTGACCATCAATTCTCTGTTGGATGCGATATACCAGTCAGTCTACTTTAAAAAAGTTAGAATATCAAAACATCCGCCTTTTTAGAAAGAAACAAGATACTGTACGATTTGTTCTCACAGAAATATCCAGGTATAAAGTTACAGGGTCACATCTGGTCATTATCTAACATTACACATGCCTAAACGAAATGTGAATGAACTTCAAAGAGAGCCGCGGAGGCATCGCTCCGCGAAACGACCATTTAGATGTACAAGATATCACACAATAAAGTTTTTCTGTGTTCTGTAATGTTGCTGGCCAGTAAATCTTTTTGTATTGTTTTTTAAAACTGCTGTTTCCGCGCAAGAAAGCGGAAAACGCGTTTTCTGCGAGTTTATCGGAAGCGTTTGGCGCGGTTTGTGGACGTGATGCAATTACGATCCGTACGTGACGACGCGCGATAGGAATCGAAGCTCACTCCCCGGAGAATCGAGGTAATGAGGACAAATCACAGGTCGATTAGCAAACAGAGATCGTTAGTAAACAATTACCGCCGCTATTTGGTACGTTTTGTTCAATTTGGGAAAGGGCTGACCTGAGTGAAAAGAAAAGTATGGGACTTTTACTTAACACGTTCAGTGTACGACCATTCAATTTTTGTATAATTTGTTCAACGCAATATCATCCGGCGAGCTGATAGTTTCCCCACGTTCTCGTAGTCTTAGCACTTTGGTGAGCTGCTTCGATGATGAGACCTGCGAGCCAAGTCTGGAGACTCCAAAGAAAATGTATTGGTTAAGCTCGCCAGTAATGAATTTGTCGTCGAGGTCTCTCGAATTATTCTTTTAAACCAACCCTCTGATATCAGATTAAGTGCGTTAAACCTGCGTCGACAAATAAACCGGTCACTTCATCATATTAGAACAACTATCACTTTCTCTTAAGGATTCAGACAATTCTTTACATATTTTGGACTGTCGGATGACCTGACAAACTAAAGGCCGCATGTAAACTATTAAATTGTTCTAAACTACCACCAATACACGTAAACCAAATCAAAATATTCGGTCATATTATTAGTCAATTTTCCGCTTTATGATTTCACTGCGTTAAAGTAAATGGCCTTAATTATCATAGTAACAATTACAACACGGAAATTAATAAGCAGAACTACTGCATTGAAATTAATACACCATACGTGACTACTTGCCTGTCACATTCACATTACTTCAGCAAATAGGCAACGTTAGCCGGTCAAGGTGACACAATGCATTTCCTGATAGTAAAAAGCCTAGTCAGTGAAGTAATAAGTAGTTTACTTACCTAATTGTCGCCAGAGGCAGTGTTACAGTATTTCAAGGACTGTAGATTGACTGCTAACTTATTTAACACGTTTAATGATAGCGTCATACCTCATACCATATTACGTTACAAAAAATTGCCTTCAGTGAGGCTACTGGCTAGACAATATGCCTAACGTTAACGGAAACGATTGTAGAAAACTATCAAAATGTATGGAATTTAGCAAAGCGATCGACGCGACCACCTGGCAGCTTATGTCAATCCTATACATTTTAGAAAACGATAAAGTTCTCACAATGCATCTAAAACAAATGCTCAATCGAAACATTACTGAAATCTTACTTTTAACTCAATTCGATATAGTAATAGATATGATACATGGAAAAAACAATAACAGTAGTTGAAAAAATATTGCAGTAAATATTGCATTGCTCAATCGAAACGTTACCAAAATCTTACTTTTAACTCAATTCGATATAGCAATAGATACAATACAGAAATACTACATGCAAAAAACAATAACAGTAGTTAAAAAAATATTGCAGTAAATATTACAAGCCCCGGTTCGTTGAGAAATTTACCAACCTCGGAAAATTCACCGTGACGCTGCTTGAATTATAACTCCATGGGGTTACAAAAGAGTTAACCAAGACTATTTGACATGAGACTGGGTGATACAGAGACGAAATACCGTTTCAAAGCAAAGTGCGATACCTTATCTAGGTTACCGACGTGTAAAAGAGCCCTCATGTGGCCAATTTACTGAATAAATATTTTGAATTTTGAATTTGAAGGGCTTTTCCTAAGAGGCAGTTTTTTTTTTTATGGCATAGGAAGGCAAACGAGCACACAGGCTACCTGATGGTAAGTGGAAACTGTGACCGATAGACATTCGCATTCACAAGACCGCAATCCTAAGACTGCAAATGCGTTGCCAACCCAGAGGACTAAGATGGAATGGCCTCTATGCTAGTCATTTCACTGGCTGTGTTATCCCCAAACCGGAACACAACAATGCAACCACTGCTGCTTGGCGGTAGGTTAATGGTGGTACCAACCCGGACGGACCCTGCAGAAGGTCCTCCCACAAGTAAAATATTGCTTTAGTTCTTCCATTATTCTTAATCCATGACGCGAAAGAGGGGCGTTATTAAGTGTAACTAACTATATTTGTGTGTGTGTGTGTTTGTAGCACTGTAGCACCCAAATATACGTATCGATTTGGACACTTTTTTTCGAAGAAAGCTATTTGGCATAACATAATGTAATGAATATACATAGGTACAGACAAATATCCAGCTTTGTCATAATAACCCCACTGATCAGTGGTTGCCATTATATAGGGGTTTTTATCTATGTGGTAAACTGGGCGATTACGTAGGAGAATAACATAGCTGATACTCGTAGCTGTCAAGCGACAAAAACTTGCTTTTGAGTCTGACAAAGAATGGCCTTACGTGCCCAGCGGTTTGTAGGAGGTGCTAACAACCTAACCCAGCTACACGACGAATTACTCAACCGATAAAAATATAAGTATATAAATTATCATGTTGTTTGGTTATCTACTTTAGTTCTAAGGATTTTGAATAAATTATGTTGTCAATCACATGGCTTTGCATAAAATTTAAAAACGTTTCTTAAATCCAGTCATGATATCAAATAATGATTTATTTTAAGGTGTAGGCCAGTGGTGTGCCGTACTCTATCTAAAATTCAACACAGCTAAGGACTGATTCGAAACGGATTTACCAAATTCAAAATTATTTTTCTGGGTTTTTTTATTCAACCTATTCTGTAAAACTTTTAAAAATGATATTTTCACTGTCATTAAAATATTGTGACACAAAATATTTTCTGTACTGGTTCCCTAAAAAACGGTAGAATGAATCAAATCCAACGGCGAGAACAAATCGTTGCCAAATGGCTGTCAAATCCTAATCGTCCCAATCATTTCATCGCAAAGAAATTAAAAATCCATCGCAGAACTGTTGATAAAGTTATAAAACGCTACTTGGAGACCTTGTCCACGGCCCAGAAGCCGAGGGTTAAAGAACACGGGGGCCCTCGGGACCCCAACCTGGAAAGAAATATCACACGAACGATTCGCAAGAATCGCAGTATGTCTGAACGAGATATAGCGAAAAAAAATTATACGAGTCAATCTATGGTAAGACGTGCCAAAAAACGTGCTGGTATGAAGACCAAGAAGAAGTCTAAGGTGCCCGAAACTACGGCGAAACAACAAGCAACCATCAAAACGAGGTCGCGTAAATTGTACGACTTTTTAGGCACTGAAAATTTTCACTTAGTACTCGATGACGAATCCTATGTCAAGGCTGAGTTTCCAACACTGCCAAGTGATCAGTATTATACAATCGCAGAAGGAGAGACTCTTCCAGATTCACAAACGACGATCGGAATGGAAAAGTTTGGCTCCAAATATCTTGTGTGGCAAGCCATTTGTCAATACGGTGATCGCAGCCGGGCCTTTGTCACAACAGGCACAGTCAACAAGGAAATATATATATCAACGAGTGCTTAAAGAAACGACTGTTACCTTTTGTTCGAAAGCACAGTTCTTCAACACTATTCTGGCCGGACCTTGCGACATCCCACTATGCCAAAGATACCCTCAGCTTCCATGAACGTAATGCCATCCAAACAGTGCCTAAAGACATGAATCCCCCTAATGTGCCACAATGTCGCCCTATTGATCGGTACTGGGCTCTGGTCAAGGGAGTCCTGCGTAAAACGGGTAAGTCAGCACGTGACAAGAAGGATTTCCTTGCCAAGTGGAATTCAGCCTGCAAGAAGGTGACAGATACTACTGTCGCCCGTTTAATGGAGGGTATTCGCCAAAATATACGACAGGAGTGGGAGAGAAAGTAAAGTAAAAAGATAATACCAGAATAATAATTTAAATAATGCATTTTTTCAGTTTATTTAAAGTTAAGCCGAAATAAATGTTTATTTCTTACAAAAAAGTAGTTTCGAATATGGTAAATCCGTTTCGAATCAGTCCTTACAAATCAAAGTTTTGCTTTAAGTCAAAAAAACAGAATAGGAAAAAATCTATGAAAACCATGCAGTTAGACATCTTTAGTGACTCTGTATCTTGGAAACCAAAAAAGATCAAAAATAAAAATTAAACAGGTCAACGGTGAACACTCCCTCTCACGCTATTTAAAAAGGGCAAACCGTTTTAAGTCACTTAAAAGAGTAGTCAGACAGAGCTCATTCGCTCGCGTCTTCTAAAAAAATTCAAGGTCTTTGATTCAAATCCAGCTCGCCCTCTCTGAACTTTGTCCGGATGAAAACTTGTAATGTACCGCATGTGTCTCGAAAGAAAACCATCATGAGGAAACTTGCACACGTTCGAATAACAACTCAGTGTGGTTTTCTCGACCCGCACTAACCGCGTGGCGACTATGGTTCGATCGCCGTAGAAGAGGCACGTTAGTTACCCGAAATGGAATTCATATGAATGAACATATTTTTGTAAAAAAGATAGAATTTAAAACTCTAAACCAACAAAGGGTACCCAAGGAATATTCCTGTCAAGTCTCATTCCTGCGGTTTACCTGTTTGTTGTCTATAAGTCAGTCACTAACTGAAGCCTCCTATATTATGTATAGATAGATTATTCTGTCTGTTCAACAATGCAAGCGCTCGCTCTACAGTTAACAGTTTGCCTCAACTTACTCGGCCACATCGCCGGTTGTGAACTGAAGACGTATTACGAAACTTGTGTGCATAGTGCCGCGATAATAGTTTCCAACTCAAGTTATCCACTTAACTGTAGCTTAAATCTTCGTTAGGATGATGTCTTGGGAATTCAACGGGAAACTTCTATCATAATTATGTGTATAATTCCGCTTTCCGAAGCAAAAAGGCTTAGGAATTCTCACGAGGAGTTTAAGCACCTTGTCTTGTAAGAGTAGACAGTCATTTCATACAACGTATCACATCGCAGAATTTTTGTTTCATAGAAAGCTATTTTCTATTGAACCCGTGTTGATTTCACGTTATCTTATGATGTTTACAAGTCTAACCTAACCTACTTAAGATATTTAAGATACCCTGAAATGAACACGGGTTCAGCAGAAAATAGCTTTCTATGAAACAAAAATTCTGCGAAGTGATATGTTCTATTAAATTAGTGACGGTGAAACGAGACACCCTTATAAGGACATAATCTTGTGTCTACTGCCTTTTTCTTTGAACGGTAGAACTGTCACAAGGTTTTTATAAACATACATACTTATTACCTACATAGTGGAGAACGATCTAGGGGAGGCCAGTGCTCAATGGTTTAAAAATAGTTCCCGCCGAGCTTTTATGGCGATAGTTAAACGAGCTTTTATACATACAGTATGAGTATTAAAAGATACTCATACAATACTGCGACCTTCGGAGCGTGACGGCCATTGCAAGGTCAGCAGGATGACGGCACGCCGCCGCCGTGTCTTCGGTTCGGTTCCTGTTGATCTTATAATCTAAACACTGTTTCAATGAAGATTGCTAAACAATGTGTATTATCTTCTCACAATAATATTATGATACACTGTAGCACAATGCTTGTCGTCTCCGAAAACAAATAACACGAGAGGTACGGTTCTAGTTAAAATGTTTTGTTTGTGTTTTAGAGATTGGTAAGTAGTTAAAACAGTGTTAAAAAAATGTTTGTTATATTTAAAAATACTTATCTAAGATTTAGCCGAATATATTTTGAGATTCCTGAGCGTCGGCTTAAGGTGCATACCTGCTAAATCCATTGTTAGTATTTCGCCGGGTTTACACTCTAAATAGATGCTGCTGTTTCTTAAAAATGGCTTAACAGGTTGGCACGTTAAGCCGACCATGATCGATCTTAGAGTCTATTCAATTGACAACAATTCATTTTGTGCTAAGGTAGTAAAATAAAATACCGTTTCTAGATTTTCCACTGCTGATTACAGTAAAAATATCTTTGGATTTTTTTATGCAGTAGTTTTTTTTATATTTAGGAAAAACAGTAAAAAAAGTTGGATTGTGAATGTTAGGAATACACTTATAGTGCCCTTAGTCCATTTATTACCAAAGGAATTCAAAAAAATATACAACTGTCATGTTCATTTTTTATCTGTCTGACGGATTACTTGATTCTAAAGACACGTTTTCGATTCTACGCAAAGTAGTTTATTTATTTTAATGGCGTCTACAAATTACGTAACTAATTAAATTACGCAAAATAACAAATTTGTGAACGAACGGCAGCGAATGAGTGACATGACATGACAGTCAGTTTTGTTTCTGTTTAAAGTTACTTTTTTTATTTTACATCAGGCTAAGATCACGACATCAGTATTCCTAACTTTGTATATACGGTCTTTTTAATGACTATTACTTTAATAAATTATTAACGACGAATTTAAGTTAAATAAAGAAAAACCAAGAAATACGGGAAGTCTAATTTCTAACCAGCTATTATAAACGCGAAATAACAATAATGCTTTTTTTTTTAAATGTTGTCAATTGCGACCGAATATCTGATATTCCGTCGCAATTTAATAGGCTCTAAGATCGACCATGGTCAGTTTAACCATGAAATTACTATGAAATTATTACGTCAGTAAGAGTGGAAGTTAAATGAAATTTGATACAGCCCTCATCAAAATGTTCGTGCAAAATCTCTTAAAATAGTTTCACATTGTTACTAAAATTACGTTTTTCACAGTTTCAGCGTAGTTTTAATGAAATATTAATGTTCTACCACGTTTCCTGTGAACAATTAACTATTTCCCTGCTCATAGACGTAATTAAAGGCCGAAGGATTACGTTTCTACTGAATTATTCCAGTACCAGTTCAATAGCACAAGTTAATTAGATGTTCGGCGAATGCAATGTTAATATAAATGCCAAATCCAGGAGCCTCCAGGAATTTATATTACAGTTGTGAAACACAGATTTCCAGAAATGTATGATGTGTGTGAGTGTCGGAGTTAGGGAATGCAAATAACCGGTTATAACTGGTTTTAACCGGTTATTTTCATACAAAAACGGTTAATAGCCGGTTAAATTGCATTCCCTAGTCGGAGTCAAGAAAATTAAGTTTTTATGTTTAATTAACATTAAGAGCTTCGTTTAATTAATGGCGTCATTATAGTCTTTAGGTAAAGCAGGAGAGCAGGAAAGCAAGAAAGCGATTAATTTAGATTTACACTAATCCATATTTAGAGTTTCTTGCTAACAGGTAGTTTGTAATGCGTATCAAGATGTTCATAGACCCCCAAAAATATCATAATAAATTATTGATTCTTGTGACTATTTATGAAATATTGATCAGTCAAAGAGACAAGATCAATAGAACCGATCGTCAATATGTCGGCCAAAACACGTGTTCTACTGCTGCAGCAAGCTGGAGGTGGCCTTTCCGTGTGAAGTACACATGGTCGGTAAAGTGCTACTCGCACCCAGCTGATTCCTGCTTATGTGGAGGGACTCCTGCCGTGGAAGTCTCAATAGAATGCTCGAAATTAAAACCGTCTTAAGCTCGGTGTACGATTGCAAAAGCAACTCAATTGCGCATTAGCTCCTCATTAGTACAATAAATCGTGTTTTTAACACAAAATTGAAACAAATACAGGAAAGAAGCTATAAAAAGCGGTTTAATATCAGGCATAATGAATGGGCATATCGTATATAAGTAGTCGTTGTGAAACAAAGAGCGGCAACAGACGGTAACACTTCGGCATTATAAAACGCTCATCCGACTGCAATATCGCGTCCGACGTATCTTTTCCTGCTAGTGAATTGATAACCACTCTAGTAATACTGACCTTAACTTGTTCGATGCCAAACTATTTGAAGAAGTACAAGATGGACTCGTTGGGGAGATATCGGCACTGATTTAAGGCGTACTTGTATGGTAACATCACGTGGAACAAACGCAAACGCAGGAATGTTTGGAAGCATTGTCCAACTCTTCATACGATTCGTTAGAAGAATAAGTATTTTTGTCATTTTATCATAATGTTTATAAAACTAGGAAGGAAAAACTTTAATTAAGTAATCAGAAATTAATGATGAATAATATAAGTGACGTCCTCAGTGTAATTTATAATAATCTTCTAGGCTGTGCAATTTGTGCTGAAGCATTGCATTGAATAATAAGTAATCTGAATCTGACTTTGAAATAATTACACCAACTTGTGCTTGCTACAAGAAATGTACTGTGATAAAAAAATCGAACTGAACTTGTAAAGGGATTCTTCAGATCTCATTCTTGTACCATGAGATTTTAAGATCAATAGTGTTCAATAACTGCGATACTATAGGTATAGTTGTATATACCTAAAAGTAGCAAAAAAACTGCATACCTAGTTAAAATTTAGAAATCAAAAGGTGCCTGCTCGCAGCTTGGAGACTTTGGTACAACATGTCCGCCGCAGTGATCTCTGTTGATTCGAAGATTGGAGAAAGCATTTCAACTGAACAGCAATCTCTTATTTTGTGTATATAATTTCCTACATTGAGCTCGTAACGAGAAGTAAGTAGTGCAGGTACAATGGAGCTGTAGTTGTTTCGTTTGTAAACAACGCGCGTCCGTCAACAGTATCTGACCCACTTATGAGCAGGTCTTGCTACCAAGTTAGCCTTGCCGCTGTCTAACTCTAAATGCCGCTAGCCTAAACCGTATGGTTTACAAGTTAAGAGATATGTTTACGCAGGATGATGGTTTGCCAATGGTAAATATCTTAAGACGTGTGACATTTGAATTTCGAAGTTATTTGTCACACCGTTAGTAGAAATTGATAACTCAAGATGCGGGTGGTAACTGTCATATTTACACGTTTTTGTTTTATATTGATGTTTTGTTGCTTTTTAGGGTTCCGTACCTCAAAAGGAAAAAACGGAACCCTTATAGGATCACTTTGTTGTCCGTCTGTCTGTCTGTCAAGACCCTTTATCACGGGAACGCGAGGAGGTATCGAGTTGAAATTAAAACCATATACTCCGGTCTACAGCCCCGTGAAACTGTGAAAAAATCAAGCTCCTACGTTAACGTAAAAAAAAGATACGGCCGTTTATGCCGCAAAAAACGTGTATTTCGACACTGTCGAGGGAATCAAAATGTATAGGGTATTTCCCGATGACCTAGAACTATGAAATTTCGCAAGTAGCACCTTCTTATACTACAAGTATAGGAAAAAGTCTGAAATTTGTAAATTTTAATTAAATAACCAAAAAATCAGGGCCTTTATGCAGGAAACGACGTGTGATCAATGAAGTGTTAGCTACTCGCTAGCAGATGGCGTTAGTAATCGTAAATAGAACTTTGAAATTTGGTAAGTAATACCGTCATGAACTACAAGTATAGGAAAATATCTGAAAATTGTAAATTTTTAATTAAATCACAAAGAAAGGGTCTTTATGCAAGGAACGGTGAAATAAATTTGGTGTAATAAATGAAGTGTTAGCTACTCGCTAGCAGATGGCGATAGTAATCGTAAATGATGGTAATTTTGGTTTGTTAAATCAGTCTCCCGAACTCATTATTTCTTTGTATTAAATTTTCCGTTCGCATTTTTCCCCGAACGCGATATTACCTAATTTTATTTTTCACCATTCGATTTTATTAAAGTCGCTTTTTTTGTTGTTCGACTTTTTTCCTAGTCGGTTTTTTTCCCGTTCGATTTCTATCTCAGTCGCACTTTTCCCAAAAGTATTTACATCGTAATTCGTAGTTAGGTTTAGGTTATGTTAGTTTTGCATCAGGCCCGGAGGGCCAAACCACCCAGAAACAGGAGCTCCGCGGTAGCGGAGCTCCGTCGACTCTGTATCTTCGACAAATTGGAACGGGAAAAACACGACCGTGAAAATATGGTGGTAAGAAAAGAAGCGACTGGATAAAACTCGCAAGGGTAAAAACACGAATGTAAAAATAAACCGCCGGAAAAAAAGTGACTGTTAATTATCACTTTCGGGGAAAAACGCGAAAAGAAAATTAGCTTCAAAGAAAAAATGCGTTTGGGAAAGTCATCTAACAAATCCTAATACTAATATAATAATAATGGGTCAATCAACTTTTCTTTGTAGCTCGTTGCCTTGGTGACGTCTTCTGGGGCACTCTTTAAAACTATGATTTCAAAGGATATAAGTAAGTCCACTAAAAGACTGTTTTATTGGCAATTACACACCCATTCTTTTATGGCCTTTCTCCTGAGTGTGCTGGAACTATATATTATAACATTATTTCTAAGAAACTCTATCACTGTTGTCTCCTGGTTTACGGGACAGAATAACAACAATACAAAGTTGATCCACCCTAATAACTGTAACTATAACTAAGAAATAAACGTTAACGCAGTTCTAGATTCAATTACTTTGTTTGTATGATTAAACACCTAAAATTACAAATTACGGCATATCCAATAGCAATAATAGCAATCGTTTTCATTTTGAAAATCGAAAGCTTGTCTGAATACAAAATGAGCACACTTGTTCCGCTTTAAAGTGGATTGCGACTGCGTGTGCGTGAGGCGATAGACCAGCTGAACTATTATATATGTACCTGCGGACTTGTGCGGAACCCTCGGTGCGCGAGTCCGACTCGCACTTGACCGGTTTTTTAATCATCAGTTTAGTAAATGCGGTTTGTAAAGATACCATCCCCCACGGGAAGTTCTTCAAAAATATGGATAGACTGGGGGGGAATTTGAAATATGACATGAGAGATAAAAGGGCATACTGAGATGGCGACGGATAAAGATATGAGTATGTAGTAGAAGAAATTACTGACATGGCTTCAGCCAGATAATTGGGATAAGGGCGAGGAGGTGATGATGGTTATTGCCAATAATATTACCGCAACATTTTTATTAAATCCCCAAGTCAATCGTACTAGAAGAAACACGTTATTCACAAGTTCAATTATCTTTGTGTTTATCTAAAAGGAATGCACGGGGGCGCGTCAAATGCCACACAAATTGGTGCCATTGAATGGGCGTCCATTCTCGAGCAGTAGACAATGATGTCACACGCGACGGCTTCGACACTTGACTAGACAACAGTTTTCTTTTTTTTTGCAGATCAATCAGTAGAGTTTTGCATAATTTAGTCAACATTCGATTATTGGCATTAGTTGCTACAATTTGTAAATGTTTTTTAACGATAACAACCCAGAAGGTATTTTTATCTCCGCACATTTTATTCTTTTCTGTGCCTCTACTTTCTGTCACTCTAGACGGAAATGTAAACTTTTTCGTGTATTGTTGCTGTATGTAAAAATTAAAAATCCTGAAGTTTCTGATTCTGTCGCATAAGTATGTTTAAACCATATTTTTTTTGTAATTTTAGAATTACGTACAGAAACCTACGACTGACTGGCCCAATGTGACATTTATGAACCTTATCTAAAAGCCGTAGAGGTGTAATGTCAATAATGATACGTTTATTGGCAATCGACATCGTCCATTCGGAATTGACCCCCGACCGGTAGTGGGCAATTATGCGCAGCGTGACTCGAATTGCGTCTGTCGTAACGTTTGGAACGCGTACTTGATCAATTTTCGAGATGAATTATTCATTCATTAGCTGTTTAATACGAGTGTCGATGTCATTGATAAGGTTGATACATTTAGAGCCCAGAACTCCATGTCTGGGCCATTTAACACGGAAATTACAGAGATCAGGATTCAGTTTAATTAACAAGTAGAGGGATCAAAACAACAATAAAAGAATAAATCATTGTTATTGGGTTTTTCAGTAATGCGTTTACTTATTCTAACAAAAAAACTTGCTTGCACACATGCCTCGTTCGTGGCAAGTAGGCTCTGAAGATCGTGAACATATGCAGTCATGATTGCAAATGCGTTACTAACCTCAAGAACTTAGATCGAAAACTACCTCTATGCAAGACGCAGACCTCTATACATTTTTAATACTCGTACACAAGTTAGAGTCCGACCAGCGAGTGGTGACACTAGCATTTTTCTCAAATTCTTCATACGGCAACCATTTTACCTATGAAAGAAGCTGTCACAATATGAGTTTAAACATCCAGTCGCTATACATTTCGTGCTACCTTACCAGCTCTAGATTTGCCGCCCTTTTTAGGGTTTTTGTTTCAGCCTCCCTGGTCGGACTCTGTGTAGACGCTGTGAAGAGTATTTATTAAACATTGCATCGAAATTTCAATACGAATTGACACACTTTAATACAAAAGAAAAACTAATAGGTGTTTCACCTTGGTTTCACCCATCTTCCACGCTAAATGTACACACAACATCAGACCTAACTAACCATTAAAGACAGAGCAGAGAGAAAAAGAAAGAGATGTATATATGAGTATTATGTCAACTTCTATGCATTCTAGTGCGACTCTCTTTCATGCAATATTTCAGATTTCTGAAGTGTATAGCTAGATGTGTTGCTGTGTGTACTTATATCTAGAAAGTATTCAGCGTTTTAAAAAGTTAAATAACAAAGAACTGACTTTAATTTACCGCGAATTCATCAAAAAGGAGATTCCAAAAGCGCCGCTAATGCATTCAGTGCCAGAAGCATTCTAGGGGAGTCAATTTTGTATGAAACCTGAAAAAGTATTTAACCACATAATCGTCTTTGGATTGTATGTTGTATGGTAATCACTTACTAGAGGAAATAATGTTGTAAGATTTGTTATTTAAAAGGTGCATTTAGAATATTTAGATAGTACGATTTGCCTGTTGCATGGATTCAAACCATAAATACTTCATGTAATTATGCAAGGTGTTATTGCTGCATGGGTCCTTTATATGGCTTATTAAAAAGTAAGTACAATGAAGCTGTTAGAACTATCATTCTGTGATTGCGATTTTTAAATGATTATTACGATTTACTTTATTGTTACTCGCCATAAATAAAAATCCCAAATCATGTTTAAGAACCAGTCTCAAAGTCCTATCCGCAGATTCTACTTTCCACGATACTGAATTAATAAGAGATCTTTAAGAGTAGTTGAAAGCCATTAAAGAAACCATAACATAACGTAACAAATAAAATAGAACTGCAAAATACACCTAAATGCAACTTATTGAATTTGTTCAATCACCGACAATAGATAAGCCAATTAGAAAAATAAGTGAATAGTGTAACTCAGTTTATAATGCATCACTGATAGCGATATTTGTATTGTTTGCAATGTCTTGACACTGCTAAGAAAATAAAGAAAAGGTAAAGACCCCTCTAAGAGAAGGACCTCTATAAAATTGTCTTGCAAATCAAGATGCCCTACCAAAGTGCCAAGTTGCATTACGCTCTAGCGTTTCTATTCGTTTCGTTTTTAAACCAATCAATCGCGTCACTCGTAGATCACGTGACTTTTCGTATCACGTCATCTACGGGTGACGCGATTGGTTTACAAAATGGCTAGGAAATGGCTAGGGCCGAAGTGCCTTATTTATCTACTTTCATACCAACGATTGTTTAGTCTGAAGGCAAGTCACTGACTCGGCCTTGGACTCCTAGTTATAATTGCACATATTACGTCCCATGAGCTCACTGGCGTTGTTACGGCATCTGCTAGGAATATTGATGACAGCTAGTCGCAACAACAGTTATTTATGATAATATCTAATAAGTAATATAATTATAGGCACTTCTTTGGTAAGGGAATTAAGTAGCCGTAGGGGATAGTCGTGACCCTAATTACGAATCACAATTATGAATGATTTCACCTATTGTTCGTTTTAAAATTTATAAAAATGTAAAGTTTTTGAAAATGATTAATTAAAGAAATGTAACCAATATTTGGATATAGGTATAACTGTTTATATCTAAGTCGATCCTGAAGTTTTGATCCCTGCCTAGGACGTATGGACACGGGTAAATGTATTTGAAAAAGGCTTGAATCAAAAATAATTACATAACCTTTTACTTTTAGGTAGCTAACGTATTAATTTTAAAGTATCGAATGGAAACCTTAACACCATAATATTATGCTGAAAACACCTCGAGGTTAGTAACCTAAAGTTAGGGTTATTAGCCGTTAGAGGAAGCTACAAAAACCGCTAATTGAAGAAATAGTTTCATTCGATTCGGCGTTTAACCCAACACGGAAATATTCCCGTTTCGGTCGTTTATCGCACGAGAACCGTAACCCTAGATCAAAGAGGTGTATCGGCCGTTATGAATTACGTTCATAAGGTCTAGGATGATGTCGCTTCAAATGGTCGTAGAAATTCTAAGCGTCTTTCACTTCAGTAGGTTTGTTTATTTGCTTACTTAAAACGAATAGTCACAGATGCTGAATATCTACTGTTAAGCTTGTATGTCCACTTTGTGTGCAACACATAACACCAAAGAGTTAAAATGTCAAATTAATCAAAATACTTTTTTGTAATTCCGAGGGAAACTTGTCCTTCCTTACTTGTATAGCTATTTAATATTACATTTAATATGGACCTTAATGGATAATTCCAAAATTTAGAGGAGTTTTTGTCGGGTTTATCTTTTATAATTACAATTTATTTTAGAAATAGCGGTGCGTTCGTCAGTCCGCGTGTAGTACAGTCGGCCTTATAAGAAGCTGCACACTTTTGTAGCTTGTCACTTTAACGTCGTCAACAGATTAGTGCAGCAATTCAAACATGATGAGATAGTGACAAAGTACCTACTAAACTGTGCAGCTACTTATAAGGCCGACCATACAGACTCTGTACCACCACACTATAACGAAAGGATAGCGTTTGATGAAAATCGATTGGCCGGTTCAATATCTATCATTGCTGGCTTTGAGGTTTATTAATTTAAAAATAATCCATAGTACTTAATATGATTATAGTTTGTGAGAAAATGAGATGGGGTACAATTAATTTCTACGACATTCTTTCTATTGCTATATTGCTGATCATTTTAGTCCATGCATTTATTACAACTTTTAAAAACACCCATCACTGTACATTCACTTTTGAGTCGGAAAAAGCCTTTAAGATCTCTGGAATGTTCCGTTTACAAAGACCTTACGCAAGTAAACTGTACAAATTCTGATTTATCATTATATCTCAATCGTTAAAGACAAGTTAGAGAGGGACATGTTACTAGTTGAGGTAGCCCTGTTAATGCCCCAGCGACTAGAAACCTTGTCGAACGAAAACGTTGCATATAAATGAGGAGCCATGGGATGGGCCGACCGGCTTGTCAAGTGGCATTTGATTCCATAGCCGCTCGACTCTGGCACTTATCGCATTGGTAATCTTTACTCGTATTCGTTAGCATGATAACAAATGTTAAATGACAGGCATGTTTATTTAATATCCATCTATATAATAAAAATGAATCGCTAAATGTGTTGCTAATCGCAAAACTCGAGAACGGCTGAACCGATTTGGATGATTCCTTTTTTGTTCGTCATTATTAGGAAAAGGTTTGTATGAAAGAAAATAATTGAAAAATCCACCGGGAAAGTCAGAAATTTGCAGCGGGGCGAAGCCGCTGGCGGCGGGCCGCTAGTTATTTATAAATTCCATTTGTTATTGCTTTTCTTTATGAAAGAACGTCTTATTTACAACAACAAACATCGCTTCATAGCGTTTGCTTAAGAAAAGCTGAAGGCACGAAAACACTTTTCAAAAGAAAATTACAATGCTAATATTAAACTATTAGTTCAAAACATGTTCCTCGTTTTTATTACCAGCCACTAATTATCTTAAACTAATTAGTGTAAGTAGCCGTTCTCACGCTAAATACCAAGTACTTAATTACTTTCCAGTCGGGTGTGTAAGTAGTTAGTAGCAAGTGGAGTTAAGGCCAGTCGTGATGTGAAACTGAAGGCTTATTACACGCTTTCCGTGGGTGGAGTCAGCAGGCGTGTAATAGAGGGTAGCTGGTAGTTGGTAGCGTCGCGACTCGACCGATCGCACTTCAATACACTTGTTAAGTGTTTGGGGTCATAGCAAAACAAAGGTTCAGAAATAAAATTCTTACCTAATCATGAATTGGATAAAAGTCGAAAGAGTAGGCAATTTTATTTATGATACTTATTCATGTTATGTAGTTACGGATTTTTTTGATCCTTAGACATTTTTGATGTTCTAGTAAAATAGTGAATTATTTTAGCTTTCAGTAATAAAACAACATGCACTAGAGTATAAAAAGCCGTGTTAGTTTGCTTACATCCAGCATAAACAAGAACTTTATGAGAAGTGAAAAATCTATTACAAATATACAGATACTGACCGAGACGGTTAACCTCTCATTAATTTCACAGCGAGTTAATACTTAATTTTAATTGCTATTTATCGCTCATTTCCCGCAACCGACTGGTCTCTATCCAACTGTAAACAATTACTTGTTTACAATCGCTAATAACCTAAGTTTAGTTTATTTCAATACATTCTTCGTCGTTGAGATATTTTATAAGGCAGATAGAGACAGAATTAGGCTAAAAGTTACAGAACGTTTTAATGGCGTTCGGCTGGCTATCGCTTTCACACTTGCACTCGCAACGAACAGTATATTTATCACTCATAGTTCACAAAAAAAACGAACATTGCCGATCGCTATTACCCTCTACCCGATGACTATCATGCATGGGCCAGTGTCAGACGCAAAGATTATAAGTGCCTATGGAAAAACAAAAATTTTCACGGAAACGTACGAACGTGTCTTGCTATTTCAGTCGGTCACAGTACAAAAAGTACTGAGGTTGACTGAAGTAGCATGACAAATACGAACGTTTCCGAGAATATACGATGAAAAACAATTATGCACTAAGTACATCTGTAGCGCGAGCAACATATTCTTGTATCTCACTATTCTTACTCTTCCGCATTACTCTGTCCCTTACGCTGCCAATGATGGCCATCGTGAACCTACCTATAAGGGCCAGGCCGGTAGTAACATCACAATGGTAGGGTAGATGACAATAGCAGCTGAATCTCACAAAAGTACAGTGTTTGTTTTGGGCTGTGACTTTCAGTGCGTCTGTTACTTCGACGGTCCGTGAGCGATGGTGACCGCTTTCCGTCAGGTGGCCGGTCTGCTCGTTTGCCTTTTTAATGGCTATAAATAAAAGAACTTATTGAATCATTGATGTATAACGGCATAGCGCTAAGCGTCTTTATTTCAATGTCTGAATTACCAAAACTTACACTTATTTCTTTGGACACTAGGATGCCCCTGGTGGTGGTTAGTGGTTAAAGCATCATTTTAGATCCTCCAACATAAATACAAAAAGGACGCCATAATAGGCTATAAAGTCGTCAACACTTAACTGCGCAGCTCCAAGGCTTTGTACAAATTTAACGAAATACCAGTCCTTGGCACTTCAACGCGGTAAACTGCGCATAGGCATAAAAATTCCACATTTAAAACAAAAGAGTAGCCTAATAGCCGATCGTAAAAATGAAACCGTGTTTACTCTAACGATTATTATGAAGATACATGCAGTTCGTGATCGAACACTTACGAAAATTGTTAGCGGTTTAACCAAACACGCCGCTCCCATACATTCCGGCGCTTGACATACATCACGACGCGGTGAGAATCTGATATACGTGGCTTGTAGTTTTCAATTGATACTATAGTGGGTTATCTATAATTCTATATGGCCTGGTTAAGTCAGGCTCTAGGACTGTACATGGATCGAGCTTAGAACGGTTAAGGCGAGTGGTTTGCACTAATATAGTACATTTAAGTCCATATTATTAATTTTATGGAAGTTGAAAATTCATAAAATGTATCAGCTTGGTAAACTATGTCTGTGGTTTGTCAATGTAATTATTTTATGCTAAGGCAAAATTATATCTACTTTGAGACGCTAATCGCCTCTGATTTTCTTTTTGGTAAGCATTTTGAATTAAGTACCTATTTTTTTGCATCTTAAATCTTCAATTTTTCAGGTTAATACATTTAGATGACACATTAACTTTTTAGATAGTTGTCCTAATTATCTCCTTTATACCTTTAAAAGTTTACGGCCTCTTTAAAGAGCAGAAATTCGTAAACTAATTCCAATTATTATGACGTTATATTCTACAATGATAGATGCTCAATTTTTATTTGTGTAACTCTCTTCTCTGCCCGTATATAGTTAAAAACTCGAACTCACACAATATTTATTTAACAAGCACTCACTACAACACAGAACACAACAAACAACAATGCACCGCGGTAATTCGCATCCGGACCTCTTTCACTTGTATCTCGCTCGACAAGAATAAATTATTCCGCGCATTAAGTCCCATTAACAACCTAATTAACCCATAAACACCCTAAAATCACAAACATCATACAAAGCTTTTGATAACCGCGGCTTCTGTCCCTATTTCACGCCTCGCGCCGTACAGTACTTCGTCCTACATAATTCTCATTATTATATCGCACATATTTCATCTAACATTCACAATGAGCCATCCGGCCAACAATAACGCCTACGGCATATAAAAGAACCGTCTAAATCTCAATGGAGTATCTAAATAATTATTTATTACTAAAGTACTTCAATGAATAAGTTGTCTGATTGATATTCTAATGAGCAGCTTAAAATATGCCTTTATCATTCTGTTCTCTATAGATTCTATTCAATAAAAAGTATAATCAAGTATTGAATTGGATGTATTCAGATGTCAAGAACCAAATGAACTAAAATCACAAGTGAAATACTTAAAACTTAGTCCACCAGAGGTCACTTGAAATTGTTGAAATTTGAATAAAAATAACTTTATTGATAATAATATGAACTTAATGAGATTGTTGACGTACGGCTTGTGTCTAGAACTTACATTATTACTGCCTCCTCACAAACTCTGCGTGGTTTAAGGGGACAAACTTTTATAACCCGATGTAACACTATTTATATTATAATTAATTAAAAATAAACATGTCCCTGAACTACGATTATACCGACTGTTTTCATATGTAAACCACATTATTGTACGATCAACGTTCCATTCCATTGATATAAGTTTCAAAATTATAAACATATCTTTGTTGTCGACTGTTCGTAACAAGGTAATAAGTAAACACAAACACAAAAGTTCCAGTGAACCTCCGCAACTCTTTTGTTTTTTATGATGTTATTTGGGTTCCAAAAATGGGGACTAGTATTCAAACGATATTTTGGAGCATCTTTTCATGCAAGCTCCTTGTGTAAGCACACATGGAGCCATTCAGTGATGCTCCCATTTCCTTTCATTCTTCCGGCTCCGCCCACCTCTTCGGCGGACGATCACCTCCGCTCCGTCGCCAAGGTCATTGCCCTCTGCCTACATACTTGCAAGTGCTACTTAGCACATGTACAGTTGACAAGTGTTCCCTAGACCACCATGAACTATCAAATTATAACATCTGTCAAAGTTTCGTTATAAAAAAAATGTTTATTCGTTATTACAGTTTCATTTATTATGTCATATAATTTAAATATAATATACTTATAATTTAAAAGATCGGGGTCGATTTTCTTATAATGGTTTAGGGGACCTGTAAATACACTTATTATGTATAATTTGAAGAGTTTAATAATATCGGAACCGAGATACCTATCAAAGATCAATTTTTAATGTTTGGGTTCTAAAAATAAGTGCGCTTATGGAGGATGCGTTTGAAAGTATTTGTACTTACATAAAATAACAAAATATGCTCATACACTTTTACGAATGATCGCTTACCTAGAATATTACATGACTTTTATAAATGATGGTCTACAATTTTACTCAATCCCCATGTTAAGTAAGAAGAAGTTAAGTTTATGTATGGATTCACTTTGAGTAGGTCTTTGATTGTAGTGGTAAACTCGATCCATCATCGGTTCAGAAATAATGCTCACATGTCACCATACTTGTAAGAGATAAGTTAAGTGGGCTACTACAATTTAAAAGACGATTAGAGCTTTGACGGCTGTCAAAATGTGTTGACTAACAGCCGATTAAGATTTCACAGTCTGTTAAATCGGTGGGTGTAGTCTGGCATTAATTTTGGATGCTATATTTGCCTCTACCTACTTGCTTACAAACAAACACACACACACACATAGACACAATGTGTGTTTTCAAGTGATTTAACTATAGTCGTCAACAAAAACGACATTTTTGGAAACCTTAATCGAATTCAAATTTGGAAATTCAATTTTATTCTAGACTAGATTTTTCCATGAAGTAGTCAATGTTCATAAACTAACTTCTCCTTCCACTTGCCGCTTTTAACACAAATCCACTTTAACTTGTCACTAACATAACATTATGTTTATGATGCATAAATTGTGTGCAACTTTCTCGAGCGCTCTTAGTATATTTTATAAAATGTCTCCATTCGAAGACTTCAGTGAAAGCTGTCGGTTACATAAATAGAAATGGCAGATGATAGGATATGCCATTTCACCTGATAAGGTAGATCCTGGCCCACGCTCCCGCCTACGCCAAAACATTATGAATCCACTTAAAACCCTTTGATGGATAAATAGGTCAACAATCCAAGATTAGTACTGTACTTTCTAATATAAACTTACTTAAAACAATTCTTAAAGAACAAAACGTAGTAAATGCCAAAAAGCGTAAAAGCAATTCCAACTCTGTTTTATAAAGTCTTTAATCATATTTTTGTTTAAACTTTTACCGAGGTGGAACTATCGAAACTTTATTATTATTCTATTTTGTAATTGTAGCCAATCGCCCGGAGCGATACATGAAGAAGGTAAGCTATAATGCCTATAGGTAATGCTGGTAATAACTATTTTCCATTCGGACGTACAATTTACACTAATAATTTCAATACGTGAGATGCCTTCGTAAATTGTCGAGCGAAGGTTGTATATATACCTCCCTCCAGTTTTAAGTATAACTTTAAGAAGCCTTTAACGGTATCATCTATGATTTACGATTTTACGCTTACATCATTCCTATAAGTGTGTCAAGAATGTGTTTTGTTTTTATCGTGACTGTTAAACACAGCCTGTGTTTTGGTATAGAGTTAAAAACCGGTAGTTATTGCTGCATTTGATATAGCCTTTATTTGTATTAAACTACTTTTACAGTTTACAATAAGTAGTAGATTGATAAGATAACAGAGGGATGAAAGTTATTAATAGCATCCAGTCTTATTTAGGCTGCACGAACGCTAGCGATATGTTCGAGGGTGCGATTGATTCTCTTACCCGCGTTTAACACTCTACTTTTAATATCAACTGAAAGGAAATAATGGAAAGTGTGAAAATATGTTATTGCTATGAATTTACTTTGTTTTAAAGTACTAGTAGAATAAATGTTTAAAAAAAGACAGAATTTTTACGTAAGCTGTATTTCATCCCCGCGGTCTAGCAACGAGTAAAAATCGACTGACAAATCAATTTTATTTTCAAAATCACTTTCATCCCTATGCATGTTGAAATTATGACATTTGCAGCCCGCTATTGAAGTATTCAATCCTAACTTTCCAAATAGGACAGTTGTAAAATAATAATGTTCCTTAAAACTTTTAAGACTTGATTGAACTATAAAATACTGGCACATATTGTATTCGTCAACCGCAACGGGATGATATATACTTTAACATACCTCATCATCATTCTCCTGCCCTTTCCCAACTTACTTGGGGTCGGCGCAACATGTCTTTTTCTTCCATACCTATCTATTAGTCATTATCTCGGTATTCACTCCCTTTCACGCAATCCATCCATCGTTTCTTTGGTCTTCCCGTACTCGTACTATAACATAATGTTCCTTCTATAACTTAGTGCAGTGTTCACCAACAATTAAACGGACGGTTACCGGTTTGACGGTTGTCAAATGTATTGACTAACGGTTGATTAAGACTTAACCGTCTGTCAAATTGGTTGGTGAACTCGGCCCTTAATGTTATACTTTAACATGCCTATTTGCTTAAAGTATAATTAACAAAAACCGGCTAACACTTTTCTAACAGGCACCCTCTCTTTAACACAAAAAAATCTCTCTAATAATCAATCACTTATGATTAAACGCTGACTGATTGACCCTTAGGTCGTCATTGTTGTCTCAGTGTGTATGTGTGCGCCACTAGGCCCGTGTGAAGCAATCGGCCATGCCTATTAGTGGGTGCCATCAATAGTCCAGAAGTCGCGGTCCTTCACTTTCGCGACTTTCACTCGCGACGCGCGCGCACCTACTCAGACGCACATACTTAACAGTTAGACACTGAAGCATTGCGACACGCTTTTAATATCATATTTACAAAAGGTCAGACGAAAATTATTTGAAAGCAGATGAATCTTCAACTGAAATCAAATGTCAAAATTTTCAAGCATAAGCGGTTATAAGATAGATTGAGATTAAAAACATGTAAAGGGGTCATCATCATCATGTCAGACATAGGCCTTCCCCAAAAATCTCCACGACTGCCGGTTTTGTACTACTCGCATCCATCGGCTTCCCGTGCTGTTTTAATGGGGTGGATGCCACTTGAAAATATTGTATTTTCGGTATCGTCATTGATGCTAATTTGTAAAAAGTATAATAAAGTAAATGTTATTAATTGTCATTAAGTATATACGTGTGTTAGAGATAATCTCATGTAAACACGAAGGGAGGGTAGTCGCTATTAGTTACTTTTTACCTATCTACCAATCAAAACCAAATGTACACCGATAAGTGTATAAACGAGCTCTACACACTGTTTACAAACACTTGCAACGATTGTCCGAAAATCATTAGTTTAAGGTCTAATTAAGTCGTCACGGTGTGCGCACGCGCTTGGCACATATTGTGCAACGGATTAATTGGCGCCGCTCACTTGTTTAGACGAATAAGTGCTTTTTATTTGCGAATTCGGACGTGCATTTCAGTCAAATGTGCTAATGCCTTGCTTGCGTGTTCAGATGTATAAAGTATACGGTGAAATATTTTGAAAACTAATGGTAATATACAGTTATAATACACAACACAATTGCACAATAGGTAGAGTCGTAGAGTCTCAAAGTTTCAGAAATGTCTTCAGTAGGTACACGATAAATTTATTATTGAGTTTTATAGCTAAAAAAAATAGATACCTACGTATACTAAATACTTAAAAAGGAAACAAATTATAGCTACTTAAATTATATTTATAATTAATAGATAAAAAGAGTAACATTAGTATAAAATTTATTTATTCTCGTAAAACATTTTTTTTAAGATTCGATTTTCTTCAACCTTACATCGATATACCTACTCTGTTTGTAATTTTAGGAGATTATTGCGCTGGTGTCGCGGTAAATTTCGTTTGTTTAACTCCCATTAGTTCATTACTATCCATGATAGCCAGATAGCAGAATTATCCTTGTTTTTACTCAGCTAATACAACACCGCTGGAAACCTCGGCTGAGCCCTTTGAGGTACTAACTCACTTACCCGTTCATTAGGCTTGCCGCCATTAACGAACCGTTTTTACTTATTAATAGACCGTGGCAACCCAGAATGGCAAATCCGTGACCTACCTACTCGGTTTACCTAGTTACCCTAGGGATTTTCACTGCCACCATATTTGTTTCTTTTGCAGTCGAAGGCATTAATATCTGATGTATTAAAGGCCTTTCGCGCCAAATATGGTATACGTAGACCCTACGAGTATTATCAGTGGCGTAGGTAGGGACGTATAGATATTTTTGACACCGTAAGAACACTAAGAACGTATATACAGGGTTATTGGTAAGTCGACCTATTGCCCTCTAGGGGTTATGGGAGAGTTCATTTGCAATCATTGACTTTGACTAAACGTTATCATGACTTAATGATTTAAGGTTTCTATAATAATAGAATTCTATAATGAAAGAAATATTTTGATTTGTCGTTGATTTAATGGGATAAGTTTCTTGGTCGATTTAACAATTTATGTCCGTGACAGTCCGTCAAACTGGCCTTACATCAGTCTAGGAAGTACCTACTAATTGGTTTACTGCAACGTTTTGTGTGCAAAAGTGAAACCTAGCGCTAGCGAGAGTTACGCACAACGTGTAAAAAGTGCAGTTCTATTTACTGTTACGTAACGCATTCGTAGAATTGCGGTATTGTCCGCTTTATTATGAAGGTGATCATAATAATGCTTGTTACGAGATACGTGCTGAGATGGTAAGTGTAATTATTTGATTGGTACCTATTTAATTTACTTAGGAAACATTGAGGAGCTTTAAACTTAACTATAGGAAAAGGAAGATAAGATGACAATTGTCAGAGCTGTCAATTCAGTACAAATTATAACCTGAAACCCACCAATAGGTTTTTAATTGTAATGAGTATTAGCACAAACATGTTCCGTCATTAGATCACACAAAAAACAGATATTTTTTGCTTCGTAGCTATAATCACAATTGCAATACCGGTTTATCTATTAATAAAAATGCCAATAGGGCTCAGTATTCTGACGAACAAAAAGTCTCTAACTTCTATGAAACTTGTCCGAAAACACATGTTCTGTGCAAAATAAAAGCTTACCAGTAGGTATGCTACATGTCCCTTGCTGGTGTTAAATTCTGTAAGCCACTCACAAATCTCTTTGATACACACAAAAATGCAGGTTGTTTTGCTTCGGCACTTCAATCGCAATACCTTTAAACCTGACCAACATGCCAAGCGGGCAGTTTTGTGAGAAACAAAAATTCTCTAACACTCTTCAATGAAGCTTGTTCAAAAAATCTGTGCTTTACGCAAAATATACCTACATATAACTAACGACTGTACGTATCTAGCTGGGTTTAAGTTTCATAAGCCTCACGAAGCTCATCGGCTCCAAATCTTAGCGGAAACTCGTATCACATCAACATCAAAGTTGTGTAACACAGCACATTCGCTTTAATAGAATATTTGTTTTCAATCTTACGCAATCGTTCATTAGGAAAGGTCGATTCAAATTTCTAAAGTTAGACCCCTTAGGGTATTTATTTAGATAATGATCAGGAGAATGTTGGCAATGAAAATGCACTTAATGTTATATTGCTTCGTTGTCATAATTAATTATGAAGTATTTAATATTGTGAAGATATGAGGTTTAGTATTTAACCTCCTGGGACCTTGGGGTGCTCACGGTAACATCGTTATTGCAACCTTGGCAAACAACTATAGGGTGCCTTTTATATTTATTGTTATGTCTTCAAGCGAAGATCGGGGGTCATTCCGTTGAATACTTTATCTAAAGCAAGATTTAAATTATCTCGGTTAGCGTTTACGCAAAAATAATGAGTATAATGATGACTTCCACCTTGCATGATTCCACAGCCTCATAGATTGACGTTTTGGCATCATAATTGGAGGCTGTCAAGCTCGAAACCAAATGAAAGTGAGAAGCTTTTAATTTTAAAGTAAGAAGTGTACCTATGTTTTATTTTATTTGCTTCAATAATTTATAAGCTCATGCTTCAACCGCGATCGCCAAGCAAATTGAATTCATGACTTGCGTTCAGTTACCTTCGTTATAAATTACACGACAGCAGCGTAATACATCATTTTATTAATAAAAGAACTTGATAGTATTGCATTTTTTTAATACGCTGTGTATCTTTATACACCTTTCTTCTTTGAAGTGGTTATTGAGTTTTAGAGAGTGATAAAAAAGATAATGGTCCCTTCTTTACATCGTAAAAAAAACCAGCGGTATACAAAGGTTTCAAAATAGAGTTTACTTTGAAGTCAAAAAATAGATACTCGTAGGTACCTGTTTTACCCTTAATTGAAATATAAGCAAGAGGTTATTAATTCTGTCTTGTATATTATTTCGTGCCTAACGTTGTCATGAAAGTTACATCGCTCCAGCTCTGCTAAACCGCATTGTTACACTGTCTGTTACACAACTAATCACTACATCAAATTATTAATTCCACGGGCATATCACTGATAATTACAAGTCATTATTCAACCTCTCGCCCGGTAATGAGCGCGTTCGGAATCAGATCGGGTATCGGACGTAGGTATAAAGTCAGTATATAGTGTTATTGTTGTGAAACTACACACGTTTGATACATGGTTACAGTGCGTTTAGTCGTGTGCCACGCCAACACGCGCTTTGCATACCAATAAGGGCCTGTACACATAACTGCGATGCGATGCGATGCGACGCCGCGATTATACGGATTTATACGGAAATTTCGCAGATATTTGCGATGCGATGCGATTTCGCAGTTATGTGTACAGGCCCTAAGTGACTCGAGGTGTTTTGACAGTGAGCAGGGAAGGATGTGACAACGACTGCTTTGTTCGTTCTTAAGTATTCGAAAGAAGGGTCTATCTTTGTAAGGCTTTTATCATTTGTTAATCCTTAAGTTAAGTTAGGACACCTATAATTTTATTCAGTTTTCAATTAACAGGTTGTTAATGCTACTCATAATCATACATGTGAAGAGACATTGTGAAGCGCTGCAGCTGGTAGATTTTTGACGTGTAAAAGTGCCCGTGCGGCCTACTTACTGAATAAACATCTTTTATCTTTTTATATTTTTTTTTACATCGTTATCGTGGGAGCAAAAACGATTTGACAGTAGTGAAAGATTATGATAAATAGGCAATAACAGAAGTGACACTCGTATCGAGAAACATAAAAGCTACGCAATGCTAACGTCAACCTCATTCTTGATTTATTTGATATGTACAAAAACTATATTAAATTTGAGTGCAAATAACACATATTTAAAAGGTCGGACGTTTGGACAATAAATTAGATTGTAATTTTATACCTCCTTCGATAAGGGTTAAGTATAGTGGACTTAACCCTTATAAATTATGAGACCGCATTTCCGCCCACCGCCTGAGTATGTGTAATTTGCTATGTGTCATACACATAGCAAATTAACCGTGTGCAATGTTAAGCAACGATAAGTGGTTATTGAAACGGACTGCTGGGTCTAAACCGGCTGTTAGACTGGAGAGGGAAACCTCGTTAGACTTCAATTGGTACTACTCCCTACTTACTAGTTACTAGTACCTAACCTACTCGTCAATTACCGTCGTTACCAGGGGCTCTAGTCTACTCGGTAATATCATATTACTTTTGACATGTTATCGTATATTCGAGTTCATAAATATGTATTCACTTTAGTACCTTGTCACTTTAACCGCTGTGACAATCATATACTTATGGTAGTTTAAAAACATTTTAGTATCATAGGGACCATGCCGCGAGTGAACACGGTAGAGGGGGTGTTCTTTTTATAGTGGTGATTATTATTTACTTACATCTTTAATATTTGAGTAGCTTAGTTTTATTTTAATTTTAATAATTTTAGTTTTAACTTTTAATTGTAGTACCTATAGTGAGATAAAATTTTATTTAGTTAGATAATTAATTAAACATTAAGTATCATCGAAAAAAAAAATTGACATGAAATAGGCAAGGTACTACAGTCTATACATATTTATGAACTCGACTGTACCGTTTTCAACTCGACTGCCATTAGGTACTGTCAAGCAAAAAGTAAGAACTATCATAACGTTGACAATGATGACATTGTCGTTTAAGTGCAATGGGATAATGTTACAATTGTTAAGTTACCTCGTGTTACACGTATAAACATCTATTTAGTTATTTCTACACTATTTTGACTATATGTATAATTGAAATTGTCACATTGTTTTTTACGAATATAAAATATTACATGAATTTTAATACATGTAATAAAACCCAATACCATAAGGCATTAACGCTATTTTCTGCTGTAGTTTGTAATAAATAATAATCTATACCGGAAGCCTATATGAGATGCACCATAAGCTCCATAAGTGCATCTGCAAAACAAATGTTCGTAAACGTTCTAAACCGTCTATGAATCAGCAAACCAAATTGATTACCAGTTCAGTCACACCGCGGCACCCCGCGTTGACGCTTTCTCCTGGTAAACAGACGATCGAGCTTGACCGTCGATAAACGTCGGCCGTTATGTCATAACGCCTAAGATAACAATGCTGGGGGCCTATGGTAAAGATGCATAACGGTTATTTAGCGATTTTTAAAAATCGATAAATTGAAAATGTTTGACGTAAGCTTAGGACGGATCACTCGACCGCTTATATCAACAATGGACCCGAATCTACGTGCACATCGCTTAAATAGCCTTAAACTAAATTTTCTAATTTTAAGACATAGTTTAGACGGCAAATTTAGCCAGTGTTATTCCAGAATGTCAAGCTAACAATATATAAGACCGCCTAAAATAAGAAGCGTCAGATTCAAAGTAGCGCTGTCATGGCGCTGTCATTTGATTATGACAGCTGCTTATAGGTAGATTAGCAAAGTGTTTTAGAGACACCTAAATAAAATTTGGAAGTTTAGAGGCCACTGTAGAATCGGGTCCAATACATTCCGAATCGATAGAAAGCGGAAGTTAGCGGCGTTTGAATCTTGACTCCCTCTGAAACCAATCAACAATGATAACGAAGAGAATATCAATATTATACTGACGAACAATACTATTGATCATTTCGTTGTTATTCTGAATAAACAATTCAAAAACAACTGCAACGAGCAGTGCGTTTCGACAACAAATAATAAAGCATGTTTTCGATCCAAATATAAAACAAACTATCATTATCGAGATGCTAAACACAAACAGCATTGAAATCTTTGCATAATAATAACAATCTTAAGATTCTCTGCAATTATAGCGGTGTATTGCAGTTAGCCAATCAAGAAAATCAATTAAAATTATCTAGTGTAAGATGTAAGTATAATTACGTGTGATAAATCAGTCATTAAAACTAAACCGCTTGAGCTGATAGATGATTCTGCTGAGAGGACAATGAACTGAACCAACTGCTTAAGAATGCAGTACATTAATGGAGGAGAATGGATTATGTACGCGTTAACAGCAAAAGTGAGCACAGCAACAGATGTGACAAGCGCATCGCATATGCTAATTTTATCGTTGCACCCACTGCTGTTCCGTAGTGCATTTTATAGCCTGCCAGTTCGAATCATCCTTTTGCATCGTTTGTAGTGCCGTCACACGTTCCTAGTCTTAACAGCGACCATAAATTAAACGAGTGTCTAGCTCGGAGGCATCTTTAAAAATCAATTAGGTATGCGTCCCTCTCATTTGCAATTTATGGTCTGGCTGGCATTTGACGTTTATTAATCGTGTCTGACCAGAGACCACACATATTCGATAATTGTTTTAAGATTTTGGAAAGAAGGTATTTGCGAGTCCTTCTGTTAAGGAAGATCTTGTCTAGCCGTGTTAAGTCGCCTAAAAGATAAATCAGACTAAGACTTGCAAGAAACCAGCTGGATGACTGTTTCGCGATCGTCAGGTAAACTTTTTACTACTGTACTATAGTAGCTTAATGCATGGTCTTATTAACGTCAAATACTTGATAATTATCAAGCCAGGCAACATCTGACACTTACACAACAAAAAGATAGATAAAGGAAATGCTCTAGATAGAGTCCGTTGTATTATAATCAGTAATCAGTGTCATCACGTACTTATAACCCTGATCTTCCTCCGTGTTATCTCGTTCTACAGAAAACAATAGCATTTTCTCCCACGTTTTTGTTCGCCGTACGTGTCTCGTCTTGAGTCATATCGCGTAATGATAATGATCCTCGTAAGTGATAATCATCTTGCGATCGTTATGGCCCGTGGACTGGTTTTACACGACATTTTCTGTCAGTTTATTACTGGCCAATCGGTTTTATAGCTTACAAGAAGTCAGTTTCGAAACAATTTAAACCATGTTGCAAGGTTGAATAACGTCCGATGTATGCAAAATCGCGTGCTAGATAAAATTCGTAATTATTACTGGCCGAAAATACGAAACGCTAGAAACCATTTAAGTATAAAACATTTTAAAAATAGAACAGCTTGTATACTATTAAGTTAGGAACATGCAATGAAACTGTAGAACCTTATTTGTTATTTACGAGGGAAGTCTCCAGATATGAGCAAATAAACAGCTACGGGCGGGAAGGCGCTCGTCTGGTATCGGGCGGGCGAACTTAACCAAATGCAGGATTTACCTGCACTTCGCGTGATGTTAAAACACAAAAGTTTTTCAAGGCATACTTTATGGTTGTATAAATTAAAATAAATGGTGAGGTGTTTCCATTTTATAACCAGAACTTCATTCTATTTTGTCAGAGAGGTTTGCGTGTTCAGATTTTTAAAGGTCTTTGGTCGCTTCAGCTCCGATTCAATTGATGTCGTTACAGCTTTCTCAACCCGGTAGGCTCATTTCATAAATGTCAGAACGCCTATTTCCTACGTGCGTGTAACTTATAATTACCTTACGGAAAACAAACAACGCAGACGGACCTCCTGTTTTTACAAAACGTTAATTGTCTTCGAACATTCGTATGAGTGTGGGAATCTCATTGAGAGAACGCTGCCTCGTTTAAACTTCATTCGTGAGTTCTACAAGTATTGAACGGATAGTTTGCATAAGAAATGGCGGCACGGATGCAGTTTAGTAAACAATGATCACAATAGCGTTCAGATCCGCCGTTGTTGTATTGTTTGAGGCACGCCAGTGTTGTTCTCACACTTCGTCGGTATCGTTTGACTCGAAATTGCTGAAAATAAATATTTTGGCTACGGTAAAAATCTACGTGTTAATAGTTACTAGTGTGTGAAGTGTGTTCGTACGTTGGAAGTTCTCTGTCATTATTCATTATTTAATCGTAAGTTTTATGCTGCCATATCCCTCGCTCATAGGGTATATACGCGTTTTTATGTACACTGTCATTGTCATTGTTTCTTAACAACACAATTAAGGCTTAACAATGCCCGTAGTGAGTTGACGTTCACTAAATTTGCATTATAACATAGCTGTAAATTTACACACATAAGATACTTAAGTCATTAAGTCATTATAAAGACACAAGGTATTAAAACTAACGTACATAAACATTTCACATGTACAAAAGCAATAAAACAGTAAGCAATTTTAATGTTCTACCTAATTTACGGGCGAAGTGGTGCGCGGCAAGATTTCTCTATCGTATCACCGGGGAAGTCATTATTCGAAGAAAGTCCTTTTCTACTTGATTGTCTTTCTTTTTAATGGAAACACAACACCGGTCCGTGATCGTATATTAAGATAAATCGAATCACATTACGAGAGCGTGTAATGTGTTTCCGCGGTTCTTGAAGTTGAAATTGATTATTTAAATAGTGGAATGTAGTGCTATGTTAATATAAAGTGAACGGCCAAAGTATAAGTAAGTTGCTTTAAATATTCGCCATGCAACAAAAAGGAGGTAACTATAGGTTCACTCCGTGCTCAAAGCTCTTATCAAAACATTTAAAGTTCATCATCACCTTGCCCTTATCCCAATTTTTCCTTCCACACATCCGTGTTAGCCGTCTTCTCAGATTTCACTCTCTTCTTTCTCATATCACTCTTCATATACAATCTATCCTTCTCTTTTAGGTTACATTGGGTTTCCTTTTGCTTTATAACTATAACCCTCCACATTCATACTCAGAATTTAAAGTAAATCAACGACGTAATTTTTAAAAGTTTACTCCGAATGTCAAATGTAGTAATGAAGTACTTAGGTAACGATTTTGAATAAAGTTTTAATACTCAATGCTCAATTATTTATTGCATTCCATAAAGTACTTAAATTAACATCATTATGGACCCTGTAGGGCACAGCAACTTATAAACTAGTGAGAGCGCTTATTTGTTAAGAGTAGTTTGGTATTTACTTAAATATCTATTAACATAATAAGTTATCATCTAAGTATTCAGTAATTGATTTTTTCTATCATTAAATGTTTAAGAGCGTTCACAAAGCTATTTTCATTTTTGATATTTTGTAATATATGTAGGTACTTTATAATTTTCTTTCTTATCCTCCAATGTATGAGTCGAACATTACGTTTCCTCTAATGCTATAGTGTTAATTTGTTCTATTATAGAAATGCAACTAACAAATAACACTATAATCAGGTGGTCCCAAACTAGGCTTCGCTAGTTTTCTAATGACCTAATTCGGTATACAATATCAAATTTACAATACTTCTTATCATTTAGTAACATAAAGACTAATAATAATAATAAGAGCTCAAATCTTGCATGTCTGTATTTCTGGACTCAAAAACTTAAAACGCAAGCCTATCTCTATTTTCCGGCCGGCATCGTACTTTCCACACCTCCGATGATGCGAATATTCATGGGTAGGGATGATCACTTACCATCAGGTGGCCTTCCTACTCATTTGCCTCCTTTTTCCTTAACAACTGCTAGCAGAATGGTCAATGAAACGTAGGTCTATTCCGACTAGTTACATTGTTAGTTCCATTGATGTAACTAGATGGTTTTTTTTTTCCTAGTAGTTACATTGAACGAAGATGGTTTCCGTAATGGAACTACATGGACTTTTTTTTCCGAGTAGTTACATTAATAAATTTATTATAAGTATTATTAATGTAACTACTCGGAAAAAAAAGTCCATGTAGTGTAACTAGTCGGAATAGACCGAAACGTAATATTACCCTGTTGATTGTTTCAGACCCAAAAGAATGTCCCTGTGAGCCATGGATACTCTAACGTGGTTATCACTGGGGCTGCAGCTGGCAGCGCTGTGCTCCATCGTGGGTGCCCTCCTGCTTTACCTGCTGCGGAAGGTGCGGGTTACGGAGGTGCTGCCAGCGGACAGCGCCAAGACCGTCCTGGTGACGTCAGTGGACACCGCGCTGGGGTTGCAGGTACGGAGTCACTTGTTGATGCTTGTATATGCTCTGCTCTAGCTGCTACAAGATGTTTTAATGTTTATTAGGGTAACAAACGGTACAATAGGTATAACTTATAGCTAAAAAATATATTACAACATCAACCACTAAAGTTACCACAAGTTAAAAGTACAAATAACACTTGGGTACACAGTTTACGTGTTTATTTTAGTTTTTAGTTGGCGTTATACAAATAAATTATGAAAGGAACAAAAGAAGCAAAAGAAAAGAAAGAAATAAGAATACAAAAAACAGACTAAGCGCTAAGACGGCTGATGGTGGTCTTAAATCTGAGGATTGATGAGGCAAATATATCAGCATCATAAAAACGGGCGTTATACAGTTTACAAGCTCTGTTGATGAAAGAGTTGCTAGCGTATTTAGTCCGAGTGAAAGAAACATGAAAAATATTATTTATTTGTCGTGTATTGGTGCGAGGTGCTCTGAATGTTAATCTACTTACAAGATATACGTGCGTGATAACAGCAGCCAAAGCTGAGATCACGCTGGTGACGTGTGAACACAGATTTGACTGCATGAAATTTCTTAGCCAGTAGTTTTCTTGTTGGCTGCTGCCTCTAAAGTTGGCTCCTTTGGGCACCGTACCGCTGTACAGTAGGCCTAGTTTATTGTTAGTAGGTACTTATGTCGGGTTAATATTATACTAGACTTTTCTTGATATAACACATTCATAGCTAGCAAACGTTTATCTTTATCTTAGCAGCCGGACAAAAAAAATCTACCTCAGATTTTGTTTAATGGATTTAGAGATACGTAGTAAGGTTATGATAGCCAAGTACAAGTTATAACGATTCATTATTGCATAATTGTAAATGAGCCACTAACTTTACAACGTTAGTTAAACGGGGTTACCGTCGTGACCAAAGAATATATGTAAGTATCTACTTACTAACAAAATCGTGATACACGCCTTATATCAGTTACTTTAGGTCAGTACGTTCTTGGGCGCAGTAAAAAAACCGGCGTATCACAATCACTAATACTACTTATGACCACTTGTTATTTTTCGTTACCGTGGATCGTCATGCCAAACCCTAATGCGCCTAATAATAATTGCTGAACTTTGTGTAAGCGGTAAAAGACCGGCGCTGCCTGGGTGGCCTCTTCCCAGGCATCAGGAGTTAATTGTCTAATCCCTATAAAAAAGGCACGGACCTGTCTGCGACTCCATAAAATGTGACGTATCGCAGATCGCAGTGTACCGCGGTGCTCGAGGGTAGCACTAAAGTCCTTTTTATAAAAAGTTACAGACTCCTAGACTAGCACTTTGAAAAAATCCGCAAACAAAGGACCAAGTGGGTTTAGACAAGATGCATTCTTCAAACGTTATCGATAACTATACGAATAAGATTGACCAACCTGGCAGACAGTCGCGTCGAACGTTATGCATCTTCTGGACCTGGACTTTTTTTTCACTGTAGTAGCTTTAAACTTGACGTTTAATGCGCCCGCATCGGGTAAACAATGTGGAATGTATGCCTTGTGCAGGTTGGTAAGAATTTATTTGAATGTCTCAATGTTGCACCGAACAATTTAAAATATTCCAGCTAGCCAGTTAGTTGCTACTTACTAGTCTATGCTGAGTGCGCAGTACGTGTAGCTATGCAAGGATTTCAATTAAGGAAGTGAAGAGGAAGTTGTAAGGCGACCGTTATTAAGGCATTACAACGGTGTCGAGACAGCGACAGCGCAGATTAGCATCGCTCACCTTACCTGCAAGGCTTCTTGCTCTTTAAGTGTTTTCTTTCACATTACAAGGAATCCAAAAGTAAAAAGAGTTTTTATTACAGTCGCCTTTATTGCGATGAATACAGCATCCGTCACTCTCATACTTACATACTCGTAAGAAAGTGACAGTTGTTTTTGTACATACCGATCAGGCCCTCGGGCCTATTATGGTCGTGTTAATCCATTTGGATAAAAGTGGATGCCACTGCCACTTTCTGATCAGTATGTAAGTGTGAGAGGGACGGAGCTTTATCCACGTTAATCCGCGATAAGGGCGACCATAATAGGGGATATCCTGACAGATTTCGATGGTAAAATGTTAAGATGATACGTTAAAATAGCGGTGAACACACACGTGTCCATAATGGGACGCTTGAAGTACTCGTAAGCGTTAATTCAGGCAGTTACGACCCCACAGACGACATTACACATGGCCAATAACTTAATTGATAATAACGACATTATGCGGTCGTAACCCTTCATTTATTTGTCCGGTTGAAGTATGGATAAATGTGTCACACGCGATCGCAATTGCAGGCGTCATCATTATCATGCTACCAGCAATTACTGGAAAATTATTAGTCTGTTAAGACTATACGTATATAATCCTTTTGTATGTAGGTACTTGTACCTGTGTAAAAGTTGTTATGCTGTAACTATACATAAGTAGTTCGATTGTCAGAAGAAATAAGGAATGCTTATCAATTTCACCGGTTGTCTTATCTCCACACCGGAACACAACAATGCGAACACTGTTGCTTGGCGTTATTTTAATGTATAAGATGAAGGTAGCAACCCGGATGGACCCTGCACAAGGTCCTACCACCACTGATATTCATGAATTCCTCAATTCATAATTATCTATAATGAATGCATTTTAATTGAACTTGAACTTACTGCTTAGATGTCCTAAACACACGCTCGTGTCTTACATTATCTAAAGGTGGGTCCACAATTGTGGCATTTCATCGTAACATGGTTCAGTGACCATGTCCGTAACGCGTTTCAGAAAGTACCGATTATGTGGACGGTATGTCATGTTACGATGTATTGTCGCGACGTGACCCGTCCCGAGCGCATGATTTACACAGTCCACATATTTAGTGTAACAACATCCTGTAGATTTGCCACGCAGTCCGATCCGATGGAGCCCTATAGGGAGGGAACCACTTTTATGAGGACGGTATAAATTTGTCATATTCATATTAAACTAGCGGCCTGGCAGCGACTTCGCCCCGCTGCAAATTCCTGACTTTCCTAGTGGATTTTTCAATTATTTTCTTTCACAAATGTCCTGACATTGACAAATACAACACAAAAGAAATCAGCCAAATCGGTTCAGCCGTTCTCGAGTTTTGCTCTTAGCAACACATTTAGCGATTCATTTTTTTTATATAGATTTATTGCATCCATGGTATTTACAGAGGTCTTACAGTGTAATACTAAACATGGACCCTATTAGGGTATAGCAATATTAAAAAAATAAAAAAAACAACCTAAAAGTTACGATGTAGGTACCTACTGCCGCAAAGTTAGTTGAACGTGTGTGAAGCGCATGATTTAGGTACACTTTCCACATTAATAAGTGTAAGAAGTCTATCCGATGGAGCCATATATACCCATCTTTAGAGTTCTGCTCTTTAGATATATGTTTAAACCATAATCTATTCACTAGATCGCAACATACCTCAGTGGGCGCGGCTGGCGCGTCATCGCCGGCTGCCGGCAGGGCGGCCTGGGGGCCCGTCTGGCGGACTCCTGGCTCCAGGCCCACGTGACTGCCACGCCTGAAGACCATCCCGTGCCGCGCCTTGCCACCCTGGAGCTCGATGTGGCAAGGGAAGACCTCCTGGAGGAAGCCGCCAGGGCTACAGCGCAGCATTTGCCCGCTGGCGAACATGGTGGGTCTTTTTAAGATTTAATATCAATACTAATATTACGAGACAATCTTGACATACATACATTGAATCACGCCTGTTTCCCAGAGGGGTAGGCAGACACCATTTAGAGACAATCTTGAAAATACACAATACATATATCCAAATTGTACATTAAGTACACATAGAGATAATAGTCTCTATGATTGTGTACTGTACAATTTGGATATTTACTTAACTACTTATATCGCTATCATCATCGTCATCACCTTAGGTCTTATTATATTCCTATTCTATGTAGGTAGCCCATAAGGGACGTTAGGAATTGTAAGGTAGAAAACGGGATTTAAATGGTGTACTTATTCACAGCTAAAGAATTTGCAATCTTATTATTTTTTATGCGCAAAATCAATAAAATTGAATTAAAAAAGATAACCGGTAAAAATAACTGCACTGCCCGGGAATCGAACCCGGGTCGCAAGAATGGGAATCTTGCATGATACCACTACACCAGCAGTGCTTGTTTGAAGAGGGTGAAAATAGTGTACATTTAAAAAAACTCGTTCCTGATTTGAGTACTAACTAAAAATGTATGTATTGACATGATATTATAATTATGCCATAACTACAATCCAATTCATAAACCAACTCTCAATGCAAGAACATTGCCAAATACATGCTAAGGACTTACGAATAGCGCCATCTATGGTAACTATGTTGTTTAATCTCCTGACAAACGTCAGCCACAGCTAACCACAAATCTCAGATGTCACGCAACAAGCGACATTGTTCCGTCGGCTGACGAGATAATTAGCTTGCTCAACTATAGATGGCGCTTTTCATTGTAAACAACGAGAACGGAACCCAAAGAGTAGCGTAATAATACCCCTAGCTGGGGTGATGTTTGATAGTGATGGATGAAAGATGTGATGAAAGTTAAGTAAAAGGTGAAGGTATACCTACCTAACAACAAATATGTAATATTTATATTTCAGTTATGGCATGGCACACTGAATGAGTAGTGGGTACCTACCTTACTTTACTTTGTAAAGTGATAGAGGTAGGTAAGTAGAGACACAAGCAACCGTTAACAGATTAAAATAATTTCTAAAGAAAGATTTTGGGTAGCTTAGTAAAAATATTCTCCTTATGTAACATTTAATTGTGGCTGTGTTTATCTGTTTATTGGATAATTGAAATTCCCTATATTAAGTTATTTTATTTCGTTGTCAACATGTTTTTAGAGTTGTAGGTAATTCTGTAGCTCTGCCTACTCCACTCTGGGAACGAAGACGTGAGTTTATGTATGTGTATATATGTTTTTTTTCCGCAGGCGTCTGGGCAGTGATCAACACGGCTGGCAGCAGCGGGCGTGGCGGTGCGGCGTGCTGGGAGAGCGCGCTGCGCGCCAACGTGCTCGGCGCGCTGCGCGTCGCGCGCACGTTCGCACCGCTTCTCGCCGCCGCCGCCGCCGACCACCCGCATGCCGGCCGCTTGTTCTACATCGGTATGTATCAACAAACATATCAAACATGCTCAGTCATATTCTTCTTCTCGTGTCGATGGTTCCTCCTTCCGTCAGACTGTGCGGGACCAGAAAACGCTCTGTCTGTCGCATCTCGGAGATCTTGTTCGTCGCAGGAGTATGGAGACACCGGAGAAGACATCATATGCGTCATAGTTTAACAGAGTCCAAGCTGCTGGCTCTCGTGACAAAAAATACTCGAGATCCTGATTTAAGAATATAACAAGACCCCAAGGCTTCTTTGCAGAAAAAGTTGATTGTAATGTGGGTTCCGGTACGGACTGAGAGTTCGCAACATGACATTGCTGACTTTATAATATTGTTACTTAATGATTTTACTTTGCACAGGATAATCAATTTAATGTTAAAAAATGTTAATAAAACATTATTTGGTAATACGGCCAACATATCTGCAGACAGATGCGGCGGAGGCTTATGCATCCCAAGCGACACATAAAGGTTGTATTGTGCTTTGACAAGGAAGTACAGATACAGCCAGAGTGGCAAGACTCAGGGTCTCCCCAGACCTATCGACACCGAATCGGTTTGAGCGTGTAAGAAAAAGTTTTATGTCCATGCAATAAGAGCGAAAATGTCGTCGTTCCGTTAGCAACGCCGAGCCGAGTCGAGCCGAGCGGAGCGACGTCGTTTTCGCTCTTATTGCATGGACATAAAACTTTTTCTTACCGGCTCAAGCCGATTCGGCGTCAATAGGTCTGGGGAGACCCTCAGCCTAAATCTGCAAATCTACCTTATCCAGGTAGTTTACCTACTTAGAACATTTTTGTGATATTTCAGGACTGACATCCGACACGGACTGCGAGAGCTTGGCGCGCGGCGAGGGCGACGGCGAGGCGCGCGCGGGCGCGGCGGCGGCGCGCTGGGGCGCGTGGGGCGCGGCGCGCGCGCTGCGGGGCTCGCTGCGGGCGCGCGCGCTGCGCGTCGTGCTGCTGCACGCGCCCGACCTGGCGGCCGCCGACATCTACGCGCCGCCCTCGCAGATCACGCCGCCGAGCCAGCCCGTCAGGTAAACTACGACTGACTCTCTCTCTCTTCCTACCTATTATTAATTCCACATCGTGGTGGGTAAGATTTCCAGATATCGCACTGCCAGATCAAAAGTTTAGTAACTCAAAATACAACTGTATTTTAAAATCAACTTTAATACAACGTCTATGAGCTTGAAACAAAACTAACAACGATTTTGAGTTGATGCTGTCTTGATCTAGCAGTGCGATATTTCTTCTCCACTTCGCTCCGTCCTTGGAGTCTAACACTCGTTCTTGTCCTTCGCCCTGGGTACATTTTTCCACCTTGTTTTGGGTGAACCCCTGGATCTACGACCACAGATGGAAAGATGTCATGCCATGCCGAGTTCCCAACGTAGTCAGGCCGCCTCCTGTTCACGAGGTCATTCCATCGCAGCCTAGTTACTCCTATCGAGAAAGGATACTGATATATTTGGCGACGGCGGTACCTATGTTGAAACGCACAGCTAAAGTTTCTGAGCGTAGCAAGGGACTTAAGTGACATCACACAAGACGAAAATAATAATTATCTTGCTACCGAGGACACTTATTGGCTCTTCACTATACTCGTACCTATAAGGTAACTCTCCAGCCCCGTCAGCTCAGGCACTGTCTTTCTTTGTCGACCGTTGCGTCGGTTAGCGGCGCCATACAAACTTAAAACGGAAACCTCTTTTGAGGGATCAGATCCTATTTTTCGAATGGTGTGAAAGGGTAGATTTCTTCTATTTATTGATGACTTAGAGGATGCGATGAGGTTAAGACGGCTAAGACGATTGATGTGGTAAAGTGAAAGCAAACAATGGTGACTTAGTGACAAGCTTCAAGTCTCAAAAGTGTTCAAGTACATAACTCTTTAAAATTCTTAAGATGACTTTAATTCTTCAATAATTCATAGACTGCCATACTCATTTTGGAACCCAAAATCGGTTTAGGATAAGACTGACAAGATTTAAAACAAGTTAAAGTTTGGTCATATTTTTCAAATTGTCATTCAATTGCTCATTTTGATTAAGTAACTAGGGTTTTATTTTGCCCCAAACACAGATGGTCACTGAATATAAAATTGCTTTACATGCCCTCAAACAATAATTATATATTTTTTTCAGTCGGCCAGACACGCCGAATTCGGACGTTAGCTCCTCCACAGCAACCTGCGCCGTGACCATGCCGGGCGAGGCTGCGGAGTACAGCGCCAAGGTCCTGCCCACCAGCGCCTTGAAGGTCCTGGAGGAAGCGCTCACCACCCCCACCCCGAGAGACTCCTACTACTTGAAGATGAAACATGACTCCTGGTTCACACGCATGCCTTCTCTGCGAGTCACGTATTGAGCGGGACAGATCTTCGGGCTAGGTTATCAGTACCAAATCAGCTCTTGATCACGCAATGTTGAATGAGGATTAGCTTTATGTTGGCGTAAAGGGCATTACTTAATCTTTGATTTTAGGATATGAACTAACCATTGTTTTAAGTACCTATAACGTTCAGTAAAGTAAGTTATTTATGATTAAAAATAATCTCAATTAAAATGTAGTTGAGTAGCTTATATTGTTAACTCTAAAAAGAGAAATAATAGTGTCATTAATTACTATTGCCCTGTTAATTTATTTGGTATTGGTAACCGAAAATGCCTCAATTTATTTTCTTGTAACACAATCAGGTGTAGGTCCCAAATCGACATTTGTCAAATCTCAATACTTCGGTATACGGTGCAATAGCTGAATAGGACCGTCGGGTTTGTGCTTGCGTTTCACTCGCACTCACATGCTCATAATATGTAAGTAAGTCCAACCAATATACGCGATATCAATACACGAACTCGAAATACTTTTTAATAGTCGTTGCATTGTACTCCTCTTAGTTTGAATGCAGTTGTGTAATCTAACCCTTCTTTAGGGTTCCGATGTCAAATGGCAGAAATGGAATCTGTATTTTTTTGTAATGTAGTTTAAGTATCGACTTCCTTATCCCATCTCGAAGGCACGGGGTAAAGATGTATTGTGCCACTTTGAGCCTGAAGGACTGACTCGTAATTTTGATATTATTTCGATATGACATCAAAAACCTGGGTTTTAAAATAAGTGATGATAAAGCTGTTATAAACTGGTCAGTTTGCAGGCGATTCCAACGATGATGATGACGGAACGAGTTCTGTCATAGTAACACGATATACTTATTAACCAGCAGGGTGCTATAGAAGCGCAATCTTCACTTATATTCGTGAATTGTAAATATTAAAAGCTGTAGGCGTTTTGCTTCAATATTTGAGTAAATGAATGAGTGCTATAAAACTGATAAATTTTCTTATCCAGTGAGAATTGTGTTAAATATACGAAATTTTAACAGTTTCAAATTATAAAGTTTTAGTTAGTTTGCATTGTACTCAATCATGCGTATAATCGTTAGTGTTAACCGGCGATTAATGTAAATAATGTTTGTATATTAAAAAACTTCCATAATAAATGAATTTTATTTCACATACCCTTTCTTTACACATCTCTGAATTAAAACGTACTTTGATCCTTCGAGCCGGACAGTCTTCAACAGCTTGGCTCTTTAACCTTCAAGTTGTCGAAGGTACGCCATATTTCGAATTTGTTGACACAGAGTAGCATGCCGGCCTCGTGGAACCGGTCTTCCTTGTCCACATTGCTGATGCAGGTCCAGTACTGTTTGGGTCCTGAGCCCATCTGTTGCCAAGGAGCCGCAGTGCTTACTGCGAACCATATGTGGTCAAAGTCTTTGTCGATGTAATACACCGATTCATGATAATTTATAGAGATTGATTCGATGTTGCGTACTCTGAAATAAACATACGAGTTCAAAAAAAGTTTGGCATATTAAAAAAAAGTTAGTGAAAAAAAAAGTGTAAATCTTCCATAAAAAACCTAAACGTGATATTTTATAGTCAGGCAATTGAAACTTTGTTGTTACTTCTCTTTAGTAGCCTTCGGTAATTTCGGTATAAATAATCAGTGTAAAATTCAATGCAAACAGTAAAAATCGAATAAATTAATTATATAAATTTATTAATAACCCAAAAACTCGATATAGTGTCTATTTTCATAGCTATAGATAAGGAATGTATCAACCGTACCCAAAGTCAGGGTTGCAGATTGTGCTCAGGAAGTAGTTGTTCCTTGGATTCCCATAGACGTTCAAGTACACACTCTGCATCTCGGCGAAGGCACTGTAGAGGCAGGTGCTAGTTCCCGGCGGGCGGTACACTAATATTGCACCATCAGTGCTGCTTACATTGAACTCTGTGTAGGGTAGGACGGTGTAACTGAAAAACCACGCTTTAGCTTGAGACAGACAGCGAGCTCGACGCCAAAGTCAGTGTTGCGTATGTTCTAGAATTAGAGTCCCTGCAGCCTATACAATTCACACTTTTACAATTAAGTCGTATAGTTACGTCAAGAATCTGGGTACGGATCTTAAGGGTGCGGCTCCACTGAGGCGGAGACGAGAGGAGCGGAGCGGAGCTGTGCCAATATTAACCAATGGAATCTAAACTACCGTGCGCAAGGCGCGCTCGACGTGACCGCATGCGCCTTTTATTGGTTAATATTGGCACAGCTCCGCTCCGCTCCTCTCGTCTCCGCCTCAGTGGAGCCGCACCCTAAGTTCGCAAAAGTTTTGTCCGCTTTTTCGTTTTTCCGAAATTTTCATTTTTCCGAAAAACATTTTGTCTCTGAAACCGTTTAAATTTCCTGAATTGTTATTAAGCCGACCCAACCTTACCTAGAGGTTTAGAAAAGTAAATGGGTTCAGAGAAAAAATATTTTCGGACAAACGAAACAGGGGACGAAAGTAAACATTTGTTTGCTACTTTCACCAAGGTGCGAAAACTTCGCATGTAGATAGTTGCATCATACGTTACTGAAACTCGAATTCGTGAAACGAAAGAAGCGACCAATAGGGTAGGGTAACACCCGGTTGCTTAGTGGTTTTATATCCTATTAAAATTACCGAAATCCTAATAGACTTATTAAGCGGAACTGAAGCGTTAACAACTTGAAAACGTTTCTCTAACGTTACGGTAACATAATCATAGTATCCAAACGATAGGGTTTCCCTAGCGATTGGCTTAATCAAATGAAGGGGTAAATATGCTCGCGTCGCGCTCGCTGTAACCTTTTGAACACCGCCGTCGGCAAGTGACTTCAAAGGACTCTGTCGTCAGTAAATTGCTTTAAGCTTAAAATGTTTTAGTTAGTGACAACCTCTTGGCCTCTAGGACAAGTGGCATTTCAGTTATTGCGGTTCCTTGTTTGTATATTATAATCAGGGATCGGAAATTCGGATCGATATTTACCTAAAGTAGGCAAAATCCCAGAAAGATAGGCGAACATGGCGCCGGCTTCTTAAAAATATTATTTTAATAATATAAGTTCCGGGATTCTGGGATTCTACAAAATGTTAATATAACATCACCATGTTGCTTTAAAAATGTAGGATAAAACATTCATTTTTGCTCCTATAAATTCGTTAGGTTAATGAGTTACAGGTAAATTAAATAACATTTGGTAAATCTATACATGAAAAATTACTTCAAACAGTTAATATAAATAATTGATTATGAATTAATGCCGGTGCAATTTATTTATTTTGAAATCCCAGAAATTTTAGTAATGAATTCTATGATTGAGTCCGCCTCCATACAACTGAACAACAAAGCCGGTGCGAAAGTATAGGTAAATATCGATCCGAATTTCCGATCCCTGATTATAATATCCGGTTTGAAGGACTAAAATATACGTTAGAAGTCGTTTTTGGCTACGATACTTCGATGATATTGAAACTTCGTTAATAATGTGATGCTGATCGGAGAGGGTGATCATTAAAGAAAACAACCGAGATGAGTAGTCACTCATTTATTTGCTATATAAAGTTTCCAAACTAAAGTTAAACGATGAACGTTGAGTCCGTCCGTCATTCAGCATTTAGATAAATAAATATTTTTTTATTCTATTTTACTTAAATTACGAAATCTAGCGAAGCACATAGTTACTTACTTGAAAATTTTATACACCGAGTGATCCAGTCTGAAATAATTACCTCATCAAATTTCTCTCACTATTGTCAAATTTCCACATCGGTAGCCAAGGTATGAGGTCACGAGGGATCTTTACGTAGGTGAACTTCGGGACGATCCTGCGGAGGGATTCCGCGACCTTGTTGACTGAGTCCACGTTAAGGGACACACACACGATCAAGTGGCCGTTTTCAGCTTCTTCAGGCGGGATTTCCGGTCGATTTGCTACAAAACAACATTCGACCAGGTAACTTCAGCTAAGTATAATGAGGTTGTTTTGTTTTGGAAAAGCTTTAATTTCACTTCCTTCGTCCGTACTTTTATCTTTCATTCCTCCGGTTCAAATCTCGCAAGTCAATGAATGAAAATAAAACTTCTCGCTATGGTAAAATTTGGAATCCATAAACCCGAGAGGAATGTTGTTATGGTACTGAGGTGCTGAAAGGATGATGGAGTAGTAAGGTGGCAATAAGGTCTACGCTGTAGGCACGTCACGTAGAAATTAATTGGAAGAACTTAGGTGGGTTGGTATTACAGTAAGAAGATGACTGTCCGTAGTAAAATATACCTAAAGACAGCGACTAAAGCTTGTCTTTTCTTTTATTTCATTTAACGTTGGACAAGCTTACCACCAGAGCTATAAAACTGATCATTCAAATATCGTTATAATGCATAAAATGTGAGACAAAAATGTATTTTTCGGTCAAACGGACCGAACATTATGGGTCTTTGAGGAAAACGCATCGTTTAAAGGTTTTAAAGGAGTACAACCTAACATAGGTAGGCAATTAATGGTCCGCCGTCATTAGCTGTCTTACTCTAATTTGGTGTAATTGAATGAGACATTCGTACCGAAAACGGGCTAATTGCATTGCTCAAAATTGAACACAATTGAGTATACCCTAATTGACAGAACAGTTTTGCCGTGTGGTTGCCGGCTTAGAATAGTGCCACTCCATGTCTTCCCGTGGAAGTCGTAAGAGGCGACTAAGGGAATAAAGGCTAGTAGTACTGTTAGGCGATGGGCTTGCAACCTGTCACTAATATACACTGTTAAACATCTTAGCCTAACTGCAAATAGTGGTTACAGAGTTATCAACAAGTTTTAGAGTTGTTGGTAATTCTGTAGCTCTGCCTACCCCACTCTGGGAATGAGGGCGTGAAGGTATGTATGTGTATGTAATTGACAGAAGGAAAATAGACACGAAGAAGATGTCGATGAATGTAGAGGTAGAGAATGTTGTATGTTTAGACCGGTGTACAGTCTGTGAGCACTTAGAAGAGGCTTCGATTTAGTACTTCTCTCTCACTCGCTCTCATACGATCTTATTAAGAGCGAGTGAGAGAGAAGTACTAAACCGAAGCCGAAGCGTTCCAAAGTCTCAGCCTAACCCTTTGGGAGACAGGCGTGAAGGTATGTGTATGTATGTGAGATAGACAATTACCATACGCCTTTGGGAAATCTGGTATAGAGTGGGTGATCAGGAATCCCCCCGTCTCCGCCGAGGCCAGGATCCCGCGGGCTGCGGTGCGGCTCGACTTCGCCTTGCGGCTCTGATACTCCGCGACGGCTAAGTGGCTCTGATACGTAGGCTGAAAAAATACATAACCTGAAATACTGCGCAACACTGGTTTTAATTTTGCTGGTTTTAAAGGTTGTACAGAATATTTCCCATGTTGTATCGTATGTAGGGACTGGCAGAGAGGAGAGAACTTGGAAAATTACTCACCGGCAAGAGTAGGGTTCCTAAGTTGACAGAGAGAGATACCTACCTATTTCCTACTTCTTTCCGCACTTCTAACTAGGATTATTATGTCAGTATACAGGTATAGTCTTTACTATTTGAACTGAGCTGATCTTCTACACAAAGGCCATTGTTTGTAAACAATACCATTGTCATTCTTTGTGTCCGTAACACCAAGCCGATTACATACAAAAAAGTTAGAACTACATTGAATGTACATTGAATTATCAACCCTACCCTCTTAGTCAGTAGGTTTAAAATGTAAAGTGTCAGGATACAGATATAAGTTTTGTGTAGATGATAGTATTGTGTAAAGAATAAGCACAGTTCAAATAATAAAGACTTATATCTGTATCCTGGCACTTTACATTTTAAACCTACTGACTAAGAGAGTAGGGTTGATAATTCAATGTACATTCAATGTAGTTCTAACTTTTTTTTATGTAATCGGCTTGGTATTACGGACACAAAGAAAGACAATGGTATTGTTTACAAACAATGGCCTTTGTGTAGAAGATCGGCTCAGTAGAAATAATAAAGACTATACCACTCCTTTGATGACCTACTTTACTACCCGACTGGCGAAAACTCAGGCTTATATTATTAGCAATAGACAACGATAAACTTATTTATATAGAGGAATACATATTTACATAGAAAACCTCCAAGACTGAGGAACAATACTCGCGCTTATTTGAACCCAGAACCGCTAGCTTCGTAGGCAGGGTTAGCACCAACCAAATAAGAACGTGTCGACATATATAATGTAATTATGTACTATCAGCCCAATGGAATCCTGACCCACCATAGAACGGTGTCACAGTGACATTATAAGACAATTTGTTTGACACTTCTTATAACGTCACTGTGACACAGTTCTATGGTCAGGGTTCCATTTTGCTGATAGCCTGATAGTACAGTCGAGTTTTATACACCTTAGTACCGATGAAGTTCTGCAACGAGTTGCCAGGAAACGGGAACTAATGCAGACCATCAAAAGGAGGAAAGTGGCCTATCTAGGTCATGTGCTTAGGCACTCAAGACACGAACTCCTGCAATTAATAATTATGGGCAAAGTTGCTGGAAGAAGAGCTGCCAGGCGCAGAAAGAAATCGTGGCTGCGAAACATTCGAGAATGGACTGGAATCACAAGTGCAGAGGAGCTGTTCAACCTCGCCAAAGACCGAGAGAAATATGCGGACCTGACTGCCAACCTTCACTAGTTGGAGAGGCACTATAAGAAGAAGGTGATACATTTGTCTTAGTGTCGCGAGTCACTGGGTCACATACATGGACATCAATATTAAAACATGCTGTCGGGTTTTTAAATGTTGCTTTTTGTTAGGCTGGTTTATTGTATGACTTAGCTACTTCCTTCCTACCTTAGCCTTACCTTGTACAAGGGCAGCAGGGTGTTGGAGAGCAAAGAGTGGCCGTTGATGGAGACGCGCGAGGCCAACCACTTGCCGGCCGTTTTGGACGTTATGTACGAGAAGTTTAGTCCGCCTTGGAACGGAAACGAATCCACCGGGGGCTTGTATATGTACCACCTGAGGTTGAAGGAAAATGACATTAATTACGAAATTAATTAACTTTATTTAGCAAGTAGTTTTACATCCCGTGTGGTTGCTGGGTTAGAACCCTGTATGTATGTATCATTCTAAAATGTATACAGGGTGAAGACGTAATTCAAGGTCAATGATACACATGTTCCGTCCCTCTGCTAGTCTATTCGCGTTAAGAAAATAGTGACTCATCAGTGCAACTGCAAAGTAAAGGGTATTCATTGGTGGCTTTCTAATTTACTGTGATCTAATTGGTCAAAGGGCGTGGCTGAGCCGATGAGTCACTATTTTCTAAACGTGAATAGCCTATAGGTCTCATCACTTCATGTAGTATTTATAAAAAAACGAAGAAAAAAGTGTAATAAGCGTTTTTATTAGCTACCTAACACAGATCACAGGGGTCATCCAATGATTGACTATCTATAGGAAAAACGTAGAAGTAGTTTATGTACCAAGGGGAGTAAGGCACGGATTACAGACCGAGTGTGCGGATTACAAAGCCACCAGAAACCAGACCAGACCAGAGTTTAGTAATCTGTACTTAGCCTCGAGAGATATATATCTACCTACTGCTATACTGCACTTACAACGAAATTAAATACAAAAGTAACAAAGAAACTCTCTGAAGCAAGAACCAGCATACAATCTACTTTAAAAAAAGGTCAAGTCCTATTCGGACTCACAAAATAATATGGTTGGAAAACGCAAAAGAAAATACTCATTTTGTTATAAACTTTATTTTCTATGCGATAAGGTCCATTTTCACGGGCCTAAATTTTAATACAGTTTTTTTTATTTTTGATAATTTTTCCAAAACTGTTAAGTTTGACAACTTCATTGTATTTTTCCCGTAAAATATAAGTAATTATTTTTAAATCAGGATCAGATTTTTTGGTCCTTAAACTTCGGAGATATCGGCTATAAAACAAAAAGAAGGTCACGGAATTTAAAAAATACCTATATATTTGCAATGTGCAGACTGAGCCCTTTCAAATGACACCCCGTTTGTTATAATCAAATCACTTTCATTTTTCAACCCCCATTCTGGACCCCTTTGCAAATATTTATAAAAACAGATGCGGGCAAGCAAGTTATACAACTAACTATGCCAAATAACAAGTTGATAACTTCAATTTTTTCTGAGAAAAACTGCTGTGACATACAGACAGACACCGAAGACCCACCATAATTAAGGGTATCCGTTTCTACTATTTGGTACTGAACCCTAAAACACAAATTGGGATAATAATGGAATTTCATTCGATATTACTACCCTGATAACTGTCAAGATTCTTGAGAAGGATTTATGGACGGCTTTCACGCCGTTTATAAGGGTGGTAATTAGTTATACACTTACTAAAAAAGTGCAGGAAAAAATAATAAAAATACTCATTTACCAATCCACAGGTTCGAAATCATTATCCCGGCAGCGTACATTAAGGTAATTCCACCCCTTTAAACTATTTAAACAGTAAACATGTTCAAAATATAGTACACCAAAAAAAAAGTAAAGAAAATTCATTTCGCGAGTCCTTGAGATTCACCGAATGTCATGAAACTAAATTCTTTTGTAAATGAGTCATTTTTCGAGGCAAACTCAACCATAAAGAAATATCAACAAACAATAAAACTTATCGAAAAGCAATTTACCTGCAATAGATTTGTTTTCTGTTTAGCCAAAAATGTGCAGCACATACCTACATTTCATTTTCACAGCTCATACATACCTAGACGTCAAGCAAGTGCTATATTTAAATGCACAAAGGGTTTTTTAAATGCAACAATATTAATTTTAATGCATTAGCGGTTAATAAGTGAAAACCTTTGTTAAATACTCAAGTAGGTAATCATTTTTATTAAGCTTTTCCATGTTTTTGCTGTTTACTAAGTAATTAATGTGCTACGAAATTGGCTACGAAGATAAGTAATATTTATATTTACAAACGGTAGAATTCAAGCAAATCGCAAGTGTGAAAGGCGGTATTGTAATATGTTTATGTAAAATGAAACAAACATAAATATCTTTATAAAAATCTTTATTGAACATTACAGCACTTAACATGTAATTCAAAGTTTTTAAAATTACTTACAATCCTAAAATTGGTCCTCCTGCTAAAATTGAACCCAACATTTAAATATAAAAGTAGGAACAAGTAAAGCTTCCTACTAAATGGCAGACCTTCGATCAGATATCCTTTACATAAATACATATTATCACATAAATAAATATTAACATTTAAGTTTGTACTAAATACGACATACTACGTATAAGCACAGTTAATCACTATTTATAAATATTATGACTACCTAATGGTGGGCAGACACGTGCCGATTACCACTCTTTTCTTGCATGAAAAATTATAAAATATTGCTTGTGCTTGTGATTAATTACTTTTGTGACGTAAGGATCTCACTTACGCTCGGGCACCGAACCCTCCCTCCGTGTAACCAGTCAAAACGATAACCTGCATGAGGTTTAATAGAAGTCTATACGAGTAGGTACTTCTTGTAGCTGAGCTACGATAGGTCTAATTTACATTTTGAATAATAGACATAAAGACTTATTTTATATCCTAAAATTAAGTGCAGTCTTGATTTTCCCAGGTTACTAAGGGAGTTCCACTCGGTGCTTGGAGCGACCATCATATTGACAGAATTTGGTTAAACCGGCACGTTTGTAGACAATGTACGGTGGGCCAAGAAAGTGATCAATCGTTTTTGATAAATGGTCTTGTCAAACTAAAATATAATATATTCCCCTTTGACAGGAACATATACATTTAATTTACACACATATCACATGAACCTTATGTGACGTTCAAGCAACATTCTATCGGTGGCTGTAGTTTCCATAATAGATGCAAAGTTTTCGGTTTTACTAATGCCTTGACAATAAATAAATCAACTCAGAGCTTATAATTACTTTGTTATTCGTGCAGTATAATTACTTACACATTGCATGTTTTAGATATTTACTTAAGTTTAAGTTATGTTACGAGTCAAAAACCATAACTAAATATACCTCCTTTGACACTTATTCAAAAAATACACTCGTGATTGCAGAGTTTTTTTCCTATCAAACAATATAAAATGTTCTCTGCAAAAAACACCCAAGATTAATTTTATGAGTATTTAATGTTAACATTTATTTTAGCAGTGAATTTAACTACACACGTGATTGCAGAGATCTTTTTCTATCTAACAATATTTTTCAAAGTCAAATATATTCTCACCACTAATATTATAAATGAGAAAGTTTGCATGTTCGTTACTCAATCACGCTTCAACCACTGAACGGATCGGGATGAAACTTACCACTCATATAGTTTAAGTCCTGGAATAGAACATAGGATAGTTTTTATCCCGGAAATTTTAAAAGTAAGTTCCCGAGGTAATATACTTTAAATCTACGCGGACGAAGTCGCGGGCAGAGTAGGCGTTGCTAGTCTAAAATAAATTATATGAATGAAATTATATAAAGTTTGAATATTTAATGTTAGCATTGATTTTGGCAGTTAAGTTAACAAATTACCTAAGTCTATGTTCATTTACCTACCATACGCAACATTTAGTATCAAACCGTGACCCAGTCATGGCAACGGAGCTAGTTCTGCCCTCCTAAGCTAAAACGCAGTATGTCAGATAAAAATCCTGTAGCAATATCAATCTTATTACTAAGAGAAGAGAACTGAAACTGCTTTGGTTATTGATATTGGGATACTGCTTATTTGCTTAGGAGGGCAGAGTTGCCTTGCCTTGAAACAAAAAAATGGCGGCACTCGTTCGCCTTGCCTCTGCCTCGAATCTTATATGAGCGTATTCTAATTTTGATTCTTATAAACCTATAAGGCACGCCTTTGCACCCGTCCACTTATTGAACTGTTTACTGAACCCTCTTGCAAACCACAAACTTAAAATATACTGTGTAAAGATTAACAACGAACTTATTATTATTAACATGTATCGTGACAATTTAATATTGTTATCAAACTGCGAGGCCAAATTAAAAATAATACGAAATACGTACCACGCGTGGCGACTTCGTGACGAGACAAAAAAACACGTAAAAATGGCGTTGTGTTCGTTTTCTCTCTTACTCGTGACGCTGTCATAATATTTTTTCTCTTTGAACACATTCGGCGTCTATACGCTACTGAGTTTATGTTTCATGAACAACTCCATACTGCAGGCACAACACACAAATTATCCTACTTAAGCTTATTAAGAACATGTTTGAACGGACTCAATGAGGTGAGCGAAGTTTCCCCACAGGATAGGACCTGAAGTGCAAACGGTGCCGCCGCCTCGTGATTCCTGTGGTAACTGAAAAAGAAAACGAAAAGGATTATAATAAACTTCTATGTATAATCTAACGAACGCCAAAAAAAAACTAGAAAACGGTAAACATACTTAAATACATAAAAATCAACCAAGACTCAGGAAGGAATACATGCGCTCATCACACAAATATTTGCCCATTTTGTGTTGTAAGCGGGGTCACTACCACCTAGGCTAAGGCACTTGTCCCACCGCCGTCGATAAGCGAGAAACGAGTAAAACCAGCGATCAACCATTAATACATATATGCTTCTATTTTATTGACACGGGATGAATATACTTTTCACTGTTCATCCTCGTCCTTCTTTTTGCTGGGTAAGTGTTGTCGTCATCTATTAAGCCCTACAGCCAGACAGACGAGGTGACTGCATTCAATAAACTTGTTATTTGAATACATTTTAATTTATTTACCTTCTATGTTGCATCTAACAAAAAATAAATTTAAAACGATTAAAAACAAGCATTATTAACAAAAACAATACAAAATCACCGTATGACTCGGCAGTGTTGCGTTCGACCTAAGTTAAAAATCTCATGCAGAAAATTAAAAAATATAATAAGAAGAAATACAGTAGCGAGAAAGAGGTTTTTGTCTATAGATTTGGACTTTGGACTATTTAGTTAGGTAGTTGTTTTCTTTGCAAAACTTGTGGTGTTACGGAATTTAGTTTTATTTTAAAACGCAAGGAAATTTAAAAAGTTTGGAGAAGCGGAAAACAAGTCAGTGCATTATCATTCATGTACAGTTTTTTTATCATTATCACTGATTTATTTCTTCGTAATCGAAGTGAAAAGCAGTGTGTGTGGGTCTCAAAATCCATTTTATCCTCGACTAATTATCCAACCTCGCGAGTCTTGGATAAAATGTTTTGTTTTATGCCCTTGTTGTGCAATCTACTATTGTTGGAGAGAGTTCTCGCCGGTAGTGTTCCCCGCCACCGGTCAATTATGGCTCTTTTATTGAAACGAGATCTAAATTTTTGTTCGTTTCTGAGCGACAAAACAGTATATATGCACTGAAAAAACATGAATATTCCCTGCTTTGCACCATACTATATGAACCTAACGATCGAAAGGGTAATAATTGTTACTAGTCCAAAAACATTTAAAGCTTGCGGCCAAATTTTACTGTCTTGACAGTAAATTGAAATGTGTAACTATAGCATTGTAAACAATGTAAATTAATTAAATAGTAATGTTCAATCAGTAAATTACGTGAGTGTCTTTTACTGTTTTTCAAGCACTTGATGATACTTTTCGTGATCAGTTACTCTTAACCCTACCATGTATGATTTTTTTTTTGGGGGTGTCAAAAATACATGAGGTTTTAGTGCGCGAGTAGATGACGGGAAAAATAAGGAAAAAATAAAAACAATATTTTTAGTAAAAAAAACTCAATTTTAATGGTTGTGACACATAAAGGACATTATGCATTACCTTATAGCTTAATACTAAGTAGGTACCTACACTAACACGAGATCACACAATTATAATGTTTAATTTTAATTTCGATGAAAATTAGCCAAACAATTGTTACTCTTATTTAAACAAAGCTCCACTTTGCATTTATCGCATGATATGAAAGACTTTCCGCGACATCCTGGATATTTGCAGCGTTGGCGTTTTGTGTTCCATGTTGGGAGATGATCAATTCCGTCCTGCCTAACATCACGAGTAGGAAGAATCGCTACATTTGGCTTGTCTCTCTTTGCAGCTATTAGATCTTCAGGTAAGGAAGATGAGGGTCGACCCCTTTTCTTATCAATTTGAGGACCACACATACAAAGCGATTTGCCAAATCTAATTTGAATTCTCTGAGTTTTACTCGAGTGGTCATATTTTGTGTTTGTTCTTTCACTCTTTTATACAGCAACCAACTATTAATGACCATTACGTCAAGAAGATGATAGAACAAACGCAAGTACTGTCACGGAGGTACAGTTCTGGTGAGGCATAGTTCGGACTAGATGCGTGGCTTTCTTCTAAATCACTGGACTCTTCACAGATTCTATTTATAGGCGCACGTAGTATTTCGATGTCATCCTCACTGTCTGCACCTGAAGACTCCTGACAATCATCGCTATCGGATGGTATCAGCAAGTAATCCTGGATTTCTGCATCTCGGAGACGTTTTTTCCACATGATCTTGATTATAAAACAATATTTTAAGTATAATTACCATGAACGTGAATGCATAATGTGACATATAAGGAACATTGGGAAAAAACTACATATCAAGGTAAATGCATAGTGTGACTTATCTGGAACGTTTAAAAACATCAACGTATTTGTATATAATTATCACGCAAACAACAAAGTTTACTTACGGTTCATTTATTCACAGTTTTCCACACACACTACGATTTTTTTCTGGACGCTTTCACTGTAAAAACTATTTTTTTACGCACAACGAAAAAGTTACAAACTTGTTATTCTCGACGACCTCTAAGTTTTGATTTAATCGTGCGGTTATTGTCAGTAGATCAACATCTAGCGGAAATTTGCCGAACTACGTCGTTTTAATATTCTTTGACATCTTATTGACCACCAATAGGTGTCGCTGGCTCACGTTATTTTTTTAGTACAGGCATGGCCTCCCAACTCGAACAACGTATAATTATTACTTTAATAAACTCATAGATGGCGTCACAGGTATCGAGCGAAACATTTGAATCAGTAATCGTGAAGATTGAATGATTTTTGCACATTAATAAATTCAACGTACCTTAATTACATCAAAAACATCCTTCTCTACATAAAGTAGGGTATATTTTATAAGTTTAATAAATGCAACAAATTTTATATTAACTCCATCTAACTCATAAAAAACTTATAAGCTTTCAAGCTTGCTACGCCTTATTAGGTACTGTCACTAGATGGTGCCATCACGGATCGCGAAACTACTATGCACTCACAGACCCCAAGCGTTTCGTTTTTACAAATTCTTGTTTGATGCGTAAAATCAATACTCAAAATACTTCTTTTATATTAAAAACAAAAAAACAATAGAGAAAATAATGTCTTGACGAATATAAATGAATATTACAAAATACTGTTTTGGCGGTTTCGGTGTATTAAAATGTTAGTACAAACACGGAACAAACAACGTGCTATCTTTAACCATTGAAGTATCAAAACGCGCTGACAGTTTGTGTACAAACATTTTTAAACTACACTCGGCGTCAAAAAAATCGCACCTTTTGAAATTTTGACTTCAAGCGAATAAAGCTCTTAACTTATTTATTGTACCCTACCAATATTAGTATCATTTGAAAGCACAGTTAATAAACTTTAAAATCGGGCCAAACCGACCTTGTGTGCGTCTCCCACACTGGAGGTGGACGTGGCCAGGGGTCCCTGACTGCTCATCGGTACATCACAGAGATCCTGGAGAACCACGTGGTCCCGTATGCTGGTTTTGTCGGGCCTGAATTCACATTCATGCACGACAACGCCCGCTCTCATACGGCGTTGATTGTTCGGGACTACCTGGATCAGGTTGGGATCCCCGTGATGCAGTGGCCAGCGAGGTCCTGACCTGAACCCGCGGTGCGGTCTCGTGATACTGCCCCTGCCACCCTTGAACAGCTTCGGGACGCCGTCGTCGAGGAGTGGAGTGACATTCCTCAAGAACGCATCGTGACGTTGGTGAGGTCAATGAAGGATCGCATGGAGGCTGTAATTAGGGCTAGGGGAGGTAACACTAGGTTTTAAGTTTAGTTTTAAGAATTTGTTTTACTGTATTTTTTAATTTTGTTATGTTTTTAGATTGTGTAATTTTGGCGTGAATAAATGTTTTTCCTCTTTTCATGAAAAACGTTTTTTTTAAGCTTAGTAATCATTATCACATTTTACTAAATTAAAGGATTCAATAACCTTTAAAATGAGGCCCCACACTCATACCTTATCTTAGATTTAATAGGGTTTATAGCTGCTTGAAGTCAACATACCAAAAGGTGCGATTTTTTTGACGCCGAGTGTAATAACTTTGTTTCGTTGGATTCGGATAAAGTTGAAGTTGAAGGCGATATTTCCTTTTTATGTAAATACGCACGCTTAAATACGCTCACCAAACTATTTTTAACTTATTCTTAATTCTCATGTAAGTGAATTGTAAAATTCTTATGAGAAAATAAATTCTTTAAACCTAATAAACCAGTTATTTTTACCTATTGCTTTTATTTATTGTCAGCAAAAAACGTCCCAAACATGTCATTAAAACTTTCCTATTTTGTCCTGGACATCATTAATCAGGGCAGATGTTCCTATGAATTAATAAAACGCTACCACAATGTCACCGGTAGGATTATAGCCATTCATTACATATTAATTTAAGTCAATAATTTTCTTGACGTCTCATTCTTGAAGTCAATGCCATCTGGTGATACGTTACTAAAACTATTAGATAGGCTGCCAGCATCCAGTGGTGGCTCAGATACGGCATCTACTGGTGTAACTACGGGACTAAAATTGCCTACCGAATTGCCTACATTAGGACGTCACGCTTTTGCTGTATGAGATTGGGTATCTGTACTTGTATTCTGTTATCTGTGGTACAGGCTATTAAATTGGTTGTGACTGTTCAGGCACCAGATGCACTGTAGGGTTAAGAGTTTTTTCCTTTAGTCTGTCTCTATAGTTATTTTTTCAGTGAGCTAATCGCTTCCCCGTCGGCGGTGGAACAAGTACCTTAAAACGTCGTCGACAGCTTTAATGTAACTTACTGCTCTGTTGATGTCCCCTACGCAGACCCAGTAGTCTGCCACCTTCGTGTCCTGGCTGTTGTGCATCTTGTGGGCCACCGCGACGGCCCATTTGGAGTGGTCGTTATGCGAGGTGAATGACATCTTTGCTATGGGGAATTTCAGACGTTCTATGTTTCGGACTCTGCAATGCACAAATTACAATATAAGCTTCTCAATTAAAGTGTGTCCACAGGCCCTAGTTTAAAACTAATGAGTAATTTGTATGTCGAAATAAGATGAAACAAGACAATTTAATTTTGTTAGAAAGCCACGCACGCCTTTTTTTGGGGTGTATTAAGATTGTAGAGGGCCAAAAGGTTTAAAGGCTCGCTAGCGCTCTACTTAATGTAGGACCATTGACTCTAACAAAAATTAGCGCTTTAAAGCTTAATATTTCATAAACGGATACCTTAATCAAAAAAATGTTTTTAGGGTAGACGAAAAAAAAAAATACATCCCCAGGTCACGTGTAAGGGAAATATATTTTTCAAGATTTTATTTTTACCACGTTGTTGGCGTACTAATATGTATATTTATGCCGAATTACAGCTTTCTAGTACTAAAGTCTCTGAGCTAGGCTGCGGACGGGCGGACGGACATGGCGAAACTATAAGGGTTTCTAGTTTGACTACGAAACCCTAAAAAGTAGCTGCCATGAACGAGCGATCTTTCTTAATCTTTACTAAAGGTGCTAAAGGTGACACTTACTGGAAGTTCCTATTGCACTCCGAGTCCAAGGTCCCGGGCCCGTTGGTCCAGGACTCGACCAGGAGGTCGGACTGCAGCACCTCGGCCACCAGCCCGCTGTAGAGGTCGTCGTTGAACATGGCGCTCTTGGCGAACGAGAGGAACTTGCGGCCGACCAGCGTCTCGAAGCTCTCTATGTGATACCTGAAAAAGAAAGATCTTATGAACCTAGTATACCTAATAGGCCAGAGGACAAATTTGTTTACGCTGCCAATCAGTTCGTTTTATTTTGGATGTCCCAGAACTTGACCTAAATATTAAGGGATAAGGAAGCCCTTACATTACCGGTCTTCCGGTCTAGAATATAGTTTGAATTTTTCACCATTTTAATTAGTTTAGGGGTTATTAAGGTTTTAATGATACAAATAAAGATCGCTACCTTTGCCTCCTTTGGCTTAAAATAGTTAATTATTTTAAAATTCATTAATTTGTTGATGGAGGTATTTAGGGACGTCTGCTGAGTGACATTATGATGAATGTGGTGAATATGGTAGAAGATGATCATCCTCAATTCAGCAATTTATACGATAACCACGTCTAACTCTAACGAGGGACTTTTGTTTTAGTCGTTCTATTGATAACTGTTAGAGTTTCGGTGGCCTATTAGCTTCGGGCCGTATTTATTAACGCATCTTGGCTGAGATGCCTGTCACAAGATATTTCAAAATAAACTTCAAGTCATAGAAACCTGCCATTTTTGACGCATCTTGAGACGAGGATTAAAGTCGAGATCGAGTTCGTCGAGTTTCGAGTGCCGACTCAGTATCATACATACATAAGGATTGCTTTCTTTTTCGTCTGTATTCCTGATTCGAAATATTCTCGATTTGACACAGCGGAACTACAGAGTTATACTACCTACTGCCTTTGACTGTATGCATAATAAAAATAAAAATAAAATAGAAAAAGAAAATTATTATTTCGATGAAGTAAAATAAAATGAAACAGAAAATCTAAACATGAAACATAGTTTTATTTGTAATACTACATTTTATAACTACTTAACTCATAAAAATATGTATTAGTATAGATTGACTTATCTCGAAAACAGAATGTGTCCAAACAAAAATAATTATGTTGAAAACGGAAAGCGCGTAAAAAGAGGATATTTACACAAAAGATATTATGGTTGGTGTGACAAAGTAGGTTTCTTTAAAAACACAAGTATCAATTACCAACGTCACGTTATTCCGGTGTTTGGTCCGCCGACAAATATAATAATAACAGTTGATGCTACATGGATGTTTATTGTTTGACCTATTTGCAATGCAAGGCCGTGCAGTGACTCAATCATACCTACGAGATTGTTATAAGTTATAATCGGATAGTTTGTAATCGGATTGACAATAAATTAGGTCACACTTTGGTTATTAGTCAACATGAACATATTCAAGAGCTCTTCAATTGTCCTGATTATTCTCCGTCGTAATTAATCGTTGGTCTTACTTATCCTATAGGGATATTTAGCGTCCAAATTATACAATAGAAGGGGAAGTGGGGCGGATTGGTACGGAAAAAAAACAATCTTATAATTTGGGCAGTAAAAATGATAAAACTATAGCAATATCAGGTTTGACTTAGCCATCCGTTTTACTGTTAGAAAAGATAAAGAAAAATAAGTAAAAAATTGCATTTTTATGATTGTTGTCCACCTTTACCTTTTAAGTAGATTGTAGACAAAATATTGTATTGAAAAAATGTTTTTTTTTTTATATTCATAGAGATCTCCGGTATTTATTTAAATGAACCTGAACATGTATGAAATATTAGTCTTAAGAAACCCTAATGTACTTTTAGACACTTAAACAATACAGTCGAAAATTATTTACGAAATATTAAAAAAAAAAATTAATACCAGTAATACCAGTTTTAAAATTACCGTGCAATCCTAACAACGAAATTAAGTAAGTAACTTAATATTGGGAATTTTAAATCTCCAATAAAAAGATAAACACAGCAACAATGAACTCGAGGAGAATATTTTTAGTTTGTTACCACTCAAAACACTTTCTTACTCATAAAATGCTAAAAAAACAAAAACCTAGCGATGCTTTTACAACTGTCAAGACCGCTTATTTATAGTGATGTTTTAATAATATTTCGACATTGTTATCATGTATTTTTAAGGAAATAGTGCTGGTGTATTGTTGTGCCTCTTGCATCAATCTAGCCCACTTCCCCCTCCTACTTTTGTTTCAGGCTACAAGCCATCATTACAAATAACTTACAACCATCATACTAATATTATTATTAATGCTAAAGTAACTCTGCCTGTCGTCGGTCTGTCTGTTAAGCTTTCACGGCTAAACCCATGAACAGATTAGATACATTTTGGATGAAGATTCTAATGAAGATAGCTGGAGCCCCGGGGCGGGACACTTTTTATCCCGATAAATTGGACGGTTCCGAGGGAATCGCGATCAACGAATTCTACGCGGGCGAAGTTTGCGGCCAAATGTACAGCTACTTGTGAGTTCGACCGTACATACTTACATAGTAAATAAAACTTAAAACTGACACATCACTTCTTCTTCTTTTGCCCCCGCGGCGACTTGAACAGCTACTACCGCGGGGATATGGCGTTTCCACGTTAAGTGATTTCGCCAGTGTCAAGTATATATAAGTATATATCAATATAGCAATAAAACAATCCAATCTTCTCTAGGAAGATTGGGGGCAACGTTGTACGGTGATTTGTAGGTCAGAGGTCAAGATAGTTTTAACCTCTGCACCACTGCGAGTCCACTTGAAACGAGAAGAAAGATGCCAGATACACGAAATAAGTCCAAGTCTTCAATCACTGTGCGACACAAAGGCATAAAAAGTACAAATCACTATCAGAAAAGAACTTTGAACACCTAATTACCCAAAAATTAAAGTCTAAAACAAATTACACGTCCGCCATCTTTTAATGTTGCAAATGGCCCGACACATCACTTATTCAATTGTGGTAAAGAGACATGACCTGGGGTTGTATCTTTTTGCGTGCAGCTTTTGATGAAAAGTGATATCTAAGAGGCGTCAGCTAATTTTACGTTTTCTGAAATTGAATTTGAAGGAAATATATCGTTGGTCTAGCTAGACCTCGTCTATGCAAACTGGTAAACTTTTCAGGTGAGTCAAAAAACTGCTCAGTTACTTACAAGTTCCTACCTTAACCAAGTTGTTCGTTATAAATTATAATATTTCTAGATGTCACTTCTAGTTGTACCTATTTTGCCGTCAAAATGTATTGAAAATGCAGGAGACTTTTACAAGTTAACACCGGAAAGACTATTTGAGACTTTCTGCATCATTTTACCAAAAAAAAATTATTAAGTAGGTTACGAGGTGTCACATCTAGACCGACGATAATATGTAAAAACACGTTAACCCTTTACTTACAATAACCCTGGTCATTTAAAGAGTCCGTACAGGGGTCCCCATACAAAATCGGCTTGTTTTAACGTTTTTAGGGTCCCGTACCACAAAAGGAAAAAATTGAGCCCTTATAGGATCACTTTGTTGTCCGTCCGTCCGTCTGTCTGTCAAGACCCTTTATTTCGGGAACGCGTGGAGTTATCGAGTTGAAATTAAAACTGAAAAAATCAAACTTCTAAGTTAACGTAGCAAAAGATACGGCCCTTTATGCCGATAAAACGTATATTTCGACACTCTCAAGGGAATCAACATTCATAGGGTATTTTCCGTTTACCTAGAACTATGAAATTTGGCAAGTAAAAGAGTCTTATACTATAAGTATATCAACTAAAATCACAAAAAAAAACAGGGTCTTTATGTGAGTAACTACAAATTTGTACGGATCCCTAAGTACGGTCCGGTTTTTTGTTTTTGTTTTGTTCTATCGTAAAAACGGTAATACATACAAGTGTTATTAAGGGAAGTGAGACCCTAGAGAAAACCCGCCAATACTTAAAACCGGCCAAGCGTGATTCATACGGTGTGGAACCCTCGGTAAACGAGTCCGACAACTGATATTTTATTTAAACACCACAGAATATAAAGGACATTAACTTACCATGGGGACGCGTCGATAGTCTTGTTATGTATAACCTCCAACAAGTTTGGCAGTTCATTTTCACACTCCTGCGGGATATGGCTGTGCAGTATGAGTGGCTCGTTGTATTTGAGCTGTGTAGCTATTTGGTTCAATGTGGACGTTTGCACAGACAGACAGAGCATCGACTGACCATACTTCATGCCGGTGACTGGGTAATCATAGTTGGAGGCATTCATTCCGTTTACTGGGGATTTAAATGGACGACATTAATGGTTAATACAATTGACATTAGTGACAGTGCCGGCAAAATAGGGAAACATAGGGGCAATTGGCAGTTTGATATTTATTGGTAGTAACGTAATTGGTATTTAAAAAAGGACAGTCACAAATTACAAGAACGTTACTATTCATGTTTTTAAATTTTTATTTCAATAATTTCACTTAAACATTCATATTTTGTGTTGTATGAAAATATACACACGCGTTTGTTTGGTTGTTTGTTTAATCCTCTTTTTTTCAATTGCAGAAGCAACATTATGAATATGTTTTTATTTTTATTTTAGTATTCCTAATATCCATAACATTATAAATGCGAATGTGAATATGTATGTTTGCTATCAGATTCCCAATAACACTAACGGTATTTCGTGATTTGAAAAGCCGCTTTTGTGTTTTGTACATTTCATTGTTTTACAAAGGTACCATTTATACTGTTCAGACTTAAAATAAATAAAATTGTTCCAATTAGCCACGTACTCGCCTATTTTGGCACTGGCGACAATTCACTGCCCTGAGATAACGAGGTCTAGTCATGTGAGTCGATTGAACAACTCATTGACAACAGAATCTTACTGGACTATTCAAAGGGTTAAAAAAACGAATTCTGGGTTAGACAGACCTTAAGAAGTCACTTTTAACTGTATTGTGTATGTGCATAACAAGGCCTCTGGTCGAAAGTATGAAAATTCCATTTACTTAAACAATATCATGGAATGTTGATTTATGACCTTTGACAAATTCATACATACATACATACATACCTTCACGCCTGTAATCCCAGAGTGGGGAAGGCAGAGCTACAGAATTACCTACAACTTTAAAAACTTGTTGATAATTCTGTAACCACATTTTGCAAATAATTCAAATTCAAATTTATTTATTTTGTCAGAATACAGTGAATAAGTACATGGTCTGAATTATAATAATTATTGCACTTGTATTCAGTATGCAAGCAAGGATACAAATATTGGTTTTAATCATATTGCTAATTAAATGGTTACTAATAGTAAAAAAGTTTAGTAAATTGTAGTGGGTAGTGGTGGTACATACTTCATCAATTTTACATACTTAATTTTTTAGTCAGTTTTTCTTTATTTTGACATTAAATGTAATAAGTGATAATATTGCAAGAAAAAAAATAGAATATGCCTTTAGAAGGTGGTAATAATATTTCTTTTGATTATGAGTTTACATACATACAAAATGATTCCCAAGTTCTGTTTTTAATAATTAAGAATGCCAAATCACAAAAATCTACTATGCATAGCATATTGTATTATGTGGTAATAAATTAAAATTATGAATACATTGGGTTGGTCCATGGCTTTCTAACAAAGCAGACTAAATATGTGTTTTTATGGTACTGCACATGCAAATACTCACTGTCAGGGAGCGGGGGGAATCGTGGAACAGAATGCACCAACCAGAGGGCAGTGAACTTGTCTCCTAAGATAACTCCTTTGGTGTGCCCATTCTCAACCCTGTTCTTCATGAATTTTGAGTGCATTTTGCACATCTCAGCAAGGTCATAATCGTCATAGTACTTGTCTCCAAGCTTGAACTTCTTGTACTTCTTCACACCGGGAGCACCATGCTTAATCTGGCCTGTGGATATTATAAGTAATATTTAAAGCTAACTATAGACTCATTCCTATTTGAGTTGGGTTACCTATAAATATATATTTTTTAAAACCACTTAGAAAAATGAATGAATGAATGTATGATATTTATTGTCCAAAGTAAGTCACAGTACCTATACATTGCATGTCATGTCAATGTACAAGAAATTACATTGGAAACATAAAAAATATACACAAAATGTAATATATTAAAAAATATAAGTAAGAATTCAGGATAACAATAATAACAATAAAAATACAGACCTAAGGAGTTATCATTATCACTGTAAAGGATTGTCTTAAAAATCCGGTAGCTCTGCCTAACCCACTCTGAGAATGAAGGCGTGAGTGTATGTATGTATGTATAATGTAATAAGTTAATAAGTCAAAACATCAGAAATAATAAAAACAGCAATACATATTCTTTCACAACATTTAAAATATTTTATGTAATGTTTTGTAATCGTGTTTACCTCTTTTACGTTTTGAGTACATATCAGCAACATTTTGCAAGATATCTGGCTGATGTTCTGCTGCTGGAGGTTGGTCGTTGTAAACAACGGAGATTATATTCTTGGACTGAAAATTGTTTTTTTTTTAAATAAGAGAAATAACAATTATAAAAATGTTAAAATAATAAACAAAATTGTTTAAAAAGTATAATATGCAAAAGCAGTTACAGATCCATATGTAAGCATATTCAGATATGAAGAGATAATAAAATAAATTACCATTCATATTTCATTCATCGCTTTAGTATGACTGAATATGTTAAAACCAAAGTAGATATGTAACATGCAATAGTTTGTCATGGTTTTTGGTTTAACTTATTGTTAGTGTAAAATTTACAGTCAGAGTTAAATTAATTACCTGATACAATGGCTGTAATGTTCTGCCTATCATAGACCGTGGGTCAGCAATAGAGAGATCTGACATAATCCATCCTCCCCTTAACTTGGACGGAGTAAGGTGCATGTATGCTACCCCCCGGCGCACAAGGGGATTGAGGTGGTTTTTCTCCCTCGGTAACTTGTACACGTAAAACCTTAAATGTTAATTCAATTGTAAAAAAACCTACACAATAATAGGCTCTATTAGGCTCAGACAATTTTAATTAGAGAATAAATGTACCTTATGATATGTTGGTAATTAAGATTAGTTTTAAAAAATAAAAAATAAAAAGTTATCTAAATAAGCCATGAGGCATTAATAAGTTCTGCAACTTCTGCATAATAGGCAGTTAATTAATGCAACAGAATAACTCTAATACGTGAGTCATTAAACCGCTCACTTATGTAGCAGCAGTAAACAAAGGATTATTTCTACTAAAAACAAATGAATGTTAAAAACTTGCTACATTTAATTAAACGCCGGTTTAAATAAAGAAAACACTTACCAATCAACCGGTTCGCCTCTTTCATTCCTACATTGAGGTGTTAAACAAACGCAGCTCGCCACAAATAAAATAAACACGAATAAACTCACGGACCGACACATCGCGACGCGACTTTGTTGCACTAGAACCAGATTCAAATTAATAAGAGAATCAGGATGTTTGTGCTGCAGTAGTTCATGACGTCATCAAAATTTTGATTATAACATCATAACAATTCGTCATGTTTATACAACAACCGAACTATTGTTTCCTTTCGGTTTCAATTAAATTTTGGTCATTCTGTCATGCTTTGTTTATGTTGTCAATGTTGCTAATGTTGCTATTGTCTAGGATCATATTTGAAGAAGTAGAATGCAAGCGGCAAATCATGTAACAGTTGTGAGTAGGTTATCATTATCAGACGAGTTTGACCCCGCAGATGCTGCAGAGTAAGGATCTGATCTGCTTGTCGCCATTCCGAAATTTGAACCGGAAGTACCGTATACCGGAAAAAGTGCAGCCCATACAAAACTTTTCGTCGTGCATTTAGTAAATCGTTATTCCAGTACCTCAAAAAAGGCCCAATTATTATGGTTTTTTGATATGTTGTAAAGGACCACATAGGCATGGTAATGGTAACCCAAATTTTTTGTCCTATCTTTCTCCGCCATCTTGGAAAAACTGTCACTATTTTCGATTTTGTTTTTAAAATATCGTTAAAGTTCATTCTAGTTAATCATGGTTCTTCAATAATGTTGCTAAAACTTTTGGGTTCAAAGATTTTTTCCAGGACCCCAGCGGACGAAGATATTGAATCTTCTATGGGGAGCATTACGTTTTAGTACATTTTAGCGCAAATTGTAGTTAGACAATGTTATAGATCACCAAATTTGCTATAACTGATGGATTGAAATGTTATTTCCACGATTTCTAGGAACGAAGATATGGAATCATCTATGGAGAGCTACAGTCGTAATATTCGTAAATTTCCACCTACTCCACTTTTCGTCACATATTTACGTTTTAGTGTAGTTTAGCGCAAGCTGTACTTAAGAAATAGGTATTGTTATGATAACTCTGATAACAGTGATAACTTGTCACCCCCACTGTTACATGTTTTGCCGCATTGCATTTAGAGACGCGTTTTCCAGTTTTGGACCTAGTCTATATACTTTACACGCCATTGTGTCGGTCCGGACTCGGTACAAGACTTTGTAATTTCTATCAGACTTGGTATGATTCAATAAAAGTAAAAATAACAAAAAAACATGTTTTATTGAAAATATATCATTTAGGCAGTTACACTGTTGTGTATACAAATAACAAGTGGAAATGGATAAAATGAAATGCTCGATAAATGACGATAACATATTTTTTATAAATGGAAGACATTTCGATAATTTTCGCTTACATCTAGTTATACAAAAATAAATAAAAAAATATATAAAATTTACGAAATACTTTTACTCATTTACTGTTGGGTGGGCATAGAAACGGAGGCTTTAGTGTGAGAGACATCGCTCTGCCTCCAGTAGGATACAACAGTCTTAAGTTCAGTGTAAAAATCGAGACCTTGCTTGCCGCAGAAGTGGTTAGTGCCGAGGAAGCTGCCGCGAGTTCCGGTGAATGAGAACATGGATAGAGGTACGGGAATGGGCACGTTCACGCCAACTTGGCCTACGTCAATTTCTGAAGAGAATTTGCGTGCGGTCGCTCCGTTAGTGGTAAATATAGCTGTGCCGTTTCCGTAGGGGTTGCTGTTGATCATCTGGATGGCGTCTTCTAGGGTGTCGACGAATAGACAGACCAGAACCGGCCCGAAGATCTCTTCCTTGTAGCATTCCATGCTGGGTAGCACGTCGGTGAGGATGGTGGGGCCGACGAAGTTGCCCTTTTCAAAGCCTTTGACTTTCACGCTGCGCCCGTCGAGAACCAGTTTAGCGCCTTCCTTAACTCCTGTTTACGATAAAAGACGCAATTAAAGCCAAAACATACTACCTATTTTTTAAGAATTTAACTTAGTTTTATTTGACAACAACTTACATAAATTGGACACAAATTACATACCTTCACGCCTGTAATCCCAGAGTGGGGTAGGCAGAGCTACAGAATTACAACTTCAAAAAGTTGTTCACAATTCAGTAACAACTTTATAGATCATAATTCCTTACCGGATTCAACGAGCTTGAGGATCCTGTTCTTGGCACTGGGGGAGATGACTGGCCCTACATCAGTTCCGGGTACGTGTCCGGCGTTCACCTTCAGGGCTTGCGCTCGCTGCACCAGCTCTGGGATCCATTCCTTAGCCTCACCTGGAAATTGAAAGTCGTTCAGATTCTGCGTTATGAATATGATGCAAAAAAAAACAACTCCGTACTAATGCCGTCTCCCAACCTTCGCTAGTTGAAGAGTGACATCAAGAAGAACTATATATTTTGTACTGCATATAAGTGTTCCACTACCCAACTCTCTCTGTCCTTAGAAGATCAACACTGACCAGTCCAGCAGTTTTAAAATGCATCTGTTACTTAGCTACATTCAGGTTAACCTGCCAGTAGAAGAAACAGTGGAAGGTTGCCCTTCATCAGCCATAGACAGAAGCTCTTCCAGGCGTTTTCGGCGATAGTGAAAAAACGTGATTTAATGTAGTACTGACCGACGAAGACAGCGGTACTCAGCGCCATGCAGCGCTGGCCGGCCGCTCCGAAGGCAGCGCCAGCCAGCTGGTTGAGCGTGTGCTCCTTGTTAGCATCCGGCATTATCACACCGTGGTTCTTGGCGCCCATGTTGCTTTGCACGCGCTTGCCTGTCAAACGGAACTTTAAATTAAAAAAATACATCAAAAATGTTGTTTTTGGAAACAAGGAAATAAGACGACCTAGCTTTCCCTCAAATAAATAAATATAGTAGATTGTAAAACAAGGGCATAAAACAAACCATTTTTACCAAGACTTGACTTGACTTCTTTAAGAATTATCTTCTTTAAGTCACTTAATTAAGTCTAGGATAAATGGGTTTTAAGACCGAGTTATACACTCTGCTTTTCACATCGATTATGAGGATATAAAAGTGATAATGTAAAAAAACTTACATGAATGAGAATGTATTGACTTGTCTGTCGACTTTAAAATTTAAATAAAAAACTTGGATTTAGGCGGCAATGTCTGTTCTACAAGTTTTTTCTTGTATGTCTATCTCGTATCGGGATACTTTAATGACATGCAATACTTTAATGTTAACATTAAAGTACAACCACAGATACAGGTTTCTTAATATAGGCCATTTGCTTATAGTTTCTGAACATATTTTAGGAAAGTTATGATATAGATATAGATAAAAATAATAATATAATCACCATTAGCAGAGGCGCGGGAGTAGATGTGTTTCCCCGCGGCGTCTCCGCCCACGAACGACACCGCCTTGATGTCGGGCTCGTCGCAGAGGAAGTTCACCGCGTCGTGCGTGCCGTGTATCACCTGCCGGCCGGGAACTCATGTTCAATCTTACAATGTAGCGCTAGACAAGTTGCCGTCGAATACAAACGCTAGCGTTTGGTGATCACTGTCGCTTTGCGTTGTCATAGAAAAATGTATGGAATTGACGTAAGTCACGTGATATATCACTCGTTACAAATCGCTCATCCAATAGAATAACGACATAATTGCATTTTTAGCATGCATGTTATGTCATTGTTCCACGCTATAGACCTGACCTTTAGAACACTTATGACGGTAAAATCTCAAAACCCGATTTTTTGCAATTATGTCATTATTCTATTGGATGAGCGAAATGTCATTTTTCATTTTTGACAACGCATGTCGCATGAAATGAATAATTCATAATATTGTATAGAATTGTGGTTGAAATTTAATTTATCATCATTTATAAGTTTCATAATAACATAACTCATATCTGTCAAAGTAAATACAAAATCTGGAATTTTAATTTTAAAAACGGCATACTCAAAAATATTGTCTTGCCCGACTGATCCGGCGGCAGCGGTGGGCGGCGAGCGGCGAGATCAAATACATAGAGATGTATTTACCGTGACATTGCCTCGCACAGCGGTAAGGCGTTTTCAAAATCATTTGTTTGCTATAATACCATGTTTATAGCGAATAAATGTTCAAAAATGAATAAGGTGAGTAAGTATGTCCACCCGCCGCTCCGAGGAATCGAGGGTTGGGAAGAAGACGGGTGTGCGCCGCGCCCGCCCATCGCAACGTATCCCGCCTCTCCCAGTACGAGACTCGGCCATACCGCTTTAGTTGGCTATATCACTAAGAGGCCACATTTATGATAAAATCGGCAGTGTTCAGTGACCTGGATATCTATAGCAATAACGCCTATGTGTGTGTTCTGTGGATACATTAAACTTGATCATATTTCCTTGAGTCTGTTAAACGTGAAAACTCGATTAGAAACGAAATTCTCGATAATTTTATTTTTCAATCATGCTTACTATTTTGCATGTTATTATCTTCGAGACCTTAGAAAACTAAGAGAAACCAATGATGTTTCTTAAACAATTAAAACATTTATTAATAAACGCTATTATAACATTTATAACCTGTGTTTTTTTTAACGATAAGTAGCACTTAATTAAAATTTTATGAACCCTAGTCCTAGTTGATAAATCATTATTATTGTTAACGTAAATGTGGAATACAGAATATTTTATCTTGGAATCTTATGCTAGAGTCATTTAGTATTAAGTTATCTGAATTAAAATACCTAGTTAACCCTTTAAAATTGCTGTGCCCTTGCAGGGCGTCACATGGATACCTATTGTTTATTTTCCACCTCATATATGTCATGTCATAATGTGATATGCAATAAAGATTTTGATTTGATTGGATTTGATTTGATTTGATTTGACCCTACGGTTTTTAAAGATGATTTTTTATTTTATAGTTGAGGAATGAGGACTTATTACTTCTTAATCCTGGTAAAGCATTTTTTAAATAAATTTTGCGATTTAAAAAATAAACAGCAATTATTATAATTTGGCGCTGTGATCAAGACGCGCCGCGCAAACTATCTCTACGAAACTATTTGTATTTGACTAAATCTCTCTCTCTAATCTGATCTAAATCTCTACGAAACTATTTGGTTTTTCTCGAGATTCGTCGGAGCTTCCGCGCGAACTATAGTTAGATATGATTCACAGATTCGTGAGAATTTACCACTTATATACAAAAGAACAATGGGCGGAATTAACTGACCGATTGTTGTAATGTTATTATAATTCAATGTAATCTAACAAATAACATTGTGATACGTTACGTATAAAGTCAGCTCGGACAAAGTTACAAAGGTCAGTAAGCAAGTCTTCCTGTGGCATAGGTTGCGCGAGTGTGGTGCGGATGTTGTGCAGAACACACAAAACAATAAAATAATTTAATAGATCGGATAGACTTGAACTGAACCCAACGGGGGATCCACCATTTTCAAAAAGTATTAATCGTATATTATTCTTATATTTTATCACGCGTAATTCCATAAATTATCTTTAAGAATTACTTATTGTGACTTTTTTAGTTACCATAAATATAACGATAATGAGTCGGGATCGGACTATGTAGTGCTTATAAATCTAAACTGGACGCATGTTCATTCACGCGTGAGTGAGATGGGAATACGTGAAGATGCATCAAGTTTAGTTTAAATAACATAAATTATATTTAAGAAGAATGATTTGATTATTGAATTTACTAATTGCCGCTCGTCGAGTCTAATCATGACCAAGAAGGGAAATCTCTTTAGACTGCCCTCATATCTATTTATATTTTTTTTATTGTTTTCTAGTAAACTAAAGTACTGTCTTGAAATCGAAATATGTTTTTGTTGTTGTACCAATGAATACACAATGTACAGTATACATGGCAAAGTTTAATTATTTATTTATTTTATTAATTATAGTAAATCAAACGAACTTTTACAAATTATTAAAAACTGCACCGTTAAACCACAGTTTGGTTTGGTTTGTAATGAGCTGAGCCGATCCGGTGCCGAGCGGTTATGTGTGTGTCCACCTTAAATCTACGATTCCTCTCCTGATTTTACACGTTAATCATTATCCATCAGGTGACCCCCTGGCACGTTTGCCTCTAGCATAAAAAAGCCCTGCCCTGCTAAGCCAAATAGCAGCATCTCAAATTAAACTCCTGAGGCAATCACAACCTTATTACTAAGATACGAGGATTGAATCCTCAATCATTGGATACTAACGTTAACAACGCCAGGGGGCGCGCCGGCTTCCTGAAGCAGTTCCATCATCATGACGGTGGCTCCGGGGTCCTGCTCCGATGGCTTGATGAGGCAAGTGTTGCCAGTCACGAGCGCCGGGGGGAACATCCACAGCGGAATCATCACCGGGAAGTTGAAGGCAGCCACTCCTGAACAATTGGATATTTGAATAATTTAAGATATTTTTTTTTATGACATTAAAAGCACATTACATTGATATTTCCTTTAGATTCTACTGTATGATCATAAAAATCTATGATAAAGTTGAAATTTTCAAAATCCGCGCTAGAATCAATCGTATGTGGTAACTTGCGTGTGACGTCGCCAGTAAGTAACCAAGTAACAAAGCACCATATGCGGATCTGCCAACCTTCAATAGTAGGCACTAATTATTATTATTTATTATTATTTCATTTATTTCGAACAACAATGATTCATTTAAAATACAATTGATAAATTAAATTAAATTATAAATTAACTAGGCTAGAATTAAATTACACATGGAACATAATGTCAGTTAAATTTATAAATAATGTTAGCAACTAAAATGTATGGCACTGCAGTGGTTGAGATAACCCCACCCAGCCTGCCCGCAACCACAGCCAGGCTGGTGGTCGGGCCGCGCGCGCCGGCAAACATGGCCGACGCACTGCAGTGGCGGGGCCGCCCCATCAACACCCTGAACGCATTATTATATTGCACGCGCAGTGCGCTATAGCTTTTTTTCGTGTAGTTCACCCCCAGATTGCTCGTATAGAAAGACGTGCAGTAAGCGCGAAACAGAGCGACTTTCACCTCATCCGAACTACGAGCGAACCTGCGAGCAATCATATTGGCCCTCACAGCCAGCGCCCTGCGCTCTCTTTCTATGTCTGCGTTGTCCTTGAGGTCAGAGGTGATCAAACGCCCCAAGTATTTGAACTGCTCAACCACTCTAAGTGGATTTCCATTTAACTTAATGCAAGGAACCGAAAAAAGATGTTTCGCTCCAACGCCAAGGACCATCATTTCGCTCTTGGTGCTGTTATATTTCAGGCCGTGTGTGCCAGCGTACCTCTCACAGATCGCTATAAGTTTGGCCAGACCACAAGGCGATGCACTCAACAGCACCATATCGTCCACGTAACTAATGTTGTTGACACAGATTCCACCCACATGGCATCCGACATGCGTGCTGCTGAGTTCACCGACCAAGTCATTGACGTATAAATTGAACAGCTTCGGCGAGGTCAAACCCCCCTGCCTGACCCCACACTCCAACCCATTGGTTCCGATAAAGCACCCGACCATCTTACGCTGTTGACCTGACCCTTATACCAGTTTTTAAATAATGCGATGAACTCTTGTAGTACCTTCATATCATTTAGTTTTTTCCACAGAATATCATAGCGGACCAGATCAAAAGCCTTCGACAGGTCTAGAAAACAGGCATAAACGGGCGTATCTCTGTCGACATAATACTATAAGAAAATAATTAGTCTTACCTCCGACAACACCGAGGGGCACCTTGTAGTTGTGGGTGTCCATGTCCTTGGCGATGTTCTGGATGCAGTCACCCAGCTGCAGCGACGTGATGCTGCAGCAGTGTTCCACCGATTCTGTGTCAAGATAACAACACTATCAATAATCCATGCATGGCATGGAGGAGGCAGACAAGTAAACATTTTCTAACCATGATCAAACACATATTGGTTAGACTACGAGGATTTATTCTGCTCTCCGGCTCTTTTAGCAAACTCGATTGTCTGAGGCCTAGAATGAGCCTTATTTCAAAGGATATGAAGGTAGAACATCGTTAAATTTTGCATGGTAACAAAAGTGACTCAGCCACCCATACCCATACCCATTTGGTATAAGTAGGTATTTCATTAAAATCACTATGGCTAGGACCCCTCACGTATAAAAAACCGGCCAAGTGCGAGTCGCAATCGCGCACGAAGAGGAAGGGTTATAAAAAGTCACGTTTGTTGTATGGGAGCCCCACTCAAATATTTATTTTATTCTGTTTTTAGTATTTTTTGTTACAGCGGCAAGCATCTGTACATCAACTGTCTAGCTATCACGGTTCGTGAAATACAGCCTGGTGACAGACAGACGGACAGACAGACGAACAGACGGACAGGCGGACAGCGGAGTCTTAGTATTCAGGTACGGAACCCTAAAAAACAGCGGTGCTTTGAAAACAATAGCGCAACGTTACTTTATTGTACGATTTTTGAGGTAGCCCGATCTGCCTAAAATCCCGATTTTCGAACAAAGCCATTATATTAGTATTGAAAACCACAAAAATCTCAAGTATAAAATGAAAACAACTACAATAATTCATTAGAAAAATGGCTTTATTATCTAGTACCTAGTACAGACAGTTCACTATAGTTAAAAGCTCAGTCAGCTTCATCAAATGCTTTCTAAATGTCTACAGTATTCAGTAGTACAGCCGACGTCGCCACGGTTGAGGAGGTATTCCGTTTGGCTGGAGATACTTAACATTGGACAGGAATTTGAAGAAGAACTAAGGATGAAACTTACGTATGCCACGAAGAACATCGCCTTCGGCGTCCGCGATGGTCTTGCCTTGCTCTTCTGTGATTTTTGCTGCCAATTTGCTTTGATTTTCCCGCAGTAACCGCGCGAATCTGTGTACATACATATTTATGAAGAGTCCATTTATACACATATATAACCTCGTAATAGCCTAGTGGCCCATTGTGCAATAGGATATACATAATCAAGGCAATTTACTATGAACTCTGTAACAATAACTATAAGGTTTATTTTCCGATGTTTATACATATATACCTTCACGCCTTCATTCACAGAGTGGGGTAGGCAGAGCTACAGAATTACCAACAACTCCAAAAACTTGTTGGTAACTGTGTAACCACAATTTGCACAATTAGGCTAAGATGTTCAACAGTGTATATTATTGACAGGTAGCAAGCCCATCGCCTCAGTACTACAAGCCTTTATTCCCTTGATTGTAGATTCAAAGTCCCAGTTACAAAAAACTTCAATTTTGCAGTATGGGGTGGGTGGTGGGGTGACTGACAACGCACAGCCAATGCCCTGGTTACTCTAGATGTGCACTGAGAAAGGATTTTTCGAAAAACGACCCCCATCGGGAAGAAGTAGCTGGGAACAATTCTGCCCTCTTAGAAAAAAGGGCGTATGTCTCATAGAACCGCAAATGTATTAGTGAGCTAATTGCGCATGCGTCTATTTTACTTAGGAGGGTAGAATTGTATGCGTACTAAGTTGCGTCCTAGTAGTAGTCAAATAAAATAATACGACAGAATTACACGAGTAACGAGAGAGTAAGTAAAGTGTAAAACCTTTTTTTTGTCACAAAAAACAAAATACTAGTTAGGTACTAACTATTGCCCGCGAGTCCGACCGCTTAGTACTTTCTAGGTGTTTATTCGAGATACAGACTGACTGCCAAATTTCATCCGATCCATTCAGTTTATTGGAGGGAAGGGATAACATCCAAGCAAACGTTATTTATTTAATACTAGTAGAATACTTAATAAAAACAAACATAGATTACGTACAGTCACCAGCAATAATAAATATTATTCAACACTGTGCTCAAAAATATCTGACACGCTCTTATACCTCTAGTAGTAAAGACTTGTCAGATATTTTTGAGCCCAGCGTTGGATAATATTATTATTGGTAGGTGCTTCAAGAGCATTCATTACGGGTCGGGAGTTCTTTAATGTTAAAGTAACAATGACTCCAGTAATAAATGCTTAGATAATTACCTGCCCTAGATTGCTAAAGCTACTTTTACATACATACATACATTAAATCACGCCTGTTTCCCAGAGGGCTAGGCAGAGACCACTTCTTTCCACTTTTCATTGTATCAACCGTTTAATAGAGTATCTTAATAGAGTTTGGCATATGTACCCTTTTTTCACAGTTGAATACAACGAAATGTATACATTTTTGGACTTTATTTCATTGAAATAACGTGCAATAGTGTATACATATCTTTGACCTCGAATTTTACCATGCATATCGCATATGCCAAAGATCGCTTGAATTATCTCAGCCTTTTGTAAGACTCAAATTATTTCACCCATTCATTGCCACGGCCTAAAACTCAAACGTTTACAGCACGCCACCATACATATTCATTTCCCATAATAGAGCCACGACAACGTGTCGTGAAACGGGGCCGTGGCAGTGCTCAGGTTTTTGCTGCCAGCTACGGCACGGGTAAGGGATCGTCATGCAAACTTTTTCAAGTACTTATCCTTAAAATTGCAGTGTTGAGATGTCATAAAAAATCTCATGGCATAAAAAAAGAAAATAAATCATACTTGAACATAAGTTGTTGGCGCGTCATGATAGTACTTTGGCTCCATGATTTGTAGGCCTTTTTCGCCGCGGCCAAAGCGGTGTCTAATTCAGCCTTGGTGGTTTCTGGAACTCTGAAAAACAAGTACAAAAGCCTCTTTTAAAATAGACAAAATTATAGATAGGAAAAATTCTGAAAAACCATTTTTTAGATTATTAAAGCAAAGTTATGTAATTTGTTATCTGTTTATAGAAAATGTTCATAAAAATCTTGTTTATTTTGTACAAACCAAAGATATGATATCTACATAGTTATTATGAGATAAGCATAATGTAACTCTCTGCGAGATTTGGCCAATCAATGATGAGAATCATTAAAAATTACATACAATAATTATTATGCTTACTTGTAGAGCATTAAAGCACCCAACCCTTTTCTCAATACCATGTGGTTTTTTTTAAATGTTCCATTGGTACTTTTTAGCGTTTAAGAGAGTGTTTTTCAACATATTATTATTTTCCAAGGGATACATAAGAACAATTATCACTTCAATTACTTGATAATGTAATGATCTCAAAAACTGGAGGCAGCTCATTTTTTTTAAAGTAAATTTTAACAAAATTCAAAATAAAGAGAAATAAATAAATAATTGTGTAACAAATTCTAACCAAGTCTTATTGCGTTGGGCTGACAACAAATCTCAACATAGATAGAATGCATTATAAAATACTTAGTAAAAAAAAAAAAAAAGATAACAGACATTTATTCAGTAAGTAGGCCACACGGGCACTTTTACACATCAAGAAGTATAAGTTTTATATAAAATAATATAATATGGAAATGAAATCAAATCACACAATTTTTTTATCAAATAAAGTGCTTTTGCACAAAACTTATTATGACAATTAACAGAATAAAATATTGTCTAATACATTAATATTCTATTATTACAAAGAAAAAAATACCTTCCAATAACTTCATTTGTAGCAGGATTCGTGAGCTCAATCCATTTGCTAGTCTTAGAGTCCACAAACTGCCCATCAATGTACAGCTTAGTTGTGGGTGCGGAGCTACCATAATTCCTGCGCAGCAGTATCTGAGACTGGAATACATTAAAAATGCATTTTTACTGTTGTAAAACTATATTCACAATGAAGGAAATCTTCACTAGTGTTTTCAATTCACAATGGCTCACATGCTAATCAAATTGATGTTGCATGGTTGCGTCAATATTACAAACAACGTAGTAGGATGGGATGTTGTGGATTTAATTACACTATTGACTTGTCATGTATGTTGGTCACACTAATTTTCATACAAGTAGAATTTCAAACAATCTAATGGCGACTTAATTACAATAGTTAACTAAGTAATTTTCAATACAGGTGACATAATTTATCTACATGAAAACAGAATGAGAATAAATTAACGCAACTATGTATATTGTTTCTTTGCCTTTTCACCTCATGCTTTCCTCTTTGATCCAGTTCTAATACTTATTCAAACTTGTCAACAAGGATAAATCCATCTCAAAAACAACGATGCAGTTTCGTAAGAAAATAACCATATACTTTGCAGCACTGTATTATACCACCATAGTCCTAGAATAGCAGATTTATCAACTGAAATAGCATATTTTAGCCACTTGATGTTGAATAAGGAATGTATGGTGAATTTAAAATATATATTACACATTCTGTTTTGCAAGTCTTTTCTGTTTTACAAGGATTTATTGTAATGGGTCAATAAATATCATACAACCTCTGGAAAATAAACTTGAATGCATGAATATAACTGAGAGTATATATTTTTGCGTGAGAAAAATAGAATTTAGACATATCATAGGGAATAACAAGATATATATAATAAAGTGAACATTAATTATTTATATCACAACACAAAGCCACTTGTGTATGATGAATACTGAATACACAAGCAGCCTGTGATGAAACCTGGGGACAAACTCTCGAATGTGCAACAAACAACCTATGGGGCCCACCATGAATTATGTAGCAAGTTAAAATTCCAAATCGCGTGAATGATGTATTAAGAACTTCTTTGTTTGTCCTGAACCAAGCTACTCTCAAGGACTTAAGCAGAATGTACTAAGTACTAAGATACCATAAGGTTGCAGAGATTTTCTACTCTTAAACTGAACGCCACATGTTACATACACATGTCCATATGGAGATTCTTTAAAGGTTGATTAGTAGACGGGCATTTAGTATTAAATTACTTATAGGATGTCTTCTATATAGTTGCAGTGACCAGACCATTTATTTTTCATTAACTCATAGAGCAACATACAACTACATGAGATCATAATATAATTATTACTGAACGCACTCTACTTTAAATTGTACAATTACTATGTTAATTTGATTAATATGACATAAATAAGACATTGCCCAGCAGCTGACATGATGATAAAATTGAACTGATGCTTGACAAAAATTTTTCAGGTTCCAGCCTTATTTTGAACAGAAGATATTCAGTTTAGAATAAAATTGTTCTCTTAGTTTATGAAAAGTTATGCTATGAGATCAGACCTATGATTTAATTTGTTATTTAAATGATTAAGAATGAGTTTGCAGCAAAAGAAGTTAAATGAAAATTAACTATAATACAAAATATTTGTGCAAAATGTGGTTACAGAATTATCAACAAGTTTTAAAAGTTGTTGGTAATTCTTTAGCTCTGCCTACCCCACTTTGGGAGTTAAGGCGTGAGTTTATGTATGTATGTAACTATAATACTTATTATTACAGGGATACATTGACGAAAGCACATGGAAAATGTCAACAGCATATGGTTTGTCTCAAAATGATTTTCAGAATTTTGAAAAATTTACTTTGACAGCATGAATCTACTGTATTCTTTCTTTGAACAAACAAAACTACTTAAAGATTCATTTAAAGTTCAAAGCCAAGGCCCAATGTTACCTAATATGTTTGTTTAATGATTACCTACGCACTATAATAACTAAATAGTAATTATAAGTACCCATTCACAAAGTCAATAACACAATAAGTACATAGTACGTAAATAACTTACTTCTGATTTCAACAGCTTCAACATTGCCGAGGCCATGGTCGCAGGAATATATTTTAAATTATTATGACAGTGCTGTCTATAATCAGAGCGGCTGTTGGGGACCTACTGACTGATTAAAATACAAAATGTTCTGACCTTGAGTTGATAAAGTTATTCCATTCGGCTTTCGTTTCGTCGTCAAGCAAGTGGATATTATTTTGAATTTGATTAAGATTACGTTTCATTTTTACGAATGTTGTTTGTCATATGAACTCCGTAAAGGTTTTTTTTTTCTTAGGTATAATATGAGTTTATCGTTAAAAATAAAATCCGTTTTTTATGAAAATTATGGTGAATTGTAGTTTAAACAAGCATAACATTACATATAAACATTTAATATATTTTATTAAGTTCTCCTACTGCGTCCTTGAATTTAACAGTAAAATGAAACGTTTTGAATTTGACATTTAGTCATGTCACCTGGACCGTGTTTAAGTAAAGCCCTTGTCTGTAAACAAATTAAATGCAAAACAAAATTTAATATGTTATAATCGGCAGAAAAAAGCGGAATCAAGTAAACAAGTTTTATATTTTAAAGTGGTGAATGTAGAATCTTAGTTTAATTGTTTTCGTAAGTAACCTACAGACTACTCGAACTTAGTTAATAGCTGTCAGAGCAGCCAAAGTGTGCTGCCGCAACCCTTTTTTGTAACGTTTCGTTATACGTTGTTTTCTTTTCTATCATTATTTTCAATTGTAATTATCGTAATTATCACACCTGAACATCTTATCATATAATATAATGCTCAATACTTAATGATATAATGATTGCTAATGAAATGAGACGCGTTGAGGAGAGTGGGTATAGTACACCTACCTGCAGCTCATTTGCAGTATTTTAGATCATGTAGCAGCTTATAGTTCATTTATTTTAGGATGAGAAACCACAATAACATTATATTGCGTTTGCTCAACTATTTATTACCAGCAAATAGTACAGTACAATAGTCTGGGAGCCGCAAAATAAAATTGTTTTAATGTCACTTTATTTGCGTGTCGTCAATTGTTACTCTAGTACAAATTGTAAAGAGATTACAGTTCACGAGCCGCAATATAATGTTGTTGTGGTTTCTCATTCTAAATTAAATGAAGTATAGTAGGTACCCTAAAACCAATACCTTCCGAGGTATTGAAGATCTCGATTTCCGTCTGCCAATGAAAACTCTATAAAAAATCTAAGAACTTTTCCACAAAATATACATGGTAATATTTTAATAGGTGCACAAATTTTAATATTTGCTTCGCTATTGTTAATCAATAACAATAACACATGTTGTGTTATTTTTAATCAAGCTTAAAAAAATGTTAGAGATATTGCCTATTCAATGATTTCACTAACTTAACGATACCTATTCATAGGCGCTCTAATGCAAGGGGTGCGAAGAGAGGAGCGTGCTGTAAAAAAGTTTGTACTGTTGATGTTTTTAAAAAGTGATATCCTAGTTCCTATGACTTGTTGCCCACACGAGAACGTAAAAATTTTATAAAATGCAAAAAAAACTGAATTAATTTTTGTAATATAATATATTATTAATTATTACTTATATTAACGATACAATATCGTATGTTAAAATTTGTGCACTTATAAAAAAAATACTTTGACATACAAAAAGTTTGGATGTTTCTATGCTTGTTACTTGTTAGGTACTCAATCAAGCTTTAAATACTAAACGGATCGGGATGAAACTTGGCACACATACAATAGGTTGGGTCCTGGAATAGGAGGCTCCTTTTGATCCCGGATAGTTGAAAGATCCCGAGAGAATAACGATTATCGAAATCTACACGGACGATTCGTTGCGTTCAGCAACTATAATTTGTAGCTAGTAATTTTTTTTTTCAAAAGATATTCACCGGTTGTCCCCACACCGAAATACAACAATGCGAAAACCGCTGCTTAGCGTTAAGACAATCGTTGAATAGCCATCCGGACGGCCCTGCCCAAGGTCCTTTTAGGACCACTCTCCATGCGCAACGTGACCAAATCCCTTGCTTACCCTACAGGGTTCATTAACTAATGCTACCATAGTAAACATTTTAATTTCAACCCTTATGTGTAATTGTGTAAAGGCGTAGGTAGATAGCTGGTACACAGGGAGTAAAATAGGGTAGTATGGTTAGGTACACATCCGGTAGGGTTGCTAGTTCAGTGTTGCCAACAAGGGCCCTTTCAGCGAGAACAGATAAGTAACACTTGATCAAACAGCACGGCACGCACCTATCTCTGACTCTCTGAGACACGTGAACATATTGCTAGATTGTGCTACACGCGGTACAATAACCCGTAGAAAATTATGCTCAATTTTGTGGGGCATTTCAATAAGGCTTCTTTGTAAGTTACTGTAAACATATGACTATGTACCTAAGGTATGGAACAGACTTAACGTTATGCATATTATAAAATATCCTAACCTTTATTTATTATATAGCTATATTACTTTTATTGCGAAAGCTTGTTTGTTTAGTTGAAGAGCTGTTTGTAGCATCAGTTAAACAGGCGTAGTAGGTTCGCAGCCGGCATCACCTTTGGGTTTTTGATAATAAGTGGGGCGTGCATGCAGTTCCGGGACTAAATGTATGAAAACCGGGACTTTCGGTAGGTACCAATCCATAAATATCTCTATCGAAAATCCCGGACTGCAGACCATATTCATAACTTACGTGCGACATTAAAATATGTAGTTTGCCTAGAGATGTGCTATTTTTAGACAATTCTCGATAGGTAAGGTACAGCACAGACGCGCTGTTTCGGTAGCGGCATATCACCATCATATTTTATCACAAAATTTACTACTTGCCTGTAACAGTGAAGACAGCAGCCCTGAGCAAACGCCGACCGTGTCCAGTAGCACCCTCGTTACTATTATTGTGCTTTCAAATAAACTAAAGTAATGTCTTGAAATCGAATTGCGAAGGTGTTCAAATGAATGCACATTTTATAGATTACCTACTAACTTCTGCCCGCGACTTCGTCCGCGTAGATTTAGATACCCCCTCGAAACCACCCCCCCTATCACTCCCAACACCCCCTCCCTTGTGTAATGTAAGGGGTTCCCTTGGATGTAGGTATATTTACCTATTTATTTATAATCTAAATGTTTTTTTTTCCTGAAACGATTAACTCCGAATTTTTTAAGTACCTTAAAAGTATTGTTATAAAACAACCCAAATTTAACCGCGAACTATTAAATACTTAAAAGGCTATCTGGTTGAACTGCTACAACGATTCTGACGCCGTGACGTGTCGACCAGAGCAAACTGGTAAGAGAAAACAATAAAGCTTGACAATACCTTGGTATTGATAAATGCCAAGTAGAGATCGATACAGAGAGACCAGAGCCAAAACTCTTCTTGGTAATAAGCCTACCCCAAGTAGTGAAACGAACAAAGAACATTTTGTGACTAACATGATGGATGCGTAACATATGTCACGTAGATGTAGTTTATCCTTATGTACAAGAAGTTATTAAAATTTAATGGAAATACAAGCTTGCGTTGTGCAACCGCGCGTAAGTGTCGCGGTTTCAAAAGGTTCATCATAATTATTTGGACTTTACCAACATTAAAATAGAGTTTCCAAGCCACGAATCTTTTCATTCCGCGAATGTACCTAGCCTGATAAGCAGGTCATCGACCCTGCTATCGGTCGTACGTCGTATCGTTCCCTGAACGCTACGTGCGCTTGCGCTTGCTTGCACTCAAGCCTTTACATTGTAATAGAAAAAATCAAGCCGTTAAATAGTTACTTCGAGGCATTTTAATTCGCCTTGATCCTTGGGGGAGGCCTATGTCCAGCAGTGGACGTCTTTCGGCTGACATGAAGATGATGATGATGATTTTAATTCGCACAATCAAGACGAGGCTAGGAAGTTATAAAAGAAGGCATTGAATACGAAAAAGAAATTTGTATACTGTCTTCTTATCTTGTACGTAACAACACGGAACAGCCGTTTAATTTAAGTAACAGATAAATTACACCTTCCTACATAATACGGATAAGTCTGCTGTTGAAACAATTCCCTCATGCGAAATTATTGATGGTGCGTTCCTATATTCAAAACCGTTGGTAGAATGGTGACGTCTCGTTAAAATTTGACACATTTTGTACGAAGCAAATGTCATAACGTTACTGCCCGTAAGGAAAACGATTCGTTTCTTGAATATAGGAACTGGGCATAAGTTCTTTGCGTTAATTTGCATAACGTGTTACTCCTAAAGGCACTTCCAATAATATTTTTATGCTTTCGAACTCTGTCAAATCAATCTAAGGAAATAATTTAAAAAATTCATCATCATCATCTTGTCAAACGATTTCAACTGAAATTCCTCTACTGCTATAGGTAAATATAAAAAGCCTGCTATACATTTCATAAAGCTTCCCTAAAGAGCTCCATCATGATCCAGTTCCTTGCCTCCAGCTGTTTCCGCAACCTTTAAGAGATTTTGGGTCCACCTTGTCTTTTATGATATGGTACTCATAGGAGGCTATGATCAATGTTCTCATAAAACGAAAAGTTTGAAAACGAATATAATACTTAGTATTCGTAATAATCAGACTATGATACCAAGGTTTCACCGGGATGATTCAAATGAACTTATCTTCACGGTGGAATCGTAGAAGCAACTTTCATCGGCAACTTTTGCCAAAACAAAGGAGTCGCCAAGAAAGTACATTTGTTATTTCTAAATAATATATTTGTTATTTCGGACAAAGAAACAAACCAGCCTCTCGATCCCGATGTCCCTGGTGCAAACTGGGGGGTTACCATGACATACTAAAGCAGCTCAGGTTAGGTTAAGAGAAAGGGACAGATCTATAATAATTGTACAGCCTTGTCCCTTTCGCTCAACCTAAACTTCCTAGATGTCCATGCATCACGCTGCATACTTACCTACCCTATATCAGATTGCCCTTATGTTCTGTAGCTTCCGTCATTAAATTATGAGCCCTATAAAAAGCATAAAAGGCCTGTGCACACACTTTCCAGCCATATATCTAGAAAGAGTGAAGTTGATCCAGCCGTCTCTGACGTGGTTTCGTTAGAAATTGTAGGAAGGCCTGTCGTAATTTTGGTACCTATGCATAACATTCCGGGCTCTGTTGAATAAAAAAATAGTACATAATAGGTTAGTTCATATAATATTACCCAGCAATGCAATGACAATGTTATCTACAATTTCTATCGGATGTCGCAAGTGTTGTGATCGCAATTATGGCCACATGACTGTCATATTGCGCGATATTTATTACTTCTGTGGCTATCATTACATGGTGTTATCGTTTCGGATCCGATCTGTTGGGCCATTTGACTGTCGTGCCCAGCAAAGTTGGCTGAATAAAGATGTAGGTAGACGTAGGATGTCGCTCATCAGAAACTAATTAGGTGCCTAAATATTTAATTAGGTACAATCAATTTGAATCAAACTTATCAATCCGGTGGTAGTTATCAATGAATGGCGATTAACATCCGGTGTTATGGTAAAATTTCAAAATATTCGTGTTTGCATAATTAAATAATTATCTTTCGTAGCATGACGCGATTTCAGATATAGGTATGTACCTACATACCTAAATAATAAATCCATTCAGATATTTTATTTGTAAGTAGGTACCTAAGGTGTTAACGTGCAAGTCCGCACGCACTTACAAAGTTGGTAAGCAACGGTTTGAGTTAATCATAAAACACCTACGATAGTAATCGCAGGTGCGATGCCGATATTTTGGGCAAAGGGAAAAAAACAGGTAGATATCGCCGTAACAAAAGATTGCCGTAGCCGGCTAAAGTATAGGCGTACAACTACAAATCAAACTCGTTTATGATTAATTACATAGGTAAGAGCTATTGCACTATAGGTAATTTGATGAAAGAAGGCCAGTTTTGTCATCAGCTGTTTAATATCTCCATGATCCCGCCACGATCTATATCGGGCTCATTGACTCCGCGACGCGACGTCACTAATTGGTTTATTACTTTTACTTTGCCTTATCGTAATCACTGGTGAAATTTTTCATAAACAACGATGAACTTACGAAACTAAATGACAGATAAGCCGCTATCTCCTCATTAGATTTGACTGATATGTGATAACAAACCTGTAGAGGTTCTGATCAATGTGTTTTAAATTTTGATATTATTGTTTATTATACCTTTATCAGGCCATAAATTGTCTCGAGGGAGTGCTGCCTCTTGGTTTTATGATTTTACAATGATTAAACTGTTTTTTTATATAACAAAGTACCTACACTCGTTAAGCGACCCATATAGGTATTTTGAATAAATCTTGAATGATAAACCTACCAGTGAGTATTTCCCTATTTAAAAAACCTTACACAACAGACTTCTCCACTAATAGATTCTTTTACACTTAAATTATACATTTACGGCTGGAATTTACAAAAAATAACTATTCTAGGTATCAACATTTTCACAAATCTCTACGTTTTAATTCTTCTTAAATATAAAATTTTATAAAATCCCTCCTTTAAAATAAGCGCTGTCAACATCATCACTTTGAACACCTACTTAATAGTCGGGACACGAAATATTTATTCTCATTTTATACATACCTATACCAAAATCTTGAAGAACACAATTACGAATCTTCCCTAGTAAGCTAAAATGGACAATGATTGCCTATGCGTTTCCTGCTTTAATAACACGCAGCTTTTACTGTAAGAAATCCATGTTCTTAATGAAGTTGGTGGTTTATATTATAATAACAAAATAACCCAAATGTGAAAAGGATGTATTTTCTGGAGTTTCGTGTAGGTATAATATTCACGACAATGTGTTCGTGGATGATATTACATATACACGAAATAGCATTTTGACTTGATGCTATGCTAACCCACGAGGTATCTCGAGGCGGTCACTAATTGCAGCTCGTGACGTAACGTACGCACAATCACAAAGCATTATCTGTACCCTTACCATGAGTTAAAATTAACGTACTCGCTAGCGAGTCGGATCTCTGTCCCTCGCAGATTTCGCAAGAATTCTTATAGAGTGCGAGGGATAGAGAATTCGACCCGCTAGTGAGTACGGTAATTGTAACATTTGTAACGTAATGTAACTCATGGTAAGGCTACTGGTCGCTAGGCCAGTCGCCGACCACGTATCGCTCATTTAGCTATAAACAGCGGTTATCGAGCAAGTACGACACAATAGGCCTAAACACAATAAAACCACAATACGCTGTTTGCCCTAAAATAGACGTCAAAAAGGAAAAAAATGCATAAGTATCACTTTATTTAAGTACCTATACAAAATCTTTGCTGATACTACTTAGGTATTTACGATTTTTAACAGTTTCCACTATTCTTATTTGTTAAATGTCTAGCGTCAGTGATGTCAGCGTCTCCGCTTTGTTCTTCTACTGCTACTCACTACACAAATAAAACCAAAGCCACGGTCACGTATTCTTATAAGTAAGAGTATCTCATCTTTAGTCACCAATGCAAGTATTGCATCCAAGTACTCCTAAGGAATTAACAGACTGCTGAAATCGAAGAATTTGTATAAGATTTATGTCAGCTGTTTTGAGATCTTTGAGCTAAGCGAACATGCCCTACCTTACTTACAGAGCCTTGACGCGTTTCGGCTGGCATGATGATGATGACGTTGTGGTGCCGGTGGTGCGTTTGCTAGGCGATGACCAGGGTATCCGCGAGATAGTTCTAGGTGGTATTCCCATTAGAGTACCTACGGCAGTATAACTGACGAAATATATTCTGCTTCGATTAGACTTAGATTTTGCAATGCTAGAAAGAACAGCCATAATGCTTAATGTCTATAGGTCTCCGCTACTTACAACACTTACAATGACTTAACAAACTCTTCCCTTCAGTTCCTTATTGTATTATAATCCTACTCATAAAGTGGAGGTATTGTGTAACAAAAAATAGATACATTCATTACAAATTGCCTGAAATTAAGTATAATATCTCTGTTGTTTCCTGTAAATACCATACCACACCAGTGCAATAACCGCAAGAAATAGTTTTCATCGAACTCAGTGAGGGCAAGTGAGTCAAGCGTGTGGCTAAACAAATATAAGGCACTTGGGTACATATCCGTATTGTCCTCAAACGACTGTTTATATTTATTTTTTAAATAGTCATACATTAAGTACCTACCGAGGTAGAAAAGGTACTGCTGCAAACTCATTTCCTCACAATAAAAACTCGAAGCGGTTTTGGATTTCGAGCTGATAGTTTTCGGTGTTTTGGATATTTGGTGCCGGACGGAGCTTAGATTTCATCAGGCGTGACCTTTCCAAGCGTACGTCGATATTCAATGAGCCTCTGACCATTCGGTGATCGCTCCCGGATTTAACCGCATTGATCACGGAGACATCATTGAATATTTGCTTTCTGGTTGACATGATGAACTTTATCACATTTCTTATGGCCTTCAGCGAATACCGTTGGCTCATTCTGAGTATAAGGTAGGCTACTCTTGACGATATACTCTCGATCTGGACAACGTTGTTCATAAGAGAATTAAACATATTAATAATTAATTAAGCAAGGAAAGAAGACAGTGTGTCCAGCAGTGGACGTCATTCGACCGTTATAATGAAATGAAGGATTAATCATCCGTTATGATGATTATTTAGCTATTAAGATAGGTACTTCTTTATTTTATGTGAAACGTGGTTGGTGTGGTTGACTTCGTCCAAGTTAGGCTGATAAGGTGATTTAACTTTACTCAATTTAAAAATAAACCAATACTAATGCGGATGAAACTAAAACGATATTTCTCTTAACAATTTCAGTGGATGGTCGATAGAGTTACACAGATGTTCTTATTGTTTGGTCATAGCATTCCAAGGGTGAGGGACTTTGTGTTTGCTCATTAGAAACATTCACAGGTATTAGATATTCGTTTGAAACTATACCACACGCGAGGGCTGGCAATGGACCTTATTGTTACAACTTAATGTAGGTTTAGTCGCGGTTCGAAAAGGGTCGTTATTTTTGAACCTTAAGCGCTATTGAAATGAAGTTGAGAAGTGACAAAGTCATGTCATAGGTACTTGATCTATTAAGAATTCTACTCCAAGCGCCCAACTATATACTTATATTTTATTCAATTTGATATACGTACAGTGTGAAAGGGATCGTTTTTAATTTTGTCAAGTACCTATAAGGTACGAGTAAGGTGGGGGAAGATTGAATGGTTTTTTGATGAGATGGATAGTGTTGTGTTAAAACCCTCGTAAAATAAAAAACTATTTACTTCCTTTCAATTGCATAAATTGGTAGGTATGAGCAAGGGCTATATTTTTGTAATCTGTCGATAAAACTCGGTTACGCCTATTCTAATATATAAAAATAATAAAATCAAATCAAATTTTGTCTAAAAAATTTACGGGTTAAGATGGAATGGTCGAGGGGTAAGATTGACATAGTGTCTAAAGTCTTTTAAATGAATGCAAACGGTTACTGTTGCTCGTTATTGTATAGAATTCCTTACGCTTAACAGATACAGATGATTTTTGCGTAAATATTCCTGATAGCATAGAGGCATTCCATCTTCGGCCTCAGGGTTGGCAACGCATTTGCAGTCTTAGGATTGCGGTCTTATGAATGCGAATGTCTATGGGTCACAGTTTCCACTTACCATCAGGTGGCCTGTGTGCTCGTTTGCCTTCCTATGATATAAAAAAAAAAAAAAAAAAAATAGGTAACAAGAAAAGTGCAGTTGAAAAAAAAAGTATTTTACTCTTACCCCGCTTTACAGGGAAAACGACAGTGATACTCAAACTTTTTATTGTATATTCTTCATATAAAAAAACGTAAACAATTTTTTTTTTAATATTAAGAAGATCAGTTTGGAATTAAAATAACAGTTGCATGGAAACAATTATTTATTTTATAAAAGAAATGAATACAAAAAAGTAAGTATTTTCTTGCAGCATGACTAATTTTGTCACAAATTAAGCCACTTACATGTAAAATATTAGAAAATAAATATGAATCTGTGTAACAAATTAAGACACATTTAAAATACAAAAATATACCAAATACTTAGTAATCTGTGTAGAAAATTTAGTCACAGACTTACTTACATTTATAATATTAGAAATCCAAATAAGTACTTCTAGTAAACTTTAAGAGGTTTTTTTCTCTCCAAACAAAAAAATACAGAATTATTATTGATTTCACACAATAGTTTCACACAACACTTCTTAGTTACTATTTATCTTATCGTTATATTAGGTCAGAAAATAAACCTTACGTTAATTATTTTTTTAAGTGCAAAGTTTGAGAATATGTGTTTTTGTCTATGACTTTCAAAAACGGGGGAAGATTGAAACATTACTATTTCAATGTTACCCCAGCGAAATTGGCTGGGTAAAGATGGAAACTTCTGGTAAATCTCAATATATGATTAATAGCTACACCTAGCAGAAATAAATAAAAATAGAATCTCAAATAACACATAAATAGTCAGTCAGAACTTTTATACTCCCCTTATTAATCAAGTTATGAAACACGGGGTAAGATTGAAAATCGACGAATTCACCACGAAATGCCGACCTTCAGAAAATAGCACATAACACACGTCTACTTACTCCGAGCGGTCACTGGCGAACGAATGTGCGGCGGATCGTAACAAAATGGCGGCTTAATGGATGATACCAGCACTAAAAAATTTAAACCAAATAGGGAGTTATGTGAGACTTTTAATCTTTCCCCTTTTTTATCTTCCCCCACCTTACCTTACATAAAATATGGTAAGGTCAGACAGTCCCAAAGAAATTTAGGAACTTAAACTACTTACTATAAAAGGGCGTAATAATTGTTGTAAATTCCTTTGAAAAAGAAATTAAATGACGCATTTACTTATCTTTCCGATGGTCAGAAGCCCCTGTCTGGCTTAAACCAAAAAGTTTGAGAAAAGTGATAATTAATAATTAATAGGATAATTGTTAATACTGATGTTTATATTATTTCATTCATTAATTAATCATTCATTCATTCATACATATGATATGAATGAATGAATGAATGATTAATTTTGTGCTCAGTAACTAAGTCTGAAAATATGAAGCAGTAATAGAGAAAGGTAAACAGACCATAAATATTGCGAAAATACTCGATTAATATCATTTCACACTAATGATAGCTTTTGCAATATCAATAACGACTATCATTACGAAAGCAAAATAACATGATATGATAGCGATTTCCTGGTTGCAACTTACAATCTAATTTTATTGAATTGTCGATAAAGATGAACGCTTAAATATGTTTAGATAGAATATTCTCTTCCTATGTACAGTAAGTACCATCAATGTTATATTACCTACTCAAAAATATCTAGAGACGTGTCAGACATTTTTGAGCCCAATAAATATATTGAATATAATATGGCTGGGACTGTACTATACTAGGTATCATTTACTTCATATACTTGATAGTCCTCGACATGTGTCGCTATTATATGTGCACTCGTATCTGACAGTAGGTATTTGTCATTTGTTTTTATTATATAAACACGAAGAAACCATAGCTGTTAACGAAATGGTAGTATTAGAGTTCATTAATTGTATTAATTTTCATGACAATCGTATGGATACGTACTACATAGGTAGTACAAAATATAAGTATAAGTATAGGTAGTAGGTGTAAAGGCAAGACAATCTTGAGCGACTAGCCTGTAAATCTTAAAATTTAAACTGATAGTGTGATATGTTAGGTCAGGTTTAGGAGTACCATTGTGCAAAGACAAAAAAAAACTCAAATTATAAAAGTTCTTAAATTTTTCAGTAACTTGTGAATATTCTTTGTGCTTGTATAAAAGAGAGTATATTCTCAAGAGTTCACGACGTTCACGATGTTCTAATCTAAGTAATTTCATATTGAGCGGAGGTGGTGCTGATCTGGTGCAGAGGCGTTGTAGTATGCGATGACCTTTAGTCAGGATGGATAGAGGGTGGAGGAATGGAGTTATTGTAGGTTTATAAATAAAGGGAGTGGCAAGCCCAGGTAAAGTTCCAGGTATTCTCATTCGTGTATTTTGACGTAGCTCCGCCAAAATCGCAGGCACAATCGTAGGCAATGCCTACGAGCGAATGGGTCATCCTAATTACGTTTCTAAACTAATAACAACACGGCAACTACCATAAGAAAGAGAAATACAATTTTATTGCAGCTTGTGTGCATATGAGCCTAGTAAGGTGAGGTGATAGTTTGGGCCCTAGATCAACAATAGCTCACTAACTAGCCTGGGTCATTAGCCGCGACCACAGATGCGCGCGATCATCGTGAATCAATCAACGCTAATGATCGAACAACGATGCTCTATCTATTTTTAGCCCACGGCTAGAAAATCTGTAATTAAATAAAAAAATACCTGCGTTACGGAGACGACAGATTAAACTATTAAAAATACAATCAAAAACTTTTGAATTACGTGAAATCAATTACGAAAGAGGAGTTTGCATGCCACATTTAAATATTTTTAATGAACTCGTTGATTGGGCTAGACGTAGACAATATTATCGAATGAATAATCTGGGGATAATCCTTCGATTGCCTAGTTCCAAACTTACATCTATGCTTGAATATAACATAATATAATAGAATTATATTTTGTTGCGTAAACTATGTTAAATTGACATTAAAAAACCGACAAGAAAGAAAAGGGGACTGAGGAACTTACAGGTGGACTCAGGTTGGGTGAACGAAGATCTTTCGGCTTGTACGCAGGAGTTCTAGAAGCAATATTCCATTTGCTGAGGGTTCACTGCTCTACTTTCACACTTCCTTTAAGTCTTAGCCACAAATCAGTCTCAATATTATATAAAAACACGTTTTTTCCTTCAGAGCAGGCGCGCGCGCGGTCGTGATGAAACTTTGAGTCTTTGACTCGTATAGGGCGGGGGGTGTGTGCGCGGGGTGCGCTCGATAAGTTCCGATTTCTTCCGATAGATGGCGTTAGAGGAATGGGATTAGAGAAGGGAGTTATCGGTTTCCTAACATATTTATTTGCTTGAAAACATGGTCCTCTACCAGGTTCTTAATACTAGCAAGTAGGCGAGTGTCATATGTTTTGTCATATTTTATAACGACATACAAAAAGAAAATTCTCCAGCTTACAACAGTTTTACCCATTATACTACTGTACGTCAAATAGTTTCTAAGGGTTTTAGCGACCTAGCTAGAGTTAACCACGTCATCATATAACTTACTTAGGATCAAAATTAGGTAAGTACCTACTATAAGGTGACCGTGCCTTTGCTTTTTTCATGTCATAAAAAAAGGGCGAGTGGACAGTGGACACGCACACGAAGAGGTCCGTAACGCCGATACCACCATACAATATTAAACAAGTTGTATTCCCTCTAACTTTAAATTGTATTGCATTTTTTATTAGTGGTTGTTATACGACAATAACATAACAAAAAGCAAGCTTTAAAACCCCGATTGTTGTTAACCAACTTTAAATCGTTATAAATCCAAAAAAAACAATAAAATGAAAAATGATGAACGAAACTTAAAGATGATTTACCTATTCAAGATACCCCACTTGTCATAATTCTTCGACTTTATTTTTATTTTTTACTATATGGCGTCTGGTTGCCGCCATATTGTTTTTTTTTGTACTGTCATAGCTTTAGTGACACTCACAAGATTAAGACAAATCGATTGACATAAGAATCATCAAAATCGGTCCACTCGTTTAGTTTCTAAAGCGCCACAAAGGAACAAACATACATACATAGGCTGATAAACACAATACTTCGGCCTTCGGCAGTCGGGTAAAAACACACACTCTGTGAAAATATAAACTGAGAACCTATGAGATACAGCCCACTGAAAGATGGACATACCTTTTTTGGGTACGACACACAAATACAGCTCTTCCACTGTTAGATAGCTTCTTTGTTCTTGATATAATGAATTTGCTTAAGTCGTGTGTAATCGTCTAAATAGTGGTGATTAGCGTGTCCTGATAGCGCGCCGTAATCAGCCGGGCGACGAGCAAACAACAACGGGAAACAATGAGATACACGACCAAATAAAGCGTGCGTGCACTGTAGTTACAATCGCAATAAACAAAATAAGTACACTTTGTATTTAGGAGATTAGTTATATGGAAAGGTATGTAAGAAATGTGGTCTGACCCTACACCTATTTTTTAAGGAAAGGAGACGGCACTCGAGCACTCGGAACACCTGGTGGTAAGATGTGATCTGAGACCCGCATTAGGTTTCACAAGACCACAATCTTAGGACTGCAATGCTAAAACTTCAAATGCGTTGCCAAACTTGAGAACTAAGTTGGAATATTTAAATGCTTCTTATTTCACCGGTTGTCTTATGAACACAACAATGTGAACTCTGTACGGACCCTGCACAAGGTCCTACCACCACTATAACGATGATCTATATTCGATCTTGCTCTTGAAGAACAAAACCCAAAGTGTTATGTATATTTCAAAATGTATAAATGTATGTATCTTAGTTATTGTTATTATTATTACTACCCGTATTAGGAATTAAAGAGATAAAAAAAATCGACGCCACTATAAGTTACTAATGTTTGGTAGGTCTCAACAAGAACAGGTACCTAACCTACTTTACTTTCCCTACTCAGGTAAAGGGACCCAGTTTTCCTGCACATCTTCACTGTCTTACTTATTATTATTAATTTTAGGTAAAAAAAAAATGTTCCCTTAAAGATTTAGTACTTTAAAATGTAAGTAAGTACTAACTTAATCTTAATCCTTCAGTTCACGTTTTTTCCGAAATAGATAAGAAATCTTGCTAAACATACCTCATTACAATATTGTGGCATTTGTGGCTGAAAATAGTAGCTAATCCGAGTAGATAATACGGTTCTCAAAAGGAAATGTTGTGAAGGGTTCTTCTTAAATATACTCTTATTTACTAGCATCACAGCATCACAGCGAACCTAAGCATGATGATCGCAACGACTGGACAACTAAAAACTTAGATCGACGAATAGGATTGCTAAATTACTTAATTGTTAAATGTGTAACTGATCTAAAATAGGTCCCAACTATCCCAAGTAACGGCAACCAGAGTACAGGTAGATCTAAAAGAGGAGAACTGGATGATTATCAAACTTAACCGAGGCTCTGGCCAGCACTAACTAAATCTAGAAAAAAGAGGAGACCCTCGCCCATATTAATTAAGTTCCAAGTGTTCCAACATAAAGTTATGATTTAAATTAATGTAGTCGAACAATCCCTTTCAGCCCCTTGAGGCGTGTTAGTGCGTTTATTATGTGTAGGTTTGTTATGTACAAAAGTTTATTCATTGCCATGTTTCCTGGTTTTTGTAGGAACTGGGCCCGAAATGGAGCATGTGGCACTGAAACTATAGTTGCGTGTGCGCCACACGGGCTGGGGCGCGCTGCGGTCGGCGCGGCTAAGAACTGGTCTGAACACCCATTATTTCTTTATTTTTAGTCACTTACGTACGGGTTTACGCGGGTGCCAGTTGTAAAAGGGTACGCGTGTTTTATAAGTTTATTTTTAAATTAAAAATAAAACGTCACGTTTTTCTGTAGCTGTAAGTACAAATAGTATTTTTTTATAAACTCCTGCCTCAACATGTTTCAGAGCTGGTTCACTTTTCATTCCCCTAAAACATACACCCAAATGCGAGTTAAACTTTCATCGAGTGTCTAAATATGTTCTATGTACACTCATTGAAGATTGCTTGATTAATCGGGGGTGAGATGGCCGACTGAAAGATGTATATTTACTGATTTACTCTACAAACTTGACACTCGCAAAATCACTGCTAAAATAGCGCTGCGGACCGCCATTATAAAAAAAAGAAGAAGGCGATGTTGGGATGGGCATTTCAGCCAAGATCCGGTACTAAGATGAAATGCGCAGTAATGTCAGCTTTTGTTAAACAGCCGTTCACTAATAGTTATTGGTTCATTAATGATGTTTTCTCGTTGATTAAAAGCGAAATACGCCAAGTCGTAATGGTAGACTGTTCTCGAATTATTAACTGAGCATTTTGATATAACAGCTGCATTTTACTTTTCGAGTGTAAATATTTTTAACTTACCGTGTTTTTAACAGCTAACGACTGAGGCTAGGAAGAGGTGTTCAAGTAATATTATAATTTATAACATACTAGTGTTACCTGCAACGTTTCTCTCCCCTATTAAACCTAGCCTGATTTTTATGTTTTTTGCATGTTGTAGATATTATGAAAAACTAGGTCTGTACGTTTTCCTTTCCATTAAAATATTTCTAAGAAAAAAACAAAAAATAAAATAAAACGTATAAACCAATATAGTCTTTCATAAGAACTACAACATATTATTCAAAAGTCGTGGAAATCGAACTTGATTTACGGGATGAGAAACGTTATCCTTATCGCCGTAAGTATATTTTTGATAGCTACGGTGCGTATAATATGGTTTAATTTGAATGTGACTAGTTGGTTGTAACCTCTCCCTGGCTGACTACGGCTGAGCTCAGGTTCAGCCAAGCTGTGCTCAAGCACTGTAACCAGTAATTAATGAATCAGTAATGAAAGAAGGAAGGAAAATGACTAAATGTAATGAAATAAATGAATTTAATTTGATTTGACTGCGTCCGTCCATTTACCACAGTGACATATTTATCGTTTGGACAAAATATTGCTAACCCAACCATAGGTACCCAACCTTCATATGATCGAATAAAAAAAAACTTTATTTTGACAATTAATAATGATGATGATAAGATAAGTGAGTATAATATAATGGTCAAACAAAATACTACGGATTGTAATGGTCAAAAATTCGTCCCCGGCAATTATTACGACTACGTTTACCATCATCATCAGCCAACGGCCGGACTGCCGGACAAAACTTCTCCATATCGGCGGTGATGCTGCAAAACCGCGTAACTAACAAATTTATGATAGTGCAAAATAAACCTTACCGTCTTATTAAAAAGGTGCATTTTGCTCCTTATTTCAAATTTTACTTAGATACACGGTATTGCAGTATAACCGACGATATGCACACCACTAAGCATATTCTCGGCTCCCCTCCCTCACCCACCTCCTACAAACCAAAGCCAAATTCTTAACAGACTTAAAAAGGGGAGGAAATCTATTCGACCTGCTTTTTATTTTTAATGTTCATATTGTGCCATGAAATTTTGGAACTCTGCACATTGTTGGTAGCCCAGAGTTTCCTACTGCCTTCTTACTGTGTCCTCCGCCTTCCAGGGTTCATTTTGGTTTTACTTATTTATTAGAATAAGGTGTACCATTATTAAAAAGCAACAAAGAATTGAATTGAATTGAAATATTTAGTTCATTTAGGGAGCTAGCTTGAATTGAGTTTCGCGCTGCTAGTTTTGAAACGTTTATTAAATTATTAAATATCAACATAGGTACTCAAAGTAATCCATCATAAATTCTATAAGAAACTTTAATAGGTACTTAAAATAATTAAGTATTTAGTTTAGGTACAGAATGAAGTACTTCTCGAACGGACATACGTCATGTATCAATACTTAATGCTAATAACAGTAATTATGATATATCATTACTGGCTATAGCCAATCGATCTTAACGTCGTCAGACAGTGCTCGTCGACGTCACCATCCTGCATGACGACAACCTCGTGAAGGTTGAAAAGGACAAGCTCAGCCAGCATGTACCTTGACTTGGCTCACGAGGTGACCGCCATGTGGGGTGTTGCCTCGACGATCATTGACCTGATAGTTGTTTCGACGAACGGTCTCCAATCACCACCTTAAGACTCGCTAGATGGCTGGATCAAGGGACAGATGCAGAAAGCGGTACACCTCGACACGGCACGTATTGTTAGGAGGTTTCACTCTCTGAAGCCCTAATTACCTTGCTTGAGCCTTGCCCCACTGCCGCCGGTGGCACCAGTACGTTAAGCTTTTTATAATTGTAAAGTTTTTTTTTGTATAAGCATTGTGGTACTTAAATATTTATTTCAACAGAAAGAAAAATCCTGAGTCGTGATATATTACCTACATACATACATACCATCACGCCTGTTATCCCCTTTGGGGTAGGCAGAGCTACAGAATTACCTACAACTTTAAAAACTTGTTGATAATTCTGTAACCACACTTTGCACATTTAGGCTAAGATGTTTACCAGCGTATTAGTGACAGGTTGCAAGCCCATCGCCTAACAGTACTACAAGCCTTCATTCCCCTAGTCGCCTCTTACGACATCCACGGGATGACATGGAGTGGCACTATTCTAACCCGGCAACCACGCGGCATTATCTAAGTATATTATATTACCTAATCCTAACTAATATTATAAATGCGAAAGTAACTCTGTCTGTCTGTCTGTCTCGCTTTCACGCTAAAACTATTGAACCGATTTAAATGAAATTTGGTACACAGATAGTCTAGAGCCTGAGAAAGGACATAGGCTACTTTTGATTGCGAAAAAAGGGTTGTTAGGGGTTAAAAGGAGGGATGAAATGCGGACGTAGTCACCGGTAAAAGCTAGTAACCTACCTGCGTTAGGTTCCACTGTGTCTGTCGATCGCGAGAATAGATAGATACCTACCTACGTACTTCTTAGTTACAATCACATGCATGCTTTCGGTACTCAACAATCGTATTGAGTTATCCTCGGAGCGTGTTTGCAGCATGCTAAAGTGAATCATTTGATAAGAACTAGACATGAGTGCTTACTTAATTATTTTACAATTATAATTCAATAAACTTTATTTTTTAATTGCTTGCTGTCGTTAAAAACGAAAATCACTGTCTAATTCTATCTTAACTAAACCGACGACCATCTGCAAACGGTTTAAATACACGTACTAGAATGTACTTAATCCAAAGACCAAAAAGTCGCTGGCGAGATGAATTGGACGAGATTCAAAGCATGGGAGCATGCTATGCAAACCCTGTTAGGTATGTGTTATTATTCTAAGATAGGGGGACGAATGGCGGATAAGGGGGACCTTAGCCCTGCAGTAGGACACTAGTTAACACCATTTATATAAAAAAACGGTCTGTCAAGTTAATAACTTTGACAAAATTAAAATGAGATTAAGTATTAACAAGTGCTGTTGGTTCCTTCCGTAATCATACCCACCTTTGCCCAACATCTGTTACATAGGACGGTCTTGTGCGGTTTCTTAAAGAAACGAACTTATTCACCGACTGGCGGCGTAACCCTGGAAGGGCCTTAAAGGGGAACGCTTTGTCGATTTCTTAATAGGTTAGTTGAATATACCTACAGAAAACTAACACGTGATGCTAGCACGCGATACTCCTGAAGAGTGAGTTTTGCGTCGGGGGCTCAATCGCATTTGTATATTTCGCACTGCTAGATCAAGACTGCATCATCTCAAAATCATTGTTAGTTTCATTTCAAGCTCATAGACGTTGTGTTAAAGTTGATTTTAAAATACAGTTGTATTTTGAGTTACTACACTTTTGATCTGGCAGTGCGATTTATAAAAACATTACGAATTTACACAAAATCATTCGAGATGTACAGTCATTATGAAATGTATAATTATATATATATATTTATCAAAGCATATGGTTATTATTTGCTCCAGTATATTGCGACTGTAGGTATTAAAGGTTCATGCTAACTAAAAATCAGGTTGGCTGTTAGTCGGGCACGTGCACCAAGGATTCCGTGATAAAATAGAATCCGTGATTAATTGTGTTGTTTACCATTAGAGTAGACTGTCTGTGTTGCAAACCGCAATACTAAGTTCATGTGTTAGAGCGACCTCTTTAGTTTTCCTGTAATATTATATTTTACCTACACGGTTTTCTAATCTGTGTGAGTTTTTATTTGATATCTACGAAAAATTAAGAGCTTTAAAAAACACATTAACAATGTTTCTTGGCTTCAACATTTTACCCCTGTTAAAAAGTAGGTGATAAGCAGGGATCGGAAATTCGGATCGATATTTACCTAAAGTTGACAAAATCCCGGAGAAAGATAGGCAAACATGGCGTCGGCTTCTTAAAAATATTATTTTAATGATATAAGTTCCGGGATTCTGGGATTCTACAAAATGTTAATATAATAATTACTTTACATGTAGGATAAAACATTCATTTTTGCTCCAATAAATTCGTTAGGTTATAAGTTACAGGTAAATTAAACAACATTTGGTAAATCTATACATGAAAAATAACTTCAAACAGTTAATATAAATTATTGATTACGAATTAATGCCGGTGCAATTTATTTATTTTGAAATCCCAGAAATTTTAGTAATGAATTCTATGATTGAGTCCGCCTCCACACAACTGAACAACAAAGCCGGTGCGAAAGTATAGGTAAATATCGATCCGAATTTCCGATCCCTGGTGATAAGTGATAAACACTGAACTTTGTGCGGGCTACTATAGAATAGTTGCTAGAAATACTAGGACAATTACTCCTGTCAAAATCAAGACAAATCTAGCGTTAGGTACAATACAAATTGTCAATACAAAAACTATGTACTTAGTATTAGTTATTATATTTATTACATACAGCAAGAAAAGCATAAACAATTTATCTTTATGTTATAATCTTTTCTTAACTATTTATGAAAATTATTTTTGATTTTACAGTCATTTTGATACTCATTTCAACCTTAAATGGCCAAAAAGGGTAGATACAGTGGTCACAAACGATACTTCTACCCTACCCTACTAAACAAATGTTACATAAGTACCTAATAGTAACTCATCCGGCGGCGTTATCGCCAAACATCGAATCTTAAAATAACTTTATAATGATTTTATGATACTTAACAATCTTAACATGTTTGTATGCTAAACAATAACCATACCTCCATTTCTTCAAAACACACGCGCAAAATGAAAACATTTCCCTCTCTTGCAGTTGGTTAAAAAGAGAATTTATAACGATGAAGCGCAGTTCAGACTGAGTGGAAAACACTATTCACCTCAATTACAGATTGAAGTATCAATCAAACGACTTTATCGCCAATCGTATCGAGAGCTATTAAAATGATAAACTCGACGGGTTTACTTTGTTATTGTCTTCGATATACCCTTTGGACACACTCGAGTTTTTGCGACGGAAAATTGCGCGTGACACGAACAGCTTTGTTTTGTATTTAATGGTGTCAATTAGATTTCGGTAAGGTGGAAGAAACCTTAGGGCTAAGGGGCCTAAGGGTTAATTACCTATACTTAACGAATTTTAAGACCTGGGGCCATTATATTCGTGCTTATCGATGTAGATTAAACGTGGATAAAACAACTTATTTTTCTGACCGGTGGTGGTGAGGCTAGACAAGTTGCTTAACCCCTGATCCTGGAGTGGTGGCAATTATTCAGTTGCCACCGACTTCCGAGGGGTTACTGCTAACGTAAACAATATTCGAAAACTGACAAAATGTATGGAATTAGAATAGGCACTCGACACGACCGTCTGACAGCTTACGACAATCCTATACATTTTGGATAACGATAACGAAGGGGCCATTTGCAACGTTAAAAGATGGCGGACGTGTAATTTGTTTTAGACTTTAATTTTTGGGTAATTAGGTGTTCAAAGTTCTTTTCTGATAGTGATTTGTACTTTTTATGCCTTTGTGTCGCACAGTGATTGAAGACTTGGACTTATTTCGTGTATCTGGCATCTTTCTTCTCGTTTCAAGTGGACTCGCAGTGGTGCAGAACTGCAGAGGCTAAAACTATATTGACCTCTGACCTACAAATCACCGTACAACGTTGCCCCCAATCTTCCTAGAGAAGATTGGATTGTGTTTTATTGCTATATTGATTTATACTTATATATACTTGACACTGGCGAAATCACTTCACGTGGAAACGCCATATCCCCGCGGTAGTAGCTGTTCAAGTCGCCGCGGGGGCAAAGAAAGAAATAAACAATAACGAACGCCAAATGAATCTTGTCTAGGGCCTAAGTATGTAAGCGCGAGAGTGACAGATCTACCGTGATAAAGGCAGCTATAATATGGGCCCTTAGGCACGTACAGAATTCATCCCTTTTACGTTGTTACGTAGTGGTGAAATTGGTCAATTCCTCTTGCGTGGACTGAGTAGAGTGGTCCGCTGAAACCGATGGCTGCGATTAGCACAAAACCGGCTAACGTGGTGATCCTTGAGGAAGGCCCATGTTCAGCAGTTGACCTCCTTGCGCGATGTGATGATGATGATGTACGCTTGTGTTATAGAGAGCTGCCCATGTAGGCAAAGCCGCTTCATAGTATTATAAGAATGATACAAGCTGTGATCTCCGTGAATAAAGTTAAAGTCATATCATTAACTTGCAATTAGTTACTTTTATAATTTTAGATAATTAATTTGTAAAGCGAATGATTAGTTAACTGTTTATGAGATTAGTAGAACGCTGATTTTTGGGTGTTATGGTTTAATAGCAGCGTAGTTATGTTGACTTTATGTTGAAGTTATATAACAACCAATAAAATAATATATGTCGCGGGTGAAAATATTTGCTACAGGAAGTGATATTGTCAACGATAGCGTTATAATTTGTAGTTTGACTTAGTTTTTTTATCACAAACAAAAGATACTCTATCAGATAAGGATTTAAAAACAATTTTTTTGTTCTTAAACATGACTTTTATTCTCTGGAATCCAAATAACTAATCATGCTGTCTTATATTATAAGTAATTAAAACGCAGCCATCTCTCTCACCCATCAGGCCTCATCAGAAAGTGACAAAAGCTTAAGTGCGTACTATAAAGTTAACTTAAGTAAGTCCAGTCGACTACAAAGAGATGTATCCGCTTTTGGACCTTATTACAATGCAATAACGTAAAAAAGTCAATATATCTCTTTGTAGTCGACATTACAAGGATAACATGCCTGCGAATTTTGCGACCGACCTCGAGTCACCCCGAAATATCACACTATACATAGGTAGCTAGTAGTGTGAAAAGTTTTTTTGTAATTTTTTTGCTGCGATAATCAACTCTAATTCTATATCATAACGATTAGAGTTATAGTTCATTTTTGTTTTCAACTCATTTAAAATTTGTTACGAATATCCCGGGATGGATAACTGGGCCTCTTTTGATCACACTAAAAACCGTATCGTTTTTGACCTGTTGTCAACGATTTGATATAGCTTTATATACTGGACAATAATGGCGGTCAAGTTAAAAACAATACTTTAACAGGTCAAATACCATTTGGATTTTACCGCCTAGAATAGAGGCGCTGGTAGCAGAAACTGCATGCGATCCTAGCGAGCGACGCGAGCGACGCGAGCGGGCCACGGCAGCTACACAGTTAAAGTTATATTGATAACTTTAAAATATCTAAGAAAAGGGTGAAACATAAGTCATGCGCTACACGGATCGGCTGCCGCAAGTTAATTTTTTAGCCTATACACAACGGAGATATGCACTGCGCGAACAGCTTAACCAAGTTGTGCTAGCAAAACTTAAAAAATGTCGTCTTTAAAGGTGCAAAGTCAAAGTGCAAAGTTCCCAGCGCAGCGGACGAGGTGCGCGGGAATTGCGTAAAGCCCCTCCAGTGCGTCGCGTATCTTTACGAGCCTTTGTCTCGATTGCTGCCAACCGTATTGCTCAAGTACTGTCGGCAACAACGCGGCGTAAATTAAAATAATGTTCCAACATAAAATTGAATTATTTGAAATTGAATTTTATTTTAGTTTTTTTAGTTAAGTAAGTAGCTAATGTCAACCGATGACCGCGTATGCAGTAGTATGCACTAGGGACATACAAACATACATACATAAAAAGATATTCTAAGACCAAGGCTTGTATTTTTAGCTACATTTTGTTAATAAAATACAATAATTACCTACAAGTTAGAGATCTCTAACTCTCACTCGAGAGTAATTCGATAATAATGATGGTATTAACCAGGAAAACCGCATCAAAATCCATCCAGTACTTTAAGCCTTTTTCAGCGTTTGCGATTTTGATTGTCCTTATCTAGTTAGTTACTAACCAATATTATGCTGGGATTTCCTCATTGACATGATTTACACATACAATTAGGTACCTACATGCCACAAAAAAAAAACTCGCTCTTAATCGCTCAAAGGTTACCTAGACGTGATCTCTTAAGTCTCTACGTCTTTGTTTATGCATTTTTGTCTTCAGTGTATTTACTTGTACAATCAAGTTTTCACAGTTCACCCATACATTTACTGCCGCCGCCAACTATTTCTATATAATTTAGACACGCCGTCGTATCAACAGTGTTCAATGTGTTGACGTGAGTGCATTTATAATAATAATAATAATATAATAATAATAATAATTTTATTTCAGACAAGGTCCATACAAATTTGTTAGTATTCCTTATAATTAGATGTTAGTGTAATTAAAATAAAATTAAAATGAAAATTAATAAAACTAAATAACTAGGTACAAAAACTATGTTTGTGTATGAGCGTGCATACGCTCCCAACGAGCCCACATATGGCTATCCCAGCGGTCAGATAACGCGGCCAGGATGCGGTTGGGGCTGGCGCGGAGGCGGGCTTGCAGCGAGGCGCAGCGCTTCCTCATGACGGCCGCGAACCCGTCCGCGCGCGCCTCGCAGAACATACCGGACGCGCTGCACCACCGCCCCAGCCCCAGCAGCACCCGGAACGCGTTGTTGTACTGAACACGCAACTCATTGTACGCCTTCTGCGTAAAACTGACCCACAGGCTGCAGGTGTAAAATGTCTGACAGTATGCTTTGAAAAGCGTCACTTTGACCTCTTTGGTACACCTAACGAACCTGCGGGCCAGCATATTGCATCGGACGGACAACGATCTCCGCTCTCGCTCAATATCGGCATTGTCACTTAAATTATCAGTGACCCAGTGGCCCAAATATTTAAACTGAGATACTCTATTCAGAGGAGTACCATCGAGAGTGACAGGCGGCACATTCAAGGGCGATTTGGTGCCCGCTTTAAACACCATAAGCTCACTCTTGTTGACATTATATTTGAGCCCGTGGGCCACCGCATAGCCTTCGCAAATCCGCACCAGCCTTCTTAATGCTCCGATTGAGGGGCTCAGCAGCACCATGTCATCAGCGTAGCTAATATTGTTCATACAAACGCCACCTACATGGCATCCGACGTTGGTGCTGCTAAGCTCCTCAATGAGTCCATTTATGTACAGATTAAAAAGCCGAGGTGAGGTGAGCCCCCCCCTGTCTCACCCCACATTCCAGTCTATACTCCTCCGAGAGCGACCCTGCCCATCTGACACTGTTATTTTGGTGATTATACCAATATTTTAATAAATAAATAATTTCAGTGGGCACTGTCGTCTCCGTATGCATCTTACCCCACAGCACTTCATACGATACAAGGTCAAATGCCTTTGACAGATCCAGATAACAAGCATAAACTGGCGTCCTTCTAGCTGTATAGTACTGGACGGTCTGTTTGAGGCATAGGATAGCACTCTCGGTAGAGAGCCCCGACCTGAACCCAAACTGTGCATCATTTAGAGCGATATGCTTTTCCAAATACTTGTCAATCAGACCATCCAGTACCTTGGCTATAATAGTTGCTAAAGATATAGGCCTATAGTTAGATTTATCTGAGGAATCGCCAGTCTTATTCTTAACAATAGGCACAACAATAGTGCGCATTAGGTCTGCCGGTAGATATGAATGCCTAAGACATAGACTAAAAAACATAGCGAGTACCCTCGGCAAATGATCGCCGGCGTGCTGTAAGTGTTCAATGCTAAGGCAGTCAAAACCGGGGGACTTGCCTCTAACCATATTTCTTATTAATGAAGCCACTTCCTTACTAGAAAAATCAAGACTTGGTTCCGATGTCATGACCTCAGCATTGAATTGCCTCGAGCACGATCCTAAAGGCGACGCCACTTTAAAGTACTTCTGAAATACGTTTGCAATATCATAAGGGTTGTTAACACCCGCAACACTCACAGGAAGGCCCGGCTTATGGTTTATAACGTACCCTTCGAATTTATACACTTTATAGATGCAGCCACTATAAACCCGTTAACAACTTTCAGATATGCCTCAATAGAGTCAGATAAGGTTTTTGTAGGCGACTGTACTCAAGCCGCAATAAAATAATACGTATCGCGTTCACCCGGTAGCAGGCGATTGATTATGTACGCGCACATAATCAGCACCTTAGACGTTATGGAGACGGACACTTAGGTGTAGTAATTTAATTTAAACATCAGCATAGCCCAAAGAAAGTAACTCGTTCAAGTGGCAGTAAATTGACCTCATTTGCGGAGGAATCGACAGCCGTTGGGACAGACACGTGGAGTGATGATCTTAAGATGTCCTGCAGCGAGGTGGACACTTGCATCAGCTATTAGCCGGTAAATCGACGGCTGTTTTTAAATGCTATCTAGCAGAGCACTAGCATAGGCTGAAGATTCTGATCAACATTGGCAAAGCCCTGAAATGCCATGTAAAAAACATACTTTAAATGAGACGTTTATGTCCCAATTCCCAATGTACGGTTAGGATTGAGCTTGACCGACACACTGGATGACGTTTGCAAGATGTTCGATTGGGAAATCAGGAAATCAATGTAAACGGTCAGTAGATTACAGTGCAAGGTCTTCCCGGATCGTTACCACAGTGTTAATTGCTAACCGAAATGCCAAACAAAAGTGTTGTAGTTCTCAGGGCAAAACAGGTGGTATCTTAGCCAAGTTATAGTGCAGCTCGCAAAGGAGTAAAGGAGTGTTTAGTTACTTTAACTCTGAGCTTTAGCAACCGCATTGCTTTGGATACTATGGTATCCCAGGACTGTCAAGGGGAAAGAAGCATTCCGTCAGAGTCCTCAGGGTTCACAACATTATGATTGAAACTGTCATTGGGCCTCCATATCCGATGACGTGTGTGAGTTGCTATGCTACGGTGTTGTGGGTCGGTTTGGCTGAATGCGGTATGCCCAAGGCTGGGATGGTTACGGCTTGCGCTCATTTGAGGATTTTGACCAGCGCAGCACCTGGACGGTGATAGATAAGCTAATTGATTGATTGACCTAGGTATTCATCTAGCTACATATTTTTCCATTACATTCGCTTCAGATCCGAATATTTTCAATGGTGATGATGGAATTCAGGACTTTTTTTTCCTTAATATTTATAGTATACCTTCACGCCTGTAATCCCAGAGTGGGCTAGGCAGAGCTACTGAATTACAACTTAAAAAGTAGTTGATAATTCAGTAACCACAATTTGCACAAATAGATTCAGATTCAGATTCAAATTTTATTACTCAATATAAATATAACACAGTACAAATTACATGGCATGTCAAATTATATGCAGTTACATTGAGGTCGTCAGAAATATAATTAAATTATAATATTAAAAGTCAACACAAATACAGAATAAAGTAAAAATTTAAAAGTCAATCTTATTTATAAGTCAAGTTCCATATACTCATTCACCGAATAGACTGGGTTATCCAACAAAAGATTCTTAAGCCGGCGCCTAAACATTTCGTCAGATGGTTCGCGTTTGAGTTCGGCGGGTAGACGCTCGTAGTAGGTGGGACCGATCACGCGCGGGTTCTTACCTGCAAGGCTAAGAGGTTTACCAGCATATTAGTGACAGGTTGCAAGCCCATCGCCTAACAGTACTACAAGCCTATATTCCCTTAGTCGCCTCTTACGACATCCACGGGAAGACATGGAGGGGCACTATTCTAACCCGGCAACCACGCGGGAAATATTTTACCTATACATATAATAATACTTACCAATGTTAGGCTAACTTACGGTGTTAGTTAGTGTGTGTACGTGCACAGTGCTTGCAAATTGGTACGTTACGTACGGGCCCGTTTTGATTCCTCTTAAGTGTACTTTACAGGAATAAATGAACAAATCAAAGTGCTACTTGAACTTTACGCAGTGCGGAGCATTGTGCAGTCGGCGCAGTGACTAATTGCACTGATAATGCACATCCACGCTCAACAATTCAATAACTACATATAACTATTTACCTAACAAAATACCTTAAATAGCTATTTTACACTATATAGGTAAATACTTGTTTTTTTTTATAGTAGAATAAATGATCGTTATCTTTGCACACGTTTTCGTCTTATACGAACTCAAAATTAGAAATTTAACACAATAAGTATTTTACAAGTAGGTACTACCAAGCATTAGAATATTTCTATATTTGTTATTGATAGAATCTTGTGCGAATATGACCGTTATGGTAATGTAAAAAACTATACCTTCTGGCAAAACTTCAAAACCCCGTAGAAAAATTATTTACCACCTAATTAGAGTTGTCCCGTCACTGTATTTACGTATGCATGTCTTTTGACTTTGGTCACAGGTTCCGGCGCCGAAGCAGTTGTCCAAATGGTGGCTACCTTACTGCCTTATGCCTACATCCGAGGTAATCTTAGCTCGCCTCTGGCACTTGTCCTACCGCTGACGATGAGCAAGAAGCGAGTCTGGTCAGCGATCACTTAATATGCGTCTCTTTTATTGACACGGGATCTATATCTTTTGTTGGAGAGAGAGTTCTCAACGGCAGTGTAAACAGGCAGCGATATCAACGATAATATATGCGTCTCTTTTGGGTAAAAGATCTTTGGTTCGTTTATTGAGCGATAAAATTGTCGATAGCTAATCGCTTCCTCGCCAGCGTGGGTGGGACAAGTGCCTAATAACTCGTCGGAGTGAACTCGTTAAGACATACCTATTCTGTGAATCCTTGTGACAAGAGATATCCTTGTGACGGCATCGACAGACATCAGACTTGCGGACCGCCGAACCCTCTAGAATGACGCCTTAAGAAAAACTGCAAGTGTGCGTGAAATACGATAGGTTTTAGGTTAGACTAACCGTGAAGATTACGACAGTAAACTTGACTGTATAATCTGTTTGTCCCGCTTTTGTAAACTACCTTAAAGTTTGACGGTGCAATTGGAAAAGTTGTTAAATTGTGAATGTTTAATATTGAAACTTCTCTTTTGTATGGAAAAAAGACATTGTCAATGCTCTTAAATGTTCTCAGTATTAATATCAGGGGACTAGTTGCAAATTAAGCTCTAGGCTTGTTCTATGGGTTTTTAGACAACGATAAACTTAATTATATAGATAAACACATATTTAAATACATAGAACATCCAAGACTCAGGAACAAATACTCGCGCTCATCACATAACTGTCTACCCTTACCTGGATTTGAACAACTAGGCTAACGTGTCGACATATTGTTTGAGAACATTTCCATTTCTGCGAATGTACATGCATAATGCTAGGTGGCTCCCTCTAACCAGCGAAAAAGACAAAGGTATAACACCGCTATGAGTTGGTCCTTTTCACTACCTACCAGGAACTTGCCTTTTTTAAACTACCTTTGACAAGTAATTTTGAGTTATCCATGCGAGTTTGCTTGTCGCATAATTATTATGTGAATTGCCGCGCTGTTCTAGACCAAACACGGGTCAATAGTTATAAAAGTTCGAGATATAACTGGTAGATTTGTAATAAACTCGATGAACCAACTACCGACAAAAAGTCGTTTTATGAGAATAAACACCTTTGATAATACCAAAACACCCGGAAAGGCACTCGCAAATTGGTATGTTGTCATTTCCTTCTTGCCAATCTACCTACCCTTGAATGATTAAATGACTTTCCAAAAGAAATCGCACAGTGCTTGCAGGAAATAGTCTCGACAAGGCGACAGTGGTTTCTCCTCTATATGCTTATGCCAAATTAATCACACATTAATCTGTTTAAATTTAATTAAGTAATAGACTAGACTAAGAGACTATAAGACTTAGGGAATATAGGCTTGTAGTACTGATGTGGTTTCAACGTGTCACTAATACGCTGGTGAACATCCTTAGCCTATTTGTGCAAAATGTGTTTATTAAATAATCAACAAGTTTTTAAAGTTGTAGGTAATTCTGAAGCTCTGCCTACTCTACTTTGGGATTACAATTTACAGGCGTGAAGTGAAGGTATGAATGTAAGTAATACCTAAACTATCTCATCTGGATTTCGTCGATCATGTGATTAAAGTCGTAAGGGCACGATGTGATTAATTAATAATTAATTTAGACGTTGGATTAATTTCTTCTAGAATTGGTAAAAAAGATTAGGACTTTCATAAAGTTGGTACCACTCTAAATTCACTTACGAACCAGTTAAGTAAAGCTGTTCATTTGCGTATCTGGTAACCTAATACGGGTGTGGTATGGATAGGTATCGCCTGATTGTGCAGTACAACGGCTTTTTTGCCAAGAGTTTTGAGAGTCGAGATTTAGAGGATAGCGACTGTTACTAAAGCTATTTATGTTTAATTCCTGGCAACTTAATTTGAAAGAAATAGATTCAATCCATCATAGAAAACTTCAATATCTCTAATCGCAAATAGATATTGCTGTATCAGCCTTGCCTTCTCTATCGTCAAAAGTTACTATTTTCGTAACTTTATGTACACATTTATAGTATATTCCGTTATCTAATCACAGTTAGCTGCTCAAATATTAGATAATGGTCGCCCTTATCACATACATCCAGCAGCAATTATTATTATCACTGAACCAACATACCGTCTTGTATTTACTTTCTTACTTGATATACGTCGGTTGATATCCCACAAACTTTGATTGTTACATCATTTTAAGGATGGGCTAATGTCGGAATAAAGTCTTCCTGGTTGATAATTCATAAATCACCATTTCTCATCATTATGCCTAATATTTCTTTGCAGTAGATAAGCGTATTAAGAGTAGTGATGTGATATTATTATGGACACTGTAATGTAATAATCAATAAGGTAATTAAGTGTCCGCTAGTTACATAACTACGAAGGAATAGGACTGTTATGTAAATGATGGACTGGACAAAGGTATCGCAATGGACCATGCAGCATGGTCAGCATGGTCCATGCTGGACTAAGCTGAAGAAGACGAGAAAAGCGCAGTACTCGCGGAAGAAGTAGGTATACCTACCTTACAACCTTCTACCCTTCTTCTCTATTACTATACTTCTTTGTGTTTTTTGTAAAGTCTTTGTTCTTTTTCTAAGCAACAGATATTCACCGCGGGTAGGGTGAGTCGGTTTTCAATAAGTAGGTACAAACAGCCACACACTTAACTGCCCATTAAAGACAGAAGTGAGAAAATGTAGAAAGAGACAAATATAGATTTGACATAAGAATCTCATGTGCACGACAGAGACAGTTTCTCTCTGTTTATCTTCATTGGACGCTCAGCCAGCTGTGAGCGATTGTTCCTACCTTATAATCTATTATAAGTATTATAACCAACTACTGTTCTTTTCAACACAGGTCAAAGAGTCATATTAAGTTCTTGAAATTAAGTAGAATCTAATCAGCGCGGCATAATTAAAACTATGTTCGTGAACAACAACAATATTATTTTAACATCCGTTTCACCGTACCATGGCATTACACAGTTTACTTTGCGGTTCCCGAACTTTTCCATTTCAATAGTAGACTTTAATCCTTTACAATAGTGTTACTTGTGAGGTGGGTTAAGTTTTTCATGTGGTTGTGGATGGTTGTGGATTTGAGATGTGTTTTCAAGGCCAGTCGTTATCTGGGTGTTGGGTTACCTAAGTGGCCGCCTCAGCCGGGGGAGGTGGTCTGTTCAAATTATACTTAGCCATAATAACCATGTAAAACTGACTTATACTATTGTAAGTACTTTGCCTTATCAACGGAATAGGTGTACCTACGCACGGTAGGTAGTCTCACGCGAGGGGACACGAAACTCAACCGAAAATTACCCCTTTCTGTTAAATACATCTTTGCGAATCGAGTCACTTCATTCAATTCGTGCTATACTTACCAGGAATTTATTTTACTTACTTTTTATCAGCTTTGTCGGCGTGATGGCAATGTTTAACTACTTATGCCTAAATACTGCTTTGTAGTGCCAAGAGTCTGTAAGTAAAACCACGGACAGACGGATGTGGCGAAACTATAAGGGTTTGTTGACTACGGAACCCTAAAAAGGGCGGTTGCTTTGTATGGAACTCTAAAAAGTTACGTGATAGATCCTTGTACAATGTACTTTATATCTTAAAAACCTACTAAAAGTTTGTTATAAGTAAACATACAGAGACCCTAGCCAAGATGCACTAAGCTAACTAGCGTTTCAATTCGTTTTGTTTTTAAACCAATCGCGTCAGTGGTAGATCACGTGACTTTTCGTAACACGTCATCTACGAGTGACGCGATTGGTTTTAAAACTAAACGAATAGAATCGCCAGTTAGCGTAATGCGCGCACCTTGGCTAGGGCTTGGTACATAATCTATTTCGCTAGAGAGCGCAGCGCCAGTTTGATTTGTTAATTAACAGGGCCTCTATTCCAGGCGGTAATAACCATATTGTCTTTGACCTGTTATCGTATTTTCAACGTATTGATAGCTTTTATTTACATGACAGTAATGGCGCCGAGTTAAAAACAATACCATAACGTCAAAGACAATAGTTTTAACCGCCTAGAAAAGAGGCCCATAGGTTACCTACTAGCAAATAAGTGCAAATGTTCGTAACCCAGCCCCGCATACTTAGGTAAGTAGGTATATTAGTTCAGTATTTCTGTTATTATTATTATTCAGTACGAGTACACCTTTCGTTCATTCATTTATGAATTAGGTACCAACTGGACAGATAGAACGAAGATTGACAGTGACATCACTGTATTTCTATTTTATATGCATGTTTATTGCTACCTATGTGCAATGTGTAAATAAAACTAGGCATAGATTAAAAGTGAGATAGAAACAAGAAGACATGCCTAGAGAAATCGTAAATACATTACTAAAAAAATACATAAGACATTAATTAAATTGTCGAGACTTGTAAGAGATGTTAATTTTTTTATTAATAGAATTAATTTATCTCTTTTAGCATTGTTCAAAGAAAATAAATTATTCAATTGATTCATTTACTTACCTAGCTACACTTTCTCTGATAAAAATTGTCTTTGTAGGGTAGACGGATTAACATTACCCAGGTACCTCGATACTTAAAATTGATTTCTTGTACGGACAAGCACTCTAAATGTTTAGCCAAAGTAAGACCCTAATGGAGAAAGCAAATAAGAACTACAATTAGACTTAATTTTATTACTTAATGGGTTTCATTCTCATTTTTATAATCCTGTCCTGTCGATTTTTTTAATTGACACTCACATGGACTTATTAGTTCTTAGAGAATTAAGTCCATATGGATATAGCACGCGAGGACAATCGTTCTATGAAAAATATTTTGTCTTGTGGATTAAACAGAAGAACATGGGTTTAGCTCAAGCTCCAGGCGCTTCTGTCAAACCTTAACTTTTATTTTGGTAATTTGATGTTATGGGTGGATCAACTTTTTGTTGTTGTTATTCTGTCCCGTAAGCCAGGAGACAACAGTGATAGAGTTTCTTAGAAAAAATGTTATAATATATACTTCCAGCACACTCAGGAGAAAGGCCATAAAAGAATGGGTGTGTAATTGCCAATAAAACACTTTTTTAGTGAACTTATATCCTTTGAAATCATAGTTTTAAAGAGTGACCCAGGAGACGTCACCATGGCAACGAGCTACAAAGAAAAGTTGATTGACCCTTATCATAACTGATATGATGGCTGGCGTATTTACCACATCCCAGGTTCCATTGCATCATCAGAAACCTCAAGATGACACTGAAAATTTCAATACAAAATACGGTTTCTCTCCCCTTCGTAGTCCGATTTCTTCGATTTTAAAATATGTTTGCATGTAGTTATTATGAAAAACTAGGTTTGTAAGTTTCCGTTTTTTCTAAATATAATATACCTAGTCATGTAAAATAATGTGGAAACTTAATTTTCAGTCAACTTAATTTCTTGAGTACTGGTAATTAAAAAGCGAATGATTTTATTAACATGTACTGGGCCTCTTTCATAGGTGGTCAAAACCATAATATTGTGTTTGACGTGTTATGGTATTATTTTTAACCCGGCTGCCATTACTGTCAAGTAAATAAGAGCTACCAAAACGTTGACAATACGATAAAACGTAAAAGGAAATGTGGTTTTTATTCTTAGAATAGTGGCGCAGATAGTAGTGAATCATACGACATCGTTTTCCCCGAAAAAGTTCGTATTTATCTTGCTTTTTCACTCAGCTGTAGTACCCATCGATAAGCTAATTGAGAATGCAAGATAAAAAACAAGTTACCCGATATAAATTACGATGCCGTAAGATTATGCACTAAATCTTAGGTACGGTCAACACCTTAAATTGTTGAAGTATACCTACAACTACAACTCTGGCGCAGAAAGGTAATGATTCATTTTGCAGTTTCTTTTCTCTTGTCTTAACTCAGGGTTCTATAGTGGCTCAATTCAGTTGTTAACTGTACTCCTAGGTGTTAACTTTTGAACGCCACAGTCGGCTCTGGTCGAAAACTAAAAGTTGTGCCACTGACACCTTTTGTATTTGACGTAAGGCATTCAAAAGGTTAACACAATTTCTTATCAGCTATCTTTCTATCCAAGTTGCATTCTAGCAAAGTTACCAATTGTAGAAACATGAAAGTGCATGCATTGGCATAGCGAGCGCACGACAGTTTACGCCAAACATATGCGTAACTTTTTCAGAGTGCAACTTGGCTCAACCCACAGATACCTACACATATACATCAAACTATCTAAAACTTAGTGGTTTTATTGTGTGCGGTATTTCCTCGTGTGCACATCTGGCCCTTAAAGGGCTTAATTGGCAACAGCAAATTAAGTATCTGCACGGCAGTCTTAAGCCGTATTCAGTGATTTGTGAACATAGTTTACTATATAGGTAAGAATTTTTATGAGTAGATACTTTTCTTTTGTTCATTATAATTAAGTCAAGGAATGCAAACTAAAGAAGCAAACAAAAGAAAAGTCGTCGCGTCGGGAAGAAAACAAAAATGAAAAAAAATAATTGAACATATTTTTACTATAATTCAATAAAAATGCAGATGGAAATAAGGAAAACTTACAAGAAAAAAATGTCATAAACAAGCTTTAGCCTTAATTTGTTTTGTCTAAAAGAAAATACGTAGTCAATTTTTGGATGGTTAAGATTAAACTTACAATGGAATTAAATAAAAAATTAAATACTTAATTACAACTGACATAGGTAGGTACTAGAGTTTTAACCTAATGCCTGTTTATATTAAATGACTCATGATATTATATTACTAACATTAAGTTATGTAATCTTAGTACTTAGATGTCTGTTTAAATACAAAAGAAATTAAATAAATCAGCTTTAATGGTTTATAATTCGTAATGAACTGATAATAAATAATATTCGCGAACTTTATGAAAACGCTTACAACTAGTAACTTATAACTAGGTACAAAATTATTATCTTTAAGTGGTCACCATGCAACGAATCGCTACTATACGGAGAAAAACTGAAACTAAATAACTATAGGAAAACAAAAATATCACCATCTCGGTCTATCGTGATAATAATTAAACACAAAACCAAGAATGGTCAACATGTTCATTTATTGATCATACAAAATCGTAGATCTGACAAGTATAACAAAATATGTAGGTATTCATAAGTGGCGAGAGTACAGTCTCTTGGTAAGATTCGAAAGCGTATCTGGCTGCTTCTATCAGAATTTCTCCTAATCACTTACATTGGTCCCTTAATTAAAACTTTAAACTTTGTTATATAAATATTATAAAATATCACACTTTAAATTCAAAGAAAAAAAACTATGCTACGTCGAAACTAATCACCTTAGTTCTGTCAAAAATACAACAGTAATAACTGTGCCAATTTGAATACTTTATTCAAAAGGAGACAATAAATAAACAATCAATCTATCTCGATGAACTAAAAATTAAATATTATAATCGATTTATTTGTTATTAAAGTAAAAGGCACTCTGTGGGGGTGCGCGCCGCGGCGCGCCGTTCAAGAATAGTTTTTAAACGTGAAGAATATCATCGTTTGTAGTCGCTTTATGCAGTTATTGGTACGAGAGTCCTCCGGAGTCCGGCGGGCGTCCTCTTTTACTTTTTGCAGCGCGCCCGGACGCGGTCCGTTCGGCGGCGAGGCGAGAGGGACCGGAGAGTGAGGCACGAGGTCGAAAAAAACAATCACGAAAATCTTAAACAGGTTTCCGCTCGCAGCCGGTCCTCCTCGCACGACGTGAAACAAAAAAATCCCGCGCAGACGAGTCGCCGGAGGCGGCGCGCCGCGGGTCGCGCCGCTCCGAGTGGGCCAGGAGACGGCGCGCTGGCGGAGGTGTGCGAGCCAGCTACTAACTACGACTCTCGACTGGCTGGCCCACCACGGGACGATCGGTGTACAGAGGCGCGGGCACGTGCGGGCGAGCGGCCGAGGTGTTCTGTTCCTGCAGAGGAGGCCGCCGAGCTCCTGACGAGTTGTCGACTGGCTCCGGGCCTGCCGCGGCATGACTGAGTTCGCGATGGATTTTGAGGGCGAGGAATGAGCAGGACCGGGGTTAGTCGACTGAGAATGATACGGTGAGACGCCCTGGGGCGCTCGTATGCGGTGCGGCATCGCAACTGCTGGTTACAAAATAGTTATTACAGTTAAAGAGACTCGAAATAAATAATAAATTATTATCTTAAATCCTTAAAAATAGATCACGAGCGCCTCCCCGCGGTACAGTTCCGAGCGCGGTTAGGCAGTACGAAATAAATAAAATGTTCTATATCTAACTTTACAAGAGACCACCGCTCGGCGGAGGATCGCAAAGGGAAGACTTCCGCGAGCTACGCAATAAATATCTAATAATATAAGGTGCCATTTACAAGTGCGTGCCGTTAGTTAAAGATGTACGTAATCACTATAAATTCACACCGCAAACTTTCGAGACGCCAGTGAAAACTTCGTTAACTTTATATATTACAGGGCGAAGTAGTTAAAGAGCATCGGCAAACTGGAGATCATTCGTTGAGCGGGTGTGCGGACGGCGCGGCGCTCGGGCGCGGCCTGGAAGACGTCGAGTTAGGCACTTCGGTGACGGACGATCCTTATCGCTACGCTCGGTATATGTTTACTTAGGACTAGAGGCGGTTCTAGGCGATGACGAGATCGCCGAACGCGGAGACGATGCGGTTGAAGACGGGCAGTCTCTCCTCCTCGGGGTCGGGCGACTGCGAGCCGCGGAAGGCGAAGGCGGGCGGAGAGTGCGGCGACTGCGGCGAGTGCGGGGAGTGCGGTGAGCGCGGCGAGCGCGACCCGTCGCTCATGTACGAAGCCATAGAGCCGCCCGAAGACAAGGACGCCAGGGACCCACCAGGGGAGGTCGACTCGCGGCGCCGCGCCTCCTCTGCGTTGTGCACGAAGTGGCATCGGGGCCCGTAGGGGCAGAACCCGACCGAGTGGAAGGTGCGGCAGAGTTCCGTCTTGTACTTTGGGTGGCGCTGAAGGTTGCGGAGTTCGCGCATGCCGTGAGCGAATTGGCACTTGTCACCATATTTGCAGACTCCTGCTTCTTCAAAAGGGCGGCAGAGTTCGGTCTTGTAGCGGCTGGTGGCGGGCGGCGGCGGCGCCGGTTCGCTGGTTGTGCGCTCCAGGCGGCGATGGCCGAGCCTGTCGAGCAGGCCAGCGAGCGCGCGGTGCGCAGGCACGGACGCAGCGCGGGACAGCATGGGGTGCTGCTCCCAGCCAACGCCGCCGGCCGTACCGCCGCCGGTTACTGGCCCCATGGCGCTGCCCACTGAAGTGTTCACCGTCTGTACTGGCCGAGATTGATTCTGAAATAAAGAGATAAAAAATGTTTTAGCTTTGTTGTAAAGCACATACAAATAAACATTAATTCCAAATATGGCATATTCACGAGAACATTCTAAATGGGATTTGTTATCAAGTGCAAAAGAGGGCTTAGGATTAGGACCTTGCACAGAAAGAAAAGTAAACACAAAAATTAAGAACACGGACCTTTTTTTTCAACCAATTTACTACCTACGAAGTAAAAATAATATAACTAAAGCTTTACGAGTAATTTTAGCTCTTATGCTAGAAGATTTACAAATCTACGTTGGTTGGGTTTCCCGAGATTCTTTGTGTATTATTTTTTCTGTTGATGAAAAAACGTACACAATCTGGCCGAAGGGTCGGGTACCTGCTAAAGTTAACAAAAAAGACACCCCAACGTTGGTTTCGTTTACCTGCTCAAGTTCACCTCGTTTTCACTAATGGTCCCCACGTTCAAATGGTTAATAATTCCAATTAACTGAGCCTTAAGTGGTGGAATACTTTTTAGAGCCCCAGGGTGAGACGAATTTTAATGGTTAAAGATTGTGAAGAAGAGGCGTCCGGTTGAGTTTCCTTTCCTATCATGAATTATTTATTTCGGTAAAATCCCTTTATTATTTGGACTTGAGACGATCGCTGGTCCAGTAGTAAAGCTGGTTTAGAAATGCAAATGGACGATTCTTCATTTGTTTTCACAGAGCGTCGAACCTGACGCTTCGAAGCATCACCATAACAATGCTAGAGCTCATGCGAGAGGCAGTTGACACGGCGGGCACAATCGCGATGATTGTGCACTATTGTTCAGTAAGCGACGCTCGTCGCCGGGCCGCGCTGTGAGGAATAATTGTCGCCGTGCCAGTCGCGGCTGCGCCGAGGGGGAGATGGTGGCTGCACAGACCACGCTTCATCTTATCTAATTATATCAATCTGCATAATTATACTATCCGAGCCTTTGGCGACAAAGTAGCAAATAACTGTATTTGCAAAAAAAAAAGTCTGCGCGATAATGTTGTACATGTGCAGAGATATGCTTACAACTTTAAGAGAATTAAAGGCTAGGCAGGTAATAAGTTGCGCAGACAATGGGCGTCCCACGCGAGATTTCGCAAGAGCACTCGACTACGAAGGCGCTTTAACAGATTGGAGGCGAGTCTTGGCCGGGAGGAGAGCGGGCCGAAGGTCGATCTGAGCGCGACGCGGAACACGAGTTCAATACATTATTTATGATACGCCGCATCTTGTATGCGGCCTCAATCGATGTGAATGACATGTCATTGTATATTCTATTCGCCTCCGCTTCGTCCGGGGATCGTAAACACGCAAACACTTGTGTTTAGGAATACAACCGACAAATTATTATACGTCGCTATTTTGCTAGGTGATGTACACAGCCGGCAGACGGATCTGGCATACATTAAGCGAACAACGTATTTATCGTCGATTTATATGACGGTGATGCTTCTTGGTAGTGTTTACATATAAAATTTTGCTACCTGTCAAGAAAATATATTTATGTATCTACCTGTTAAGTAGGTACCTTTATTATTTCTTATATTTTGAGAAATTTCATTTTTGAATACTCGTCAGAATATATATTTTAGTCAAACTATATATCTTTGGCGCAGATGGATTTTTCCCTGAAAGCACGGTAGATACGCTATGTTGTATAACTAAGCAGTGAATGTATGAGATTCGGTTAGATTAATAGAAGACGAACCATAGACTGAGTTGGGTTGGGATTAGGCAATCACCAATTCGTGCATATGCAGTATCGACGGACTTTGGCTTTGCCTGCAACCAGTACAACTACCGCGCCACCGAATCATAAGCGTAACCACGGTATCGCATAGAGTGGCAACGGTAGGCAAGCAATTACACACACGTACGATTTTATTGGTGCGTGAGCACCTATTGTTCTCTCGTGGGCAATAACCGTCAGCAGTAAAGGTTCCACGGCTAAATGAGCGACTGTCCTTAGACAAATTGTTCCGCCTTCTCATATACGAGTATGTAGGTACCTAGATAGATTGTTCTCCCATTTCTCACATCCGTTGCTTATATACATGATTATAAATACCATGTAAAATATGAAAGACCATCCGTATCATTCTTAAATTTGACTTAAAGAGACTGGCATGATGTAAAATTTAAACGAAACAGAGAAAATCTTTTAGCATAAAGGACAAAGAAAATTTACCGTTGTGCTACTCTGAAAACGTCGAAGAGCGACCAGCGACGGCGGAATTAATGGCATAGAATACATTATACCTGTCTATTGAGACAATAAAGCTAGCCAGTCAAAGGCGAAAGTGTAGCAAACAAATGAGCGTGCCAGAGCCATGGCAGTGCAATCGCGGGTGAAATGTTGCAGTGAAAAGCGCAGGGGTTAAGTTGGTGTCCGCCGAGTGTCGAAGGAAAACGACGGCCAAGGCGTAATTAGAGAGTTATTAGAGCAGAACATTGGTTAAATGCTGCTTGCTTTCCATCGGACGTTGCGCCCGCGCGACCGAGCTCCAGGGAAAATTGTAATCACTGTCGATTTCAAACGGCCGCGGTCGTTGCGTTTTAAACTAAGGCATTCTGCCGCAGCGCCTGAGCCATGCGGGCTAGCGCGTTTATCGTAATCATTCTAATGTTCGTTTGATCGACATTCAGTTTTCCGGGAATATCCAATTTAAACCGTATGGTCGTATATTTTTATGTATTAAGGTTTTTGTAAGCAAGCTTCGATGAAACGTTCGAATGTCACGCTTCGCGTCACGAGTTGGTGTGATCTGTTTTGGTTAGCGCGACATGTTGTCAACGAGGCAAACACGCGGCTCGAGCCAATGTATTGTTTGTACTGTTCGTTAGGATGAAGCGAGCAACAGAGGGTGCATTCGGCACCGAGTGCCTTTTGAATTGGAAATACTTCACAAAACTCTTAAATAACTTTTCATGACCCGACACTTCAGATCGATTTTAAAGGAGTTTCATTGATTGGGAGCGACGAGACGTAAGAAAATCACAAAGGCCAGTCCGTGACTGAATCTGAAAATATGGTTGTTTGACAGAAACTGTAAAGAAAACGCAAACATTCGCGGTTGATTCATATGATCGTATGGATAAAGAGGCCAACGACTTCAGCTAACGAAAACAAATGTGCTTCTCTGTATACAATAAAGGTGCAAATACAGATGCACAATGAGTTCGTTAGCGTAACGACCAGAGACATTCTTTACGAATTGTATTTATTATTAATTTGAATTGAACCGTATCATATAAGCCTATAAGTGCAGGGTAATACACTTCGGTCAATGATCTTTCAGAATACCACTATGGCAACTTGCATATTTACGTACGCAATCAATGACAATTTGCACCTCCAGTTGTTGAAGCTATGTGAACTCGAGATTCTGCCAAAAGTATGCTCTTTAGAATACCTTAAGAACCCGCTGTTTTGTTCCTGAAAATTCATTTGATCTAATATCTTATAATAGGTACCTGAATACCGTGGATGTAATTCTACTATTTCAATAGTACTGAAACAAAATAAGATTGATAGCAGATTAATTGTTATTGAACATTATTATTGAGCAATAAAGAGTTTAAACGAACATGAAATCGAGCCGAACGAGACACGCCGCTTCGCGACAATTGGTAGAGATATAACTCGAGAGAGAGAACTGCTTAATTGCCCGTTAATTGCTTTTAATCAAATGCGTTCTATATTTAAATGAACTTTTAACGATTTTAAACGCTTCACCATCGTGCTTCCTCCCTCAATTCTACTGAGTATATTAACGACGAAAAGATCGTAATGAAATAAGTTTCAGGGTTGCCTATAAACAATCTTAGTAATCTTACTCTGAGTGCAGTGTTCACTAACAATTAAACGGACGGTTAGCGGTTTAACTGTTGTCAAATGTTTTGACTAAAAGCTAGTTAAGACTTAACTTAACCGTCTGTTAAATTGGTTGGTGAACTCTGCCCTTACTTTATCTTACTAACTGCCGCACTCAGAGACGTCGATTAAATTAAATGTTTGATTAAAGCTGCTGCTGTCACTTTCTTTGCTATAGCAATAGAATAAGACAACATGTCACTTAATAATTATTAAATTTAATTGACATCTCTGAGTGCGGCAGTTAATATAATAAATGCGAAAGTTTGGATGTTTGTAACTCCACCACGCCAGAACGGATTTGGACGAAATTTGGCACAGAGATAGATTATAGGCTGGAATAGCACTATCGTAGGTTTCTTTTTATCCCGGGAAAATTGACAGTTTCCGGGGAATAGCGATAAAAGACTTCTACGCGGATGGAGTGGCGCGCAGATGCTAGTTTAGACATGTTACACAAGTGTTAACGGTTAAGATAAGCGTTGGTAGAAATTGGTTCATTTCTTTGAGGAGTGAGCCGAGGGTCTTGTCGATTGGCCCATCAAGTTTATTGAATGATTGCGCGAAAATAACCAGCGTCGAGATGCTGCGGCCCCCTCCGTCAGTGTCTCACGAGCAACCTCCCAATAACGGCTATGTAGTCATTAACCTTTCAGTATTTCGCCTTGCCCCTCTCAACTCAAACAATAACTTGTTTATTTCTTTAAAATTCGCGAAAATATCGGCAGATCATATCATAAATGAAAATTACTGCTTAAAAATAACTGTGACGGTTTTCGCCGAGATGAGAACAAGCAGCTATACATTATAAATGCGATTTTCTTCAAATTAGTGGAAGCACCCGTTGCTTTGTGTAAACGCGGAATCATAACAATGGACATTATTGTGATTCACCGGTGACAGTGCGTAGTTTGGAGCACTAATACTATACTGTTATGATTAATTAAGTGACGCATTCAGCCAGCACAGCTCTTGATGACATGTTTATCTTAATCGACAAAAAATTATGACCAAACAAAGTACAGTATTTGTTTTGGTAAAGATGGCAAACTTTTTTGTTTTCTACGATTTGCGCGACTGGCAATATACTTGACACGTGAAGAAGAAGAGATGAGACTAGCTATGTTGTGTCGATTGTCTCCTTACAAGCAGCCGCAAGTCCCGCGAAGATATCATAATATCTGATCCGGTCTTTGGGTAAACCTTGTGTATGCGTGGCTGGACATAATATAGTTATTTTCTTTCTAAATAGAGTTATTAGTTTAATCCAGCCTGGCCGCGGGCACGTTATCTTCACGATGTCATTAATAACGTTATGCTCTGCCTGGCGAGTATTAAAATAGCAACGCAATGACAATTATAGGCGTATTGCTCTCCCGTGGAGCTATAGACGCAACCATGTGATTGTAATGCACTGCATAACGAATTGTAATACGTGACGAAATTAGATTGTTTCTATGTAATACTACTATTATTTCATTGCGCTGGTTGATAGAATTACGGCCATCGGAATTATCGATGGCCACTTGCGTAGTCGGCATAGGCCTTTATAGCCGAAGTTCTTGTTATCATTATGGATCTAATGAAATAATACAACTTATACACCTCAATATAGCGGGTGTTACAACGGCATAGCCAGTACCCGTGTGGTTTGTTCAGTTGTTCACATGATAACGAGTGCCACGCTATAGTGTAAGTCGGTAGCCATGCTCATATTTAGTTAGCAACTGTTAGATGAGTAAGACCGGACGCGGCCGCCGAGCCGCGCCGCAGCGCGCATGCAGATAGGCATACGCCGTGATTGCAATGCGAGATCGAGCCGCCTATGGTATATAAATGCCATCACATGTTACCCGTCCGTATTTATAATTTGAATACCCGCCGAACGATTGTCCTCTTGGTACATTAGACGAAACAATGGGTATCTATTGTAGATATTGAAGACTAAGGAAATCACGTACGTCAACAGCAAGGACGGGGTTTTGAGAAATCAAGATATAAATGTTATTTATCTATTGTTTCAAGAAAACAACATTGGCATAACAATAATAGCAACTGTACTTTCATGTTTTGTTGAGTGGTTTGACTCGGGTAGTACAATGTGAAGCTTCGCAGGTGTCATTGCACCGTTGTTTTGATCGGCGTAGAGCCTGTGAGGAATGAGATGCGTGCGAGCACGGCATAGGGCACAAGTTAGAGTATACTGTATTTATCGCGCGATATAAAACCCGTCGCAACGTGAGGTGGAGCGGTCGGCGGCCGTAAAGCGAGTGTCAACAAAGGGCTTCGTTCAGCTCGCTTGTTTACCCCTCGGCCGCTCAAAGCGGAGGAAGCACGTCCCCCGCCCGGCCCAGGCCGCTTTTAGCACCTCCTTATTTATAGATGCAACAACACAACGCTGCCCCGAGGTCGATTTGCAGAACCGAACGAGTAAACAAAGTTGCAAGCACTACGGCTGTGGCAGTGTATGCTGACTTGCATCTTCAGTAAGATTTTGTCAGTTTAAACAAAAAGCATTTCATTGCAAAATAAAACGATCCAGTAGACAGTTTCTTGTGTGAAATGAGTTCCTAGCCCCTGCATGCTTGATAGCTAGACAAGGAAATACCTACCAGTATAGGTACGGCGGCCGTTTAAGTCTTGCTATGGCATTACCTACGCAGAATGTGGCTCTGCAACGCTCGGAGAGTGCGCCATACGGGTCGAATAACTAAATAAGAAGGCGAAGTCATGTTCTAAGCGTCATTGTGCGACGGTCATTAGTAGCTCGTCTACTTAGACCCTTACGTCAGGCGTATATCAGGTTGCAGTAATTCCTTTGTCCGTGCAATTTTTATTGTTGCGTCACACAGCTACACTTTCCCCGCAAATTGTGTGATGTGTCATTAGTGTCATTACCGATATAAAACGGATAAACTGTTTTCTATGAAGAATGAATGCACCGGCCGGCCGTCGCAGAGCCCGGTTCCGTGACCAGTTGGTTATTGTGTGAGTTTCAGATACTACTATCAGGAAACTCTTAGTGGTAAGACCGGAATACGATAGTTACGAACATTGGAAATATTTAAGAACACAAAGTGTATACAGCGTAGTTTTTTAAATAAAATGTAAAACAAAAGGTGTATCTATCTATATATGTCTTTAAATCTTGCTATGCCATAACTTGAGGAAGGTTACAATGGTGTTTAGTGGTTAATATTTTACATTAAGTATTTATAAAAACAATGTATGTATGTAGGTACCTACTTATACATATAGGCGAAAGAAAACATGCAGTTCCTATTTTCTTACAAAAAAGTATACAGAAATAAGAAGAACATTTAAGTAATATACTTAAGAAATATTTGTTCCTTCTTGCTTTAATTAGATTAACTATAAATTCAAATCGCAATTAAAATGCGCACGGATGATGACTCAACTTACGAAAGTCGTTAATCCACCATTGTCCGAGTAATCGGGGCTCACCTTTAAACAAAACAAAACAAATGGTTAAAATACAGCCCCTGGAATAAAAATAAATAAAGTTATATTTTAAATTACACAAAGGGACAGTTAATGTATGGTTTATTTCAATAAAAGCACTTTTTGATTGTGTAATTATAATAAAAATAATGAAACAAGGTTATTAAAACAAGTTTTGGTACATTTTCTGTAAATCTTTAACAATTTTTTTTTTTGAGAACTGAGAGTTTACTTTATTTCATAAAAACCTATGACTATTGACTATAGGCACTAATTTAAGGCTGAAAGATTAACGAACTACCCGTTTGTATGGATCGTTTTAGTGGCCCTTAATAGACGAGATAAACAACTAAAAAAAACCTTAAAACAATCATTGTCACACGTCAGAAAACCTAAAGGAGGTTGCACATACTACAAATGCTTCGTAGGAAATGTTACAATTGCTTTAGCAGTTTAGCAGGCACAACTATTACCACCTTAATAGTATGTATTATAAATATTATAATAGAATGTTTAGCATCTGCCTTAACGCAAGTTGCTCTTTACTTGCGCCTTGAATAGTTAGCGAGTGGGTACACTCAACCGGTCTCCATCGAAAGTGACAGCACTTCCTACAAGAAAGTAAAACCCGGAGCCGTTCGGAAAACTCGTAGTAAGATAGATTTGTTATTAAATGAGATAGAGCTCGTGAGATCTGCGTGTGCCATATAATTAAGAAAGTAGGTGCTGCAAGCGATTTTATTCACATTTCCCGCCGAGTTCGATGGCGTGTCCGCTGTGACTTCGCACAACGGACTATAATGTGCGTTAGTTGCACGTGGTAATTACTGACAATAAGTATTACACCACCGCTACTAGACGTGCCGTGTCACGACCCAGGCCCATTATGGCAGTTGTCGTTTCTAACGCAACAGGGTGATGGTTAATTGAACCCGGTAGTTCATGGCTTAACGCACTCATTTTGTATTACCGTAAAATTGGCTAATCATGCAAAAATATACACATCACACAGGCAAACCAAAGACGCCTGGGCAGGTCACGCCACACAGTTAATTGACAAGGAAGTTTCCATAATGAAGAAATAATATGATTTACAAGAAGCGTGGATGGTTTACGCGAGCGTAGTTTAGTTTACTGGACGGAAGGCGGGCTGCGACGCCGCTAGTCTGATCAACGAAGCAATCGGGGCCACTTGTGCTAATTAAACACTTCAATTGAATTGGGGACATTAATTCAGCGGCCGTAGCAATGTTTGTATTGATACTACAGAAAACGTGTTCTATTAAACTGGAAAACTACTGAAAAGGTTACTATAAATAAGAGAATTGAAATGATATCAAGGGTTACAGTATAAGATGATTGATTTTAGAAGGAAAAATTCGTCATATTTGCTAAATTACGAAACATCATACTTATTTTTGGAATATCATGCTAAATATGTAAATTATGATTGTGATTGTAATTTTAGGTGTTAATTGAATCTATAGACACTACCCTTACATGACATGACGGACATAAGATAATCGTGCGGTTTTATATAACTGTCATAAATTGGGTTGAAGAGTTACCGTATTGTCAACGATAAGATAATTCTTTTTACTTGACAATAATGGCGGCCGATGTAAAAACAATACGACAGCATATCAAAAGCAAAGCAATATGGTTTTATCGAGTAGAATAGAGCCCCTATTAGGGACGCATAGTTTACTTTTTTAGGTGAGTTGAGAAATAGTAGTTTATGCAACTGATGCATAATTTGAGGCCTTAAAACACGTGTTTTAAGGCCTAATTATGTACAGCTGCATACACTACTTTATCTACACACAATCACATATAAGTACTCTCAGATGGGTTCAGAAGCCGATGACTTGACCACAAAAATGGCGGCAAATCAAATTTGTGCTGTGTCAGTGTCACGAAAATAAATGGTTTATTTAAAAAAAACGAATGAAGTTCATGATGCTCATGTCACATGAGATCAAATGTCGTGTGGTGTGTGTGTGTGTGTGTCGTATGTTTTTGGTGTCGTGTGGTTGTCCGTGTGGTTACCGGGATAGAATAGTGCCACTCCATTTCTTCCCGTGGATGTCGTAAGAGGCGACTAAGGGAATATAGGCTTGTAGTACTGTTAGACGATGGGCTTGCAACCTGTCACTAATACACTGGTAAACATCTTAGCCTGATTTTGCAAAATGTGGTTACAGAATTATCAACAAGTTATTAGAGTTGTTGGTAATTCTGTAGCTTTGCCTACCCCACTCTGGGAATGAAGGCGTGAGTTTATGTATGTGTGTGTATGTTTATATTTAAAAACATACTGAATCTTTAATATCTACTACTACTATATATACTAGAATAAAGACCCTCTTGATTTTTGACAGCTGTTCCAAATTTAAACTCATAACCTTACAAACATCGATACTGTAAACCCTTATATAATTATTCAGCCATAATATATTTAAGCCACCATAATAACATGATTTATAATTAAAGCATTTGAAAATACCACTAAAAACTGGAAAAATAGGTCGCGAAGATTGGGTGCAATATATTAATGCTTCATATAAAATTTAGGCCACATTATAACTACGGTTTTTGTTTCGCAATTTGTGTTAAATTGTTTCCAAATGTGTTAGTCTGACACGGATAGTTCATTGTATTCGTATTGTGTTTACAAAACACACAAGTTGAATTTTTCCTTATTCTTATTTATGGCATGGAAATAGCACAGAAGAACACCACCAGATGGTAGGTGAGCTATTGAGGAATAGTCAATTTTAAAAAGACTGCAAATAGTATGGAAATTAATATGAATACGATTTATAGTACGCGTGAAACGGCTGATTGTGCTGAGCTTCCACTATTATATCTCTTATAATATAACAATAACTTTTGTTAACACCACAATCTCGCAATATTTTTTTTATGATTTATGAATAGAAAACATAGTCATTTTACCAGTTGTTTTATCCGTATACCGGAACACCACAATGCAAACGTAGCAAAAGTAGGTTTTAACATGACGGTAGCGATTGGGATGGACCCAGCCCAAGGTATTTCCACGAATTAAATGCGTCCTCATTCCTAAAAAGTTTAAGTATAATTCATAATCCACATCAACAACGATTTGGATCAAAACTGAAGCAAACACGCTTTAGTGAGATTTAATGTTAGTTGCGCTTGTCGTCAATAGATAAAATTATTTACACATACATAGTTTAGGTACAGTTTTAGTGTGTATTGATATGAATTGAAACAAACGTTACTTATTTATACGCAGAAGAAATATTAACTTCATCATCACTGCTCTTTCGTTACCAAATGCATTATTCCATACAGTAGCTATGTGATACGTAATGAATATGACATTGTAAATGAAAAATCATGTCGCGATCTAATGATCTTATTGTATGGTAGGTACATCGTTCCACTTGCCAATCAAATCGATTCTTCTGACTGAGTTGCAACCTTGCTGTCAATTTACGGTTAATAATACATCGAATGCTTCAATACCTGAATTTATGTTTATGGTAAATTTATTAGAATATCGAATGATAAAAGTCGATTTCATAATTGTAATCTGGTTTATAGCGCCCTAAACAGGTCTCGCTTGCATTAGATTTATAGGACGGGCAGCAAGTTTACCTTGTAATAACCGAATGGTTTATGATAATTGTGCTATTTAACATTCGAAATATTAATAATCACTTGATAATATAATAAAAGTGATGTAACCGATACACAACAACTTAAGTTACTAGAGACAATCTGTACCTTCATTCTTGGGGTTCTTGTGAGACGATAGCGAGTGTTTGTATCATGGATAATTTATGACATAATACTGAATCAACTAGTACGGTTGTGTTACATGTAGCTAGGTTTCAAACTTCTAATCCCATATCTCCTTTGTTATTCAATCAAGACACAAACGAGTAAAAGGGACAGAGAATTATCAATTTAACTACGCACTGAATGCTTCGCTATGAAAAATTAAGGGTTATACAGTGTGTCACTGGCATGAGGGCTTCTGCTTTAACTAACGATAATATGTTGTACAAGTAATTATTTGCAGGTATAATTAAGGCGAAGTTAACTAATGTAACGCTGCAATTTAACTTCGTAGAGTTTAACTACCATCAATGTATTGGAGTTATGAGTACGAGTAAGTATTGTTATTACTCGGTACAAGGCATACATTGTGGTAGGGGCAAAATATATCGCACCTTCGGTAGAACAAGGGCATAATGTACTATATGATTGTAGGGGCAATTGTGCCCTTGTCCTACCGAAGGTGCGATATACAGAGTTTTTAATATTTACTGCTTGAATTTGTCAGATTTGCCGGTAACGCTCGTTCGCTGTCTTAACACTTTAGAAATAAAAAAAATCTAAAACAATCCAAAAGATAATTCTAAAGATACTTCATGAATCCTATAAATTTATTGTTTTGTTAGAAAACAACAGATACTTCTTGTAACTCTTAACTTCACCAAGGACTAAGTTGTAGTAAGTAAGTAAGTTGTATTTACTTATTTTAACGAAAATTTATTCAAGATCAGCATTGGGCAACACTGAGCGGGTTCAATTTTTAATGAGCAGAATTGATGAATAATGGACATATTAATGACGCGCGAGCAACCTTAACCTCATGCCCGATTAATCGACTTATAAAACAAATTGAAAAAAGTTGCGTCCAATTAACGAAGGCACAGTACAATAAGCTTAGAGGTTTTCAACTAATTAAGCAATGCCGAAACTTGACCTACTCCTGGCACGGAATTTTCTATATGTAATTAAAAATCTTCGCATGTGTAGCACCTACTAAACCTACTTGTTTAACCTAACAGTTTTTCTAGTTTTTTTCATGACATGATGGAGCAGGAAAACGATCACGTAAGCCACCTGATGATAAGTGGGATATAGATATACCCAAAGACATTTGTAATGAAAAGACTACGGATCTCAAAACTGCAATCCTAAGACATCAAAGGCTTTGCTATAAGCTCACGTAACCACGTTTTAGGGTCAGTTTTTGCGATATCAATCAAATAACATTATCTTATTAGATACTTTTACTTCTTATCTCAAATTCATTGAACGTTAAACTAACGACTGTTGCTATATGCCGCGCGCAAAAAATGTAGACAACTCATTACGGATTAGATAAAAAAAGTGGTAAAAAACCTTATTCATTTGAGTGGTTGAATCAGCTTTCAGAGCAGCGCGTGACCTTGAGGCGGCAGAGTTCGCTAGTCAAATATTAATTAAATATTTATAACTCGTTTGGTGAGTCCAGCGGCGTGTTGATTCTGCGCCCGCGCCGGGCGTCGGCGTCGCGACACGAAGAGTCGCCAATACGGCGTGCGTGCATGTAATTAGGCAACTAAATAAGAATACCACATACCGTTTCGATGGTATAGTACTTCTAACAAAAATGTGCTTATAAATTAATAACACGTGGCCTAAACTCAACGTGTTTGTTTATCAAAGGATAGATTTGCTTTTTTCAGTTAATTTCAAACCTGTATTCGTGCTGCACTAAACACTAAGCATTGATGTATCCGGACGGTTTTTATATCGCCGTTTTGTCTTAAACTTCCTTACAACCTCCTTTTCCAGAAAAAGTAACAAAATCATTTAATAAAATGGTCATTTAACTTCAGTGCACTTTAGATTACGTAATAACCGTAAGTTACAAGCGTATCTGACGTAGTCGCTGAATCAGTGACTGGAACTTAAGACCGCGATAAGCAAAACTATAATTAATCGCAAAAAACACTGCGTCTCGGAAGATCTACGAGAGAAAAACCCACGTACATGAGGCATATAACTATAAAAAATTCTGCCAGCATTTTTATAGCAAAACCAGCAATTAAATCAACCGTATTCACAGCAAGTTAGGTAACCTTGAATTTTTTTGCTTATATGAGATTCATAACTTTCCTTCACATAACATACACAATTCTGTCAATGAAAACTAGAGCAACGGAATCATCAATACTCGCGAAGAAATCGATCAATGAATGTGTCGTGCGATCGCATGTGTCGTAGTAAACAAAACGTAGTTCGCGTGACATACGTGCAGCTTTTGTGCATCAGTGCAATTAGTAAATATGTGAGACATTATGGTGAGCGGATCTACGGAGCGGCGGACGCGTGATACACGCCAATGCGACTCTTGCGCGGGATGGCGCAAGCACACGTTGCGACTGTCACGAATGGGACGCTGACATTCATGACGAGACTATGCCGTTTTTACGAACATATACTATACAGATTTCAACTAACTATTACTCTGTAATGTACCTACTTCGAGATATCGTAAGTAAAAGTCACAATCATAGGGATTATTACAGAAACACGTTACATAAAACAAAATCGCCTGAGATTTCATTCCAATTACAGTTTGACAGCAATTAAGTTATTTAATCGAGTAACAAATTATAATAACAGTTTTACGCTGGCGCCATTTACGCAACGTGATTAGGCGGGCGGATAAGGGCTCGTCGACAAGGTCCCAATTTCCTTCGACTTTCCAATCCATACATCAAGTTGGGTTGCCGGAGGGCATTGCAATCGGAATATTTCATATTAGCAGTGTTATTATTGGTGAGATTAATAGTATTTGGATCCCGGAAGCGTGGCTGAAGGTCGGAGAGCGCGAGACGGCCTTGCCGCCGGCTGTGCCACTTTCTCCGCTGCAGCGACGCAAGCCGGCGAAGCCCACACGTGCGTTACGTTATACTTACGTACTCGAAACAATACTCTGTTCCACAAGCTCAATTACGCCGGCGCACTCGCTGGAACAGCTGACATAATCACCCCCGAATTACAGTTTCCCATAATATATGCGGCTTGTATGGAAACAATCCCGATTACATTAACTGTCTTTTAGTGGCATTGTGAATAACAAACAAAGCCTTGGTTTCGCAGTGTGCTCACGGGACATTCTCTTTTCATAGTTAAGTATGACTCGTTCAGTTTCGTAAGGACTGTTACGATTAATACAAGTAGGTAGACCTAATTAATTTACTTGCTTAAAGACACTGAAAACTATTAACGCAAAGGAATTTTCGAGCAAATGTATACGTAAAATAAGTTCGCCGTCGATCATAATGCTCAACCAAACCAAACCGCACTGACCGCTAAAGATATTTAAATAGTGTTTATAACATTATGTACAAACAAAGGACTCATTCATATATACCACTAACTTCTGAGCTCCCAACATGACATGTTCTAACTACAAGCACATTGCAGCTACAAGTTAATACGGAGCCAGTGAAATTCTTAAACATGCTTTTACAGATTACCAAAACACCTCAAGCGTATAGGTCCATTGGTATAGCTACCATATCACATGTGTCTTCGGATCGATCAAGTGTCGAATAATATGGCTCAAACTAGAGTCCAAGATGAATAATAAAGTGCCAATTTATATGCATTTCAAAGCAACCACGCTGATCAAATTGAATACTAATACTATCAAATAGGCCTCTTATTGCATAATTCTTCATAGCATAGCAATCAGATCACCTTAGATGCCTTTGTAGTTCGCATTGTATCGCACCTTAGTGTAAAACCACCATATGTAGCATTACCAAGCAAATATTAAAAGACTCCAAAAGTTGTTTGACTAATAATTGTGAAGCCATATATAGAAATAATACCAAAGGTTAGCAGGGTACGGTAATCGAAGACGGCATATTGCGACATGTAGTAGGTAAACTCATGTGTTTAACAATGAGTGGATAGTTTAAGCGTTTGGGTCAGAACTGAGTCCGCTGTTGAGCAATGTATTCACGGCCTTGCCAAAATACTTAGTGGATTACAAGGATCAATCTCGGTTGCGATGCCTGCGATACGCCCACTGCGGGGGACTTGTCACAAGTCTCTAAAGCTGCGAGTTATTTATTTATTTATTCCTTCTTTGCATAATACGAGATATTCAATGCTGCCAGTATCTGCGGCAAAATGCCGCAAGTGGCCTTTTTTAAGATATTTTTACTTAGTCGTGTTTAGTTTTATTTTATAGTTTTTAAGCCTTAGGTCAGTTATTTCAATTAAGTACCTAGACATTAAGTATTTATTAACGTTATGTTTAGTTTAAGGGAATAAAGGCGTGTAGTACGGTTAGGCGATGGGCTTGCCACCTGTCACTAATACACTGGGAAACATTTTAGCCTACTTGTGCAAAATGTGGTTACAGAATTATCAAGAAGTTTAAAGACTTGTTGGTAATTCTTTAGCTCTGCCTACCCCACTCTGTGAATGAAGGCGTGAGTTTATGTATGTATGTATGTATGTATGTTTAGTTTATAGGAAAACATTATTTTTTGACATACATGTAGGTAGGTACATGTAACACGTATAAAAGGCAAAAAAATAAAGTTCTTATCAAAAAGTCTATACATTCAATACCCAAACCGAAAGAAGTATTTCTGAGTTTATAATTTGTAAGTTGTTTGTTGTTTTTTTTTTTATACTGATTTAAGGAATGCCATTAAAAGTCAAATAATTTTTACTACATAAATCCAAAAAAATAATTAAAGCCGTAATAATAATTGATGACAGGCAGAAGTTGTAGTCAAGAATTTTCTTAAATCAAGCTTGTAAGTAGATACTATTTTATTTTAAGAAAATATATTTGAAGGACCCGTTGTGCACCTACCTTGTGCTTGGTATTCAATTCTATATTCTTTTAAGTACCAATTAAGAATATTTCGTACCGTCGCACGACTTATATTCACCTTCTTTCCAACCGCTACAAGAGTTGAATTAGGATTTACATGGCACGTTCGCAAATAGTTTCTCTACGAATTATTATATCGTCCTGTATTTTAAATTAAAACAATATTTACCCTGAATTAATAACCTATGTCAATCGATACATCAAGATATGATATGACAAACTGAGGTATATACCTAACCTGAAAAAAAAAGTTTACCGTATCGTATTTTCATAACATTTTTTGGTTATGTTAACTTTAAGATTAGTTAATTTAATATTTTACCGTTTGTAATCAAGTTAACACAGTCATCCGTGACAAAGCTTGTTGCGTCAGACTCATCGAATCAAATCGATCACGAATTTATAATACTTTCTGCTACCGTTCACGACATCTGACCCTTCATAAAAGTAAAAGTTGTGTACCCAACCTGACCGTTACCGTCGTAAGTAAGAAACTGGCGTGAACCTTACCTGCAACAAACAAGAAAGCAGACATTAATATCAGGTATTTAGTAATTAGCACCAGAATGAGTTAACGTTTTATATACCAACCTTACCTTACTTTAATACAAAGACAATGAACAAGGAAGCAAAAGGGAGACAGACATGAGTAGTCGAAGAGATAAGCCAGTAAACGGGCAACTAAAAATATGCAGCATACACATTGTGGTTAATTGTTTGTGAACATTAGTAGTAGGCAAGTTGATTGTGGCATTCTCGAAACCGTTTGTGTAGGCTCAGCAAACATTAAACTTTACAACTTTTTTATAACTCCTGTCAGCCTTTCCGCGTCGTTATATTAGCTAACTTCCATGTCGAGTTTAATCGCGTACTTTTAACAAAAAAATACTTTATCTTACTTGACATTCGTTTCGTAAAGTCGTTAATTTTGTAAGGCCTACGGAACGGTTTCGTTCGTCAAGGAATAAGAGTGAGGTATACGGGCAAGCGAATGGTATTATAAGCTTCGTCGAAGCAGGCATGTCTCATCAGCTACACGTCAAGCCGTAATTATCGTTATTAATAATAATATGAAGTATTAAAGGCTTGAAGCATTATTCGTGCAGGAGTTAACAATAAATGTTACCACTAATATCAGTTCGTTTATGCTGTGGCTTAAATGTACGGATGACATGTATTTAAATTGGTCGGTTGTGCACTTCAAATGGAGATGATTACCAGGGCAGAGGCCGAGGGATGCGCTCCAATGTGTGGGACACATTGTGCGAAAATGGCCGTCTCCGCTGGTCGCCTTCATCCTTACTAATTGCCTGTTATTCTGACTTAACGCAACAGATGTGCAACATCCGTTCTCCATTTATGTTTTTTGTAGACTAATTACATTAAATTTTGTGGTCGCGAAATACATTTCAATAAACGAAATCTATTACAATTGTGTATTAATTTTTTGAAGCGTAGGAGGAATACGAGGAAAATGTATTAGTTTATTGTAGGTGTGCGTCGAAGGTTGTGGTGTTAAATCACACGTTTCTTGATGTGCGGCGAGACGTTTCACCGCGAGTTTAAGTCAAATAATTTATGGCAACGTCGCTGAGATCCAATGCGATTTCATTTCGAGATGGCATTTATTATAAAGTGATGCTATGTTGGTTCGTATGCATGTGCAAGGGAAAAGCAAATGCAATTCTCGTGTATCCCTTTTATTTTTATAAGAAGCAATACAAAGCAAACAAAGGGCGGGCGGCTATTGGAAAAGGTAGTTTAAGCGTGCGCCCGATTATCAGATAGCGCGGCGGCGCGCGGAGGCTCCGGCCAGTGGCCAGTAGTGCGGTTCTATTACAAAAGTGGAGAACAAGCGGGCGATTACGGCTAGTTTCACTTTCGTTGGAAGCGATGCGGGTCAGTGCAGTGCACCGATGCGCCGGCCTCGCTGCGCCGAGCGTAGGCGAGTACATGCAATACTGCCTCTATGGAATTTAAATTGCCTACACTATCACACATTCGCTACCGCACATATATTAAAATACTCGTTAAGATAACAGTAACAATGCTGCCTGTTTTGACTTGTCTTTTGTAACCACACAGTCAAGACGGTATTTAGCCATAAATCGTGTCATTAAAATGGAACAGCAGTAAAATTGTCGTGTGAATTTGTAACATGTGCAATATGCATACCGATCCTGATTATAGCACTTCACAGAAAAGATGCCCCGAAGCGGATGCGGCAGTTAACGATTATTTTTAGCCGATTCTTGTAGAGATGTCGTAAATAAAGCTGAACGATGACAAAATACAAGTTGAACAAACTGCTTCAAAACAAGAGCCCGAGTCAACGTTATCTGCGTCCTCAGGTCGCGCGCGATAACATTTGAACTACATGTACTAGTTTTGGATAAGTTATCAATTTACGTCAAACGATGTTTTTTTTTTTGGTTAAAATGGCCTCGTTCGAACCCTCCTCAGTATTGTCAAGAGTTTATCTCTACACATGAGTAATCCGCTACTGAATATGCCTAAGGAAGTGATGGTAACTTTTAATTAGTTGATGCTAGTCGGTTTGGTTGTTTCGTTATCGCGGTGGTTTTCCAGCGCTGCGGGCGCAGGCAATGCACCCAAGCATGGCTTTCCGCGTCATGCCATAGACCACCCCGCTTGTCACGGTGACGGCTCCTCGCCTCGAGTGAGGGTCTGCTAGTGTGGTAATGCATTACGAAACGTTTCGACCGTGTATACGTAAATGTTTACGATCGGTAGGCATATTGCACCGTCACGACAGTTTCACTTAAACGAAGTAAGTTAAGGACGTTTTCATTATGAAAGTATAGCTCCGGTTTATATAGCAATCTCGTTTCTTTTGGTCACGATTCAAAGAAAAAGTGCCATGCCTAAATAATATATTAAACATAATATGTCCTATTACGCCAAAACGAAATTAGATAGATGTTTTTTTATGCAGAGGAGTTGGATAATTTGAGAAAAACGGGCAGCAAATGATAAGGAAACAAAGTTTCCATTTCATAATATGTTAGAAACCAAACAACGTGGTTGGTTACATCGAGATTGTTAAATTACAGTTCTCCGTCGAGTTCGTAGATAGTAACATAGACGGGTACATTTCACGGACCCTTGGGCACGCGGGTACGGCAGCGCGGCGTTACGCCAGTGAGCACCGATTCGAAATTAATGTTGATGTTAGGGCGAACTACCTGTCCACAACCTGTTCAGGTATGCACCAGTATTGCGTGGAAAAAAAGTTTTTATTGGACAACGGTTAAACTAACAAAATGGCTATAATTTAAACCTATGCGATTATATAAGTATATTTAGTAATAAGTGCGCAGTTGGATATTGTGTAGCTTGCTGATTCATTTAATGCGAAAACATCGTCAACAGTCGGAACAAAATTTGCATTCTTAGTTAGCGATGCCATTAATATTAAAGGAAAGTACCTAATATAAATACGGCGGTCGTTAAAACCAGTTATAATTGCTTTTTAAATTTACTAAAAGGCGAATTCAGTTTTAGTTAAATAATTACTACGTACCATATATATACCTACTATAAGTACCATTAACACGAGCTCCTAAATCCTAGACGTCAACATCCCTTGTTTAATTTAAGTTTATCTTGCATATTCCTCATTGTAGAGTTCAATATAAAATCAATCAAAGCATGACAATGCCAGTTGATTGAACAAGTTTAATTCCGTCGAGGTTTAAGAGGATACAAATACATGTGCAGCAGGAAGCGCCTGAGAGACCTTGCGCAGTTCAACGGCATTGGTGACGACATCGTACCCACGCCTTCTGCCTTCCTGCTCGCAGTTTCCGCACTCAGGAGAAAACTGACCTTTAAACTGTGCTCCGAGCACAGCGGGTCACCTGAAGCCCCACCTTTGACGTTACCTAAGCATGAAAAACGCTCAAGCCGTTATGCAAAAACACAGACATGCGAGTTTCCAGAAAAAATATATTTTTCATGCAAGTTTTCACAGGTTTTACCACGTTGCGCGTTGCATTATAGATAATAAAGAATGTTGTTTGCAATAAGAGGTTGTTATGAGGATTCTATATTTTATAAGCGCGAATGTGGATAGTGAATTAAAGAGGACAATGTTCTCAAAAAGAGGCATGTCCAAAATGGGCACGATGGATGACACGAGTTATGTAACGAGTAGCGACACTGACCTACCGGCGCGGGCGCTGCGCCACTTTCCTTTCATTATTGACACACATCTTTCAACGGACAACAAACTAGCGTAGTTCGCGACGCGATCGATCGTAACACGGGATCTTTCGACGAATTGTGGATAATGGATAACTCTTTGATCATTCGTTTTGATTCTGTTTAACCTTTTACGTCCCTTTGAAAGATGTCAAGTAACAAGAAAATGACAGTTACTTAATTCTATTGACAGCGATCAAAATATTTTCATAGTTATTGCAACTTATTCATTTAAAGCTTATTTGAGTCCGAAACTTACGATATTTTTAATATTATGCGCAGTAATTTAGAAACCTTGTCGCGTCCAACAAGCACGAAACGCTCTTGCATACGAAAGTCCTTAGCACTTACCATCACGACGCTGGCTAGTGGGTGGTGCAGTCGGTTGCGAAATAATACACAGCAATTATATGATACGTGACGCAAAACGCAATAAGGACTGCGGCTGCTTTGATAAACATCTTGGTAAGTATCTATTCATAAATTCAAGTACCTACCCTTTGTAACCGACTGAGTGGCATGATAATTGTTAGCTTGATAAACAACTTGATACACTGCAGCCACGAGCAATTAATTGACAGTTATCTACACGACAATGACAGAACATAGGTCTTGCAGAGTAGAGGAAGATTTTATCCCTGACTAGCGTGACGCTCGTTATAGGTTTTAGTGAGCAGGATTTAAACTATTTTCGTCATTTGGAATAATATTGTCTTCTAAAATATATTTTAAAATGCATAAAGCTGGATTAACATAATAAGATCGTATTGCAGAGTTCCGAAAGCAAGGTTGAAAATAAATGTACTGAAGAGGTAAAAAAAATGTGTAGTATTGGATGCTGATGAGTGATGGATGACTGATGAGCAACAAACATTTCAACATCCAAATGCAAAGCTCTAATGAGGCCAAACTTCCAGATTTGAAGGACCGGTTGTGATAATTACTCACAATTTTAATTGATAAGCCATTAAATAGAAATTTTACAAAACCACTTCACTTGAAATTCAAAATATTTTAATATTTAAGAATTTAATTACAATTTAATGTAATTATATTTAATTTAAAAGTTTATTTTTAAAGTGCCAAGACTGCCAAGGGAAGCAATACCTACCTAAGAACGAACGAATCGCCCTAATTAACTACTTACATAATTCCAATTGTTTCTAAGTGGAAATACTAAATACATACAGGCACGTTCATTGGTTTACAAACAAAGTGGATTTAATTATCAACTGGTGAGGTACAAGTTTAAATAAATTAAAGTAAGTTGTATAACGCAAAATGAGATGTGTAGTAAAGATGCAATAAAAGTGAAAGAGTTCGAAAGTTCACTTCCTGCAATCGAGTGCATAAGATATCACTGCACGCGCGGATTACAATCGCGGTGTAATCGCATCACGTTTGTGCAACTGCTTGAGCAAGCTGCGACGGTGCGAGCCATACGCAACATGGGAAAGATGACCTCAATATCGGCCCCTTTTGGTTGGAGAGTTGGAGGATCCAGGCGTCCGCGGTGGTGTTGTTCTCTAACTCTATCCTTGCACTCTCGCAGTCTCGCATCTAGTAGCCGGTGGATGCACTGAAGATCAGAAAATAACAAGCAGCTTGCGGTGGAAAAGTTTCGATAGTTGAGCAGCGTGCGGCGGCGTGCCGTGGGTAACGTGCAAATGATCGACTATAGCTTCAATAAACAGGCACTAGTTGTGAAACCTGGTATTGCTGCAGCAGCGCAATAGCAACAACCCGCGACAGATCCTCTCCGCTCGGCCGTGTCATTACGAAACGAGAAAAGAAAGTTAAAACCGTTTCGACCGATAGAATGTCGCTCCGTTCGCTTGCAGTGCAGTGCTGTAATACATCCGCGGCCCGGTGTGACCCGCCCGCAATATTTGTGACGTAACTGCGGCTTTACGTCAAAATCGCTTCTGTTTGTTTACACAGTATTGGGTACAGCCTCGTTTTGAATCAAGAACGGCATCTCATTAATGTTAATCGGCATTATGGTGACATGAGATACACCTGACCTTGAGCATAAAGACTTGTCACGATGTAGGTAATGTTCGACTGCGTTTTTGAAAACGTACCAATGTTCTTGGTCCAAGTAAAGATTTGCGACTACGCGTCTTCCTTGACTCACTTCGATCGTTGAACGTTTGAGTAATATAATAATGCAATAAATCAACTTTCAACAACAACATAAAGTCGAAGGTATACCTAAATAAATTAATAAATATCAGGGGACTATGTCACACCAATTGACCTAGTCCCAATTTAAGCTCTAGGCTTGTATTATGGGTACTAGACAACGATATAAATACTTATATAGAGAAATATATACTTAAATACATAGTAAACATCCATGACTCGGGAACAAATATTCGTGCTCATCACACAAATATCCGCCCTTACCGGGATTTGAACCCAGGACCGCTAGCTTCGTAGGCAGGGTCACTACCAACTAGGCCAGCGCGTCGTCAACTATAAAACCTTACAACTAATGCAATGGCGCTACCGCTTGCGCGGCTAGCTCACTGATTTGATTTATATTCTTAAGATATAATTTTCATACAAACATAGATACCTACCTAAGTAATTTTGTAGCTTGTGTGTGATCCTTAGACCTTAAGACCTTCCATGTTAGTGTGTTTCTGGGACGTAGTCACATAACATAACAACCAAGAATAACTTTTAATTTCATTAGTAGTCTAATTTAATCATATTTATCTAGAATTGTAGACTAATAGACCGGTCAGGCAGTGACCCCCTTTTTGTGAACTCAACCAGAATCTCAAGTGTTGTTTTGGTGTTGCGTAAGTTGATGTGTTTTACAAGCAATTATGTAGTGGTGGATCGGCTGGGCGCGCGCAAGTAGGTGGGCGCTCGCAGCCGATGCCGGTGCCGCGGTAACGGCTAAAGTGTTACGCGATGTGCTCGATTCAGAACGTGCTCTGTTCTGTGACGCAATGTAGAAGCGAATGTGTGCCAAAATTGCACTCGAGCCTCCGGTGCCTTCACAGATTCACACGCGCACCACGAGATGAACACGCGCATGTTAAACTGATAGGTCCATTACACGGCAACTTAACAAAGGGCAATATAATCCAGTGCTATTGTTAGTCATTAATTACCTACGCAAAACCTACAAAGCGTGTCAACATGTAGAGTAATTGTTGTTTTTTTAAGCTCTTCACCAGACAACACTAATAATGTTTCCAGCCGTTATCAGGCGACAGATAAGATAGAGCACAGTACAGTACCCTGTGTTTATGTGCTGCACTCCGAGACCCCCGATAATGCATTATCGTAATATATAAGTACGGTAACTATTTGCTTACTCACTCGTTAAATGGAAACCAACGATAAAGTGTCTATTCTTCGTCTACAAACGTTATAAGTACCTACACAGGCGTATGGAATCGCATAGGAAAGCGCTACTTTTTAACTATTTATGTTTAGTTACTGTCATGCGTCATCCCTTTTTAGCACCTTGTATTTAGTTACCATTTAGATTTATATAAGTAAAATTAAATCCAAACCTTGGGAAACAGTTGCGACCGGCGGCCATATAGTAAAGATATGTAATATCATATATATTATATATACAGAAGAGCAATAAAAAAATATCATCTTTTTAGTAAAGTTCGATGGTACGAATCTATAATATGGTTACAAATAAATAAGAACTTACTCAAGATCGTTTTGTTGCGAGAGAAGAAAAACAATTATTAATTATTATTTCGAGGCAGCGTGTTAAATTACAATATAGGAATTCTTTATCTTTCTAGTATCTTTATTATTATTACACCTACGCGGTGTCGAGTACACAAAGGTGTTTAAATAACGTTACGCTTAAATAGTCAACTTTATGCAGATAAGTTTGACAAAGGACAGGCAGACTCGAAGTGGCTAGGTAGAAACATCGTGTTGGCCGTGGACGCGAAGTGATTATGCGTGGCTCTGGTCCACTTGAGACTCAATTAATGCATTCAGTGCCAAGAACCTCATATTGGAGTTTGTTTCATACGAGACCTCGATACTACTCACTTTAAGGGCTGCTCTCATTGATTTTTCCTTAAAGAATTTGGCATTTTTACTTACAAGATAACCAACTAGTGGTTATTAGATGGTCACGAGGACGTGTTCTTATCAAATGGTACGTTTGGGGTTTTTTACGGATTATTTTAAGATGCCCAATATGATGTGATCTCGGCATTTCCCTCAAGACTGCTGATATTGACATTTGGATGAGAATCGTAGTGCTATAGTGATGTAGGCACAATGCGGACACCGAGTGTCGAACGGCAAACTATGCAGTGCCCTATACCTATCAGGGCCCGTATTCTACATGGTAATACAATATTGGCTTTGACGTTTTATCGTATTTTAATTAACTCTGCCGCCACGCCATTACTGTCAAGTAAATAAGAGTTGTAACGTTGACAATACGATAACATGTGAAAGGCAATATTTTATCCAGTAGAATATAGGCCCTGCACGTTTGCGAGATAAGTTAAATAAAACCCTCTCGGTACCTCGGACCATTCCCACACGACTTGTTACCCGGAGTCGTTTCGAGTTTTCGCTCTGTTATAGCGTATTTCAAGTCTCGTGTAGGTTATAAGAGGAAAAAACTCGTTGGACAATGTCGCTTGGCCGGCAATGAACCCTCGCATTTACTCTGCCGAAACAATTAGCGGACCGACGCGAATGTTATGAGACCACGTCTATTTATTAAATGCTCGTCTTTATCGTCGTCCCTCGCGTTCACTGGCCGCCATGATTCTGTAACTAGTCTTTTTAGAACCAAGCTCCCTTATTTCCATATAAAATATACCCGATATGAACTTATTTGCACTAAAAGTGTTAGTTAAAATCTAGTTACAATCGCGTACAATGAGATGTAGGTATACACTTTTTCCTCTTATTTCATGGAAATAAGGCATTTATGTAATTAGAAAAAATAAAATAAAAATATAGGTTTCAAGTAGAACGATAAAACTCACTTAAAATTTTTTTTTTTTATCCCATACGAAACCATTTGGTGTAGGTACTTGCATTAGTTTGGTTGTTATAAAGTTACTTGAGGGCAAGTGAACAATTGTAACTTAAAATAAATATGAGCCAAAGATAAGCACTTAGCCTGCACATAATTCTGAGGTCAAAACTTAATGCTTCTTTATTAACATAATAACATCACCTGTCCACCTGGCGTAAACTACCAAAATTTGTGATTAAACATCATTAGCATGCACATAAATTAGACACTCAAAGGAAGTTAAGAACCAAATGTAAGAGTTTTTAAGTAATATGGGCAAGAAATTTATACTTATTTCACTAAGAAATTAAGTAGGTAGGTATGGAAATTCCATATTAATAAATACTCTATTTGAGTTATAATTAAGCAGCTGCGTTAACTTTTCCGTATTCAAACAACTGCACTTTATATTAAAGAGACTGTAAAACAAACAGTATGCATTGCAAAATTATCATCGAAGGCAAATTTAATTTCATCTATGTACTAAGTAAGCTATAGATAGGTGAGGTATAGCAACATTAGCGATTACTGCTTTTAAGTTTGGTACGTGGGACGTAAGCTATTGTCGCAATCTCGGCACAGGGCCACGCTTTGTGGAACCTCCAAGTTTGCCTCAAATTAGCGTCTAAAGTATATTATACCTCGGCATAATGGCATCTCTACATTGAGCAACCAAGTGCTCAAGGTAAGCTACATACTAAAAACCTAAACAATATTTACGCGTATTTGGAAAGCGCGACACCTCACAATTAATAGAAACACACAACAAGACAAAGATTACGGTGATTATAGATTGGAAAATCTACATATAATTTGAAATGACAAAAACAGTAGAAATGACCAATCAATAGACTTGTGGAAGGCTGTTGCTACGTAGCAGTGCGAGGGGAACAAAGAATTGACTCATGGCCGGGGCTCTTGTCGCCAGAGAAAGGAGCGGAGCTAAAAATAGTACAGTGACGATAACGGCCCGGCCGTTGGTCCTGGCCTACGCAGCTTGACCACTTGGTCCTATGCCCCCGACGTGTAACTTACTCAATGATGCTTTACGCCCCTTTTGAAAAAACTTCGCAAAATAAAACTAATAACCTAATTACTATGTTCTTCATAATATATGCAACCGATTAACAATATTAACATTTGTGGACAACAATTTTAAAATGACATGGCATAGCAAACTCCCAAAATGTATGTTCTGGATAGTATTCATCATCTGCCATATGCTTAAAATCTCGGTGGCGTGGCCTAAGACTGACTTGTGTTGTGATTGCGAACCTTTAAACAAAACCGTGCTTAAAATGACAGCTTGCAAGAGCACGATCAAGCTCAGAAATTCGGTAGAACTGCGCTTCTCGAATTGCACTGCAACGTGATAGCGAATCGGCGCCTCGAATCCCACGCAGCATCGCATTTCGCCAATGGAGCATGAGAGGAAATATTCTAAAATTACTTATTGTGTACTAACGAATGCTGCGCTAGCACCACCGAGCTCCCACGACCGACGCTTATTGTTTACGTTGCACTCGAAGGTTTCTGCAACGTCTTAAGTGTTGGGAAACAACATGCTGTCGACTTTGATGATAGAACCGGCTGTTGAGAAACCTTTCCAGTTTAGATTGCGAAAAGTGTGGAAAGTTCATATTTACATATGCAGAATATGACAATACTACAACCTCTTTGACACGAGTGGGTAAACGAAATGACTGGCTAATGAATTATACTACGAATCTTCAGCACTTTTGTATGACTTGAAGATTGGTATAGGAGCGTTCTAAGACATCACGAATTACCATGAACTGGAAATATTAATATACATTGCAGGAAAATATTGATATGACTAGCATCAACATTTTGACCGATAGACTAGAAGCAGCAGTGCCTTTACCGACTCACGTGGAGAGCTAATCGCGTCACGTGACTTCTATGAGAGTAGGTACCAACTTTGAGTCTGCTGTACCAGTTTCTGGACAAGACTATTAAAACAGAATATGCTAAGCATTTTAACACTTGCTCGTTATAATAAGGCGTTAATGTTAATGCAAAAATAGATGGAAGCACGATCAAGTTTAACCAATCGCAACGCGTTGAAGCATCTTCATTTCGAGACGTATAGAGTTTCTATCTACTCTAAAAAACTTATTGTTTTTTTTAATCAATAACTTTACCAAACTAATTGGCCTTCGCATTTTGAATTAAGGGCTGATAAGAGCGTGACTTTTGGTGCGAATCTTTTGGATGAAGTAATGTTTGTTTGTAAGCCAGCAATAAGGTTGCAAGTGTGGCGCGATCGCACGCTCCGCCGCCCCACGTGATTACACGCCTTACTGACCAACTAACAACCAGCGAATAACTAGCCGCTTGCATGACAACTGAAACTTACAGTTTCCACTTACCATCAGGTGGCCTGTGTGCTCGTTTGCCTTCCTATGATATAAAAAAAAAAAAAAAAACTGAAAAATCCTAGGTATCCCAACACTTGGAAATATACCTAGAAGTAATAAACATCGAGTTCCGGAATAAATATGTAAATGGAAAAGAGGATCGAGAGGCTTCAAGTTCTGTCTGCGAAGCGCTCTGCCAAATTAATTGTAGTTGGTGGGCATATATGCTGGCTCGCAGGTTTGCTCGATGCTCACATCAAGTAAAGATAACGCTATTCAAAGCGTATACTCAGTCTTTTTACTCGAGCAGCCTGTGGGTTCGGTATACGAAACGCGCTTACAGCGCCCTCCGCGTTCAATATAACAATGCCTTTAGAATGTTGTTGGGGCTGCCTAGCCGGTGCAGCGCTTCTGGCATGTTTGCCGAAGCCCGCACGGATAGTTTTCAGGCGATCATCCGCAAGAAGATTGTATCGCTGCTTGACCGAGTAAGGGCCAGTCACAACAGCATACTAAAGGTGATTGCCAGCAGGTTTGACTGCCCAATACTTGCACACTGGGTGGGGCAAATTAAAAGTATTGCTCGATTTGCCATCAAATAGGGCTCATTGGGGGTGATAATTAATTCAGCAATTTATTAGTTTTATCTTGATTTAAGTATTTTTTCCACACATTGTACCTACTAACACTATCATTAAGATCATTTATGTATACTAACAACTACTATGGACTTTATGTCTGAAATAAAGAATTTTATTATTTTATTATTATTATATAGGTAATAAAAGCTGAAGAAAAACTTTAGGTACTATTCAGCCAGTTTGGTCGTTAAATATAACAAGCAAGGTAGAAAATCCCCAGCGTTTTATCTGAGACACCTACCATCAATAGCAACAGGACAAAAGGGACTTTCACAAAGAGCTCTTTATAGTACCCCTACCAAGAGTGGTGCAAAAAATATTTCCAATACAATAGAGAGCGGTGGTGTGTGTAAATAAATAAAATACAGGTAGACGGTTGTAGGTGTATTTATAGAACTGAACGGTTTTGAGCAATTTTTTTTGGGGTTTCGAAACCAAGAGGATTGTTGAAAAAAAGGTGCACCTTTCAAAAATTCCCACTGGCAGAGATTTGAACATTTTGGACACGGTAATGGAATGGAAAAATACAACCTTCCATTACTTCTAACAATTAACTATCCACGGGGCATAGTAAGTTAGTAGAAATCGATAGAGAGGTAAGTTTAATTTAAATCTAATCAACTGTTTATTCCTCAATGAAACTTGGACGAGGGGTAAAAGGCAAGTGAAAGTTATGTTTATTTAGTAATTACCTATCTATGAGGTAAATAATCACGGAACTTGGTGACCTCTTGAATAAAAATATGTTTACTTGCAAAAACACATGTTCAGATCACAACACAATCAGATGATAGATATGTAAATTGCAGAATCTTCATCATAATATTAAATGAGTTAGTACATTATCGGCATTTAAAAAAAACAGCAACCTGAACAAAATATATCATATTATTGTAACAGGATTTATATTTTGCTTAGCATTTCACGGTACATGCGGTACCTATACCTACCTACCTGCCAACTAAACAGTGAAATAAAGGCGTGTAGGCATTTCTGCTCTGTAACCTGATTCTATCAAAACTACTCAGGTGCATGACGTTGGTATGAGGTACGGCGCGGCGGTGTGTGAGAATAAGAATGCGTGTATGTGTGCGTAATCCAAATGTAAGCCAGCAACCCCAAGCAACAAGTGTCTTCCCATGTAAAAAAACACAAAACCCTGAGCAGGTAACATATGATGGGAGGGTGGGAGCAAACGATTTATACCCATGTACATTGGCTAACAGGACCGGTTTTCCCTCGCCGCCATAAATAGATTACAAAACCGTGCCACAGTTGGAGGATAGTAAACTTTATAGCATAGACCATTAGATTCATTTTGGAAATGAGGTAAATCAATTTGTGACCCCTTGGTGATGTTATATTCCTTGCCCAAGCCAAGATTACTCAAGGGTTCAAGATACAAGATACGACATCGTACGTAGACCTACCTACTTATTTATCTAAGTTACGGGCCACGCACGTTGAAGTAGATTTTTCAGTAACTTATTGTTTTATAGTGCGTTCTTATAGGTATTTAAAACAGTAGATAGAGTTGTGAGGTTGTTGTGACAGCTCGTTAAAATTTGACTTTTGCGTCGCGTGTCAAATTTTAACCCACGGTTTTGAATATAGGAACGCACTTGCAACTTACCTACCATGTCAATGTTTTCATGTTATTGTTTAACTTACATCAAAATAAATATCAGATCAACTTATAATAATAATCAGACAAATCAAATAGATCAAGAATGATGAAAAAAATATTAGCATTATTATGCGATACCTACCTAGTTAATCGCCTGATCAGTACTCAGTACTCAGAAGTTATTTTCTTTTACTGGAAATTACCGACCCGATAAGGTAATCCTAGTTGGGTATAAATAAGCTCAAAGAAAGACTTATCCAGACAATTATTAAGGCCTCTTTAGATGCCCATTCATTTGTGATTATGGTATGGCAGACAATAAATTTCTGCTTCCTACCTGCCCAGTAAACAATTTTATTTTACAATTGATAATGAAATGTAGAAATACTGGAAAAGGGCCGAATCTTAAGTACCCGAAACCGACGTGCGTGCATGACTCGATGTATGAATGTTGAAGAAGCGAAAGATATTTGTCAAGATCGTAGCAAGTGGAAAGAAGTGGTCTCTGCCTACCCCTCTGGGAAACAGGCGTGATTTAATGTATGTATGTATGATAATGAAATGTTGATAACTCATTCATTCAATAATCGAATACCTACCTAAGTACTTACAGTATTCCCAACTCCTTAATAGCTTTCGACTGGCTGTCGCTATCACGCTTGCTCTAGCAAATGACAGTATATTTGTCACTTGTGTTGTGTGTCATAGAAAAACAAAGATAGCTATTAGAAAAATAGTAGCACTGTAATTGGTTCTAATTTATAGTGGTCCGGAAAAAAATTAGCAGCACATAATATCAATTCATTTTTTATTTTGTGGTAATTTTAAAGTTCTCAATTTGTTATAGTAATCTGTAGATACTACCTATTCAATGAAATAAAAAATAACAATCGTAAAAATGAACGGGCGATTTCAAGTTTTCGCCTTTTATACCTATTTCATCTCACCTAAAACTTTTTGAACAGCGTCTTCTGAGAGAGAGAATTTATGAGGTGTTTGTCATAATCATATCATAACCATAGCTTTTTCTTTAAGATTGATGGGCTACTTAATACCTTATTAAATTTTCTTTTGATCAACTTTTTGATTTGACTATACTTTGAGGTAGTTACATGGAATTTCAACATTTGTGTATTTGCCTATTTCTCTAGCTCTGCCTACCCCACTCTGGGAATAAAGGCGTGAAGGTATGTATGTATGTATGTGTATTTGCCATTTATAGTAGGTAACTGCCCACCACGTGGGCACATTTCGACAGCATAGTTTCACAACTAGACAACATTCAACCATAGCTTAGTCAAAGGAGCACATCATTCACCATTCACGTGGTGTAAGTTTAAAAATAACATCACTGGTAAATTTTTACTTTTTAGGGTTTTGTGCTGGAGGCGCCTCGTCCGTCTGTCCGTTCATACCTAGGTAGGAAAGGTAAGTCGCGAGAATCTAGCTCGTAAACCGAAATAACCTACAAACCTAGATACCTACCTATATAGTAGGTATTTTATGTAAAATGTTGACCCGTAAACAAATAGGTGGGCCATTCTCAAAAAAGGACACAATTAAAAAAATATGCTATAGATATGCTTAAAACCTGTCTCAAATTAATCATACAGTATCTCTTCTAGACTTATTTTAAACGGCGCCATTACTATCTTTTGTCTAGAACGAACGCAACATAACATTAAGTAAAAGGGACAAAATTATAATAATGTTCAAGTAATCAAATGGAGATAATAACTTTAGAGCTAATACGCTTTATTTTAAGTTTATACCTATTAAGTAATAAGTTAGGTAATTAGTGTCAGATTTTTTTAAATAAAAAATGTTAATATTGAATGTGCCGGTTTCGCTAGTTTTCGTCCGCAAATTTTGGTTTCGGCCGCATGGTTAACAATGTATTTTATTATCTACCTAAGGTAAGTGTACTTTTTCTTTCATTACCTAACAACATAATTATGTAGGTGTGATTTAGAACACAAAACGTATTTTTTTCATATTCCGCTGTCCGAAAACTAGTGAAATGCTTAGGTGTGATTTTAGTTTTCGTCAACTCCACGAGCAAATGGAAGAAAAGTAGTAGTTTTCGTCCACAACTACCTACTATTCACAGCTTTTGTTCTAAACAGCTGTCTACTGGAAGAAAGCTGAAGCTCGGAAAACCGTCGAAATCACCCTGTAAATACTTTATTTAGTAGGAAGTCTAGTATAGGTACCTACCTACAATGTGCTTTCATTTAAGATATTTTTCAGGTTTTTATTGGGTACTTGATAGGTACCTACTTGTAGTTTTTACCAACTTGTTAGGTACCTACTTACCGTATTTTAAGTAAAGTATCTACTTGTTAAGTAAGTATTTTACTAATTCAGTGGTACTAGCATGTAGCAGGAAACGTGAAGGGTTGCCATGCTTAAAAAAATCGTCAGTAGATAGGTACCTACCTAGGTAGGTATGGTCATCAACTTGCTAAGCTCTATCTATAGAAAACTTTTTACATTTTTTTAGGTATGTACGGAGGTATAAATTTCCTAGAAATGGCAATGAACTTAGGTCCCTACCTACCTACAAAATAGTTCTTTTTCGCTATGCGACAATGCGTAAATGAGTAGGTTAGGATTAGGTAGGTATCTACCTACTCCCCAAGAAACATCAGATGAAGAAATAGAGATCTAGTCACATTCGAGAGGTCGTAAAATTACCTTCGTTCAGTAGACATTTTATATCTATAAATAGGTAGGTACCTATATTGCCAAACTAGTTAATTTTGTAACAACACTAAAATAAAAGTTATTCAATGTAGGTACCTACCTACAATTTTACCGAGTTCCATGTAAAGAGGGTTACTATCAAACTCCACCCTATATAAGGTTGGTGTTAGCGAAATCCTCTTTTTTATATTGCACATCTTGGCAGTAACACACTTCATTAAAAGAAGAGTGCACGTAGGAGTTTATGTGCATTCTTACCAACTAACGATTTGAACACGCCCCTATTTAGCCTTGCAGTTGCAACTTAGGTTAAAGTTACGTTTAATGATCTCATCGCTATTAAAACAAGTTGAACCTACGCGTAAACAGTGAAAAACTACAATAAATACCTATATGACCCACTTCATCAAATAAAATACTGTTTACGAACGCTCGTAGGTAGGTTAGTTTGACAGCTGATAACGCATTGTTTTGAAGGCAAATTTACATTTAGTTCTTTTTTATTTAAATACTTAGATATTTACCTTACATTTGGCATGAACGGTAATCATTATTTAAGTGTAGGTAAACATATTTGCTACCGGTACTTTTTTTGGTCAAGTGAATTATGATAGGTAATAAAAATGTATAGTAAATAGGTGACTATGTGGATTTTTCGAGGTTAATTTTATAGACGTTATGTTTTGTAGTGAAAAACATCCCTAGACTGTCAAAAAAAATCTTAATTATAAAATAATACGTACGAAACTACCTACGAGTAACTTAAATATATTAATGATTTTCAACATACCTTCAATAACAGATCACCAAAGTCGTACAGCGCAGACTGATGCATTATGGCCGTAGACATTGTATAAACCAAATCGTCACTTATTCCAGATTAAGTTGTTAATAATTTGGTTTATATATATCTGCAAACTGTTTCACTGAAGCACGGATTTGAGGGGGGTCGACGAACTCACTGTAATTTTAGGTTAGTTTTTGAAATGTTCACGATAGTTTTAACGAGAAATTTAAGGAAACTAGTAATGCAGTAAATTCGTTGCGTTTTTGTTTGATTGTTCGATGACCACAGATTGAGTCCAAACTAGTTGGCCGAGAGTTAGCTTTTTCTGTCTACTATTGAGCCAGATAATTTTTTTGAACACAATTTCGCAAACAAAGCGAAAATGTACAAAACTGTCCTTTGTTTCTGAAATGTCTATTTCACTGTTTTCGCGTCTTTACGGAAATTCACAAAAATGGTCTAAAACTAGCGCGAACTGCAGCGATGCTAACTTTAGTAATAAAAACTTTTTACTGTTTTCGACTTTATACTCCAAAACTTAGTTCTGGCTGGTATAATCGCAAAATAAAAAAAATATATTCGCTGAGTCAACGCTCGCGCAAAACGCACCACACGTTCATTCCGTCAAACGCTTGCTCGCGTACTGAGCTGGCTGCGAGCGGGTAAATTTTGTTTTCAAATCAAACAGCGCGATCACGTTTCGGTTTCTGAGCGAGATTCGTTTTCCATTCGGGCGCGTTCGGCTAGGGTCGGCAATATTCGGCTGTCTGTTTTGTTTTTGCTTCTCCCGCCACAACAAAACTCCCTCATCATGCTATGGTAAGTTAGGTAGATATTTTTAATATGAATGTCTAGGGATCATCAACAAACATAATGCTGCTGTTTTATGTTGTTAGTAGGTACTACTAAGTTATTTAATAAATTATTATTCATAAATTTGTTATACCTACCTACTATTGATTTATTGTGAATCAACTTCTAATTCTAATTTTAATTAATGGCTTTCACTCCTGTTACGGTGTAAGTATTTCGCCAATGTTGAGATAGGTATTTATAGATACTCCCATGGACTTTAGAGATACCTATCACACGTAAAGACAATTGTTCGGTAAAAGAGTATTTTCTGTAATAGTTAGGGAGGCGAATAGGGGAATTTTCGGTAATACTCGAGCGTGGCAGTTTAAGATATGAGAGATACCTTAGACCTAATAGAACAACCTTGTAAAGTATTTAGCTCTATACATATGTAGTGACGCGCGCTTAGGATAGACGATCAGATTAGTAAAAAAAAAACGATAGTCTGAAATACTCGAGCGCGTCAGATTAAGATATTGGGGGTTGATTTTAGTGTTTTAAGACTAAATTTAACTAATCTGACGATAAGTCCTTGACGCCGCAGAGTTATAGGGTCGCGAACTTGTAAAAAAAAACGTTAATCCGGCATTCTCGAGCGCGATTTTTTTTTTTTTTTGAAGTAATACTTAATCTAAAAATCTGCCGGTTTCCGCATGACCGGAAGTGTGGAGGAGCCATTTCGTCTTCCGAAAAACGCGTTGCGGCATATAGGTAAGTCGCGAACGATACATTTTACAAAAAAAAAGTTTAAATAAACAAAAAAGGTAATTTTATTTTACACAAAAAAGGTCTCTTTATATTTTTGTCCAAAGTTAAAACTTTTTGACTTGAAGCATCATAATTAAGGAAAAAAAATAAACCAAAAAACCTTTTTCGGTCAGATTAAGAGAACCCACCAACATTTTTGTCAGATTAAGAAAATATGCTTTCAGGATACCGAGATAAACCTCCCCTATCAAAATCTGACGCGCTCGAGTATTTCAAAAAAACTTTTTTTTTTTGCATTTTCAAAAATTCATCGTAACTTATCGTCACGCCGAAATCGTCAGTTTTTTTAAAGGGAGCTTCCTTGGGGCCTACTTAACACCCCCTCCGAAAATCTGACGCGCTCGAGTAAATTTTTTTTTGCATTTTTGACTACTTTATATGCCTACCCCCACCACGCAAACCGGCAGATTAGTATACCGTTGTTATCTTATCAGAGGCACTTGGGGCATACGTAGTATGAATATCTGACGCGCTCGAGAATGCCCTAGTAACTGTTTTCGCCAAACCCACCGCTAAAATGGTTTTTACCATACGAGCTTTTCTTTTCGAAATTATTTTATCTTTCGATTTTGATAGGTCTCGACGGCGCCGTTGAATTAAGCCATTTCGACTCCCTAACTATAATGGTCTAACTAGACCAGAAGCACATGGGGTTAGCTTCACGCGTTTCTTTTTTCCTACGTTACCTACCTACCTAACTAAAGACTCAAAAATATTATCAAAAATCAGCATACTATTACGAGTGATATAGGTAAGTACTTATATAGATATTATACTTAATCGATAAAAAAACATGCATAGGCCACTTCCTGACTTGGCGGTATGCTTGCAGTAAAACGTTAATGCTGCGCGTTGATTGGTAGTTGCCACTAGTTGCCTAGCAACATAGCTGGGCACCGTTAATCAAATAGTTAACTTCGTTAATCGTTAATCCGCTACAAAAAAAGTTAGCTTCGTTAAACGTTAAAGCGTTACATTTCGGAAGAATTAACGCAAGTTAACGTTAATCGTTAATCCGTTAATATGTGTAAAAAAATGCATTTTTATATCGTTGCGTTAGTGAACTTATAAAACTTGTTGGTTTGGGTTCTGAAAGTTAACAGGATAGGAACAAAACAAAATACAAAAGGGCATAAGGTGCATATTCCCTTTCATGAACATTCACATGTTGAAGTTCTCGTCTGAAAGCGAGGCTCGTTTTGGAGTTAAAATGTCTTTACCCGTGGAAAACAGACCTTTAATTGCAGCGCTTGAGGGTATAGCAGTATTGTATTTAATGAATAGATTTATGAATATCTGTTCCCCGAGGAATGCAGCATCTTTGAACGAGTCTTTTGATTTCATGTCCAGCCACATTTTAACGAGACTGCGCTTTACTCTTTAAAGAGTTGGAGCTCTTTGGTTTTTCTATAGACTGAGTGACAGAATTGAAAAAGACTTGTCATCATCGTTGTTTCTCACACTACACACTCGCTGCTACGCGCCGCCCTGCACTTGTCGTTTCATACTTGTCTGAACCTGTTTTTCTTGCCGCGCCGCGGTGCCGTTCGGTAAATAGTAGGCATTGGATTAACGATTAACGGACTTCTGCATATTAACGGAAGTTAACGTGTCCGTTAACATTTTAAAAAGTTAACTTAAAAGTTAATCCGTTAATCAAAATGTTAACTTCGTTAATTAACGGATTAACGAGTTAATGCCCAGCTATGCCTAGCAATAGCAACCCTTTAGGTACTGATTCCGTGTTTTACTGCAAGCATATCGAGAAATCAGGAAGCGGCCTTATTGTATATTGTACATTGTTGCGGTAGAAAGTAGGTACGGAATTTATGGACATGAAGGCCCTCAAGTGTACAGGTCCATTAATTGCCCTTTCTGCCGAGGCAGACATACCTACCTAGTGCGTTTCTCATCTAGGTATAAGTTCAGGAAATATGATTAGTCCGTCTGTTATGGAGTAATCTACTTTGCGATCTTTTTTTCTGCGTTAAGACCGGACCTAACCTTAACCTTAACCTTTCAACCCACTACTGTAGTGTTTGAAGAACGAGGGCAGTTTTACGATTACCTTTGGTTTGATAGATATTAACAAAAAGGTACATTCTTACGTATATATCTTACATTCTTTGTTAGTGAAGATTACAGACGGTGAGGCGGCCGATTCTTATTTTCTGATCTATACCTACCCAAGGTAAGGTGGGGCCAGTGCATCTACGGGGCAAGTCCGTCAAACCAACAATACCTCCTAAAAAATATATGATTTGTGGCCCTTACCCCGTTGACGCACTTACCCCACCTGTCCTCAACTCTCATGAATTTCTCATTCGAGATAAACTGCTTGTGCTATGCTAACGCTAGTTACTAGTTATTATTCTGTGGCTATGCTTATTTTCAGCATGTCTTAGGTACGAGGTAGGTAGGTATTTATTTAAAGGTATAATTGAAACTTTATTGCACAATATACAAAGTAAGTAAGTACAAATGGCGGAATTAATGCCTGAAGGCGGTCTTAGCAAAATTTCACCAAAATATTATAGAGAACAAAATGGTGTGTTTTGAGGTTCCCCCTGTTTACGCATATTTTTTCATATTTTGCAGAATTAGTTTAAGCCGAATTGTAATTGTGCAGAAACTGTTCTCGCATAATTTGATTTGCCGATTTTTTTCTATCACGCATACCTATATCATTTTCTGAATTCTGAATAGTAATGTGGCAGAAAATGAAATTTAGTTTTCGCATAAGCATATTTCGCCGAATTAATAAATTGAGTTTTGCTGTAGTACCTAAATATTTTTGTTTTATTCATTATTAACATATCCTAATAATGACCAAAGCAAGGAGAGTAAATTGGAAATTGTAAATCTGTGTTGTGTACGGAATTTGGGTAGGTATTATATCTACAAACATTAGGGAAGGTCTGTACAAACATTTAAGTGTTAGTATCACCAAGTTCTATCTTTACAGATGTATACACAATTCACTTACTCATATAACCAAATGAGCAAAATAATTAGTCCTTAGTTAGTCCTAATAGTCATAGAAAATAAAATTTACTTCAGTCCATTTCAGTTAGTCATTACTTATTAAAAATAATAACTAAAATCTGGTCACCTTATGTCTTGCTTCCTGGGGCGCTGTCGACCCACCTTTTCCGCGTAGTTTGGCGCTTCGCGCCTGGACACAACACAAACCTAGCCTAACTTTACCCATTTTTTTTTCTTCAAATTGACCTAACCTATACCTACCTGACGTAACATAACTATGCAAAATTTGAGTTTATTTTTCATTTACCATTACACTTATCAAGAAATAGTGCTATTGTTGTTTCGGACAAATTCGGACGGGATTTCGGGCCATCATAATTCTGCTAAATTGCAGATTATGCTACACAACATTGCATTATGCAATTCTGCCATGTCAATATTATGCGGACATACTATTCGGGTAAACATGGGGTAAACAACCATTTGGATACTTAATATAGATTTATGCCAAATAAAGTTTCGAGTGGTTGGTAATTCTGTAGCTCTGCCTACCCCACTCTGGGAATGAAGGCGTGAAGGTATGTATGTACTTACCTATGTAAAGTTTCGATCGGCAAATAAATTATGCGAAACTTGTTATGCCTACGTTTCGGAAATTAAAAATTATGCCAAATAGACGGCACGGCCGTGTTTTGATTGGTTTATTTTATTATTTCATTACAGGTAAGCCGCAGTAGTACCAACCTACAAACAATTATTGATTAATTTTCATTTTGTCCTCAAGTTTGGACAACGATATTGCCTAGTACCAATCAGCAAACAGGCCCACGAAATCATTCTTGCTTGGGCAGTCCCATTACTAAGTAAGTACATTTAATGTCTTTGGCCAGTCCATAAAGGTGATGTTTTGTGACCCGAAACCAGATTTTACTATATCTCCATGCAGTGGTGAGAAAATAATACCTACCTATTTAAAGGTTTAGGTAGGTACCTACTTGCGAAAACTACAATCCGATTGGTTCCTACTATAACACAATTTATATTATAACTTTAAATACCTAGTAGGTAGTTATAATTTGACGTGCTCGATAAATAGGTAACTTAGTTTTAGTAGTTTAGTAGGTAAAGGTATAAACCTGACCTGACCACGGACCTAAAAAAATACGGACGTATGGTTGCACTAAAAAGGTGTGAAGTATGCAAGGTCCGCCATTTCGTTCCGTCATACGAGGGCAGAGTGAAAAGTCTGGAAAAAATTAAACATTTTTTTTTTGGTCCAAGTAAATATTTATTTTTCAACGTACCTAGTCCCCATGTAACTCAATACACTTGGTCCATCGCTTTTCTAGCTTTTCGATTCCCTCCGTATAGTACGATTTCTCCAACCCTTCAAAATACGCATTGGTTTCTGCGATGATTTCTTCGTTGGAACCAAATCTTTTTCCACCAAGCCATTTCTTTAAGTTTGGGAAAAGAAAATAGTCGCAGGGGGCTAAATCTGGAGAATAAGGCGGATGCGGGAGCAATTCGTAACGCAACTTTTACTATTTTAGCCATAGCAACTGCACAAGTGTGGACCCGTGCGTTGTCTTGGTGAAAAATGATTTTCTTTTTCGCCAAATGGGGTCGTTTTTCCATTTAAACTTCATGAAATCGCTGAAACAAGTTGGCATAATATTCGCCGTTAATCGTTTTACCTTTCTGAAGGTAATCAACATATATTACACCACGAGCATCCCAGAAGACAGTAGCCATAACTTTATTCGCCGATAAAACTGCTTTGGCCTTCTTTGGTGCAGGTTCACCTGAAGCAATCCATTGTTTTGACTGCTCCTTGGTTTCTGGTGGATGATGATGAATCCAGGTTTCGTCAACAGTTATGAAACGACGCAAGAAGTCCTTTTCATTACACCTAAACTTCGCCAAACATGCCTCTAACAGGGTCACCCTAGTGCGTTTTTGATCTACTGTGACACTGTGAGCAATCGCGGCACCCAACGGGCGGAGAGCTTCTTCATATCCAAATAAGTGCAATGTGAAGGATATTACGAACCCGTTCGTCTGAAATGCTTACAATATCAGCTATCTCACGGACCTTTATTCTTCGGTCGGTCAATACGATGTCATGGATTTTGGTGATCATCTCTGGTGTAGTGACCTCAACTGGGCGTCCGGGTCGGTCGGCGTCAGCAGTGCTTGTACGGCCACAACGAAAATCCGTAAACCACTTGTGGATCATTTTAATCGATGGAGCAGAGTTCCCGTAATATTTGTCTAATTTTTTTTTGTATCCGTAATGGTTTTTTTTCGCAAAAAATAATGTTTAATCAGAACACGAAACTCACTTTTCTCCATGTTTGCAAACATCGAAGTGATCGTTTCTTTTTCATAGCTGTCAAAAAAAACTAGTCGTGTGAACTGGCTGAAAATATACGATTTATCTCCAAAATGCATTACAAATTGACATTAATGAATTTGTGAAGAAAATACCTTTAATATGATTTTTACCAGACTTCTCACTCTGCCCTCGTACATACACGATCTACCGTCTCACAGATGCACTAGGTACGCCAACCCGCCGCCGCCATTATGCTTCAAGCAAGCCACAGCATTAGTGACATTTAATTTTACGCCGAAGAAAATACCGTCTTGTGTTGTAAACACGTGTAAAAAGCAATGATATTTTATATTATGATACGTTATCTGCGCGCAAAAGCGTTCCTCAAAAAGGAAGGTAATTTACCTTACTACTGTTTAGTTGCGCCACGGCCGGTGACCCGCACGCATCAAAGACAATAAAATTTTACTACCGAAAAGTAATAAATTTTGTAAGTATTCAAAAAAAAACGTGTCTACCTAAGTAAGTAATTTGTTTCAAACACAACGTAACATTGTTGTTATATTGTTGAATAAACAACTTGAATCTTGTAACTATAATTTTATTATGAGAGAGTCTAAGTACCTAATGAATTAATGAACAATACGTAATACAATTTATCAGTATCTAAGGAAATACCTAGGTGTTTTCGGTAAATCAATAGCACAGCACTTGCCAAACTGTGGCAACTTTTGAGCTTCTTCAGTTTTCAAACAGGTTTTTGTAATATCGACCCATGCAATATCGAGAGATTGGAAATATGACATTGATTTTCGAGACCGGGATTAAATTTCGAAATTCCGTATTCGGAAACTGATACCTGTATATGTACTTACTTACGAGTACCTATCTATTATCCTACTGATATATTAAAGTTCATAAAAGTTGGTGTAAATGAATTTTAGAAAAATACGTAAGGCACACTACCTAAATAAAATAGCCTCTTTGGTATGAAAAACGCACTCTGACCCGTATTATTTGACCGCGAGTGTATTATTGCTGGTGACTGTACCTATTTGTAAAAATAGAGAGATGTTGTCGCTTGTTGTCTTGTTATTGAATATCGACCATTAGAGTAAAGTTAAATCGTACACGTACTTACATCAGCAAGGAGTTATATGCATTGTTTGAAATGACAGAGCTTCTTTATTGAACGTTACTTGGTCTTCTTGCCCTAGAGTGGGCAACATAAGTAAAGGTCTCTTGCCGTAGTCCGAGAGAGCAAGAATTTACTATCGTTATCTTGAAATCCTTCTCTAGTCTCTACTAGCTCTAAGCTCTACTAGACGAAGTATTTTGCTTTTACGAGTAGTTAAAATCTACTTGCACCTTCAATCATAATCATCATGCCTTATTATTACCCCTTCATGGATCCTCTCACGCCCACCGAAATAAACCGGAAAGTATAGTTAAATTGCAGTAACAGCGAGCTCTGCTAATACAAAACAAAAATATTTGCAATAATATACGAACACGCACGTCGCAAACACAACGCGCCGTCGAGAAACACGAAGCCGATCCACCGGTTAAGGTTCAAGCCTCACAACTATCAATTTTGGAGTAAAATAAAAAGGCGATTCGATAAAAAAGTTTGCAATTTTAGAGCTGGTTCGGCCGGGACCGACCAATCGAGCCGAGTCCCCTGGGCAACTTTTTATTATAGCATTCGCTCGCTGTAAACCCGTTTGACGGTTTTAGTGTTATGTTATGCACAATATCGTGAGCTGTTGTGGTCGGCTGTACGCAGGTTCATGTTCTTGGGCTTTGGACGTAGCGATTGCGACATAGCGCGTAAATCAAGATATGACAGAGCTAGGGTCCATTTCAATTCATTTCATTTTCGAAACTAAGTATGTATGCTGTGCATTTTTTAAATGTTTTATTAAGCAGGCGCCATCTTTTTATTGCTACTTATGAACTTACACACTTACAGACTAACTGACTGATTCGTTGGAAACCGAAATATATTCCTATTAAAATATAAATCCATTTCACAGGATGAAAAAGGGTGCGTAAAGATAGACGAATCCGAGACTTACAGCGAATCGACGGGTAATATTCAATTAAGTCCTTTTCGTGGTGATTCCGGTCTCCGAGAATGAATGGAGTGAGTTAAAAAAGATTAAACTATAGTTTTGTTATAATCTGCACAAGGAAGGTAGATAGGATTTTTTTATATCTACGTTTTATAATAAAAACGTTTTTTCGTCACAACATGTAGAATCGTATTCTCAAAGGGGTATACTATTTCTTGCAGTTAAGCATTACCGTTTTCTCATGGGAAACATTTTGTAACGCGAGTTGCGTTAGAAACTGAAACGTACGAGTTTGATGGGTCAGCGTCAAATGACTGGCGGCACATGGTGTTTGTGCTTAGTCCAGGTATGCCTCCTCGAAATACAACACCCTGTTCAAACGCGGTGCGAAGTTCAGCTACTCGAGTAGACGTCGACACATTAGTAAATTCCTATTCTCATGCGACGTACACATACCAGTAACGTAATGTTTTTTTCCGTCTACATACACATACATACATACATAAACTCACGCCTTCATTCCCAGAGGGGTAGGCAGAGCTAAAGAATTACCAACAAGTCTTAAAACTTCTTGATAATTCTGTAACCACATTTTGCACAAGTAGGCTAAGATGTGTATTAGTGACAGGTGGCAAGCCCATCGCCTAACAGTACTATAAGCCTTTATTCCCTTAGTCGCCTCTTACGACATCCACGGGAAGACATGGAGTGGCACTATTCTGGCCAATTCGTAAACTTGAAACGAGCCAATAACTTAACGTAATGCGTCTTGTCACAAATGGATGAAAGTCAACGCTGTAGGTTTTTGACGCCTCAGCATAATGCTGAGCCAGTTTCCGCTTCACTTTCACGAGAACACACTCATTTCGTGCTTTTCTGTTATTTTATGTAGTTTTAACCCTTGTTACATTTGTGTGCCTTTTGTGTAGTGATTAGACTGATTAGGGTGACGGAACTAGTAATGGACAAGGACCAATGATGGACACTTGTTTGTATTTATCAGACGATAACGGTTATTGATTTGTTGATTTAGGACCGTAGTAAAATTTAAATTAAGAGTAAAGTGTCAATTACTGATGCCTGTCAGCAATTTTTTTTCTTTTTCCTTTTAGTGCTCTTAATGAAAAGGCAATAATATAATAACCCAGACGGTTTCGATATCCTACTGTATATGTCATGCATGGTGTTTTACTTCTGGGCACATGTTTCCTTTCATAAGAATAAAATATAGTCTCTACGAAGACCCACTTCTTTTGAGTTTCAACAAAACATTCGGGTTTATTTATGGCCCAATTTATTCGCTAAGTCTTTGTAAAATGGCCCAATTGATCCATTGTAAATTTTGAGACTGAGCGCTTGATAAATTCGGTTAGGTTACCGTATTGGATGGCCTGATTCTGATGAATAAGTACTAGAGTTTCATGAGGTTAAATGAACTTGTCTATGGGTCAATTCTTGTTTTGTCCAATCAATTTAGCTATAGGAATCAAACAGAATAATCTTGGTGGGGTATGTATGTATAGAATCAAAACCCTGACCAATTTGTAATGATTGGCTTCGATACTGTAGTAGTCTAGCGTATTCTTGTAGTGTCCAGTTTGACCATCTTGTATAAATTTTGTCATCCTAGTAGAAATTTGGCAGGGAGGGATCTATTAATATCTGCGGGCCTATTATGCTGCATCTGTCACTTACTGACCAGTAGGGAATGCAAATAACCGGTTAAAACCGGTTTTAACCGGTTATTTTCATACAAAATCGGTTAATAACCGGTTAAAGTGCATTCCCTACTGACCAGTAAGTGCAAGAGTGATAGATGCTTTATACACCACGTTAAAGTCAACCACAATAAGGGTTTGGTGGTAGTTTTATGGATGAGATGGTGGTAGCGATCCGGCCGGACTCTGCACAAGGTCCTACCACCCGCAAACCGTTATCGCATTTTGCATAGTTTTTTTTTGCTTTACAATCCTCTTAAGTACCTATTTGCCTAATCATTAGCGCCTGCTTGTATGTTCTGTATCTTGAAATATCCGCGTTAAATGATGGGTTCTTATAACATTTAGAAAGGAAATATAGAAATTCAGCTGGAATAATTAAAAAAAAACAGGGCCAACCACTTGTAATGAATGGGAAGCTGACTTGCACCGCGGTCTTTATTGACTGAAGACCATTTTAAAACTTCCTGTTTTAATGTGAAATGTCAGCGTTTATTTACGGCATTGATGCAAACGGGCACACGGCCTCACACGGGCCACTTGGTAGTAAGTTAAGTTACTAGAAACTATTTTAACTTGTCTCGTTTTACAAGACAATTTATCTAACTAAAAGAATAGAGCTTTATAAATGCAAAACCAAGACACACAGGACCAAGAAAGTAATACTAGGTAATAGACATTTCCGGTAAAGCAATATGGACGTAGGTACCAGGCGAACAAAAGGTTATATAACTGCAGTAATAATTAACAGCCGAGGGATGCATAAAGCGGAGGTAAAATGTAAACAAAGGATCTTTAACAACAAAGCCAGGTAACTGCCTTATACGTAGGTAATGCTGTAAAATAGTGTTAACCAAACAAACATAAGTTTACACGCGGTGAGAATCAGAACTAAATTGTGCACGGTAAGTAGGTACGAGTGCGACACAGACGATAACAACAGAGGTGACATTGTCGCTACATTCTCTATTAGCATACCTGTCCTGACGGACGCCCTAGGTGAGTTGACAACATTTCAAAAAAAAAGGATTATGGTTTTATCGCGTTTATAATAGCTGGTTAAAAATTACACTACCCGTATTTCTTGGTATTTCTTTATTTAACTTAAATTCGTCGTTAGTAATTTATTAAAGTAATAGTTATTAAAAAGACCTTCATCATCATTCGCTGCCGTTCGTTCACAAATTTGTTATTTTGCGTAATTTAATTAATTACGTAATTTGTAGACGCCATTAAAATAAATAAACTATTTTGCGTAGAATCGAAAGCGTGTCGTTAGGATCAAGTAATCCGTCAGACAGATAAAAAATGAACATGACAGTTGTATATTTTTTGAATTCCTTTGGTAATAAATGGACTAAGGGCACTATAAGTGTATTCCTAACATTCACAAGGTTTACGCTGATAATGCACAATACGCAAAATGCTCACTGCACGCATAATGTACAAACAGTCAAAATGCACATACGCAAAATCCACATCATGATAAATGTACAGATCGAGAAATGTACAGTACGCAAAATGTATTTACGCTGAAAGCACATAACTCATAATGTGTAAAAAGAACAATCTACATTTCGCGAATTGTTCAATGCAAAACGCATAATCCGCAAAATGTTACAAAAGCTAAATGCTCAATCGCCAAACGTACAAAACGTTAAATGTACACAAAGCAAAATAGATAATAAATAATAATGCTCAGTCGGAAAAAGAGTGTAAGTATTGTAAGTTTGACCCCTTGTTAAATGTCGTTAATTCTACAGATATATTTATATATACCTATCTATATTTATTTATTGTCTTATGACAATACTAGCGAATTCTGTTGTACCGATGTGTAACTTGATTTGAATACTCGTTTTCGAGCTATTTAGCCCGAGTTGAAATGGTTTTTTTGTGACCTATTATTACGAATGTTAGATTCCAACGGACACTTATTAGCACCAAAAACTATAATTTACTAGCGACCCGCCCGCGGCTTCGCCCGCGTGTAATGTATTATACATATAAACCTTCCTTAAGAATCACTCTATCTATTAAAAAAAACCGCATCAAAATCCGTTGCGTAGTTTTAAAGATTTAAGCATACATAGGGACAGACAGCGCAAGCGACTTTGTTTTATACTATGTAGTGATAATCAGTACATCTTGCGTATTGTTATTTTTCCGTAATGAACAATTTGCGTATTGATCATTCTAACTTTGCACATTTTGCCACTTTCGGGTGGAGTACATTTTGCATATTGTACAATCATCATATTATGTACATTTTATTGTTTGTACTATCTGCGTACTGTACATTTCTCGATCTGTACATTTATCATGATGTGGATTTTGCGTATGTGCATTTTGACTGTTTGTACATTATGCGTGCAGTGAGCATTTTGCGTATTGTGCATTATCAGCGTAAACCATTCACAATCCAACTTTTTTTACTGTTTTTCCTAAATATAAAAAAAACAACTGCATAAAAAAATCGAAAGATATTTTTACTGTAATCAGCAGTGTAAAATCTAGAAACGGTATTTTATTTTACTACACATATTATATTTTAGCACAAAATGAATTGTTGTCAATTAAGGTGCTTAAGTAGTTACGTGAAACTGTATTGAAGATCTGTAGAAAAACTAACATATTATATCAGCTTCTGCCCGCGACTTCGTTCGCATAGATGTCTAATATCGTTATTCCCTCGGCAACTTTAATAAAATTCGTGATGAAAAGTAGCCTATGTGTCAATCCAGGGTATAAGCTAGTCCATTTCAAATTTCATCCTAATTCGTCGAGCCGTTGCAGCGTGAAGGAGTAACAAACTAACACGTTATTTCGCATTTTCACTATGCAGTTTTCACTATTATTTCGAAGATTTCTTCTGGAAGACGTTGCATTCTGGTTTATGAAAGTGTGTTACAGAAAATCTGCATAAAACTCAGAGGGCGGATCGCTAGTATGTTAATATTTTGAACACGTTGTCTGCATTGGTCACAGAACGTTGAAGCGTCAACGTCTCAGCGATATTGTGACCAGTCAGTTCCCATGTTATATTATTTAGTTTTCATTTCCTGGACGAGAGGGAGAAAACAATCTAGGTGTACGGTAACAGATTGGTTAGAATATAGCTTAGTCAAATATAAATCTTCTTCAAATAGTACGGTTTGTAGCAATAGTGACGCATAATATAATACAACTAGATACACTCTGCAAATAAATAAAGGGTATCTTTCTGTTGACAGTCAATTAAGTACCTATGGAAAGTTTGATATCTCAAATGACTTTCATTAGTTATCATCACTTCAACACTTGGACGCGAGTCCCCTACAGCCCATACTAATAAGTGTCGTTGAATAACCCATGCGCCCGGGATCGGCCGCTAGCGCATCAATAATGGCGTGTATGAGATCATTCAACCGCTCAATCACACATACATGAGCAGCTTATGAGCAACTGGTCGGGCTCCATCTTCCCTTTATGGTGGTCGGTTTTAAAAGGGCAGTTTGCTGATCACCTCGAGAGAACGCACGACCCTGCGCCTGCGCGCACTGCCGGGTTCCACACACGACAACATTCATAAGTGATTGGGCTCGTACTCACAAAAGAAGGGCCTTTGTTGATGGCTGCTTGATCAGGAAGCGAATCATTCAATAGCAAAGCTTAGTATAGGTAAAAAGTAAAGGGAACTCTCGCTTGAAGGTGTAGATGCTTGTCCGTGAGTCCAAAAGACGAAAGAAACGTAAACTTCGTATCCTTTGCACAATAGACACATATGAAATAGAGATGTGTAATTGTGTACCCTTTGAATTTTTAGGGGCTCCATTACAGTTGTTTAACGGTACTCTAATAATTTCGTCAAGTCCGTACGTCACAACCATTTTACTCAGGGACGTATGGTTGTAATACTTGTAATTTAACGGACAGGTGTACGTAATTTTATGAACCGCTAAACATTTTTTTTGTAAACACAAGAAGAAAGCAACTTTATGGTTAATACTATACTAATACATACTAAATGGTAAAAACAATTTTCTTTTTATTTAACGAGATAATATAAACTATGTTTTTTGTATTGAGCTAATAATAATAAATATACTTACCGATAGTTTGAATTCAATTCCCAGAATATTTTGAGCTCGGTTTTATGAATACAGTATCTAAAAGTCCAACTCTAAGTTTATTGGTAAAAAATAAAAACGTGTTGTTGCTTTGTATGTGGCACTTAACCCTAAATTCATGCATGCTCAACTGTTGTTAAAAAGGTTATTTTCACGAACGGGTTGTTCCTATAATTATGCTTTCTGGAAATGCGCAGTAGCTACCTAAACCCGTCGAAAATACGATTGTATTGCAACCAAGGTTTTAAGTCGCATTTGTAACATGAACACTTAATATACGATAACAATCAGACATAAAGTTTTGAATTTATGTTCACGAAATAATGTACGCATCTGCGATAAACTGTAGGCCCGAGGTGTGCGATGACACCGCAACGTTTACCCAAGCCGAGGAAGCGGTAATGCTTCTTATCTGGTATAATAATACGGTCACTTATTGTTTCCAAAACGCATCATTTTCTAATCAACAGCAACCTGCTTATGTCATTTCATTACAGCAATTTTGTAATGATTTACATTCGAATTACAACACCGAGCGTGGGTAAAACGCGATATTCGGATGCGATTCGTGCATCGAACACTCGCACGAACGAGCAAAAAATACAAGTTTACGTGTTCTGCCACAATTAAGTGGTTTAAATCTACGCATGCGACCATAATCGTTTCGTCATACATTACTTAGATCAACATAAACTATTTGCGGTTAGCGAACGATCGCTGGTTCTCGTGACGCTATGTAAATATTCGTATAGATAAACAAAATCAATAATGCCCGTACCTAATACCCTGATATGGCTATATTTCCCTGTGCAGTAACCTTGGAATGTTTTTACGGCAACGCAGTGGCAAACAGGCTTAGTCAAATCGCTAAGCGATACACTAACGGGCCAAATCATCCTTATCTGTATTTGCTATGCTTTTAGCATCTTCCCTCACCTTTCCTTACTAACATTGTAAACAAGCAAAGACCTACATCGTTGTAATTTAACACACAAACAACCTTTCACAATACTTTACGCACCATTTGCAGTAGATTAAGAACCGGAACGTGATTGACGGTAAAATTCATATATACGCCACGCCATAGTACTCACTTCCGATTTTAATTGGCTAAGAATAGCAGGAATATATTAAGTTTAACTGCTTATTGATGGTAATACAAAGCGGAAGGTTCCAATGTCAAAATTATAAATTGTAGAAACTGCGGTGGCTTTATCCACAATGATTTCCGGTCTGGCGCCGATTGCTCTAACGCTGCGATAAAAAACGATGCTACGAAGAATTAACTAGTGTGCGAGTGTTCTGTTCGTGTACGACGTAAACAGTTTAAAATCAACACAAAGAAGTCCGGTCCGGGCAGTTCCGAGATGACACACCTGGCAAATTATCGTAGTATCCAATAAAACAATATGTACTTTTATAACTGTCCGCTATTACCAGTTCTTCGTCCGCTTACGACGTGCGTATTCGGTCGCCTGGAACGTCGCAAGGGTATTAATCTATATCTTGTCTCTCAGTACCTCCTCTTCTTTCTCAAGTAGTAAGAAAGAAACGAACTCAGGGATAGTTATGCTGGAGTTGATCTTGCCAGGCTCGCAACATTGTCGAGGCGGGAGATGGGACCCGCGTTAAATAGCAAAGCCTAGCCTTGTAGCAGGACAGTAGCCTTTTTATTCGTTAACATAGTAGTTAATTAAGTGCGTATATTATCCGATGTAGCTCCATAAAATAAAATGATTTATGTTGTATGTTAAATGAGTGGCTAATATTAACATAATTCTGGACTTTGAAGCGGTTAGGTTGGATTATCTATACATATAAAACTCTTTTGTAACTGACAAACAACGCAATTGATATTTAGAGAGAATATTCCTTGGGTATCTACCCGATATTTCGTTGTATCACTAGTGCACAAGGAAATATTTTTTTTTTGGAAATCGTCCTCTATCAGGAAGACATAGGAAGGAAACTAATTTGATGCGTATCTATAAAGCTGCGGGCGTCCTCATTACACATCTATTTTTTTATTTAGTATTGTGTGTTGCACACTTTTTACTTCATCTTATGTATCATCATTTTTAACATTCAATAAGTTCACCAATGACGCAAAATAATATCAAAAATAACTAATGTTGACAATCTGAACTCATAAACTAAAACTGTATGAAACTAAGAATTCAACCACGATCACACATACAACTTAAATATTTACGTAATAAATATAGGTACTATAATATTAACTAACCCCGTTCGATAGTAATAAAATAATAATGAATGAAAAGGACGATAACGTCGATAACACAGCTAATTATGGCTAACACGGTGTTTTAGCGGATATCCGGCTACCACCAGCAATTATTTATTAGCCGCATTTTTATAAGGAAAAACAACAATATTATTTTACCTATTCTTATTAGAACCGGATTAGTAATCCAACTTTATTATTTTCCTCGAACAAAATAATCAGAACGTTTTCTAATTTATCAATTTATTTTTTATTATTAATTTGTCTGTCTGCATTTATTTGTTTTAGTTTAACCAGATCAATCGAACAAGAATACGTATTTAATTTGGCATAATATATCTACATTGTAAACCAGCTTTATTCTACGCGTAGAATAAGGCTTGTCTCTCTACTCGTATTGAAATAAACTCGGCCGCCATTATTGTCAAGTAAATAAGAGCTGTCATAAGGATGAAAATACGACAACATGTCTAAATGAATACGGTTTAACCCGAGCAGAATACAACCCCAGGCTTAATTTAGGTCTGTTGATTACTCTTCCGGTTTTTTGGGGGCATGGTCTCCTCGATCCCATGGAGCCGCCACTCTTGTAGATTCAATAAACAAAAACCCATTTAAAAAGTGGCGTATATCTTTATCAGATTACCTAGCCCCACTTAAATTGTATAACGTTTCGTACCCTTGAAACATACCACATTAGTTGTTAAATACCACATTGTTTTTAAAATACCACGTGGTCTTGTTAACGTTAACACGTGGTAAAATTCGTTCGCTCTTTTGCTTGCTTTGTCTTGGGCTTATCAAGATATTTAACCAACGTAAAAAAAATGTATCTCGGGTTACTTTACTTTTAATCATTACGGCTACTTTGTTTACTTGTCATTGTTAAGGCAAATTAATTTGAACGTGTGCTTAGTTCGAAAAATGATTTTTCATTCAAGAAACATTTTTTTATCGTGTCGATCGAACATTAAACCTTCTTTCTCGTTTATAAAACGTGATTAATCAATGTTGCAGTTTTAATCTTACAAATTGGTCATTTTAAATTGATGTTTGTGCAAGTCTTTTTTAGGGAGCAGTGCAAAACAATTCTGTCAAGTTTCAACCTCTTGGAGCTTAGGTTAGCGTGATTTAGCTTAATCTTAGAATACTACTTTGATCATGTCGCGTGCAAGCCTGACTGGACCCGAAAATACGTAAACTGCCATGGTTTTATTTTGGGCCAAGTTATGATAGTCGAGGAAGATAAAGACGTCACTCCGTCTCTACTCTCGCTTTGATTTTTCTAAGAGAATAACAGCACAGCTCGAGTGGCTATTAGTACCAATAACGCAGATCGGTCGAGGAAGTCAGGAACCGGTTCGCTCGCAGGCGACGCCGTGTCGCCAACTCGCCAACGCTCACACATGCTATTTATTATAATACCCCTTCTGCAGCCACTTTATCACTAGGAAGTACTATAGGTACTCTCATGACGTGATTGTTGTATTTTCATAACGGATTATGAACGCTGATTGCTGGTGGAAAATTTTATAGCTAGGTTAGGAGATGCAACGGTTACGTTACGAGGCAGCTGGGTGGACGTTTGGTATCTGACTTTTCAGAATAAAACATAAATTACAAGGAAAATGCAAAAATGAATGAAAGTGCCTTAAAAAAGCTTACAATAACACGTGTTTTTTTTATAAATCTGATCATGGGCAAGTGTTTTGGTTGGTAATTTCCTTCCAATTATTAGCAAAACAATACCGGTCTATTTTATTAATACCACGTGTGAATAAAAAAAGCTTAGTATTATATAATTATAATATCATAAACCTCGGTTCGCTTAACGGAACCTTAAAGTAGAATCAATAATTATCATTAAATAACTTCCACCCAAGCAGTTCAATTTCATTGAATTATTTGGTAATATAACTGACGGCAAACTTTAAGTAAATAACTTACCGCCATAATTGATCAAATTCAGCAAGCAAATTGATCGCCCTACGTAAAAAAAACCGGCATTCCATCGGAGAGAAATACAGAGATATAAAAGTAAAGCCCCAGGTCGTCTAAAGGCCCTAATCGCTCGAGACTCCGTGAGGCGAGCGAGCCTCGAATTATATCAGCACGCACTAATTTGAATAATGAACAGCGTTGCTTGACGACCGGTTTGATCCTCCCGCGGACGCTCGCTCGTGGCCTGGCCACTTTATTTGTCCTTTAGTTAGTATGTAATTACTGGAGAAGCAAGTTCCAATGCTTAAAGGCCTTGTACTCCCTACCCATATTCGACCTCAAAACTTAACACCTTCTTTTTACTTTACCCGCATTGTTACCACAGCGAATGTAGCCGGCCAGAGTTGTAATGAAGTCTGTTTAGTCCTTTATGCTAGAGTGAGCTCAGCGAGTGAGTAATACTACTATCTTTTTCACATACAGAACAAGCGCAAAGGATGGAGCTATTATGGTAGAGCCTTGCACGAAGTTGTTGGTTCGTAAGAACAGTAAACCGCGGGCAGGGTCGATGTCAGCCCGTAAACGTAAGTTGTTAAATTTTATGCTGTTTCCGAGAATTAGTTGGGCTTAAAGAAGTACCCAATATAATTTTAGCTCAAGACGAAACTCTAGGTTATTATTATTATAGATACTGCTACAGTAAAAATATAATTAGGAGCTGAATGGTTCATAAAAACAGACGAATGTGACAAAGTTAATGATTTATATTTGGGCCCAACAAGGCCAGTTCATCGGGATCATTCTTTTCTTTCTCCTCGTTCCTCTCAAAAAATTCGAAGTTACATAATTTAAGAACAAAGGCGACTTGGAAAAAACTTAACGCCCGCAGAGTTGGGCGGAGAACAAAGCGCGCTCGCCAAGTTATGTTTTTATAAGTTCTGCAGAAGTAGGCCTGGCTATTTAAAGCGTCACATAAATCGCGTTCGCGAAACGAAACAATAAGGGCAGCCATTATGGTTTTTTTTTCTCGCAGCGGCAATCAGTGGGCGAATAGCGGTGTGTTATATAACTACTGGTTAGACTGAGATGTTGGTCGCGATATGGTTTTAAACAACGAACAACCTATATTCGACATGCGTAGTCGATATTGTGACTACACAAGTAAATAAATATCCGTACGGAATTCACTCAGGCGATGGTCACCCACTGATTTGTATGGGTGTATAAGAGTAACCCTTATTCAATCTATCGTAGGTAGGTGCTTACTTAATGTAATGTTATATCTTTTGAGAAGGGATGTAAACAATAAACCAATATAACGAAAATAACTGATGGGCTGAAACTATGTACATATATTTGACAACCAAATAGTCTAGACCCTCCGTATTTATTAAGAACCATTAAAATAATAATAACCAGAAAACGGAACAATAACGGCAGTAAACATTGTTCTGGCTTATTCCTGTTTGGTATTCAATCGTCAATATTGGACTTTTAATTTGATAAGAAGTTACAAAGCGTGTTTTAAAACTCGACGCTCAACATAGTCCGGCCCGTCCCGTCCCTGCTATTAATAAACGCGATAATGGTGTACTGTCGGCATATAAATTAATATTAATCAGCCAGTAACATTGCGTTTCCAGTGACTCTAGTAAGGATACGATATGCGTAAAAATAAAATATGAAACATGCAAGTGAACCGGTTGGTATAGCGACACAATTTGTTAGTCAAAGTAAATTTAACCCTCTATCTTAAGAAATAAGGTCAGTAATACATACGCGGTTCTATGAGACATGCGCCCTTTTTTCCAAGGATGGCAGTATGCTAGGAACGATACTGAGATGTCACTGTAAATATTCATACTTTTTTGTTGTGACATCTGTATTTTACCATGGCTACGAGGCTTCGACTTTACGCAGCGGCGCCTGTGGTGGCGGTGACCGGTGTCCGGCGAAACCAAATGCATGGTTCATCGTCGCCGCCGCGGCAACTTGTGGCGTGGACCTCGTGGTATACAAGTAAATAGTGTATCAGTATAAAAGTGTCGTTTCATACATCTATTGCATTTGTTTGTTGCCGCCCCTGCCGCTGTCGCATATGGTGTGACTTGGCTGTTATATTATTTAGACTAATATATCTTGAAAAATTATAAGCTAATATATGATTCGTATCCTATGTACTCGAAACTGTAATTAGATTCCAAAATCCTAACCTCAACCGACGCACATTCGCTGTGATTACTGCATTTTGGTTTAAGTGTAGGTATTTTTATCAATTAAACTGACCCTAATATTACTGGTTACACGAGTTCTCATTGATATGTTTATGAAATAATATTTTAATAAAGAAATAATCAAGATGGGAACTGTCAGATTTTGGAATCTAATTAGATTTTCGAGTATAGACGGTGCTCTTTTAATTTGATATCATACTTTTCGAATGATAACCTACTAAAGACACAGACAATTTTTTTCTAGCCCTAGGCCCTTGTGAAGTAAAGATACAAGTCTTCCAAGGTTCAGGTGAAAAAAGGTATAAGTACTAATACATGATGCAGTATGAGCCTTTTTATTACGAGCTAAGTCGACTCGTTTCTCTTTTCACGAGGGCCTCGGAATTATACTTAATTAGACTTAAAATAGAGTGTAAACTCGTTATCATGCTGGCTCTACTAAATGCGTTTGCGATACACTAGTATGGTCATTACGACATCAAATATTATTTTTTAATGACGGCCCCATTAAATTAATAATACAACACTCTTAACTCAAGATTACTTAATTTGTTTGTTGTTGACATTTCAGTAAACGAGTTTGGGCGTGGAAATTAGCATCTTGAATGGTTTCGTTCGAGTTTGAAACACGAATTTAGAAATTCAAGTTTTGTAACTCGTTTACTCGATTTTGACGGAGATACATAGTTCAAGGGGGAATATAAGAGCGTCGGTGGTTGGGGTGGCTTGAGGTATTGAAGCGTTATCGCAAGCTATGGATTAGTTTTAAACGTTTAGTTTAATTTTACGTACTTTTTCATCCAATTTGAACGCACAAAAGTCCCTATAGGATATAACTTATAATTTATAATACCTGTTACTTCGTATGGACTTGCCTCTAGGAGAATAAATCGGGCCAACTCAATGGTGTGACAAAACTATAGCTGTGACTCCGTGACGTCACAGTGACGTTCAGTCTCGCGTAGAGCCCGAACCCTCGGCTGTCAATTAATTATTTATTAAAATGCAAAATGGCGAATTGTGTTGTTTTGAAATCAGTGAGACAGTGCTATTTAGTGCCACGTAGTTTGCAAGAAATCTGAAATATGTTGCTTGGCTAAGGCCAGGGCCCTATCAGGGATCTATAGTAGGTATAAATAAGCTATTGGGTCGAAGTGCATTCGTGAGGGTCCATCTAGATAAGATAAGATAAAGAATACTGGCAAAATCTAAATTTCATGTTGATAATATCCTTGTAGTTTATAGTTTTTAGAGTTGTTGGTAATTCTGTAGCTCTGTCTACCTCACTCTGGGAATGAAGGCGTGAAGGTATGTATGTATGTATGTAATATCCTTGAATATCTGATGGTGATGACCATTTTTGTGTGGCATGGAGAAGGCCAATTAACTGTCAGGTTGTATATATGCAATCTCAGGATTGCAGACGAGGTACCAAGCCTGAGGGCAAAGATGGTGATTTCACCGGATGTGTCATTTTTCCATACCCGGAACACAAAAGAACACTGCTTGACAACAGGCTTCGGAGGTAAGATGTTAGAAACGATCGAAAACAGATCATACTAGAATCTAGAACCTTTATACACCGCACTAATATTCATTCCATATTCGTTGGCATGTTTCAAGACTATTTCTTATCAGTCCCGCAGTTGCCATGGTCTTATTTGAAAACCATAATGCTCTGACGATTGAACGGTTGGATGGAAATGCAAAAACAAGTGATATCGCTAGTTGAAGTTACTGGCGTTATTTTCCAGCGCAAAATGTTGGTCTTAATATTAAGTTGGTGTTCGAGTTTGGTCTTAATATTAAGCATTGCGTATATTTTAGAGGAAAAGAGGCAGAACAGGAAACAGATAGCCAGAGGAACTGGACCTGTTCTGTGATGACTGTGATGAGCTTATGTTATGAGTCACTGGATAGGGAATTGTGAAGAAGCCGGAGGAAGGCCCAGTAGTAGGAACGAGGTAACTAAATAAGATACTGTTAGGTACATTTTAGTAATAAACTTGTAGTTGTGTTATTTAGTTCAAGTAGCACGGCGTGTTGAGTTTTAAAATAAAGCGCTTGAAATTTCATTCATAAATGTATCATATTTTATTTAGCGCTTGGGCCTTTCAACGCCCTAGTACTCGTATTTGTATTTTTCGGATAAATTGAGGTGACACAAAATAAAGATTTCTAGTTTGACTATGGCACCCTAAAAAAATGTGAAGACTAAATAAACATAAGTAATTGTAGCATTTTGTAACAAGTCTATCATCAGATCATCACATCAGTTTGGTGTACCTACAACTAAAGTCAGTTAGCATACAAATTACAAACCACTCGACGTTGTTTATTAATTTAAGCTCAAATGAAGCAAGCCAATTATGGCTTCACAACTACAATATTTAATTGTTAATTAGTGTGTTTTGTGTACAATCGTTTTTTTTACTTCCTCCACATGTTCATTGCGAGCAGCGACAAAAACTCGCAAAATAGGTCATGTTATTTAGCTTGATCATATATTGTTTCTTTGATGGTTTGCACAGTTGTTGTTATGCCGAGTATAATTCATAGTTACACGTGTTTTAATTATTATTATTAAAATTAGATTGTTCCGTATCTTTGTCTCTCTGGTTACAGTCATAGAGTCGAAAGTTTAAAACGTTAACGGCTGCTCTAAAATCTATTTTATCCCTAGACTATTAAATTGTATTAATAGTCAGTTTAATAGGCAGTTTTTATTTCATACAAATCGAACAAATTGTTGCGTGAATGGGCGCGTCTACTATCGATATACCTTCCGATCCAATTTGCGTCGATCTGTCCCGAACGCTTAAACACCCAATAGGTTACTAAAAATCAAGTTCATTTCAGGAAAGGCACCATCTTAATTACTAAACAACAATATCTCCGCCCGAAAAGAAGCGGATTGTTTTCGCTTTCGTCCAGATAAAGTATCCATTACCGGCCTTTATCGTCGCGCTAATAATAATAAGCGTTATCGGCAGAACTGGGTCACTCCGCGATAGCAAACCTAGCCATTTCCGTAATACATTTTAATGTAGTATTATGAATGAAATGTCAGCTTATTGAGATCTTTAAAGCGTGGAAAAAAACGATAACTTGATAACATGATAACTTAATGTCATGGACTGGTTATTGCGATACATTGTAATATTAAATATACAACAAAGTAACGAGTATTTAACCTACATTTTTTTAACTGAGTTGGCCTGGTAAAATGTTTTAGGGATTAACTATTAATCGAAAGCATTCAAAAGCGATTTTAAAATATTTACTGCTAACTTAAAGTTAAGGTAACTAAGTAATTCTTCACATCCTACTCATCCTACTAAACCATTTTAACGGTGAGTATGAGTATCCACTAGAGATGTGCGAGAAAAAAAAAAACACCTATAGGAGATAAACACCACAGAGCTGCCCTGAGCAAGGCTAGGAAAATTGAGAAATCCTATGGGTGGACTTTTTCCCGCGCACCGCTCCGCTAACTCTACAGCTCTGGTGATCTCTGGAGGATACTCGCCCTAAACCCTGGATTCATGGCAAATAACTATAGATAGTAGTTTGCCAAAACGTGAACCACATTTAAAATATTTTGAATGTGGCGCTCGAAATATTATGGTACATGGGTACGGTAATTACGGTATACACATGAACCCATAACACAGCCACACGGTTGATACTGCCACGCGCTATAGCGTCAATGTCGTACGATGTTAGTTGAACTGAACGTACTGAGTTTTCGTCATTCTACGTGGGAGTAAGCTTTGATAGCGCATAGTGTTACACCCAAAAATTGGCATACAATTTTTGGGTGTACGTTACGATGACTATACAAGTTAACATTCATTGGCAAGCTTCTTCGTTTTCTTACAAAATAGACACAATTTCGAGTTCTTGGTATTGGAATGCGGTTGGAACTTTTATTGTTCGTGTTAACATAACGATATTTATTATTTACCCACCTTTTTAGGATTGTTTGTTTGTACAGTCAGCGTCAAAAGAAACTGATCACTTAAATACCTTGTCGCCTTACTGTCAAATAAGCAATGTCAAACAAGATTGTCTAATGTGTTAATGCGATAAAGTACAAAAGTAGCTTGAAGTGACCAGTTACTTTTGACGCTGACTGTACCACATTTTTTACCAATGTTTTAGAAATAAATTGATTGATTGAACAGGGTCGCATTGAGGCAACGGTCTTCTTACTCGAGTACAATACAATGGTGATTAAACTCCTGGAAAATAATATCGAGGGCTACACGTTTTCTTTGTAAACCGTTGATAATTCGGCTGCGCCCGCGCTGGCAGGCTATCGGGCCGATAGCCCCGCTATCGACGCGACCCCACCGTCCCTGCGCCCCCGATACCCTAATTCCATAAACATACAGAAATACTTATTTCAAGTTGAATTAATATGAAACCGTTAAAGTTTTACGTTCGTTTCATGCAATTTCCTCTATCGAATCATTGTGAAATTACATAATATGTAGATATAGAAAAAAATACTTTACATGGAAGTAATAAATGGAATACTTTATTGGATTAGGAGTTTGTACCTTATTAAATATAGCAAATTACAAAAATGTCGGATAAAAATAGTGTCAGTAACATGTCTTTCAGAGGTTTCGTACCAATATTAAATAGGTACCTACTATTTTAGGGCTCTCTAGAAACTCATCTGGATTTGATAATACGAATACGTCTTATCTATGTACTTATAATAGGTAATAATTTTAAACCTTAAACCCAATTTCATGATTTCGATCTGGATTATGTCTACTTTAATTTACCAATCTACATTAAAATAAGAATAGTACAGGCACCAGCAATACTATTATAGTATGCAACATTGCACTCAAAAATATCTAGTACCTAGATACCTGTTTGTTTTTTGGTAAGTTTTCTAACAATAAATCCTAGCTAGATCGATTTATTGCCCCCGAAACCCCCTACTACTTAATTTTTTGACAATCTTTGGAGCTGTTTCCAAGATTCAGATTATATATTGAAATAAGAATTGCTCCTTTAAAGGTACCTCTACCTAAAGCCTGTACCGAAAAGTTTTTTTACATACCATATTCACGATAGCAATAAAACTGTAACTAATAGTAAAGATATTTTATTTTAGTTATAATGAGTAATTGTGCCTTTTTACAATAAATATACACATTTTATGGTTTGAGGGTTTGGCGGCTGAAGCAGCGAATTTCGGAGACTTTGGTGGCATGCTTTTTCCATTTATTTTTAAAATCTTCCTCTGATACTGCTGGAGCACAGTTTTTACGTAGTTCCGCTTTTACTAACGCCCAATACCGCTCAATGGGTCGTAGTTGGGGGCAGTTAGTGGGGTTCATTTCTTTCTGCACATATTGCACATTATTCAAAGCAAGACACTCCTGTGCAAAAGCTTGCACACACAAAAAATTGCACAGCAGTTTGTAAAGTTTTCGCGACCTTGTTACGGAGGTATTGTATTGTTTTACCACCTGTTTAGGGGCTTTTACTTTTTTGTAGGTTTTTAAATTCTGACGCCCTTTTGCTCTTTGCACCATAGATGCACTTGTTTGTACTTTTTTTGCCACATCTCGCACAGACAGATTACAATTATTTTTGTAAGTGGACACTATTTTCATTTCTAATTTTTTATTTGAAGGACCTGTCGGTCGTCCACGCCGAGCTTTTTCTTGGATTTTATAATCGTTTAAGTATCGGTTAACAATATTTCGAACTGTGGCACGATTCATATTTACTCTCTTTCCGACCGACGCAAAAGTGGAATTAGGATTTTCCAGGTAAAGTCGCAGAAAATTTTCTCTTCGAATTATTTTATCGTCCTGCATTTTAAATAAAAGCGATATTTTTTCGAAGATAATTGTGTCGATTGACAGTTCAAAATGACAAAAACGAAGTCATAAAATAAAAAATAAAAAAACGATTACTGACCTGTACCACCATATCATGTGCAGAGTTTGTAAAAAAACTTTTCGGTACAGGCCTTATTAGATGACACGCACTTGTACCACTAGTAATAGAGACATCAGATGTGTTTGAGCATAATGTCAATGAATAAATAATATATCGATTAGGTATGGTAGACAATATATGAATTGCTGGAGACAACTTATAATAAAACATTGGTCCTGTATCCGTGGCCTCACATCAGCACAGAGGAATATAATTACATATCTAATCTTCGGCTCCACTACAATGGAAGCGGTTTACTGACCACTTCCGATCCGAAATCGAGCGGGTATATTATTATATTCACACCACACAGGGTTTGCAAACACTATAGTATAATGGCAAAGTAGTGAGAACAAATTAACGAAAACTGTAACACAAAGTGTAGTATAAGTTCATGCTCATAGATAGTTTTTCATCGACGTAAAATTTCACCTTTGTGCGCTTTAAACTTCTTCATTGTTATTTCTCTGACGCGACAAAACCAATTGGTAAAGTCAAAAATCCCACGAATATCGTGGCTATTTTAGTACAAAATTAAGACGTATATAAAACATAATTAATGTGTTTGTTTTCGTTTTTAGCTTGCGATTGCGTCTCAAATAGGTACCCGTTCCAGTCCAAATATCACTGTTAATGAATATTAAATGTTGATTTACTTTATTATCACCTGGTCTACCTAGAATGAAACAAGATATAAGATTAGTGCCATGCCTTAGCCACAAATTGCCTATTATTTAACACTGATTACGCTTATCAAACTATTAACTGAAAAGTATTACGTAAGATATCACCACACCACCAAAGATCGAACGTTTCGAACACGTCGCTACACTCTCTACCAATGACCGGAATAAACGGAAAGACGAATTGGACTTTGACAATATGTAGTATATTGGGACAAACACTATCGACTGTTAACACAGGCTCCTATTAAGGATCTTAATCTTGGAGACTCTCGAAATAGTTCTGTCCTGTTTAAACTATATCTGCGGCAGTGAGGGATAGCAGATGGCTGGGACGTGGAGCATGATTGTGAAATGGTGGGCAGGACTCGGGAGCGTCCAGCGGCTGTCGACGACCACTCCACAATTAGTCGTCAATTGACCTCACTCTGTTCAGATTGAAGGCGCCACTCGAACACAATTCCGTTAGCACAACCACTGGCTCAGTTTCATCCAACATTTGAGTCAAAGATGTCGAGGATCTTTCTTACAAATTGCAACAATACAATCTCTAAAAGTTAACCAAATTGTTCTAGCCTAAAATGATCCGAGTAATTTACGCTTGCTCAACTTCACGCGGAATTTCATCTGTCCTAGTAACAAGAAGGACAAGTTGGCAAATATTTGGTCAAATATAGTGTTGCTGCCCTTGAATTTATTTGATTTCTTGTTGCTCACTGTCCAATTATTAGTCCGTTCCAATACAAATGAAGGACAGAGTTTCCCAAAAAAAGGCTCTTTTGGGGCATTGGTATTGCTATAATAATGTTTTTTGTTGGTTTTCAAATGTGCTTATTATTGTATTTGTTACGTGATATTTACAAATTAGTTTTAGACATTTAGATTGCATTATAAGGCCCTTTGAGTCTTTTAGATTTCTGCCCAAGGAGTTTAAGAGTTTTTAGTATTTATTTTTTTTAAACAAAGAAAAACTGTTTTTTTTTAAACCATATTGCCCATGTTAGTTAGGTATTATTAACACGTACAACCTATATCCTGGTTGTGTGATGGATCAACAAGAACTAAGCCGAGCCGATAAATAGTTCATCCATTTAAAATGCTTGCTTAAATATACAATATGCAGTTAATTGCATATTTATGTATAATTCTAGATTTTCCTCGTGTTTACCAAGTCTTGAGTGACCAAGCACAATGTAATGTAGGTAGCTACGCTTCCAATTATAACTAAGGAAAAGAACTGGCCGACATTACAACGAATAAATAACGTAATCTATTTAACAAGCGGGCGCTATCGAGCTTGGCATAAAAAACGTAACGAACCAAATATAATGCGCGCCGAAATTCGCCATGTGCGGAAGCGGCAACTGCGCTGCTAACTGGTCTCGAATACCAACACTTCGACCTACAATATAAGGCTGATTCATGGCCCCAGGACAGGCCTCTGTTTCCTAGCTGCCTCTATTCAATTAGTTCTGCGCTGGCTGTTAGAGCTCACTTTGAATACGATTGGCAAGGCATTGTGTTTGGTTTTAATCATCAGTAAGGGCAAACGACTAACAATTTTATTGTTGTCTTATGTTATGTTATGAGTATTTAATGTAGTTATGTGTTAAGTATGTATTTATTTATATCTACAAGGATGTTCTTTGTTGTCATGTGGGTCGGTTGGTACCCTTAAGGCAAACGCAGAAAAATAACTAAATCATTTTGGGAAGGATTGTCTCCAGATACTGATTGATTTAAAATTTACAATAATTGTTCTTTCTGCATAATGGGATGCGTCTTTTCCAGATTATTAAACTTATACGTAGATCACATTTTACTAATGCACACAAGTATTGCACAAGTCCTCCTATTACATGTTAAGTGCAGCCACTGTCACTCTTCCTATTGTCATGTAATATCTAACAGCCCGTAAGTCGGTTGGTTGGCAAAATAAGGTAACCATAACTAGCTGGCGAACTGGTATTTCATGCTTGCGACATACTTCGTACAATGTGCCGTGTGACATTCATTTCCTTGTCAACTCTAATTGAATGCGCGTTTTGCGGCCAATATCAGGTTTATTAATTTGTTGCGATATTTAACTTAATCACTGACAGTTAATAAATCCAGCCGGAGTGATTTCATAGCGATATAAATTTTATTGGACAGGGGCTATTTAGTTTAGGAGGTTAGATATGTCTTGGTTAAGTTTTTAATAAACCACGTAAGAACGCAAGCTTTACGACTAGGAAGACATAAACTGCTGTGCACACTTCTGGCCGTGTAAGCGTACCTCCGTGTTCCGCGAATTAAAATTCTTCCTCGTAAGATAGTGCCAAGTTATGTAGGTGATCTGTGGAGCCCTGCCTGCCGCGTTATTATCTAAAATAACTCGTCAGCGGCCTCCACGAACTGCCACTGGGGAGCATAGAGTGACTCGTCATTCAGTGCGTTATGTTGTAATGAGTTTTTTTTTTTTTTTTACTCGGAGACAATATGTTATGGATCCCTTTCAGCCCAGGGGAAGATTAATGGGAATAACTTACTTTAGGGAGGTTTCGGCAATGATTTTGCGCTCCGTAGAACGGGCAGAATTGGCCGGACCCCACTTCACCGAAAGCACCATAGAATACGTGGAAAGCACAGAACTTCTGAAAGCAAGCCTTACCTATTACCTACAAGCACAGGAGTTAAGTAATGAATGTTAGATGGATGAAGTGAGCGATGGTATTTTCTGAGAGAATACAGGACGTACAGTGGACGGTGCAAGGTGTGCAGTCCGGTGCAGGCCTTTCACCGGCGAGCGGCGGAAGCGGGGCGGTTATGTCACCGGCGCCCGCGCAGTGGGCCATCAGCTGACCGCAATGCCCGCGGCACACTTACCACGACCCACGAAAACAAGCGTTGCGTCAATGACGCACGCCATCAAATTGCATAATATTTTGGGGCTTTTTTATTTATAATGACGCTGATGTTACGTGTAGACTGCAATTTTTCGGTAGCTTAGAACGTTCATCAAATTGGCCAAATGTGCGAATTTTCCGGTTATATGTATTGTTGCGTTGAAGGCTTCTTTATACTGAAAATTTATGTAGAAAATGTATGTCACACTCACTGGAAATCCCATTGACTGTTTTATAATATTCTAAAGCATAACGAATGTTTTAATAAATATCAATTTCTTAAATTAATCTGGAGCATCTCTCCAGCAACCCCAAACTGTGAGGTACATTTCTTTTTAAGTATGTACAAAATCAGTACATATTGTGTACATTAGCTTTATTCTTTAAAACATTACAAAACAGACAGTGGGGTTTCCAGGGTGCGTGACGTGGAAATCTATGCTCAGTTCTTGCCATTTGTAAATTAACTATCGAGTTGTTGGTTTCAATTGAAATATTATCCGCAGATAGTCATCGGAAATTAGCATTAGTAAATACTAAGACAGTGAAATATGTCACAGTAGCTAACTAGATACCTTTTCGAAAGTAGTTCAGCCAGGTATTTAATGAATGAAGGCAAAGTCTAAATAGTTATTTGTTAGCTTACCGTGAGTATATATTTATTTTCGTAGGTGGTCTGTGCTTAGTACAGCATGGGCTTTAAATTTAAGCTTCTTCTTCATAAACTAGTGACAGGGCAACGCTTGTGAAGTGCAGTAAATATTTACCTGTCAACTGTAACTGTCACATTTATGAAATAGGGCACTGGAAGTAAAGTAGGTGTGGAAATTAATACTTAGAAAAAATCCCTGGATAGAAAAAAACCTCCAATCTAATGACAATGAACTGACTACCAGCGAATTCTTATCCGCTTTTAGCCCGTAAAGTTTATGACCGTTTCATCATAAAATGTCTTAAGCATTAACTGGCATTGGCCAGTCAGCGCGCATGGGCCAAGTTACAGCGGTTACCTGCTAAAATAATCTAAAACTACAGTGAATTTGATCCCCCTCTAATCTACTCTTTGAACTACAAACAAAGCCATCACGCATAACCTGATACTTGTTCCTTACAAACACGGTTGCATAAATATTGCTGAGGTGAATGTCAACACGAAACCCTAAGTCCCAGTAGCCACTGTTCCTCGAGTTCTGATCCGACAAATGAAAGCCAGCAAAAAGCTTAAAGAGCAGCGTCCACTGAAACCTTACACTGTTTAAACAAGTTGCGACTTGTTAGTATTGTAAGACGGTTGAAATATAGCGAGCTAATTGCTTTTAACGAGAAGAAATTTGATACCTACGTTTTAGTTCTATTTTGTTTCTGAGTTTTATTTGACTGGGGGCCTAGTATGGTTGCGATTATCGCGTGACAAATTGCGGATAAAGCATCCGTCACTCTCGTACTTATATACGTGTCAAAAGGAGACGGATGATTTATCCACATTTTGTCGCAGCCATATACGGCCTCAGAAGTCGCCTGAGGCTTTTGAACGACACGTTGAATTTGCTTATTTATTCCTCCCACAGCTTCTCGTTTGGGGTTGTATTTTGAAAATCTTCTTCTTGAAGAAATATAATAAGTAGTTAAGTTACTTATATAGGGTATCCCATAAATATTACGGCATAAGATAGCGCCTCTTCTATCGGCCCAGAATATAGTTAAAACTTTTTTTCTACATGTTAATTAGTTTAGGAATTGTTAAGGTTTTAATGATGCTGGCAAAGAACGCTACCCTGTGGTACACCTTTGTCTTTGCCCTTTGAATAGCTCTAAATTATGATTCCAATGTTTTGAATTACACTATAATTCCACAATATTAACACAGTTAAAATAAATCCATACCTTCTAAGCCACTGAAGCATTTCTCGTTTTGGATTCAACAACTTTAACGACAAGGTAGCATAGTCAGTAGAAACCCTGCCTACGAAGCTAGCGGTTCCGGGTTCGATCCCCGGTTTGGGCAAATATGGGTGTGCTTAGCGCGAGTATTTATTCCCGAGTCTTGGGTGTTTTCTCCCTCTAGTCCCAGTAGTTCGGTTGATTAGTCCGGGGCCGAACTACTGCCACACTTTTCTTCCCATTAGTTCGGTTATAACGTCAAACCGATCTATTGGGAAGTGGTGTGTAGTTCGGTTAATGATGTGCAAACAACTTTTATTATTAAAAAAACGGACCAAGTGCGAATCGGATACGCCAAAAAATCTGTATTTTGGATTGAGGGACAAACTTAACTTAGCCATTGAAAAAATATTGTCCCTATACCTACCTACAATATCCATCGAAATAGGTCGTGGTTAGTTTGTAAACTGCAATTTAGTTTGTAATTACAAACTAAACTATTTTTATTGTAAAGAGGATTTATGCTTTGGTTCTTTGGCGGTGTCAGAATAGCTTACTAATATAATGTAATGAAATCCAACCCAATTATTTATTTAATTTTGACACAGTTGCTTTCCGATTTAATCCATCAAATTAATATGTGTGATAGATCGTTAAGTAAGGCTTATTTAGAAATAACAAATAGAGTGGTACCTCAATTATAAAAAAAAAACATATTTAAAATTTTGACTTACCTGTTTTTTACATAAGTGTTAAAGATAGAGAGTCCATTTTCTCTTAAAACAAGAAGAAGTTAGAAGTTACTTTACCTTTTGTTATTAAAAAAAATAATGTAATGAAAATGCCTCTTTGATTTTTTTATTAGCTGCATCCTTAACCGTACTTTTGAGTCGTTTTAATTCTCAGTAGTTCGGTTTGACATCATAACCGAACTAATGGGAAGAAAAGTGTGGCAGTAGTTCGGCCCCGGACTAATCAACCGAACTACTGGGACTAGAGGGTTTTCTCTGTATTTAAGTATGTATTTATCTATATAAGTAAGTTTATCATTGCCTAGTACCCATAGTACAAGCCTAGGGCTTACTTTGGGGCTAGGTCAATTTGTGTGAGACAGAGACAGAGTGTGGACACCCTACTAAACACTGCTAAGGAAATATTAAAAAGCAATTTATCTTATATTATACGCCATCAATCTACGTTAAAAAAATATATATATGTAGTGAAACTTTTTTACTAAACCTCAGTACGACAAATCTTCCCATAATGTATATATTTTAGGATATTTTAATTATTTTGTTAATTCATAGTGTGTGAACTGAGGGACCACAAACAAATATAAATATGACGAAATTGATTAATAGTTGTGCATTTGCTTAACTTTTATAATCTTGCTTGCGATTTTTACTAATGTTTGCAAAGAAAAATGCATATTTTTTTTGTACAAATGTACCGATTTATTAGTTATTTTATGTGGTCCCTCAGGGACCAAAGAAGGAAGGCAGTTTAAGTGTATAATCATTGCCAAATTACGTTTCGGTCATTACGAATCCGTTTAAACATGTTTTTACTAAATCTGTAACATCAAAATAAGCCAGCATATTAAACACTTGCCCAGAAGTGGAAGGTTCAGTGTGTGAACTGAGGGACCACACCTTTGGCTGTATAACTTTTTAGTGAAATCTTTACAAATTCCAAGATTTTTTTACAAAGTAATTCGCAACTACTACTAAATTTTACACTAGTAAGTGTAAAATAAAAACCATTAAAAATTTAGTGATCCCTCAGTCCACACACACACATTTCCTTGACGATACATAGAGGTTATTTGATGCCATTTGACCATTTGAACATTGCGGACTGGTCCTTGGTGCCCGTTTTCTTATCAAAGGGGGTTTACTAGAATCATGAGGGCTCATGATGCCAGGCCTTTATCTATTAAGAGTATTTAATTGTGCTAACATAGTTCTTAAGTACGCTTAAGTACATACCTACAATGATTTGTTACATCACATCACTAATAAATAGGTTTTTTGCGTTCAAAAACACTTCCAAGTATCCCTCTTCTATGGAACCACATGCCTCAGATTATTTTGCCAGGCGTTAAATCACGCATGCCCGTATGATGTCAAGTTGTATCGGTGTCACAGATTTTTGACCCACTTCTCTCGGCAAGTAATTTGGTACGGCCGACACTGATCGCGCGCGTTAACTTATGTAAACTTATATCCGCTGTATCCGCCGAAGAGTTAAGTATGACAAATATAGGTACCTACACTTGGGAGCAAAGAGATCGAGCCACATAGGTACTGAATTTCCATAGAAACGCGCGCATACAATAATGACATAAATATACCTATTTGAGATCCTCATAACGAGCCCTTTCATTTGATATATTAGTATGACACAGTAAGGATTTCGAAACTATTTTTTTTATTTCCTTATTTGTCTCCCGAAAGTGACCCTTATTTTAACATAACATACATACATACCTTCACGCCTGTAATCCCAGAGTGGGGTAGGCAGAAATACAGAATCACCTACAACTTTAAAAACTTGTTGCTAATTCTGTAACCACATTCTGCACAAAAAGGCTAAGATGTTTAACAGCGTATTAGTGACAGGTTGCAAGCCCATCGCCTAATAAATAGTACTACAAGCCTTTATTCCCTAAGTCGCCTCTTACGACATCCACGGGATGACATGGAGTGGCACTATTCTATCCCGGCAACCACACGGTTACAATTTAACAAATAGGTATTTACTTTCTTAGCACATTAGTGTTTGGCTCATAGGATTACACCATCCCACCAAATTTCAACGAATTTGGTCCAGTAGATTCGGAGCAAATTGGCTGTGACAGACGGACGGACAGACAGACATACGCACGAGTGATCCTACAAGGGTTCCGTTTTAAAAAAAAAACTGAACCCTAAAAAGAGACTGTATATCGTTATTTTGAAGTTACGGGTTTGTTGTGACGTTCTTTCTCATGCGAGCCTGTCGTTCAGTTTTAAGAATCTCGTTCAGTCTACGCAGCAACTTACCTATGTTGAATAAAACAAACTAGCTTTTCAATTTGTCAATAAATTATTATCGGCATGCTTTTTTGTCCGCCATTATTTTAGTGCATGTATTTCAACTTTGCTCCTAGGTTTCCTCTACGGAAGAGCTATAACTCCGTTAGAATGGTCTTTTTGGCATCTTAGTCTAGTTTTCTAGCCTTAACCTCTACGACCTTTAAAAATAATATAAATATATGGTAATTATATTGCTAATCTCTTGCTTTGATATTTATAAATTCATTGCATTCATTGCATATCAAATATGTGAATATTTTTGAGTTTAAAAATAGAGCTTATGCTAAAGCACGAATTAGACTGGCTGTAAAAAAATACAGAAATTCATTGCTGTCTAACTTTAACTTTAGTACTAAAGCAAACATCGCAATATTGTCATTTTCTAACTTAAAAGTCTTTGCTTACGATTTATACTCATAAATAATCTTAATCACATATTTAATATACTATATAACTAATATAACCCTCCCGGGTTCGAATCCCGGTAAGGGCAGATTGTGTGATGAGCGCGAGTGTCTGTTCCTGAGTCGTGGATGTGTTCTATGTATTTAAGTATGAATTTCTCTACATAAGTAAGTTTATCGTTGTCGTACCCATAGTAAAAGCCTAGAGCTTACTTTGGGACTAGGTCAATTAATAGAATTAATAGATATCAGGGACAATGTCACACCAATTGACCTAGTCCCTAACTAAGCTCTAGGCTTTTACTATGGGTACTAGAAAACGATATAAATACTTACAAAGTAAATACATAGAAAACATCCATGACTCAGCAACAAATATTTGCGCTCATCACACAAATATATGGCCTTACCGGGATTTGATCCCAGGACCGCTTGCTTCGTCGGCAGGGTCACTACCAACTAGGCCAGCGCGTTGTCGATTTGTGTGAGATTGTCCCTTGATATGTATATTTATTTATTTAATGTATAGCACCTATTGCCAAGTGTCCGTTGATCTTAGTTTGGGCCGTAAATGAACGCGCTGGGCCGTGTCCGTTGACTGCGCTCCACTGATCGGCGAGTCATCGGGACGGAGTTATTTTGTAACACAACCACTGAGCTCGTCGACAACTATGACGTACCGTTAACAAAACCCCTTAGACTTGCTAGCAACATTGTTTGTGCTGAAGCCCATTTTGATTGGTCGATTGCCCAAACTAGTGTTGCAGGCATCGGTTAGCACGTAACGTAACAGAGTTTGAAGCTATCACATCTCCGCAAGTCATCAGCAAATATCCAACATTACGTAAATCGAATCAGAAGTATCTGCCACTAGTGGCACAGCTAGTAGTAATGGAAACATATTAGATGTATGTATGTGAGCTGAAACTATTGCCTATTGAAAAAATTAAAACTAGCATTAACATAGCTAAGAATCATTCACGAACCACGATAAGTTAACCATTTTTTTCAAACTGTTCGCACGTTTGGGAGCTACAATGTGACGGACAGACACACAGATACACCAACACAAATACACGGATACACGTTTACACAGATATATAGATACACTCATACACGCGTTTAACTTGTAACACTCCTCTTTTTTTATCGGAGGATAAAAACAGCCTGCAACAACTTTCTATAGATTGTTTCTAAGTGATTTTTATCGAAACTCCTCAACAGAATAAGTCACGGTTTTTTGTGCTGCACTTATTTAAAAGGGCTTAGAGGTGTATAATTGATCAGCTGATCACCCGAGCGGAGCCGAGGCAAGGCGCTAGTTTTCGTCCGTCTGCAGTAACGCCAAATAAGGCGCTCTAAGGAGCTATTATTGACTGCCGTAGGAGGAGGGTTGTGTGTTTATCAGCCTATATACAGTGGTGGACATATAATTAGAAACAGTACATAAAACTTAGGTAAACACAGAATTAACTATCGTTATGAGTAAAAATTATAATGATTAAATCACTATTGACTATGCCAGAATATAGCCAATGAGTTAAAAAACTCATAAAATATTTAAAAAAGTAAATCTGTTCTATCTTTAATTATTAAAAGATTTTTAAAATCATGATAGTTGAATTTCTATTACTGGCCGCTTGGACAACTAATTAGAAACGGGATCCATGGTTCGTTCCATTTTTGAAAATAAAAAAAAAACCTCTTTTTAAGCTTTTTCTTTTGTTTCGGCGGCAATTAAACGTCAATTTGGAAAATTACGTGAATAATAAGTATTGGTAAAAATGGGTTAAAATAAGAGTTGTGACGAGTCAACCAGGCAATTAATCGTTAAATTACATTTAGATCCAAAGTGGACTTATAGAAGAATTGCTAAACATCTAGAATGTTCTGTGAAGAAAGTTTTCAACGCTATTGCTCATTATAAAACTAACGGAACTACTAAAAGTGTTGTTAGAGAGGCTCGTCCAAGGAAAACATCTCCCCGGGAAGATTCGCAAATAATACGTGTAGCTAAACAAGACCCGTTCAAAGGCTCCAAAGAGATTAGGAATGAAGTTTTTTCACCTGATGACCCAAGGAACATTTCCTCGAAACTGGTACGCCGCAGATTAGTGGAAGCTAAATTGTTCGGGGGGGTTTCTCGAAAGGTACCGCTTCTTACCAAGCAACACCGAGAGAAGCGATTATTATTTGCAAAGAAATATCTTAACTGGACCGTACGAGAATGGAAAAAAGTGTTATTCTCGGATGAAACAAAAATAAATATGGTGAATTCAGCCGGCAAACGCTACGTTAGACGTCCAATAAACCATGCTTTTGATTATAAATACACGAGGAGTATAGTCAAACACGGCGGTGGTAATATTAAAGTATAGGGATGTTTTTTTGGTTGCGGAGTTGGACCCGTCCGTAAGATTGAAGGTATAATGGATCAATTTCAATACAAAAACATCTTAGAAGAGACAATGATTCCCTACACCGACGACCATTTGCCTGTGACCTGGATCTTTCAGCACGATAACGACCCAAAACACACGGCCCGCAGTGTTAAATCCTTTCTTAGTGAGCAACGTGTTACCATGTTAGACTGGCCCTGAAATAGTCCCGATTTAAATCCAATTGAAAATTTGTGGTACGTTGTTAAAAAAAAAGTCTCCGTTAAACGTAATTCCAGTCAAAATGAACTTTACGAAGCCTTTGTTGAAGCATGGAACTCGATCCCACTCGATAAATGTATGAAATTACTTGAATCAATGCCACGTCGTTGCAGACCGTCATTAATAACAAAGGCTATGCAACTAAATATTAATTGTTAAGAAATTTAGTAAACCAAACATTATTTTACATAAATAATTTGAAATTGTTGATGTTGACACGTTAAAACTTTGATTTTTACCTCATTTCTTTAGTGTTTCTAATTACTTGTCCATGACGGATGGTACTGCAAATGTCGTTTAGTTGTTTGTACGTAACTAAATATCTAAATGGTAGTTGTAAACTCGGATATTTATTTGTTTTTTAATTAATTATAAGTTGTTGAACGTATTCTATGCATTTTGTTGTTTTATTTCCAAAAACAAAAGTTTTACGGCAATGTGCCTTGTATAATGTGAAATATGTCGCAAGTGTTTCTAATTATATGTCCACCACTGTATGTATGGATGTATTTTGAGGCCGATTTTGAGGATTCTTATGTCAAACGGTTTTTCTTAATCTTGTGTGTCTTAAAATAGTCATGACTGAATTTTAAATTCAATATGGCGGCCACCAGAACGCCATGATAATAGTGAAAAAGAAAAAGTCAACAAACCATGACAAATCATGGGTAGGTATCATTCAATGGGTCAACTTCAAAAAAGCGTAAATTTCGTAAATTAATAATAAAAAAACACTACCTTACGATAAAGTACACTTTTTGTCCCATACAAAATTCAGGTGTCTCCAAAATACCACAGTCGAAACGAAAAATCGGAACTTCTGATTAGATAGATTGAGCAAAAAATATTTGTCTTTTATAGGAAACGGCGTTTCAAGTGAATAACACATATTTTTTTTACTTATGACAACATACCTATCATACAAAAATTATAATACAAATTTTATTCCATTTGGTGACACCAGCTGTGTTACGTCATTTTTAGGGTCCCGTAGACAAACTAGAAACCCTTATAGTTTCGCCATGTCTGTGCGTCCGCAGCCTATCGACAACAAATTTCGATTCATTGTTGACGACACCACTAAACGGCAGCCCTAGGGGTGTCGTTAACAAACATCATAATGTTAACAACACTACCGGGGAACCGGCGGGATTAGTGTTGTACAATATATCGAGAAAAATCAAACTAAATTTATTTATTTAGTACCAGCTCCTTGCACTAAAGAGCTCGTGCTATCTATGGAAAACATATTTCACAGCCCTGCGGTGGTGTCGTTATCAAATGATGTTTGTTAACGACACCCCTAAGGGTGCCGTTTAGTGGTGTCGTCAACAATGAATCCAAATTTCGTAGTTAAAACATATCAAATAGTACGGATCAAAGAATTCCCTCGTAGTTCTTTGGAGTCCAATTTGGCTTCCTTTGTGTGAAATTTTGTTACGTTTCACAAAGGAACTCGTGTTAGGGATTGTACACATTAGCGTTTTTGATTTTTAAACGACATCAAAAAAATACTTTTTATTTTATTTAAAACGATTTATCTCACTTCCGTTTTATTTCATTAACACGCTTTTATTAGGTCCACATGTAATTAAACCTCGAAACAGATCTTGGAAGACGATTTTAACCTACTTCTAATTGTCGGATTGACTTGATTTTTTATATTATAAGCTTACATTTAGTAGTTTAGTAGTGCTTATAAATATAAATACTCAGTTTGAGTGTTGCTGATTTTTTTTAATGCTTTTGTTTTATTTATCCATACATCTTTATAATTTCCTCTGTGTAACAAAATGGTATTTTGTGTAACAAAACAATGAATATTCCTTTGTGTTTTACATTGCGTTGTACACTTTTTTTGAAATTCACCCGAATAGGTATTTAAAAATCAACTCTAGGTTTCTTTCATATTTTTTCATTTTACATGAACATTTAGGACACATAACGATTTAAAGTTGTTGAGCAACAGTATGGTTTTTATAGCTTGCTTTTTGTTATTTTGGTTTTGCTTTTATCTTATTTTGTTCTTCCTATCTCCTACCTTCCCTCCTCTTTATTATGTAGAGGACGCCCGTGACTTCGCGTGCGCATGGAATTAGTTTCACGCTTCTCCCCCTATTTTAACCCTGTGGGGGGATTAATTTCCCAAAATCCTTTCTTAGTGCACTCCTAGGAATATTTTTTCCACAAGTCTATAGGTCCAGCAGCGATTTCGGCTCTGTGTTGATCGATCAGTGAGACAGTCCGTGTGTTCTTTTAAATATAGATAGATATAATTAAGATTAAAAAAAAACTTAAATGATTACATTAATGACCCTATTTTCAGTATACACTTCTACTTGAGACGTGTTATTATTATTATTAAGTCAACTCGACGAACGAATTATCAACCGGCAAGTTAAAATGGTCCCCTCAGAACATTCATTTTCAATTAGGTACCGTGAAATGTGCCTACTTTGCTCCCCCACGGGTAATCTTGCTCCATCGTTATATTGAGGTATTCTGTATTGTAAATCATTCTAGTGCTTTCATTCACTGCGCAGCTGGATGTATACATCAATTATTTTTAGAAAATTTGTCATCGGCCTTGTCTTATAAGTAACATACAAAAAAGTCACTATGGAGCATAGTTACCCATGGGGGAGCAAAGTAGGCACATTTTACGGTAGCTTAAAGCTCTAAGAGAATAACAGGGTCTGTATTCTACACGGTCAAACCATATTGTCTTTGACGTGTCATAGTATTGATTTTAAATCGGCCGCTAATTATTGTCAAGTTACCAAGAACTATCGTAACGTTGAGAATACGATGACACATCAAAAGCAATATGGTTTAACCCAGTAGAATGCAATTTAACAGGTTATTAATCGTATTTGTATGAAAATAACCGGTTAAAACCACATCGTCTTAGAACTGTAATCGTACTGTCAACGTTTTAATAGCTCTTATTTACGTGACAGCCTAGTACCTAATGGCAGCCGAGTTAAAAACAATATAACAGGTCAAAGTTGATATGGTTTGTACAGTATAATAGAGGCACAAGCAGCAGTGTTCGCATCGTTGTGTTCCGGTTTGGGGATAAGACAGCCGGTGAAATGACTAGCATAGAGGCATTCCATCTTAGTCCTCAGGGTTGGCAACGCATTTGCAGTCTTGTGAATGCGAATGTCTATGGGTCACCGTTTCCACTTACCATCAGGTGGCCTGTGTGCTCGTTTGACTTCCCATGCAATAAAAAAAAAAAACTGTATTATTGCATTACCCATTCTCGAACAGAACAGGCCGCGTCAAAGCCTTTTGCACTTCGCATAAACCCGTCCTCGTTCAAAGGACTAGAGGTACATTACATCGCGCCAAAAAGTAGTTATATTTTCCACACGCCGCGTGCCAAAACAAACAGGGTTTCGGAAACAAGTAGCAAGTACTGGGCTTCCTACTTGACTTGTTTACTATATCTTTAGTAATCCAAACGAAAATAAACTCTATGGTTGTTAATATAAACTGTTTTAATTACCGTTCTGATGTTATTCCTATATCAGCAAAGATATAAGAACACCGTAACCGCTCGTTAACATAAAGTCCCTTTTAGTTTGAACGGGTACAATTCTGTAGTCGTTAGCAGTGAGAGTGAGGCTGGGTTGTTACGTCACACTCACACACGCGCGTTCAAGTTTCACTGTTAGATAATAGCACCAGTACCAACGCGCTGCCTTACTTACACACTTAAGCACAATAGGAAGTAGGTACTAATGATTTATACCGTAGTCCGTATCTGCGATCGGGATTGGCCGTTAGCGAGTAACTGGCCAGTGTTAAAATGGTAATACCTACTTATTAACTGTATAGTTTTAATCACTTCTTAGGTGGCACTAAACTTAATAAAGCCGTTGAAGCCGATGGCAAAAAACATGCTCTTAAGACGGTAATGTCTTTGTTTATCTAGCGTCAACGGTCACTTTTTTCCTATGTTAATAAAATAATGGTCAACGTAAATTAAAGGGATTGGAGCATCCACGCAATCAAATTTTGAACTAGAGTTGAAAGTCAGTCTGACTTTTGATCACTTGTTCAAATATTCGGTTGCGAGTTGATCCCTATTGATCTGAGAGGTTTTAAAGTTTGGTTGAGAGTTTGAATGGTATCGTGGAATTAGGTCAACAAGGATTTAGAAATGCGGATGCTGTCCGAAAATGTGGAATACCTAGATTTTTACAAAAAAAAAAACAAGGAAAGGATGGAAAAAAATAATATTTAAGGAATGAAGTAGAACCTACCTGCCTGTATAGATTTAAATTAAGAATCTGTTAAATTGAGATTTTAAGTACTCTACCTTACAAGTCCCGAGGTTTTTGTACGATTTTATTTAACAGGTAAGTAAAAGTAAAGTGTTCGCAATTTCTCGTTGGCTGAGCGATTAGATCAGCTGCTTGTAATGCTTTGTTCACGTAATTGTACTTAAGGCAAGCTTACACTGCCGTGACACGGTTTGTGTTGAGAAACTAGAGGATGCCCGCGACTTCGTATGCGTGGATTTAGTTTCCGGCTAAGGGTTAATTAGGGGTACCTATTTAACCCCTTAGGGGACGAATTTCCAGAAAACCCTTCGTAGTGTACCTCATAAGGAACCTACGCGCTACGTGCCAAATTTAGAATCTGTAAACCCAGCGGTTTGAGCTGTGTGTGGATATGTCAGTCAGTCAATCAGTCAGTTTCTGCGTTTATATATATTTAGATGTCCTAGATAACCTAGTGTTTTCCAAAGTTGTCTTAAATTCATCTTTTATCTTGCAATCTTAAGAGCTTTCCGAGCTGCGACCTGAAGGATGCGTTGCGACACTTGCGACTGACACGAGCCTCCATCCATACTTTGAGAAAGACTGGTCTAACCAATTTCAATTCAGGGCCTAAACCCAGATAGTCGTTTGTCAGGTGTCTCATTGAACTCGTCATCTATCACAGGCTGCCGTTAAGGTCAACTCAGCTTAAATTACGCTGGTGTTGTTCTCATAAGCAACAAAGACGCTTACCTATGATGCTGTTGGGTTCTGGAACGTTCCAGACCAATTCGTCTTCTATTCTTATATTATATCGAACAGGCAACAGATTAACAGGCCATACTCCTGAACCCGAATAACCTTGACGTTGATTCTGTATTCTCCCTCGCATAAAGAGAAGGCACCAACATTAAAAGTTTCAAGTTTCATATTTTCGAGTAAACGGAGCAACTTACTCGACGAGCTCGTACCTACTTAGTGAAATAGGCATTCTTTTATGGCGGGTCTCAATATTTAATCTATCTCTTGTACCATCAAGGACTTTACACGTTGATCCAGCATAGAACCTTGTCATAATGACAGCGTCAAGTGAGGAGATATAAATTACAGAGGAATTAATCGTTGGTTTTATGAGACAAGGTTATGTTTAAAGTGGTTCATCAATAAAGTCCTTGACCGTACCTAGTGGAGGTACCCTACAACGAGGATGGCTATTTAATATTTAATTGACATGGCAGATAGATCGAAAATTAGATTGGTTGAATGAAAGCGCTTAGCGGACCACACTCAGTAATCCGTCTACCTTCGCAAATGGTTGAAATTGTTTTTATGAGTACGAGTATGTCATCAATAAAAAAGTTAGTGGCATTCGGTGAAGTATGATGTCAGTTGCTTAGTCGTGGGACGAATAAGACCGCACTTAAATTGGTTTGGTATGTACTTAAGTTGCTAAGTGCTATATACAAAACACATTACATGGACTTTCTGGTCCTTAAGATAGATCTTAAGAAACTTAAAAACAGTCTGAACCCAGCCCTGAAACTATGGTATTATGTCTACACTTGAACAATAAATTCTTAAAGGACCCTTGCTGTTTAACATATTTGTTAATGACATCGGTAATTGTTTTGTCCATTCCAAGCTTCTTTGTTTTGCCGATGTCATGGAAATCTTCATCAAAGTGCGATCCGATCGTGACTCATTGCTGTTACAGTCCGATCTAACGCGTCTCGCTGAATACTGTCGCACAAATGGGCTGGATTTAAATCTATCTAAATGTTTCTCAATTACCTTTTCTCGTCAACATAAATTAATTTCTACTACTTATGTTCTAAAGAACCAACCTCTGCTTAAAGTTCAACATATTAAAGATTTAGGTGTAGTTCATGATTCTAAGCTTCTTTTTGACAAGCATGTTGACGGTATTGTGAGCAGTGCCTGTAAAGCATTAAGTTTTATAATGCGTAATTCCGTCCATTTTACTCAAGCTAAGACTTTGAAAGTGCTTTTTTTGTTCATATGTTAGAAGTAAGCTCGAGTATGCTTCTCAAATATGGAATCCATGCTATGCCATATATGTTGACAGAATTGAGCGTGTTCAGTGGAAATTCGTAAAATATCTTTGTTTTAAGCTTAAATGTCCCTATAGTTCGTCACTTTACACTAATATTTGTAAAAGACACCATTTGGTGCCCTATACCAACGCCGGGAAATAGCTGACATTACTTATATCCTAAATATTACTGGCGGCCTCGTTGATAGTTCTGAGCTGCTATCTAACGTTTCGTTTAGTATTCCCACTCGGTCTAAAAGGAATTATCCCCCTATATCGCTTAGATTTGCATCCTCGTGAGGCGAAGTTTGATAGCGAAATGTATTGTTTGAGCATGTTTTGTGTACCATAGGAAAGATAACCTTTTAGCGATCTGCCTCTGGCTGGTATTTAGCAGTAGTTTTAATTGTACCTTTAATTTGCGCTAGTGTTTTTGTGTAAGTGCGTGTACCTTTGAAGTTTGTACTAAACTTTAAATTAGCTACTCAGTCTCTACATGTGAAATCCTTTAATTGGTTTTGTGCGTCCTATTCTTGTTCCATATGTTGTATTTCCTATCAATAAATAAATAAATAAACACGGTACTGCATATTCCAGAAATCGCGTCTATATTTCTTGCACCTATCACAATATTATATTATTAAAATATCTTCATTGTACGGTCTATAATCGGTTGTGTATTATAATCGAGCTATTTATATACCGCTGCTTTTTGTCCGGTTAGTCCTTCTAAATTTGCTCCTGAAAATTTCCCTAGGGGTCAACAAGACAGACTACCGTAAAGTGTTCAGTGCTTTGACCCTGGAGGAACTTTACAGGACGAATAGAGAATAGTTTTTCACCGTTTCTTTCCTTCTAATATGGTTCACAACCATTTGTATTTTCTTGTTTATGGCTCCGGCTCTCTTAATGTCTAGGTAGGTAGGGATCGATTATTCCCAGTAGTTCCGTGGAAGAAGTTCCGCGGCGGAACTAGTGAGACTTTTTTTCCCAATAGTTCCGTGGCGGAACTAGTGACACTTTTTCTTCCCAATAGTTCCGTGTTGGAATTAGTGACACTTTTTCGAACGCTTACCCGTGGTCCCACTACTTCGTCCCACTGCTCTTTTTGACGGAGCCCTGCCTCGCGGCAGGGCTCCTATTTCAGGGCGGTTTGCCCTTCGGGCATTTATAGATACCTAACGAACCTAACCTACCTACTTTTGCGGAATATAAATGATTTCTGACGAAAGCGGAAATGCACGGAACTAATGGGATTATAAAATATTAGTATTTAATTGATGCTTAGTTCCGCGGAACTATTGGGAAAAAAAGTCTCACTAGTTCCGCCAGGGAACTTCTTCCACGGAACTACTGGGAATGAACTGTAGGGATTACCGAGCGACATGTCGTGTTATGGGCAAGTTGTGCAACTCGCCCTGGAAAAGCAGAATTAATCCAAAACGAGACGTTGTCTAAGCGATTTAGGAAACGATCGGTCACAATATCGAATATACGCCCAGGTTTAGTCGCGCGATCAGGCTCACTGAGGCATGCTACAAATTATTGTCCAACCTGACAAAGCAATTCTAACGCAAAATTCTTACTCCTTTAGCGATTGTAACTCGTAGGCGAACTATATTTAAAGCTCGCGTGGCCTTGGCGCCGCTCGTTTCGTAGGCAATTTTATTCTGCCCGTAGTTCCGTATTGTGCCTTAATAAGTATTCATGAATCTTTATTATGGTCCGTGCACACGTACGGCTAAATATATACACGAATCTTCAGAAAAAAGCTTTGTTCTTCCCCACATTGCGCTTGAGCATGCTTAAAGACACTAGATCTACAAAGTGACGTTAAGCATGTAGGTTGTTCGGGCTACCGCTTACCTACTCGTACCCTGTGTCACTGGCTACTATGTATGTATGTAAATCAATTTAAATAGATTTGAATTTTAATCTTCATTGTTACTTTATTTTATACTAGTTGTTTCCGTGCCTACTTCATTCGGCAATTAACTTTTTTTAGTTAATATATAGCCTATAACACTCACAAATAACGTGACTTTCAATTGGATAAAAAGAGATTACCCCTTACAAAACGTCACAAACTTTACCTCCTTTTAATATTAATAATAATTAACAATGTAATAGTATATATGGTATAGATTGTCACTTTACGACTCTTTTATTTTGGTAATGTAAATGTAAAAACGCATTGTTTTCCGGTGATAATTATTTAGATTTTTGTTAAATATAAACAATAACCACTGTGTTTCTAGCACTTATCACTTCGGCTAGCACCTAGTAAAAAAAAACAAGAGGTATCTAAGCCGGTTATTCTAGCCTGGTTCCGACTGATAAAAACTGGTGTAGAATTGTCATGGTGCGAGGAATTAGCATAGGCAAATGTTTAAATCTCTGCAGATATAGTTTTGTAAGCACAATTAAATGATGTATATTAGACACAACCTTCAAATTTACTTGATTCAATTCACGTATTATATTTATACATTTTCCTTGTCGTAGTTTTAACACGCCTTCAAGTCTGGGGAGTTAATCAAAGTGATTTCAATAATTTGAACCGAGAAACGCCGATTCTGGTTTCCACAAGTATTTGCTTGTAAGTATACTCTTTTCAAACAATGTGCCAAGTATCTTATCAATATCGCATACTTTTGTTAGGATGTAAAAGACTGGCACTGGTGGTTTTAACGCTTTCAGGCGCGGTGACGTCTATAGACGTTCAAGTAGTATCGCTAATTGATCTCTAATCACGGTACCGCACCCGAAAGGGTTAAGTATGATTCTGCGACTCTAGTAATAATGAACCATGTTATAGTGTTAACATCGTAAACGCGAAATGATCCATTTAAAATTCTACACGCTTTTTTGCCGATGCTCAGGCTCGGTCACGAACGTGGGCAAAAAGTTATATCTTCGAATCGCAACCTTGATCTTTTGTTAGCGAATTAATTACGTAGTTACGTTACGTGATTATGATTGTAATAATTATGATTGCTGTGATCTGCGGAGCTGTGAATGATTGCTTATTGAGATTACGAGATTATACCATCACATCGGACTTTTCACGGTTATTAAATTCGTAATTGGATAGCTATTAAACACTTTGCTCTTGCGGTACCTACGTCACTTAGAAATTATCTAGTTAAGGCACTATAGGTACCCAACAACTTCAAAGGACGTTCCTACTTTTTATTGATGTCTCACAAAGAAAACCCAGTATCTGAAAACGAAACGTAGCATCTGAAGAGGGCCATATTGCTGATTCTATATTATAAAATAAATGTAAGTATATTTTATTGCAGCAAACAGTTTCGAAGGAATAAGGGATATCTTTAGGGGCCCAAATTGCTTATTATCTTAGCTTATCAACCCTATAAAAGACTTAAGTGTCCGAAGTTCGGACTCCGAACAGCAATTATATTACTATGCAATCCCACAGAAGCCAAAACATGGCAAACAAGTAGATAGACGGTATATAGGTACCACGCATAACACGGTTTTCAGTCATCATCATAATAGTTGAAAGACATTCCCCAAGGGCCTCAACGAGACGGTCAGTTTTCTGCTACTCGCATACATCGGTTTTTCGCGATCTTTAAAAGATGTTCGCTCCACCATGCTTGAGGCATGCTAACACTTTGATCTGTGACCAAAGCCCAAGACTAATGACTACTAATGAGTCATTCTTGTTTTTTTACTTTTTTTGAAAATAAGTTATTTTTTATTAAAAATGTGAAGGCTAGTTTAGGGACTGAGTAATTTCGAATAGTTGAGAATTCCGACCGGAATTAGGCCGTTTGAAATCGATTCAACACTCCCTGCCCCTGTCCCTTCTTCCTCCATTTTTTTCTTCAAACTGTCGCAAAAACCTTCTTATATTATAATATAATATCTAGCCATCAAACACTGCTTACGCAACGACTAGTTGCTAAATCGAATGTGAACAGTCATTTAGAAAAGAACTCTACCAAGGATTTGTCATGACAAAGCGACAGTCAAAAATACAAACCGGAAATTTTCGTAGAAAATAATTTTCGTCTGCTAATGATTTCCACCGGGGAATGCTTAAAACCGGCAAATCTTGAGATAGTGTCTCCTAAAGGGACTCAAGCTCTGGAAAACAGTAAACCTCAACGCAGAACGCGAGTGAGGATTCTCTCTACAGCCATTACCACCGGTGGCTTGACTTGCTCCGCTTTTCTATAGTGGTTAATGTGATTATGTAAATGAATGTTTTTTTTAATTTAATATTTAAAATAAAAGTCTTTCTCCAAAAAATCATTTAGAGAGTAGTGTAAGTTTAGTTAGTAACTCATAGTTCACAAGTTTCGCCAATCGTGATGGCGCGATCTCCGGAAACATGCAAGGTGTAAATGTAAACGGAGTTACATGTGGCGCTGCAGTCGGGAAATAATTGGCAGCCACCGAGCAATTCGCAAATCGGTAGGTGAGAGAAAGTGAACTGATTTATTTAGCGCGTGCTCATTTTGAATTGAAAATTGTGAAATTCGGATTCTGGATGCGATTTCACTTGTGTACAGTTATACGAATACCAAAACAGCGGGACTGAATGTGGTGATTACGAAATTGCCTCTGTTTGAAATGCGAAACTTTTCCACAGATCCTGCACAAAAACTAACGGTCGTTGGATCTAAGGATATTTAAATCTGACGTTTAAAAAATAACATAAGTGACGGATCGGCTGTTTCAGCAATCGGTACAAACAGACCTGAATATTTTTTTTAGGGAAAAGTAGAACTTACACAAATTGACTTAGTTCCATACTATGCCCTAGGTTTGTACCAACTATGTGTACTAGACAACGATAAACATACATAATGTAGATAGAAAACATCCAAGACCCAGGAACAAATACTCACCCTTAACACACACGCAGATAGGTATATGACTATAACGGGAATCGAACCCGAGGCCGGTCGGTAGGCAGAGTCACTATGGCAGTGTCACTAATGTGATGTCGCTAGCATCTAGCTAACGCGGCGTCGTTGAACTACGGCACGCTTATTTTAATAGTTTGCTGTCTGCTATCTTATTCTTATTAAAATACATTTGTATACTTGAATTAAACTACACGTGTATAGGTACCGATTTCGGAAGGCAAGTTGCAATAAGACATTTAGGTATTTTTTCAACATAAAAATATAACAAGTTGAAGTACTTATCGGTGTATTATAATTGCAATTGTAGGCTTTAGTTCCCTATCATAATTTATTTTCTTTCTCGTCTAAAATAATTATTCAACCTAAAAATTAAAGATGAACCATGGTAACTTAGTGTGGTAGTAAAATTGTCGAATGATAAAATTACTCTGCCTTCTATTACTAAAGCTCTTAAGACAAAAAAGGAAAGATCGTGTTGCTGTCCGTACGCAGGATCAAGATATGAGACCAACATAATTCAGAAATTTTGTAACTCATGTAGTTTTCTAACCGTTTACGGTCATATTAATATTAAACAGGTGCTACAATCAAGGCGTCGGTGTATTAAACAGCTTATGAATATAAAGTTGGATTTACATGGGTACAGCATCTCATACATTGGCTTGATTTATTCTGTTCAGTTGTTTGTCGCCTAAACGATCAATAGGCAAGTAGATTCCAGGGCGGCCATCGCGTACTCTACGCGGGGTCATTGAACGATAATAAACCGAGTGGCAACAGCTATGTCATTATCTAGCGCAACCGCTAAGAGTTCATTGATGAGCTCAATGACATACCAGACTTACTTTCTCCATTTTCGACTTGCGAGTCCTCTTTGGGAAGGGGGAGGAACTGGGAAGTAGCAGATGCCCGAGACATGTCTTCTTACACTGAAGAATGTTGTTTTAATCATGCCACCTGAAGGCAAGGGGACCCTAGTGGATATATATATACGAGTTATTTATAAGCTGAAAAAAATTATGAATACCACCCCGGTTCGAGGGAGCCCAGGATTTTTCTGTGAGATTTCCCGCCCGACACTGGCTGGATTATCCACGTTAAACCTAACGTTAAACTCTCTGCGTCATTCAGGGAAGTTCCACGCGATTCCTACGGCTCCGGGAGAGAACCAAGGCGCCCTTGGCTGAGACTTGCCTAAGTTGACCTGTTAGCGCCTGAGGGTTATACTGCGGACTCTTTTTACGACCTTAGGTCAGACACTGTATTCTTAACCTCCAGCCTATTAGATGGGCAGTGTCACCGATTGGTTTTATCCGTCATAATCATAACACCAAATAAGCGGCAAAGAGTTTCGTCAAAAGATAATGGGCAAGTAAACCCGATAGCATATAAAAAAAGCTTCAGAACTTTAGACATACATCTTAATAATAGCTAAAATTTAAACCTCGTGCACCCTGATTCCCAAGCTTTACCTCCCTCAAGTGTCTAAACCAAATTTATCATCATTAGGGCTGCTATTGCCGTGCTATGACTATTTTAACAATCATTTTAAATACCCGGCTTTGTATTGTAAACAAATTCTCGCCGGTTGCGTTTTGAACTGAGGTGCTTAGGCCATATTGTTGTCACCCCTTTAGTGAAGAGTCAGCGGTTCGCAAATGATTCCCGGACACGAACCCCGCACCCCTGCATGCGGGTCGCGTGCCACGAGCGTGTCCCACATACACAAATTAAAACACAATAAAAACCCTAAGCTGATACTTGAATCTCCAACTCTTGACGATTCCAATACATTACAAAAGGGGATCTTTCGGAGGGGGAAGGTGTGAACTTTCGTTTTTAATTTGCAAATTGACTTCATCGTTTGCTGTGTAAAAAAAACCGGATCTATTTTATTTATTAAGTTTGACGTCAAATTTGGATGGGAAATTCATACGTCATTGGTATGACCTCGGCATATTGCTGAACTTTTTGGCCGGTGCGGTGGCGGCGGTTCGTCATCGCAGCTGCTATTGATATTGAGCTATGCTATCATTCTGTATGATTCTGTCTAGCTGACAATGTCTGAAGTTACTGTCATTCCCCCCAGAAATGGGAGCTCCGCGCAATAGGGTACCGCATAACTCGTAATTTTAAAATATCTTGAGAACGTTGCCAAAATGACAAAAAGTTGTTTGTATATACGCTGTGACGGAACAACTTAAACTCATGTTCATTCGTCCGTCGAGTTGAAAAGTGAGCTGAGTTAAGAATAACATGACTGATCTGATCTGATAAATGTCGGTTGAAATAGAAATGTGAATAAAATACGAAAATACGATTATTTCCATGTCCAATAATACGTTTTTTGTTTTGTTTGATTACTTATTGTAATTGTTTCCTGAGCATTGTACATAAATAAATTACTTAAAATTGAAAGTTTTTATATTTTATATTTTTTTTACTTATTTCTAAATACGATATAATGTTTAGTGAGACATTTTTATGACGCTGTCGACATTAATATGGTACCTTTTTTTTAGCGTCAATATCTAGCTAACTATTAGAAGCAGTGTTTTTTCTTGTTGAGAGCCACCTGACGACGTGGCTAAAAATTTAATTTAAAAAAAATGCCATAGCATAGGTACCAATTTCAAAAAACATGCTCTTCAAAAATGTACCCTAGACCTATTCCACGGACCGAGAGTAGGTACTTATAATGGTGACCAATCTGGCTCACAGAAAACACTGTAGTTAACTGACATGAGCATTGAAACAGTGATAAGCGGTAACGGGCATAGGCTCGTACCCTCACGTCTAAAAATAACCGTCTGACTTGTGACCGTTCCAATCAGCCCCGATAAGGGAATGCCAACCTTTACGAGGGTGGGAACCGTTAGCAACCCCCGCGATTTGTAACGAACATCGCCCCTGTTCAATCTGTTATGAGATACATCTTTCAATCATATTAGATTGTAAAAATATGTTTGATTTAACAATATGGCTATTAACGGAAGCCACGTGTGAGCTGGTACCGTTGTAATTATTGTTTTAGAAGCTCTTATCCACTTTGCATTAAATGAGCTACAATAAAGTTATCAATGTGATATAAAGAAATTTAATTGGAATACAGCTCCTTTAGGTTACAGCAGATAATAAACAAGTATCACTTCCTACGAGTATTGATTTTGAATTACAGAGAAAACTTACTACATATAATTATAGGTTGAGTTTCGTTTGCACGTTATACTGTCAATTTGAAGTGGCGACTTTAGTTTTATTTAATACTAAGTTGTGCCAAATTGAAAAATTATTCACAGTGATCATTTACGTACAGTGCAAGATATAAATAGTCTTTCGGGTACCTAAAGGTAAAGTCGGGTAGACTAGCAATGCACTAGCATTTAAGAGCGTTGGAGACAGAGTGAGATAATGGTTTTTGAGTTTTTCTATAACACACCTTTCTACTATCTCTGATAACTATGTGGTTAACTGGTAGGTTAAATTAGCCATTTATACATTTGTTTTTTTTTCACGTTTCGTGCAAAGTAGTTTAAAAAAAATACAAAACCGAAAACCGATTTAAAAGCATTAAGCAACTATAAGTGTTTACTTTTACACTGTACTTAGCTTCTAGATATTGAATAATACTAAGTAGCTATTTTTCAGTTGCATAAAATGGCAAAAAACCTCTTGTGCAAGTTCAAATGAAATTTGCTGTGTTAGCACATTTGCACACTTCGTTTTGTGTCACGATCACGACTGTGTGCGTACACTTTGTGTTACGTTGCGCCGCCAAGCCATTCGCTTCGTCAGTAGAGTAGGTACTCATAATGTTGAGTTACATGGAAACATATTCGACCAAATACGATTATCAACCAAGTTAACCGATGACGTAAAACACAATACGTAATATTACACGAGAACTTATGTACGAGCCGGTACGTAATTTCATTTTGTAGATTACTTCCGTAATGCGTAATTGCTGTAGTGCACGTCCACATTGTATCGATAATAAATTCGAACAAAAACACCTTAAAGGAAGTAACCTCTTGATCATCGTAATGGTTTGAGCGAGACGGCTATTCCGAGTCAATCTCTGCGAGCGATTGTGTTCGATTCGCTTCAGTTTTGCACATCTCATTTTAAGGTCTCTTTACTCCAAACCCGCCCGGGTATATAAACTACAGAGTCAGCTGTTTACAAAATGGGTTTTTTAACATAGTTGTTAGGTCCAATACAAAATATAATGCCGAATAACCAGCCGGCATTGTTATATATGGCAGGCTCTTCCGTCTGGAACATTTGAGAAACAAAGTCACATCGACTGCTCTTCTCGTAGAGTGAGTACGTAATAGGTGGTTTACTCAGCGTTGATCCCAAGAGAATTGGTATTTTTTCTCGGAACGTCATTCCGATATAATGGTTTGTTAAACTGGCATTACGTTTTCATTTTTGTCAGTAAAAACAACAAACAATCAAAACGCGAATTATTTATTAAGTGCTTTTGAATCTGCTATTTATTTGATCACGCCAAATTTGGGTGTTCCCACGATCACACCGCGATCTGAATCTGATTTGCAATGTGAAGTTTTAATATTTCGATATAGGGTGGAATTTGCTACGTTCAAAATTATAAAAAAGTGTTCTCTCGGTTGGGTAGCCCGCATGTTTTTCTGTGCCGAGATTAAACGAGGGTGGCCAAGCGAGCCCCATCTAATCAGCGGTTGAAGAGCCCTAGACCGACATATGACGATTTTATGTCCTCCGCCCGATGGATTTTGTGGTCACACGGGTGGTGTGGTTTTACTCTGACATTACCGTGGTGCCAGAGAGTAATAAATAACATTTATTTTTCATTTTGTCATTTTTGAATATTGAGTAGAAAAAACTACACAACTCCAGTAAAATCGGTTTGAAGACTCTGATAAAATTCGATAACAATCTATCAAATGATTGTAAATAAGGTAATGTAACGCTAATTCAACTGTAATTATTACTTAAGCATTGCCGTAATTATTCCGTAATAGTTCTTCGCATGCCTGCTTGACACGAACTTTGATGAAACGGTTATTATTGGAAGAAATACCAAAAGGAGTTAAGGTGCGGTTTGGATAGTTAGTCCGCTTGCAGTTATGATTGACTTGAGGGCGGACTTGTAATAATTGAGTGCTCTAAAGCTTCATTCGAAAATGAACATTGATTCTGAGATAACAGTCGTTGTAATATTATTTGGGTAAGAACCAAAAAGTTAACCACGCTAACTTACTCTAATAAATTGTCTATGGAACTTTTCCGTTGTCACAAAAAAATTAACCATACAATTGTAGGAATACTTGTCGTCGCACAACAGAACTTATATCGACTTCGTTGTTTGTATGATTAACTGCGCTTAGCTATGGTCCAACTTTTTGATCCTTACCCATTTCGCATGTTTTTTTTTCAGCATCCTCCTGTTAATTTAAGCACTCAGTTTTGAAAAATCGAACCGCTGGGCTGCTCGACATAGCCTGGTCCTTAAAGCCTCGAATAGACCACAAGTACCACAACATACATAGTACACAAGAGTCGCAAGTTATTTTCTACTAAATTAGGTCTTTTGCTCCCCCACGGGTAATTATGCTCCATGATTATATTGAGGTAAACTGTATTGTAAATCTATTGCTTTCATTCACTTCGTGGCTGGATGTATACATCGATTCTTTTTAGCTAATTTGTCATCGACCTTGACTTATAAGTAACAAACGAAATAGTCAATATGGAGCAAAGTTACCCATGGAGGAGCAAAATAGGAACATTTTACGGTAATTAATTCATACCATCGACATTGAAAAGCTTCGATTTTTACACAATTACGACCATATCAACTCTTACAATGTACACACAAAGTACAAGTACTCTCGTACAAGGTTCGCTAATCCAATAGTAGCGTACTGAACAAGTGGTAGTACTTTTTCTAAAACATGCTCGGAAAAAACGGTTTTCCGATTGAAACACAAGGACGGAAAGAGCCTCATTTTACTCCTAGGAGTAAAAAAACCATATGAAAACACTTTCCGTCCATGTCCATATATTTCTTAAAAATGCTGTCAATTTGCATACAAAATCAAAAGGACCAAGACAAAAATTCCAAACAGCCAAGGTAACTGCTCGCTTTTTTAGCACAGTGCGTGTGTTTCTTTTTGAATTTGCATTCCAATGTCTATGGTTAGTATTTAAAAACAATTGACAGTCGGTAACATTCGTTCATTCTGCATAATATAATTGTGAAACCGAATATTAAACTATTTGTTGTGTGAAATACTTACTATAAAAAATGAGCTCAAGCGACGAAAGCGACGAAATAGGTACCACACCGCCTATATTAAAATCTGAAGCTGCCTCGGTTAGGCAAAACCTGCTTCCCGCTAAATCTAAGGAAAATTATAACCGAACTTATGACCAATTTATGCTGTGGAGGGCAAACAAAAATGTAAATTAAATTACTTGCTTTTTAGAAATGTATTTGTATTATTTCCTCACATGTTTGAGAAAAGCATTATGTATGCCTCGGCGGAAACAAGGATTTCCTGACTCGTATTTTAGCAGGCCTCGCTGTTGCTCGGCCTGCTAACCACCTCGTCAGGAAAACCCTTACTTTCCGCGCCTAGGCAACAATGTACTATTATTTAATTGGCTCAGTTGCCGAGTCATCATTTTTTACCGATATGAGGAAGCAACAGTCAAACAGCCACAATGTTATTTAATTGTTTCATGCTTTAAAAGGTTAATTAACATTGAAAACTAATTTGAATTACCCTTAGGCCATACCGGTGAGCTAGTGCGTAACAAAAAACTATATAAGTAGCAACTTCCTTAATAAATAAAGTTTTAATTTGACTTTAATTGTTACATACGATTTTTCATTGTAACTTATTTTATTTACAAGTGAATCACACAAGTGTATACATCTTATTAAATCAATTTATTAGAACAACCTGGTAAAGGAGCAAAACGCGGTTTTACGGGAATCAGTTTCATAGACGCATCATAACATTTAACAGCCCCATTTAATAATAACGACGCCTTAGCCCCTTATCTTAGCGAAATCAATATGGTAATAGTAAATGAGCGGCCGCTAACGGTCGATGTTAAAAAAACAGGTCGGGGAATATAAACTACCCGCATGAGAGTTATTAGTGCGCCAATCTAGCCGCGCCTCCCCTCGCCCGGCTATTCACGACGCGAGGGTGACAGCCGCTAATAATATGAACAGTTTATCTTTAAAACGGGTACTTCATTTTTTATTAACGTGTACCATTTCGATGCAGTTGGACTCGTTAACCGTATCATAATGATTTTATAGAATATTAACTTACTAATTATTAGTATTTTAATGCAGTGGACGGTAAGTGGAGTGTAAGTATTTTATTGCTCAAGTTCAGCGAAAACGGCTCACTCTACTTAAAAAATACATCATGTAAGTGTTATGTTGATGTATATAATTTTACACTAGTCTTTCAGTATTGACACAATTCTTTACCCACTGCTGCTTTTAAAGTAATGGTTGCCATTTGACCGAGCTCCGTCCGTAAAATAAGTTCATCACATTTGCGAGTAAATAAATAAAATTATAGGGCAGAAAAAACTTATAATACACAAGTCAGCACAACTATTATTACGAATTACTTGAACTTTTTTTAAGCGGATGGCGGGCGGACTCCACAGATTATACAAATGTTTCGTTCAGAAACGTTAAGGGCAAATACTTACGTAGGTATATATACAGCCCTGAAGGAGTGTACAAAAAAAAACGACGTTTTGATACAGAAAACTATTAAAATCGATTATTAAGAACATTAATTGAGTATTTAAGTAACATGTAGCGAGATTGCAATGAAATGCCTGTTTAAATAACATTTTAAGACAATTTTTCAATTGCGTGTAAACTCTTTGCTTGAACTTGCATGACCTGTGTGTTGTGCTATAAATTAAAAAAAAAATACTTACCGACCTTGGGTTTCATGGTAAAAAAAAGGTCGAGGGTTTTATATCGGGCATTGCGGCCAAGTTAACCTGTATGTTTAGATATTGTTTACGTGCAAGTGTGATGAAAAATAAGTTAGACTTGAATCTCGAACGCATGGGAGGGAACGAGCAAGTAAAATAAATCGGGGGGCCTTTTTAAGTAAGTGTTGGAGAAGACATTTTTTTGTTATTTAAACATGGTTTATGGTTACATTGTTACTTTACTCCTCTTGCAACTATTTTCGCCCCGCGGGGATGTTGAGCAAAAGTGGAAGTGATCTAAATTTAGCTAATTTGCGTGCATCTAAAATGCAAGTCACGTATGAAAACAAAAGGGCCGGCGACCACCGCCGCGGTTTCCGAGAACACACGTTCGACGTAGCGTAGACACGCAGCCAGTGCGTCGGGTTTGTGAAGAATTTGAATAAGTTGATTTGTTTGTTTGTTGTTTGTGTATGATTTTCACTAAGGCACATGTATATGAATATACATGTTCTGTAATTTTTTATCAATCCTTTCTTACTTTTATTGTATACAATTTACTATACAATTTGAGTATCTTTAAATCTGTTCATGCTTCTGTTTATCCGCTTAGCAAGTACGCAACAGATTTTAACGCTATTTTCAGCCGGAGAAAATGTCTTTCAAAAAGTTAATGACAATACCTAAAGATAAAGATAAAATAAAGATAAAGACATTTATTTAGTAAGTCGGTCAAGAATCAAACAGCGCTTTACAAGAGGAGACCACTACTGAGAAGAAACGCCGCAAAAAAACTCAGCAGTCAGTATTTTTTTAAATATACTTGTATTTAATATTACACTAGTACCTACTATTTAGTCTAGGATTATATAAATCTATAAATATTAAAAAAAAAATAAGCAACAAAATAAGCAACGTAGTTTTCGCAGGAAAACACACCAAATCTTACAAGTGAGATAGAGGGAGAAAAGGAAAAGAACACCTACTATATGTATATAAGACGGTGACAGACGACCACATAAGATTGATATGTTTTCCTACATCAACGGTGTCCTCTAGGCAAGATAAAGCTTTTGCATTTGTTTTTTTTTAAATTATTGACTTAGTTTCGGGATTCATTTTCATTTTTGTCTATTAGATAGTCCTCGATCCCATTATACGCTTAAGACATTAACGACTTTTTCAAGTAATTTTTAAGTGCTGGAAAGGGTAACTTTAAAACGATGGCAGGTAATTTATTATAGAAATGAATGCATTGACCATCAAATGACTTATATACTTTACGGGCGCGGAATTTTCGAAAAGCGATTTTATTTTTATTTCTAGTATTTAACTTATGTACCTATATCAGAATTTTTCGTAAAATAAACTAAATTTTTAATAACATAAATAAATTGAGTCGCTACAGTTAAGACATTAATTTCTTTCAAAAGTTCTCTTAAGGAGTCAGGGGAATTTTAGTTGTAAATAGAACGAATGGCCCTTTTTCGTAATACAAATAATTATGGTTTGTATGTCAGCTGCCTTACCACAAACACATAATTATTATACAGGGTGCCTCTGGGCTTGGGGCTTTAAATGCATGGATCGTTTCTACTCCTGAAACTGAACTTCTTTTGTTTTGTAAGTTTTTAAAATATGTCAAGCTTCAATTATTATAGTCATACAAGTTAAATATAATTTTCAATGTACGCGATCCAATTCTTAATTTTCCTTTAGCCCTGGTACCAAGGAAATGTCATCCCGTGTGAGATAGTGATTATGGGTGAATATTTGAAGATGTACATATTACGCGGCGATTGGTAAAGACCTATTTAAAATTGTATTAATCAATACAATTTCGGATTTTATACAAAATATGACATTTGTTTTACATAATATTTTACATAATATACTTAAATTTCAAATAGAAATATTATTAATTTACACAAATATATGTCAAATCTCATTACCAGCCGTGTCCCAAATCCCAAATTTGAACAGTCTACGTTAAAAATAATACGTTTTTATGCTGAAGATCGTATTTTTATGCAGTAATTTCTATAATATATTAGTGGTTTTAGTGAACTTCATAATTACACAGCTTAAAGAACACTTTCAAATAATTTGTTATCGCTTAGAAAAATGTCCCAGACCCTAACACTCATTACCGTTTGTTACAATGAACGCAGCTAAAAAAAATATTTCGCGCCACTTAGTTGGTCGTACGATCAAAGTGCCGATCGATAGCAGTCCGATGGCAGTCCGCGTTGGCGAATGAAGTGAGTTGCACGCGTTTCGAGTGATTTGGCGCCGAGTTACATCGATATTTCACCGGGCAGCACTCGTTTGGTACGATTTTTTCTCCACACCATTCGAGATTTCCAAGATACGTTTTTAAGATTTTATTATTAAATTTATATGCTAAGATATGTGCGATTGGGTCGTATTTGCCTTGATATGCGCCTAATGTTGTTAATTTTATTTGATTATCCTCAACGGCGATAAATGAACTAATATCTCATTACCATTTTCATAATTACCGTTTTTTACCATTTAGTTTTGATAAACGGTAATGAGAATGTTGAAATGGTAATGAGAATCAACATGATATTTTATTTAACTATTTGTGAAAAAACCCAAAAAGTAGGTACTTAATTAATAAAGTCATACTGGATCTAACTATTAAAATGTATTATTTGCTTATTTTCGATAGGTACGACGGCACGTAATATGATCGAGTATTAATTTATAGGTTTCAGTTTCAGTTTATTTATTTCTCAATATAATGTCATGTATAAATTGCATAGTATGTCAAATTATAATTAGTTACATTGAGATCATCGAAAAAAAAGAAAATAGAAATAAGTTATAGATGTCATCTATAAATTTGAAATTAATTTTACAAAAATACATCTCCACACGGGGTCGTCATATACATCATAACAATAATAAATAAAATAAAATATATTGTCAACACTGAAATAAATAAATTAAAAGTCAACACAAAAGATACATTATAGGTCAATATTATTTAAATGACAATAAATATATCTCCACACAGGATCGTCATAATAAATGAAAATGAAATAGGAGGTAGTTACAAAATTTTAATTAAATTTCTACTACTTAACTGAACTTCTTTTAACCCTGTATTCTTTTTAAAGACGATTCAAGAAAATATTATTGATTTTTTTGGAATATTACTTCGCCGTTGTTCTAATTACCATTTTTGATATTCCCTTGGAAATATTGTTATTTCTCACTACCAACCACCATTTTTTCCATAATTATCCTTACCATTCATACGTACTAATTACCATTCACAAAATTCTCATTACCGTACGTATTATTTCTCACTACCGTTCGCAGAAAAAATTTAAACTGAAAAATATAGATATACAGGGTGTCTGGAAAACCTTCGGAGAAATTTTAACTGTAGATAGGGTGGATGATTTGGATCATCCCTATATTGGTAACTTTTGTTTAAGTTAATATTTGACTGAGTTACAGACAGATTTATCATCGACTTTCCTGACGATGCTCTCAGTGTGCCCCATCTTAACTGATTCATTCATAATATTATGTGTCACAACGTAATGTAAATAAACAAGTTGTTCCTTATGAACAATGTTTCCAATCATGGTCAAAAGCTCCATGGAGTTTAGAAAACTGACACATTATCCTGTAATGTGAATGAAAAGACGGTGTCTGATAAGGGCTATTATGTGAAATAATCTAAAACTGAAACTTACGATTATGATTTTTACTCACACTTTTCTCACACTCACACGGCTAAAATAGCACTTGCACTGGTAGGCACATTACTTCTTTTACGAGATCATGAATCATGGCTGTATTTCATTGATTTGTACCACTATCAGGGCTTCCGACGAATAAAAAACACAATAATTAATTATTGACAATTTGACATATTATCTTTTTAAATCTTGGACCATTAAAACTCTTTATGAAAAGAGTTTTAGGTTTCATTTGTAAACAAAAAATCCTACCTACACGTTACGTTTTATCAAAATTACATTTAAAGCTGGCATCATACATGTTGTTGCTAGATATTCGTATCATAGAAGAAAGAGAAAAATAGGAATTAGGATCGCTTTGTAAGAAGAGGTCGACGTGATTACACTCTGTGGTAAAAACCCTTAAAAGAAAAAGGCCACTAAAGCCGGCTACTCACACACCTGCTGCAGGGGCAATATGGGAATTGGACCCTTGATTGCCTCCTTAATTGTGATGTGTGTAGGAGCAATTTTTAGATTGGGCCTGCGGCAGGGCGGCAGGGGCGCAAGACCTTCCTAGCTCCCTAGATTGTGTCTACCGCCCTGCAAGGTTGCTGCGTGTGTAGTAGGATTGGGGCAATTCCAGTCAGTTCATTGGTGACAACCGAGCGGAGTGGACAAAAATGGAAAAAATGGTGTTACCATAGCCAGGAGCTCTTCAAAAGAATCAATATCCATTCGCAAAAAGTTTCTAAGATCATCTACTTCCAATTCTTTCATAATATTCATGTGGCACAATTTGCTTCGTTTCTGCAACCAATTCTTCACCCAATATCTTCTCTTCCTTTTTTTTTGGTAGCACCACAGAAAGTGCCAAGGCGATACCAATCCTCTGGTGTTTCGACAATACAGGAGGCTTTCTCGTGGACGTGCGTTCAGCGGGACTATCAGTTACACACTGAACAGCAGGCTAGTGTGTAGAGAACAGCCTAAAATTGGTCCAACCGCCGTGCGACCGGTATTGCCCCTGCAGCAGGTGTGTGAGTAGCCGGCTTAAGGAACACCCAGAAAATATAAAACGTGGACTACAATCACAATCAGTCAAGGAAACGATGTCACAAGCGAAGCGATGTTTGGTTTGGGGTTTGTTTTGTTTACTTGCATGTGATGTGACTTCACATCACACTCACAGGTTATAAAGTATTTCTAACATCACATAGCGTTTTTGCCACAGATTAAATTTCCAAAAAAATAGACATAATTTAATGTGAAATAAAGTGAAATACGTTATTTTACGCTAGTATCAGATAGGATGACCACAATTTGTAGTATATTTTCAATGTTGTCAAATAGCCTATTATAATCAATTATGCGACGACCTTTATATCCATCGACAAAATGTTTTGCACTTGGACTTTTGGCTACTGCCACAAATACCATGCGGATCAAAAGGAAAGAACCAGCAGCCAGCAGCGCTTTCTCCCCGTCTGGTTGCCCTGAAAATCAGCGCGTGCAGCGTCACGGCATGTCTGACACTATGATGCTGAGTAGCACCCAATTTGGTGCATTATTATTTTATAAAATAGTTTTAAGGTTTTGTTTTAAATTATTTTCTCACTGTATTTAATTTGATTATTATTTTTCTGTGGTTTGCACCAATAAACGATTTTCTTTTTCTTTTTTTTTTTCTTCAATACGGAGAGCAATAATCGGATCGTTCAATCCGTCTATTTGAACTTTGAGAAGTCTATGAATTTATGGCTGTCATTAGATGTCAGTGTTAAATTATGTTATTTTCAATATTCACGCCTTCAATATTTTTGCTGTAAATCAGTTATATGGGCTACTTTAGAGCAGAAAACAATGGTAAATGGTTAGATCTCGACAGTAAAAGACGGACGATATGATCAGTCTCGGCAAAACATGAACAAGAGACCTAGTGATTTCACATTTAAAACCAATTAGTGTTCAAATTGCAAAAACGAAAATACAGTAAGTTGCACTAAAATTACTCATTTATTTTTATTATAATGCTACCTTGATTTTTGTTTACATGGAGCGAACTGTTTGTTTACATGGAGCGAACTGTTTGTTTACATACCATGTGACAACGTATGGTCTCAGGTCATTGACCTCGGACATTGAATTTTGACGTAAGATACTACGAACTGTTGGAGTAGTATACTATCAACGTCAAAATGTCAAGGTCGAGATATCGGCTGCGATACATCAAGTAACAAAATGAATATAATTAATCCTTCTTTTTTTTTTACATTAACAGAAACAAAAATGAACCATACCCCCGTGATCAGAATCGTGCGAACTATTACCCCCCCAAATTTCTCCGAAGGTTTTCCAGACACCCTGTATATTGGTGTAAGTACTGTCCCTTTTGCTTTTTTTTCATATTAATATGTTAACTGACAAGTTAAACCAATAAATATTCACATCTGAGTCGATATTTCGTTTTTTTTCTTACACCCCCAATATGTTCATCTTCAAATATTCACCCTTATATGGCCAGTTTTTAATACACTGATTTTATAATTAGACTTAATCATCAATTAGTTACCTAAGTATAGGTACTTAAGTTATTTTTTAATGTTACAGAACTAAAGTATTTTAGTTTAGCGAGTATAATTATGAACAAGTTTTAAAAGTTGTTGGTAATTCTTTAGCTCTGCCTACCCCACTTTGGGAATGAAGGCATGAGTTTATGTATGTAGGTATGTATGAGTATAATCGATCGTTGCATTTAAAGCCCCAAGGTGAGAGGCACCCTGTAGATAGTAAGGTGTTTAGCAGACTTTGGTTACAGTTAGGTCGCATCGCGTCCTCAATAAAACAACTTTTGCAGCTTTTGCATTAAATAAATTGTTAATATCCATGGGCTTTAGAGTCACGATAATAACTTTTTTTTTTAAAGTAATGTATCCTACTTATATAAAAAAAAACTCACGTCTTTACACTCTTTGAAACCACTGTTACCTTTCTGTGCTGTGCTCAAACGTACAATCCTTACAAGTTTAGTTCGCCCCCCGTTCCTCAGCGAAAATAAACTTGCTCCAGTGAATTTACAAAGTAATCGTAGCGTAAACAGCTCGACGTGATTGAATCTCGATGTTCTTGATCGTTTCACGCATGGCGGGAAGCACAATCGGCTCTCGTGCACTGACCCATACTTTGATATTTTCAGCTGGTCGCAAGCGAAAATCACTGTTAAAATTGAATGTGATACTTGTGGAAAAATTTCAAAATAAATTGAGATACCTATTGAAAGCTTTCAGATTAGAGTGGGTGGAAATCTATGCAATGTTTCGCCGTCCGTCAAAAATGTCCGATTCCTAAGTGGCTCCAGTAACATGGCTCCGGCGAGTAATCACGAGTGTGACCGCAAAGAACTCGTTCATCGTTTGCCTTTTGGATTGAGACCACCTTTATGCCAAATTGCATCAAAATTACTATCACAACCTGTAAAACACTAAAAACATGAACTGCCTGGCCGCTATGGATATTAAACTATGATAGGTAGGATGATGGGTCGGTGTGATAGGTAGGTACAGTCAAGGGCAGAAATATATATACGTTCCCAAGACGTCAAAAATATCTATACATCTTTATGCCACTGGCAATAAGGTATACATATGTGTGACGCGATGGCTGTATAGATATTAATGCCCTTGACTGTACTTAATATCCAGTGTTGCACTTTTATGGCACGAACGATCAGACAGCTAGACGTCTAGGTATCTATAATATCAAGTGCTTCCTTACCTTAAAGTGATAAGTACTTAAATTAAACAAAGTTAATATAAAGGCCGTGCCAGGATAAGCTAAGAGATTTTGCCCCCCTTGAGTTTGGGGTTGTAATTTTTATAGATTGTGTGGCTCTGCATTAGTAATTGTTTTGCCAAATTTGAGCACCCTAAATATCATAGTTTTCGTTTAAAAAAAAAAAAATTATATTTAATTTTTCTTTGATATTTTTTTTTCCTGTTAACCGATTTTAATGAGCTTGGCATATAATGTACATTTAACCAAGATGATCAAATGGCCATAATTATATTTTCATTATGCCATAGAAAAAAAATTAAAAAAACCCATTCAAACTTTTCAGTTTTTTTTTTTTATCACTTCCATGTTAGAGACCGCTCTAATTTTTTCACTGGTAAAACTCCCACTAACGTCCTATAATATGTATTTTTTTCAAAATTTTTGCTAAGGGAGAACATGGAGTTATCTTGACATGAAATTCTTTACATGAGCATTTCTAAAAAAGTTTGTACATTTCATTCACGACTTTAATTTGCAAAAAAAATTGCAGGTTGGTAGAGTGAATGAAGCTGAGCCTAAATAACATAGTCTCCCAAAATGTCCTCATACATTTGTATGAAACTTTCCTTTTTTGTTACCATGAACCAAAGAAAGTTAGTAACAAAAAAGGAAAGTTTCATACAAATGTATGAGGACATTTTGGGAGACTATGTTATTTAGGCTCAGCTTCATTCACCCTACCAACCTGCAATTTTTTTTGCAAATCGAAGTCGTAAATGAAATGTACAAACTTTTTTAGAAATGCTCACATACATTTCCTAGAACCGCTATAATTTAAATCGGAATGATTGCAACCTCTTTAGAGGAACGTACATGTTGCATATGAAATACTTACTGGCCACTTACATTTCAACTTTTTAAAGAAGTAAAAAAAAAGACAACAAAAAGAACTCCTTCCAATTGTCGTGCGTTGGTAACATAATATAAACCATTCCAATATGAATTCATTATCAAAAACCACTGCAATACAACGCGTTTTCCGTAAAAAAGTTAAAACGCTGTATTGTCTCGCAATGAAAACAATTCTGCAAAGTATAAACGAACAATACGATTTCTTTAATAATACACTTCCAATTTTTGATCAGGTAAATGTCACAAAGGCATATTGTGCATTTGTATAGTAATTAATAGGTACTTAATTTTAAATAGGTAGTTTAAATAATTAGTAGTAGAAGTAGTAGTAGTAGTAAACTCTTTATTGTAAGTACACACAAATAATTACCTATGTTTTTTTATCATTTAGATTGAAGACATGCATGTTAAGTTATACTACCTGAGACTCCCAAATTACATATCCGTGGATAAACATAGGTAATTATTTGTTTGTACGTACAATAAAGAGTTTTACTACTACTACTACTTTTACTACTAATTATTTAAACTACCTATTTAAAATTAAGTACCCATTAATTACTATACAAATGCACAATATGCCTTTGTGACATTTACCTGATCAAAAATTGGAAGTGTATTATTAAAGAAATCGTATTGTTCGTTTATACTTTGCAGAATTGTTTTCATTGCGAGACAATACAGCGTTTTAACTTTTTTACGGAAAACGCGTTGTATTGCAGTGGTTTTTGATAATGAATTCATATTGGAATGGTTTATATTATGTTACCAACGCACGACAATTGGAAGGAGTTCTTTTTGTTGTCTTTTTTTTTACTTCTTTAAAAAGTTGAAATGTAAGTGGCCAGTAAGTATTTCATATGCAACATGTACGTTCCTCTAAAGAGGTTGCAATCATTCCGATTTAAATTATAGCGGTTCTAGGAAATGTATGTGAGCATTTCTAAAAAAGTTTGTACATTTCATTTACGACTTCGATTTGCAAAAAAAATTGCAGGTTGGTAGGGTGAATGAAGCTGAGCCTAAATAACATAGTCTCCCAAAATGTCCTCATACATTTGTATGAAACTTTCCTTTTTTGTTACTAACTTTCTTTGGTTCATGGTAACAAAAAAGGAAAATTTCATACAAATGTATGAGGACATTTTGGGAGACTATGTTATTTAGGCTCAGCTTCATTCACTCTACCAACCTGCAATTTTTTTTGCAAATTAAAGTCGTGAATGAAATGTACAAACTTTTTTAGAAATGCTCATGTAAAGAATTTCATGTCAAGATAACTCCATGTTCTCCCTTAGCAAAAATTGTGAAAAAAATACATATTATAGGACGTTAGTGGGAGTTTTACCAGTGAAAAAATTAGAGCGGTCTCTAACATGGAAGTGATAAAAAAAAAACTGAAAAGTTTGAATGGGTTTTTTTAATTTTTTTTCTATGGCATAATGAAAATATAATTATGGCCATTTGATCATCTTGGTTAAATGTACATTATATGCCAAGCTCATTAAAATCGGTTAACAGGAAAAAAAAATATCAAAGAAAAATTAAATATAATTTTTTTTTTTTTAAACGAAAACTATGATATTTAGGGTGCTCAAATTTGGCAAAACAATTACTAATGCAGAGCCACACAATCTATAAAAATTACAACCCCAAACTCAAGGGGGGCAAAATCTCTTAGCTTATCCTGGCACGGCCTTTAAGTAAAGTAAGGTATACTCGTAGATCTTACTCAAGTATTTCCGCCTGTGTACTGCAAGTTTCGGCGTGGAGCCAAATTAGTAGTTAAGTTAGGGATCATTATTAACTTAGTTAAGTTGCCAAACTATGTAAACGTCGAAGGAAAGGCAAGCGATAACTTTGTAGATAGGTAGCTAACAAGAAAGGGACTTTCTTATCGTTTTGTTAACGTTATACTTGTATAGTATTTGACCCTGAGTCTTATGCGTTTCCTTTATATTTAAGTTCGTTTTTAGGGTTCCGTAGTCAAACTAGGATATACACCGTGTTTTTTTTGATTTACGATAACTTCGGCATATTACTAGGTACATCCATAGAAACTATGTGGTATATTTGATTTTTAAATATTGCAAAAAAAAAAAAAAACTGTTTAGACCAAAGTAATTAAATGTTGTATATTTGGTCGTTCTAAAAAGGACTCATAGTCAGTGTCAAATACGGCAATGTTGGCGAGACATACACACACACATACACAGCCTTTTAGACTAGTTCAACGTGATTAACTGATTAAATTTAAAAATTAAATATCTTTAAAACCGTAACAGTTATCATTTGTCTGTCTTCGGGAAATTAAAAGTTATCGTAAATAAATAAAAAAACACGGTGTATATATTAGTAACGCAAACAAAGAGATAAAATAAAATTTAAAAATTTGTTTTGTTTGTTTACTTCCCTACACGATTTCGATTAAGGGCTCCGTTTATGAAATATTAAGCTTTAAAGCGCTAATTTTGGTAGATTCGTGTGTCCCCCCCCCCCACTACATCCAAAACTACAAAAACTAAAAATCTGAAAAATATCTTCAATGAAAGCGCATATAACGCATTTTAAAGAAAAACTATCACGGCTGAGTGTTTATACCTACTAAAATCGCCTAAGACAGTATCAAATAACTTTAAATAGAGAATTAGTACATACTTGTGGTTTTTCAAGATACCTATTGTGAAGTAACGGCTTCGAAACCCTACACTGAGCATGGTCAGACATGTTCTTGCCAGGTTTTTATATAAATTATGTTTATCGTTGTCTAGTACCGATATAGTAAGAGCCTAGAGGTTAGTTTAGGACTACTTTAATTTGCATAAGATTGTCCTGAACGTTGCTTTATTTTATTTACTAGTGACCTTAGGCCACATTTTCATGATGAAAAACGTCCCCATATTGCATAATTAAAAATATTCGCGGTCTTTCCTGTAGAAAAGCTTGTAGTGTAGCAGATGTAAGAGCAAATTCTTCGCATAAGCTTCGACATAGTTCTAACCAGAATATATTTGCTATTGCTTTTAGAAATGTGCGATGCGTCTATGTTTGGGGTGAGCGCCTACGAACTTGCATAGAGCACGTAGCAAGTATTTTTACTGGCTATAAATTGCAATAAAAAAAAAAACCATAGCAACTTCGCCTTTATAATTGTATTGCTAATGATACTTACATACCTACTCTATCTACAGAAGAGTATATCCGGAGTATATCAGAGCGGAGATATCCCAAGTAGCACACTGGGTGGGAAATAGCTCGTATATCATATCTATTTAGATACTTAAGTGAAATATATAGCCATGACTAAGTTCTATATAGGTGGAAAGAACCCTTAGGCAACCAATATAGAACCACGGGGAGAAAAATTGCAGCTTATTTTTGGTTCTATATTGAATCCATAAGAGATCTCACGATTACCTTAAGTGGCAATTAGAACTATGGGTGAAAGTTATGCGCAGTGAACGACGATTATTGAACGAATGAATAATAATATTTCAGTTCGGTCAATGAGTGATAAATGGGACGCCAAAGTTCCTTTGAGTGACAACAATTAAGTCGGTAAGTTTTTTAAAGTGAATGTGATCTGCCATTTTAATTTTGGATTTATACATCTGTTTGGTAATTGATTAAAATTCACGTTCAGGCATTGAAATAAGCACGAAATTCTTGCGAATGCTTTTTTACCGTGAAACTATAGTATGGTTTCTTTGTAAATTTCGATGCGCCTTTGATTAGATCAGGAATATTTAAAAAGAGAGTGTTAAATCATATAAGGAATTGATACTGATAAGAACTAAAACTGTAAAAACCTGACCTAATGATTGTAGGTTACGTACAATGTTAAAGTAACATCGTCACAACTATCAAAAGTCTATGATTATGCGTCAGTGTGATAAAATTCTGTTTAAAATAAATCATTTTCAAGGACTCCAATTTGTAAACATGGCGAAACAAAAAAGATCTTACAGTGTTTATTTTCACTTATTTGTTTTCTATTTGAAACTATCAGGTCTGAAAATCACTTATTTGTATCTTGCGAGTGGCACAGCAGTGAATGCTATGCCCTAGAGCTTTTGTGCTGTAACACTAGCGGCTTGCGTTAAAGCCAAAAACGGCACAGAGTTCGTGCTTCCTATAAATGCTATGGGAAACAGCCGGCCGTGGACGGAGTTCCGTTTTTGGTGTAATTAAAAACACCGGCCACAGCCGTAATGCCATATCACGAGGGTCTTAGTTTACGTCTCTCGACGTACTGTCCGTGAACGTGTTAACATTGTTTGACAACACTTATAGCTTTAAACACAACTCAAACTTGTATACGAGTTCATCCTGTCACTTATAGTTGCTTAGGAACGTTTTTTGTTTCTACTTTATTACTTATAGTTGGGTAAAGTCGATTTTGCTACTTAAAGTTGCATGCAGGTTGTAATTGTCACTGAATAAGAAGCAATAGTGATATATAAGGCCCTAAAGTAACTTATAAGCCACTTTTATATATAAGTGGCAACATACCCTCATTTGGAACTTTTAATTCCAAATGACTAGTATAATAGAGTAGTATATCACCAATAGTGGCTAAAGAGATAATTTTACGACCCTTCTAGGCCTTAAAGTTGCAATCACTTTAGTTTCCAAAAGGGCCGTAAAATTATCTCTTTAGCCACTATTGGTGATACACTACTCTATTATACTAGTCATTTGGAATTAAAAGTTCCAAATAAGGGTATGTTGCCACTTATATATAAAAGTGGCTTATAAGTTACTTTAGGGCCTTATATATCACTATTGCTTCTTATTCAGTGACAATTACAACCTGCATGCAACTTTAAGTAGCAAAATCGACTTTACCCAACTATAAGTAATAAAGTAGAAACAAAAATCGTTCCTAAGCAACTATAAGTGACAGGATGAACTCGTATACAAGTTTGAGTTGTGTTTAAAGCTATAAGTGTAGTCAAACACTGTTAAACCACTCATTTAGAACATAAAGCTATAAGATAAGCTGCAAAATTCACTAATGTGCTGCTTGGGATGCTATACCCTCCCACGTCGATAAGGAACTGTGATGTCAAAAACTGTTCCTTGTTTGCTGCTTTACTTTGTTATCATCGCATGCACTGTCGATATCGTTAGATACCTAAACAAGGCACAAAATAGAATTGTAATTTACCGCGTGGTAATAAAGATGAATATGCAACGTTGAGGTGTATTCGTTCTGTTTGTTTAGTTATATCGGCAGTGAGAAACGGGGGAAGAGGTCGGGGTTATCTGCTGATAACTGTTGGACCGCCGGTTGTTGGGTTTGTTGAGCTCAAAAAACGTCTATGCCGAACTAATTCCACAAAGTTCGATTCAAACCTGAAGCATGTTCTACTATGTAGCATAAGTATGTAGGAAGAAATGTTAATAGAGAGATCTCTCTCCAGGCGGGTGTTATGCCTGGGGACCGAAGTCCATTGGGATGAAGTTGGAAGTGGTATATAATTATGTCAATCGACTTCAGAAACTTCGTTAGCGCGTTGTAGGATCCTTAGTTCCGCTGTCTGACATTGGTGGCGCTAGCGAGTTGGTTGATACATGTTGACGTTAGATGTCGCTAGGTCGCCACATCAGCCCCCCTTTGAGACCGGAGGTTTGATGGTGATTTTTGATGACGTGCAGTCTGTGCGTTGAATTGCCGCTTGCAAGTGCCAGTGTGGATGTCTCCAATAGTGCTCAGAGCCGCGTTGGCGAGCGTAGCAGGAGATGAGGAGTGTGAGTGGAGTACACAGTGAGTCGTGTACCTGCTCGTGAAGTACTTGTTGTAGGACGCAGTGAGTCGCGTTGTTGAGTGTGAGAGTAGGGTGCACACTGTAGACACCAGGCATAGAGATGTGACAGAATGCTAGTGGTGCACAGTGAGAGGGTTAGTCTGGCTTGCTGTGAAACTGCGTCATGTGCTTGAAGGTCGCCAGGTTGCGTAACTGTCCATTGTCGAGGGTCACCAATGTAGAAGGAGAGGGCAATAGAGAGATCTCTCTCCAGGCGGGTGTAATGCCTGGGGACCGAAGTCCATTGGGATGAAGTTGGAAGTGGTATATAATTATGTCAATCGACTTCAGAAACTTCGTTAGCGCGTTGTAGGATCCTTAGTTCCGCTGTCTGACATTGGTGGCGCTAGCGAGTTGGTTGATACATGTTGACGTTAGATGTCGCTAGGTCGCCACATCAGCCCCCCTTTGAGACCGGAGGTTTGATGGTGATTTTTGATGACGTGCAGTCTGTGCGTTGAATTGCCGCTTGCAAGTGCCAGTGTGGATGTCTCCAATAGTGCTCAGAGCCGCGTTGGCGAGCGTAGCAGGAGATGAGGAGTGTGAGTGGAGTACACAGTGAGTCGTGTACCTGCTCGTGAAGTACTTGTTGTAGGACGCAGTGAGTCGCGTTGTTGAGTGTGAGAGTAGGGTGCACACTGTAGACACCAGGCATAGAGATGTGACAGAATGCTAGTGGTGCACAGTGAGAGGGTTAGTCTGGCTTGCTGTGAAACTGCGTCATGTGCTTGAAGGTCGTCAGGTTGCGTAACTTTCCATTGTCGAGGGTCACCAATGTAGAAGGAGAGGGCAATAGAGAGATCTCTCTCCAGGCGGGTGTAATGCCTGGGGACCGAAGTCCATTGGGATGAAGTTGGAAGTGGTATATAATTATGTCAATCGACTTCAGAAACTTCGTTAGCGCGTTGTAGGATCCTTAGTTCCGCTGTCTGACATTGGTGGCGCTAGCGAGTTGGTTGATACATGTTGACGTTAGATGTCGCTAGGTCGCCACAAGTACAAAAGTAGGAACGTGGAGAGGCTCTAGACAAGAAGGTGAAGACAATTTACTTTTGGGCTACTTTATAATGTACCATCACGGCACTGTATGATTGTACCGTCACCATCCGTGTAATCGATGGATTTGGTAAATTGAAAGCGTCTTCATACAATTTCATACATTTAGGCACACATAGCGTAGTGGTAGTGATTTGGGCGCAATAAACGGTGCTCTTTTTCTTGGCTTCGCCTTATCAACTGCTTTTTTTAGGACTACTGTATAAACTCAAGCTAAATCCTGGCCGAGACCCAATTTCCGTAACAATGGGGATCAAAATAACATTCGAGATAAGTTTAGTCAATTTAAGTCGTACCTTGTTTGCTTTTTACCCGACTGCGTCAGGAGGGTTATGTTTTTCGAGCGTATATATTTGTATGTATATTTCAGGGCACGCTCTGCAGCCTAAACGGCTTGACGGATTTTAACATACGACGTGATATTCGATTCGTCTTAATTGTAGACGTGACATAGCGTATATAATATTTAAATATGGCGTCCGCGAAATAAAATGGAGAGGAATAAACATTTGTTTTTATTGTAACTACATATATGGGTATCAAATGAAAGTAATGAAATAGCCCATTACAAACATCATAACACTTTGATGCTACCATTTTGACAGGAAAGTCAAAAAAATATGTAAATGTTAAGTAATAAACTCATTTTGCTAGAAAGAAGGTTTCGCTTGTAATTTGCTATTTGTAGCTACGCGTCGTTGAGATCATTGGGAAGGCCTATGTCCAGCAGTGGACGTCTTTCGGCTGACATGATGATGCTGATTATGGTTTGTGACAACTGGTATCTGACGTGACCATCTCGCTTTAGTACAGATTTCGATTTTAACTCTAGATCTAAAAAGTGAAGAAGCCTATCCTCTTATATCAATAATACCTATCCATGACGTAGAACGCCTACGAACTGTAAGCCTTTTGTAGAAACTAATTAGCAACCCGCCCTCGCTTCGTTTATCTCAGTTTTCTGTAACACCCTTACGTAATCCAGAATTTATTATATAATCATAATAACCTTCCTCTTGAATATTTTTTATCTATTGATGAAAACCGTATTAAAAGATCTAAGCGTACAAATACGGGTAAGGCTGCGAATTTTGACGAATTTGGAGGTTTCAAATTTAACAAGCTCATAAAAAAAAATTGGTAGCACCGAGAGGTTTCAAATCAGTTTTATTATTTTACGCGATAAAAACTGTCAAGGTCGCAAGTGACATAATTGATTTAAATCCTTTCAAATAAATAATATAAATATAATTCTGTCCAAAACGTAACGAAAGTTGTCAATTTTTTTCGACCACGTGTACTTAAAGCCCTGTTATTTTCACTATTTTCAACTTCTCATGATCATGCTTTTGTTTAAACAAAACTTTATGATATAGTGATAGTTCTACCAATTGCGAAAAAAATATATTAAAATAATTTACTTGTTTTATGTTGCATTCTTTTATTGGGCCACAATTCCACGTTTTCGTTACAAATACTTACGTGACGCTTTATAAAGCTAGATTTAAAGCCAACAGTGCTGCAGTGGTAGAAATTCATTTTTGTGCACTGGAAACTCATGGTCTAGTAGGGCAAAACCAGAGAGAATACCAACCTCGTCAGTTTGTTGCTTAAATTGCGGACAAAGGTGACGCGGGCAAAGTTTTTGTAAATTATCTAGTAAAGTGCTTGTGTGGTAAATAGTGATTATTTTTAAGCGGTTGTTTTTTCATACGATGGGTTATTGTTATTTCACGCACGTGACATGTATTATTATATTCAAAATATCGTTATTTCACCATGATAATCAATATTTTATAAAAAATACGTTACACTTTCGTTACGAATACATTACATTTTAACGAATCGTGACGAAAACATGTGGTAAAGGGAAGTGCACACAGAAAATATACGAACTTAAATGAGTTTTTACTAGATTTCCAACGACAAATACAGTAAGTTATTAAGATGAATCAATTTGATATTGTAGGTAGGTATGTACAGTAGGTATCTGAAGTCTAAAAGCCTAAGGTCTATTTATGAATGAAACCAGGGTTTTGCCGTGTCGTGGCCGACGACGATAAAGTAAAAAAGCGTCCAATCAATCAATCAGTATGAACGCAAATTAGCATTTCTCAATTTTTTTGCCACTGAGTGACATCTACAAATATAAAAAAAATGGCAGATATGTAGAGAATATCAAACTAAGTATGCAATAATTAAATAATATTTTAATGTGTCCGAATATAGTTGTATGGAACGTTCCTTTTTTTGTTACCAAAAACTTATGAATATCGGTTACAAAAAAGGAACTTTTGGTCAAATGTCTCCTTTGTATTATGAAAAATACCTATTGATTACTATTTCATTTAAAAAGTTAAAAAATTAAAAAATTATTCATTTAAGTAATTAAAAAAAATGGTGATTACGTGAAAATACTTTATTTGTATTTAGTCAATAAAAACGATTTTTTTTATAACTTGTATTATTTTTTGCGAATGTTTACCAGTGTGGTCTAAGCTTAATAACAACTTATGTTACGTTTTATGGTAACGTCACGTATTTTTTTTTATGTTACTTCTATGTCACATTGGTCAAAATTCGCGGCCTTACCCATACATAGTTAATCGTATCCAAACGCCCAGACGGCAACTTTGTTTTATACTAAGTATGTAAAGATACCTACTTAAATATGTAATGTTAAGTAGATGCTTTATTTGTCAGGTAATGCAGGCTTTTAACGATATTGATGATTTGCATAGTTAAAAAGTTATTTTTACTTTAATTTATTTAGATGTACTTACCAAGAACTTGTTTATACTTTTGGATAGTTAATCTAATGAACATCAGTGTGAAAGTGTGATTTAACTTAACAATTTTTTTTTGTAACAGTTGTATTTACTATTTACTCTATACTTTGTACGGAAATCAGGGCAGGCCCTAAAATTATATAGAGGTACTTATAAAAAGAATAATAAAACAAATAAATAGCAAAATCCCTCTCGCCTTGCTTTGCATACTTGTGTGCATGGCGTCGTTGATCGGAGGGGCTATTGTCTAACGCCTCGCAATAGCAATCGTTTTCATTTTGAAAATCAAAGGCTTGTCTGCCTACAAAATGAAAACAATTTTTTCTGCTTTGAAGGCCATTGCGATTGAGAGTGCGTTAGACTATAGCCCCTCCGGACATCGGCCACCTTCCCGAACACATGGTCGAAGCAGACGATGGTTGGGATGGGATATGCGTCCTCTAGATACAGACAAAACAGTTTCTTGACGCGTGCTGATAAAGGCTAGAATAATTGGGTGAATAAGCTGGATATCGTTATATTCAATTGTAAAATCCCTTCCGAGAGGCGAAGTTTGACAGCGAAGTGTGTTGTTTGAGCATGTTTTATTAACCATAGGAAAGAGAACCTTTTGAAGATCTACCTCTATCTGATATTTAGCAGTTATTTTAATTTTCGCTTTTATTTGCGCAAGTTGTTTTGTGTAAGTGCGCGTACCTTTGAAGTTTGTAATAAATTTTAAATTTGCTACTCACTCACTACATATGTTTTTTTTTTTTATTGTTTTTGTGTTTCCTATTCATGTTCCATATGTTGTATTTATTGTAACTAATGGGTTTCCTACCAATATATAAAAAAAAAAAAGGTGAACTGTTGTAATGTTTGTTCTCCTATGCCCGGTTCCTATATTCAAGAAACGAATCGTTTTTTTTTTTTTTTTTTTGCCCCCGCGGCGACTTGAACAGCTACTACCGCAGGGATATGGCGTTTCCACGTGAAGTGATTTCGCCAGTGTCAAGGTATATATGAGTATAAATCAATATAGCAATAAAACACAATCCAATCTTCTCTAGGAAGATTGGGGGCAACGTTGTACGGTGATTTGTAGGTCAGAGGTCAAGATAGTTTTAACCTCTGCACCACTGCGAGTCCACTTGAAACGAGAAGAAAGATGCCAGATACACGAAATAAGTCCAAGTCTTCAATCACTGTGCGACACAAAGGCATAAAAAGTACAAATCACTATCAGAAAAGAACTTTGAACACCTAATTACCCAAAAATTAAAGTCTAAAACAAATTACACGTCCGCCATCTTTTAACGTTGCAAATGGCCAAACGAATCGTTTTCCTTACGGGCAGTAGTGTTATGAGGTTATGACATTTGCTACATACAAAATGTGTCAAATTTTAACGAGACGTAACAACTCTACCAACGGTTTTGAATATAGGAACGCACCACTAGTCGTCATTAATATATCGATGTTTTTTTATTTAATGTAGGTATGTACAGAAAGGTCTCTGTTGATGCTTCCAAAGACCTTTAATAAAGACCTTTACGCATATAGGTATTTGTAATGTTATCGTGTGTATAATTATTATTTATTACTTTATAAAACCTCGTGACGTTAATTATTTATATGTATAACTGTAATTTATCATAAAACTATGACCTTCTACCAGAGTTTCTTGCGGCGCTCCTTCTCTGCAGTGATGGTTTTGGCTCAAAGACATATAACTCCTCTCTTTTACTAAGTTCACCTTTTTAAAGTATTTAAATATATATATTTATTTTAAGCTCAATGCTAAATAATATAATTTGGCCGATGACTGTAAAAAAATGACAGTCTAACTGACATTAAATTAACCCCACGCGCCGTGACGTGTGTCCGTTTATTTAGTTCCTAGTCATGTTATTCAATACAATATGTACAATACAATACAAATACTTTTTTGAACACCAAAAAACAAAACACCGAGCAGTACATTTTAATCACAGGTACACAACATGCGGTCTTACCGCTAAATAGCGATCTCTTTCAGACAATCTTGTTATGTTACTACTACATACAAAGACCGCATACTAAGTGATTTAGTTACAAAATATGTATTTTTCATGTTGTTGCTCGTAGAGACGTCTAAATTAAATTGCTTATTACTTTTTATGGCCAGGATGTCGGAAACCACATTTGTAGCTGAATTCATTAGTTTATGCTGATTAGTTGAAGACGTAGTAATTCTCGGAACCTGTTTCATCAATGACGTACTTCACGTTCTTTTAATATTTCAATTTGTTAGTCGTGCAGTTTATTTAAAGTTGACTTCAAAAAGTTGGACGGTACTAACATTTCCTTAAGTCAGCTTTCGACGAGTCTTAAGCCAGATTTTAATTAGTCAAGGACAGTGGACAGTATAGTACCTAGTGTGAACCGATCGGACAGTAGCGAGTCAAGTTGCCTTACCAGTGGATCCAAATAAAATCGCATTCTATTTTTTCCCTCCACTGTCCTGGGGGCTTATTATGACATATATAGCCATGCAGTTCAATTTACGCTGAGAGAAAGGGACAGAGTTACGTACCATATATAGCTCTGTCCTTTACAGTCGCCGTAAAATGAACTGCATAGCTATGTCATAATAACCCCTTTGGCCACTGTACTTGACCAATGTAAATCAGGCTTTACAGAAACACGAGTGACAAATATACTGTCTCATGCGAGTGCGAGCGTAATAGCGAGAGCTACCCGACGGCTATTTAAATACAATTGATTGAACTGTAGGTAAATCGTTGTTTATGATGTAAGTATATGTGACATCATAACTAGATGACCCTAATTGAAAAACTTTGACCCTATAAGGTCTTTGTGCAACTATCGTTATTATATACTAGAGATCCACCCTCGCTACGCTCCAGTTTAAACAAAATAAATATGGGATACTGTAGCTTTCTAAGTAAAAAAAGGGTTTATTTCTGAGTTAAATTCGATTTAGTTGTTCCAGGCATTACGACGATCAAATAAACAAACAAACAAAATTCAAACCTTACCTCTTTATAATATTAAGTACATATTTAGTAGTGTAGACACATAGATATGGAATCAGTAAAGAGTTTGCAGGTTTTCCCAGGAAGATTTTCTTCACCTTATGAGCATATAGTTTCTACATTAAGTACCAACGCACAATTCAGGTAGTAAACTTACGTTAGAAGAACTATAACTAGCAGAGGCATTCCATCTTAGTCCTCAGGTTTCGCACCGCATTTTGTTTGAGTCTTAGGAGTACCTATAGTCTTGAGAATCCATGTGTCTATGGGTCTCAGATCCCACTCGCCATCAGGGGGGTTATTATGACTAGGGTTAGGATTTTGGTGGCATTTCTGGTTATAGAATCCATGGAGCCGCTATTTCCTAATTATTATAATACATGACACTTTGATTTTGACCTTCAGTATGGTCATATTTCAAAATGAACTGATCACATTTTTATTTCGGTTTTTCTGTCCCTACTAATATTTGCTTGTTTGTAACGCTTTCACAGCAGAGATATCCTCCATACCAAAATTCATTTAAATTGTTTTATCGGTTTAATGAATAAATTAATTATAAAATATTAAAATACTGAAGGTCAAAATCAAAGTGGTATGTATCACAATAAATAGAAAATAGCGACTCCATGGATTCTAGAACCACGATTTGCCACCAAAAGTCCTAAATCTAATTATGACATATCCTTACAGTTAATTTTACGGCGAGCGTAAAGGACAGAGCTATGGAAGTTATATAGCTCTGTCCCTTTCTCTCATCGTAAAGTGAACTGCATAGCTATGTCATACATAATAACCCTCAATCCCTTATTGGTGGCATCTTGCCATCACCAGTCGACAACTTAGCCATGCCATCGGCATGAACGTTCAGTCAAAAGCTACTTTTGGAAAACCCAGTGAGGTTAGACTAGTTGTCTAACGCAAACGAAAAAGATTTTCGTAAACTGACATAACATAATGTATGGAATTGACGTAGGCTTTCGACGCGAAGTAGTCGAAAACAAAAGGTACTATAACAAATCAATAGCAATTAGTTTTTACAGAGTAGAATTGAGCCTCTAATCGCTTACTCGCGAAGTTGATTAAGTACCTAAGTATACTTTGTGTAAATATTAGTGATTATACTTGTTATGCTTTTGCGCATTGGTCTCGGCGTAAACAATAAATTTAACAACATGGACCCTGTCACCCGAAGATAAAAAATCAGATCAAATCAACACGAGACGCTTATAAAAACTTGTTTTCGACTTTTTACTTGGCGTGACAAATTGGGGCAGGTATAGTTGTTACAACTATTTGTTATCGTAATGTTATTAAATTAATGCGATGTCTTTTGTATTGCTAAAATATTAGAGTGCACAAAGTTAATATTTATTAAGGAACCGACTGTTATAAATTATTACACCCGTTGTTTTGTCATAAGTTGACAACGGAACAAGATAATCATTAATCAAGTTGTAAAAATACCTATGCGCATTTTTCTTCTCCGTTGATAAGTAAGAATTCGAATTTGCTATGCCTATCAATATCATTCAATTAGATTTCATTGCGCAGAACAGAAACTAAGTAAAAATGGTGGAATCAATGCCTTAAAGCGTTCTATCCAGTCCAGATTGTGTGACGAGGAAAAACAAAAGTAATCCCGACCTTTTTGATCGTAATAGCGTTGAGCCATTCACGGCTAAACCCATTAAATTAGAATACAACAATATTATAATTATCTACGAATTACCATATCGCCGAGTGATAATAGTTTCGCGCCAGTTTATCGCCGTAGCAGCGTTACGAATATATTATGACATTTGTATGAAAACGGTGGCCTTTAGCTCTGGGATGGCTGGCTGTCGCAACGGCTCGCGCAGTTGGGAAATAGGCGTGATGTCATTAATATATTAACATTATCGGCTTACAAAAGAAGTGATAAGCTCGCTGTGGCGCTGCTTTCTTGTTATTTTTAATCCTTAGATCAATTGCGAGACATCCGGACTTGTTTTCGTCTACTTGCAACTCAGGCCGACGCTTTATAAACCTTTTTATTCAAGTGCAGCATGACATGTAAGGCCCGGCAGTGTTGCATAGTTTTTGGGTTGACAGGTGACAGTTGACAGGTGTGATAGTCTTTTGTTTAATTATTTACTTGTTATGCACTTTTTTTTGTTTATTGCAGACTTTACCTAGTACCCAGACTTATTTTAAGGTGTAATTAAATATAATGGTTTTAAAAACCTCGAAATGGACTTCAAATCACGATAAATTGATAAAATATGCACTGCATCCCAATTGATTTTTAATGAATGACCCATAATCGACGGTTGAAATACTTACCCTCTTATTCTAAACGAACAATAGCTAAAGTGTGCTCGAAATATGCTTTGACCTGATCTGTCATTATGATATTTGAATTTGACAGAAAGGTGCTGAGAGAAGCTACGTTAACTAAAAAGGTTGATTGTGCGGTTATGTATGAAAAAGGTGGTACTTAAATCTCTAATTGTTGGTAAACTCCGCACTATGTATAGCTCATCCATTATTATGTAACGGTTTACGTAAACAATACGTTCTTTGTTAAACTGTATGACTTCACATATTTCGCGGGCTGTACGGGCTACGTCACCGTGTCATTGATTGCAGTTTGAAATGATATTGCAATCAGTTTCCACTCGACGCCATTACAAGGAAGTAATCGCCGTTCTACAGTTGAATCACACATTATTATGTACTTATTTGAAAGTGTAGTTGTCTCCCTATAACTTATAAATCTTATAATTGTTAGTTTTGTGGGATATCATATGTATGTATGTATGTATGTACGAGGGGAGGTCCAAAAGTTCGCGGAATGGAGGGCTAAATAATTAAATAAAAAGACGTTACTATTTTTCCTTTTCAATATAATCTCCCTTAAGGTTAATACATTTGTTAGATCGTGATATTAATTTTTCTAAACCCACATAAAAATAATTTTCTTCTTTGCTGTCAAAATGAGCCAAAATTGCGTCCTTTACTTCATCATCGGTGTGAAATTTTCTTCCCCGCAACTCTTTCTTCAAATTTGGGAATAAATAATAATCACTGGGGGCCAGGTTCGGGCTGTAGGGGGGATGAACCAATTCTTCGAAGCCACATTTGTTCAGGGCAGCCATCGCAATACGACTCTTGTGAACTGGAGCATTATCCTGAAGTAACAGCACACCCTTAGCCAGCTTTCCTCGCCTTTTTTCTTTGATAGCTTCCCGCAACTGCTCCAGTAGCCTAGAGTAGTACTCTCCAGTAATTGTGACATCTTTGCTTTTGTAATCGATCATCAAAATTCCTTGGCAGTCCCAGAAAATCGTAGCCATCAACTTTCCGGCCGATTCTGACACCTTAAATTTCTTAGGTGGGGGGGTACCCTTCTTGTGCCATTGCATCGACTCCTGTTTAGAGTCAGGTTCAAAATGATGAACCCAAGTTTCATCTCCAGTAACAATCCGCTTCAAAATCGACGTACTTTCTTATCCACACCGTTCTAAAAAACTGCTAAACGCGTCGATTCGCTGCTGCCGCTGATGCGGCGTAAGTATTCTCGGCACCCATCTTGCACTCACTTTAATCATGCCGAGGTGTTCATGTAGAATCCGCAAAATAGTGGTTTCAGATACTCCAACTAATGCAGAAATCTGTTTCTTCTTCAGGCGAGCATCTTCTAATACTAATTTTTCAACTTTTCCGTCGGTATCTGACGTGGTGACCTCGACAGGCCGTCCTGGGCGAGGGTCGTCTTCAATGGACTCTCTGCCAATTTTAAAAAGACCGTGCCATTTGTAAATCATTGTTTTTCCAGGGCAATGATCACAGTAAACTAATGACATCTCACTCATGATGGTCTGAGGAGTTTTTCCTTGCTTAGTCAGGAACTTGATGATGGCTCGATACTCAATTTGCTCCATACTTCCAGGATTTTTCCAGATTGACTTGCTTGCTCGACGATATTTTGTAAAGTAATGAGCTCTTCAGGCTGAAAGTTGGTATATATACTCTTAATGAGTTGGCCATTAGTACTATACTAAAAAATATAGTCATCCCCACCCCCATCCCCTCCATTCCGCGAACTTTTGGACCTCCCCTCGTATGTAAACACTTTATTGTACACAAAATAAAGAAACAGAAAATCTAATACAATACAGAGTTAGAATGTACAAAGGCGAACTTATCCCTTTAAGGGATCTCTTCCAGCTAACCTTTGGGTGATTGAGTAAAATAAGAAAGCAGAATGCGGCAGACATTATTTAGTACAAAACAAAAGTTTACAGAAACGGCGTTAACAAAATTTTAGACCTTGTGAATAAATACTAACAGAGACATATAAAAGTAAAAATAAATAATAAACATAAAAACAATTAAATACACAAACTTATATATATACCTACACATATACATCATAAATATACAATACATATAATATATATAAAAATAAATATATACGTATATATATATATAATATACCTATATATATCATAAAATTAAACAAAGGATAGTACACAGTTATAAGGAGTCAAGCCAGTATGTCCTCAATCTTCCTTGTAGAGATGCGACCGATTGCGATTTCCTAAAATCAGAAGGGAGCCGGTTCCACAGTCTAACAGAGTGCACCGAGAAGGATTTGGAGTAAGTTTTAGACGTATGTGCTGGGAAGGCAAGAGAGAGGTTAGCACTCGACCGTAAGCGATTCTGAGATCTGCTTGCCATGAAGCTAAACCTCTCGGAAAGGTAAGAGGGAGAGTGAGGCAAAAACAAAATGTTGAAAAGCAACGACAGGATATGGACATTTCTGCGAAAACGGATCGGTAGCCATTTTAACTGGGCGCGGAAGTGGGATACGTGGTCATATTTCCGGAGGCCGTAAATGAAGCGAATACATATATTTTGCAGACGTTCTAATTTACCCAGCAGTTCATCAGGGGTTTGTCATATCAGGGGTGTAGATAACTTAAGCTTCTTCTTCTTATGTTTTGGTTATTATTTTACTTCCCATCAGGTAACCTCGATGAATGAATCTGACTTGAATTTGACCGGTTAAATAACAAGACCTACCCTCCAGTAGGTCAGTCGTATCGCTTAACAAAAAACTTTTTTTTTTAAATGCACGTCTGTTTAATTATTGAAGTTTTTTTACATTTGATTAACATAGATGAGCAGATTAACAAACTAATATTGAGTGAGGTTTCAAGACGTGGTAATAACAATTATGACTAAACTTCGTTATCTTCGGGCACTGAAGTCGTTTTTAGTAGGAATTGAATTTTTATTTTATAGACCGTCTCTATATCGATGTTTCTAACTAGTTTATATTATGCAACCGTGCGATTCATTTTTGCCTTTTAAATGTCTGCTCAATTTCAATATACTTAGCGTAGATATTAAAACTTCTTGATTAAAAATAAGTAGACAGCCTCATTAGTATTACGAGATGCGATAACCTGATGTAATTATTATAGAACAATTTACGATCGACCGAGACATTTATTTATCCCATTCTTTTTTAGTTAGTGATTGACTTTAACTCATCTTCAGTGTCATTAGTGACATGACATATTATTGTAACTCTAAGTCTAAGGGCCTATTTTACAATCGACAAGTAAATTTATGTGCCAGTGTTAGTTAGCCCTCTCCTTGTCTAAGTTCAAGTGTCAGAAAGGGAAAGGGCTAAATTCATGTGTCAGATATGCTTTACTTGACGATTGTGAAACAGGCCCCAAGTACAATACCATTGACATTTAGATGTCAATAAAATAAAATAAAACCCGGGTGAGCCGCCTGCTCGTCTGCCTCCGACTATTATAAAAAAAAAAAAACAAAAAAGCGACGTCAGTGTTTTAAGATAGCGAAGTGTAATAATTATGACATTATTCAATTATTTTACTCACTGTGACGTATTCTAAAATGGGCATCTTATTCAAGATCGATTTATTAATACGGAATCCATATTTAGAACAGACTATACTCTAAATCATGTTTTGAACGATGATGCAACTTAAACCTCCTCATTGACGCGAAGATCGAAAGCTTGGTGTCATTTGAAATTCGTTCCGCTTAATATTTAAAAATGTAACCGGTTCGCGGTATTATTCCCTTACGTACGTAGTGAAGGAGATTTCACTTTATCGAACTAGTCTAACTTGACCTCTGTTTGTTATAGAATCCCGCAGAGAGTCGTATCTGCGACGATGGTCGTCGCGGCAAGGGCAACTCAACGACTGCAAGGCGTGCGTAATAACATCGTTTTAACACATAGAGTATGTTTTTTTAAGTGTAATGAATGGTAAAGTGTGGCCAACTGAACTATTAGGACACATTCTAATTTCATAATTTATTAATCCATTTTGAGAAATAGTCATGCCGACCTACAATCAAATGTCGCCTTTCTTGTTGCAGGTATTTTTACACAACATTGATAATTCTACATTAGGTAGATATGTGATATGTAATGTCTTCATTACATTACACTGACATGATAAATTTATTTGACGAGTTCAGGAATGATACTTATCAATCATGTGTTACGTTATTATTGAAATTAACGCTTTATTTACTAAAAAAAAAAAAAAAGTACGAATGCTTACTATGCTTAGGTATCGTGGTATAAATTGACCACCTGAGATCTAAACGATTCAAAACGGCTGATCTTATGATCCTATGCACAATTTATGACTGCAAGCAATGACGCGCAAAGTTATGGCATGACAATAACACGTAGGTTTAAATTTGTCGTTTATAATCTTACATGGGTAGTTTAATGTAAAGTCGCTATTTCTGTCTGTCTGTCATTTTATGTGGTTAGTTCTTTTAAAGTAGGTACGTAAGATAATTTTCGCATGTGCATAATACACATGGATCGTACCCAGGCAAAGCTAGGGTCGTTAATAAGTGTATGCTTACTTACAATTACTAGCAATCTTCAAAGAGTATCATCAGCAACACAGTTAACTGACCATTTGTGAATCTTGTCACCTTACAGTAAGGCTCACTACGAGTACAGTAGAGGTCAATTATCAGTGATGCTATTTGTACGTAAGCTAAAAAACGTAACGTTAAATTTAGAATGTATCGTTGAAACGATATTGGGTGGATCAACTTTTTGTTGTTGTTATTCTGTCCCGTAAGCCAGGAGACAACAGTGATAGAGTTTCTTAGAAATAATGTTATAATATATACTTCCAGCACACTCAGGAGAAAGGCCATAAAAGAATGGGTGTGTAATTGCCAATATAACAGTTTTTTAGGGGACTTATATCCTTTGAAATCTTAGTTTTAAAGAGTGACCCAGGAGACGTCACCATGGCAACGAGCTACAAAGAAAAGTTGATTGACCCTATTATACGATTATACTACTGTACCTATATTGCTGGCAGGCAAAAAATAACGAAAATAATAAAAAGAGGGACAACTGTACTCTCGTAATTATTTTTACTCGTAGAGTATTTTTATTCAGTATTACTATCTGTCACTTTTTTAGGATTTTTATAAATCAAACCTAACCTAACCTAGCCTTATCTACACATGGAATATTTAAGAACTTCTGAAAAGTTTACGGTTCAAGCTATAATAAAAATTATGAATAACAATTTTATGAAACAAAATGAATATAGACAAAAAAGTGATTTGAAAAAATGCGCTCTCGGCAATAAGGCCCATTATGATTATAAAATGACGAGGAAGACTGCTTTTTACTCTGTGGTTTCGATTTCGATGAGTGGATGAAATTTTCGTGTGCAATCGTTCGGCAAGTTTCCTTCAAAAGTTACGTATTTATCGCAATGAAACGTAACTTTTAGCCGGGAGTATCGATTATGAGGGCCCGCATGTGCCGACACGTTATGTAAATAGTGAACTCTTATCACGATGCATGGCCGGGTCGTAGAGCTGGATCATCCTGTAGAATCGTCATCAAACCAAAAAACGCTTTTTTAGTTTTATTGTTTAAAAAAATATAAACATACTCTCGCATTGATTCTAGTTTATAGATTTATTTAAGTATTTGTTATAACAACGTAACTTTTAAACCGTCACTTGCAATTAGAAAGTCGTAGAGGAGTAACAACAAAAGCGAGCTTTAAAAAACCCGACTTTAGATCGTTATAAATCCTAAATGCTCGTTCAAAATGAAAAAAATATTTATTTATTTATTTAATTAATTAAATAGTACGGTTACAAACCACTTACACTAATTAATGAATAGATTAAAACTTCATTATAGAAACCTAAAGATGATTTTTAAATACCTGTTTTCAATATGGCGTCTAGATGCCGCTGGTTAACTAGTTGCCGCCATATTAAGTTTTGATTACTGTCATATCTCACGAGATTAAGACAAATCGATTTACACAAGAATCATCGATATCGGTCCACGCGTCTAGTTTCTAGAACACCACAAAGGAACAAACATACATATATAGACTGATAAACACAATACCCTCTGTCCCCTGAAAAGATGCCTCGGAATTAACAAGGCAACCCGTTACTTGAGCGGAATACAAGAAGAGCAAAAAGGGCAGAAAAGCAAACATTAACGTTATTCGATTTATTGTTTGAAATATCAATATCACTGTAAGTATAAATGATCAGGAATTATTTATTTATATTTTATTTGGGCACAAACTGTACAATAAACTTATAAATAAAACACTAAATAAATATTAACCAATAAAGTTGCCACTCTAGTTACAATATCATTCAACTAAAACCGAAACTGAAACGGGCCCTAAACTACAAGTAGATCGTAGACCCGCTCTTAAGTTCTTAACTAAACAAAAAGGTAAACATGGTAAAACAATAATAAACAATTACGCAGTTACTAAAATAAGAATCGTTTAGTTGTTTTTGAATTAAGCCGTTATAAAATTAGTGTGACGAATAACAAGTGTGATATTGAAAATATGTCAAAACATTATTCAAATTTAACCTTATCGAAGTTTCGTCGGTCAGAGGAAAATCGAGTCTATTTATTCCGCCTACAAGGCGCCCAATCGCCGGACGAAATAGCGTCACATCTATATTTTACCACAACGACTTATCTCGAAACTCTGAACTCAATACGAAGACTCCGCAAGTGTTGGCCAACACAATGTGAATATGAAAATCAGTGTCGACGTGAATAAATGACAATCGAAAATTATTCACCAGCAGCGCAATAGTATCTGCTCTAAAATTCAGATTAGTAACGGCCGCGTTACATTTATTCCGCGAGCAAAGGTATTGCAAAAATATCTAAGTTACCTACACGTAATTTGTTCACGCTACGGTTCAATTTTGCCATTTTGCTAGCACCTATGTATCGCGCGCTTTTCTTGTGACGAAACCTCCTTGTAAAAACAAAGACTGATTTAAAAATGTCAAAAGTCGTTCCAAACTATGCGTCAACAAACATTTTTAAAGCGTTGTCGATATTCTTATTTGAATAATCTTCTAGATACAAAGTGGACCAATATTCGGAATCATCAACATAAACCGATATAATTGTTTTGAGTCATATTTGGCATCGACTTGGCAGCAGTGCTGCCTAATCATGTTTAATTATGAGAATGTCGAATGGTACCAGAGGCGCCTGGTCAGCAATGTATAATCAGTGATTGGTAAGCAAGCAGCGCACATCCAAGGTCAGTAACCCACGCAATACCATCACTTCCTCGTTGGCAACCGACGGGCTTGGGCAACCACCTCTCACCAGAATTAGGCTCCCGGTTGCGACACTAACCCAAGCTAAGGCTAGCCTTTGAAAATACACGTTTTATCAAGTTTCAACGCTCGCCGATGGACGCGAAATCAATCGGAATGATATTACAGATCCGTCCAATTTACGTTTCGTGCTTAATATCTATCATGATGAATGCTATCGTAAAATTATTTCGGTAATCGTTTATTTGTCCGTTCCACTTTCTCGCAACTGCGCAACTAATCTGCATCAATTGTAAAACAGGTGTCATCACCGATAACCTTTTTATTTTGATAAAATATTCTACATTCACAGCATTTATTTACATACTGATAACGAGACTTCTTGCCACTTTGCTTGGGATATATTCATATTGTTAATAGATGATACAGAAAAATATGGAGATGTAAATATTACGATGAGGTGGCTTAATAATTACCTTATTATACTTCGTTATAGGACTGGATCGGCTACTCATGCAACTTACGGCGTGTAATTTCTATACACTGTTGCAGTGAAGGTGCTGTAGGAAAATCGTGACTGAGAAAGCTGTTCACATTAGCCGTAGTTGTGACCCTTTATAAACGTTTCTAAAGATGTCATGCCTGAAAAAAAAACCAAGTTCCTAACTATGTTTAGTGAAGCTAAGCTTTCATTAATTGTTTTAACCCTCAAAGCTAACAGAGGGTTTGGCGTATCTGTATATCTGTCCGTAGCACCGAAGCTTCCAAAAGGCTGAATTGATTTTGGTTTACATTTAATTAAAAATCTAGTCTAACTGGTGCGCTCTGAAAAGTAGGAGTCGTTAGTTGTAGTTATATCCTGACACTTAACTAAAAAAATATGTGAGGTCATATTTACCCCAATATAAAAGTCCAAATCTCTGCAGTTGATGGGCACCGGTTATGTGAGCTGCTGAGCCAAACCTATACTTATTACTTTTATGTAAATTAAACTGTAATAGTAATTAATCAACACTTACTATATTTTAATGCTCTCAATAGCAAACGCGATGCTAACCGATGGTTACCAGTGAAGCCATAAATGCATAAAGCGTCTAATGTCGTTGTAAAGTTTACAGCGCCTTGCCAGTGATTTAGGGCTCAACGAGCGGCACTTTAGAGTGCTTCAATAATTTCTTGTCCAAGCATCTTTATTTCCCAATTAGCAATTTACGATTTTAACACTTACAGAGTAACTACAGGGTACTCATACAGGTGTAAACAATGTTAGGTGCAGTTTACAAGGATTATACGAGGGGACATTCGAGTCATAATTTGCCAGTTAAATCGTAAAGGCTCCCACAGACAAACAGTTTTCCTGCAGTCTCCAGACTTTCGACCTGCTAGTGCAATATTTGTAATGAAACCTTTGGAGAAACTGTATTATCAATGTTTTGTTAGCTCTTATTTACTTGACAGTAATAAATAATAATAATATCAAGGCACGATCTCACACAAATTGACCTAGTCCCAAACTAAGCTCTAGGCTTGCACTATGGGTAGTATGGGTACTAAACAATGATATAAACACTTACGAGGGGCGTTCAATAAATTCTCGGTATGAGAAGGAAAACAAAAGCATACGATTAGTGTTTTATTTTCATTTTTCTATATATTCCCCCCCTATGTTTATACACTTATGATCTGTCAATTAGTTTTTTTAACCCCTCATAAAAATATTTTTTGTCTTTGGTGTCAAAATGCTCCAGCACCGCTGCGTTCAACGCTTCATCATTAGAAAATCGATGTCCACGAAGATCCTTTTTAACGTTGGGAAACAAAAAGTAGTCGCTGGGGGCCAAGTCTGGACTGTACGGCGGGTGAGTAAGTGTTTCGAACCCAGATTCAAGAACAGCAGCCTTGGCAACATGAGCAGTATGCACAGGGGCGTTGTCATGAAGAAGCAGCACTCCTCTGGTCAATTTTCCCCTCCTCTTCTCTTTGATTGCTTCCCGTAATTGGCGTAAAATGTTAGCGTAGTACTCTCCTGTAATATTTAAACCATTTTCTTTATAATCTATTAATAATATCCCTTCACAATCCCAGAATATTGTCGCCATGATCTTGCCAGCTGAGTGGACGACTTTGAATTTCTTGGGATGAGGTGTTCCTTTAACGTGCCACTGCATCGACTCTTGTTTGCTCTCAGGGTCATAATGATGAACCCAAGTTTCATCTCCGGTAACAATTATTTGGAGCAAACCATCAGGGTTTTCACCACACAGCTCAATGAAGTCGGAACAACAAGCAACACGCGTGTGCTTCTGAAACGGTGTCAACATTAGTGGTACCCATCTCGCACTAACTTTGGACATGGTAAGATGATCGTGGATAATATCATGTATTATACCAATAGAAATATTGGTTTTTTGTGCTATAGACCTAACCTTCACTCGACCATCTTCCAGTATAATTTTCTCCACTTTTTGAATGTTTTCTGGTGAAGTAGCTTCAACAGGCCGACCAGGTCTAGGGTCATCTTCTACGCTCTCCCTCCCACGCTTAAATTCATTTGACCACTTTTGGACAGTAGATAATGAAGGAGCGGACTCACGGTAAACTAAATCCATTTCTTCTTTAATACACTTTTGATTTTTCCCTGTTTAGTCAAGAATTTTATCACGGCTCGATGCTCCAATTTAATTATCATTGTAAAATCGCTCATGGTGATCACGTTTGTTCAGCAGTAGCAGAAAAACAAAAGAACGTGTAGGCTTCAAATTTACTTTTTTTACTGTCAATAAATGACTCTTCGCGGCCAGTATTAAGAAGTTTACTTAAAAGGTTTGCAAGATACCAATACCGAGAATATATTGAACACCCCTCGTATATAGAGAAATTAATACTTAAATACAAGGCGGCCGAGTTACCATATTTAATACGTCATTTTACTACCTGGAATATAAGCCCTGTTAGTCTGTGGATGTCCATTGAAGATGTCAATGTATATAAAATAAACAATTCCCACATTAGAAATTTACGTCAGGTATATGTATTTCTCTGAATAATAAGTAGCTATGAATCAGTTTTATACTTTTCGGTTTTTAGTGAATTGCAATACCGTACAATCCCATCAGAAAACTTTTTTAAGGTTTTGTATATAAGAGTTTACAGGTATTACCCTTTTTTATACCCCACCAAGTTTCTGCTTGGCGCACTTGGCTTTAATTCCCTGGAAGTGAGGCGAAATAACGACCTACTGACTGTGGCCTGCAGCGTAGGTACTGCGCGGTGATACGGATTGTTCCGAGCTGGTAGCGCAGTATGTTAGGTTGGCCGTTCCTTTTGTGCCTGAGAATTTTCTTAGAGCGCGGACTTCCAATCTCCTAGCAAGTAGCAACTCCTAGAGCACGCACCGTGTCCCACAAAAAATCCCCGACCACGCGAGTTCTGACGCTGACGCGCTGACGCGAAGTGTATGACGTGAGAGCCTGAGGTATTGCGAGGCGATGGATGGCAGTGGCATTTGTTTTTGAAAGTCTATGTATTTTTTGCATTTTATTTTCTTTAGTTTTAGTGTAATTTTTACTGAATTGTACAGCGTCTTGGTGTTAACTGTAATGCTGTAAAATATTGTTTGAAATAAATTAATAAATCAGGTAGTTTTTGATAGGTCATATTAAACGGTCTTATTTTTTTTGTATTAATAAGTTAATTTATCTCATTCCTATATTAATCCGCTTTAACCTTTTTGCCAATAACGAATACTTAAGTAATTATTATCTTTTCATCTCGGTTCACTAATGTTTGACCAAAAAATTATTGACAAATGGTCATTTGACAAACAACGTTTCACCAAATGATCATTTGGCAAACGAGACATTTGACAAAAGTATCATCTTACAAAAACTCACTTAGCAATTGATCATTTAGCAATTAGTTTACTTATTTCTGAGCAGAAAAAAAAACAACCTCGAAGGCCAAGGCGGGAGCCAAGCTCCCGCCTTGGCCTTCTAACCTAACCTATCCGAGTCGGTTATGCCCTGATTCGTCTTCCTTGTAAAATGTAAATTTAACTGTTGATCATTTGGAAAAGTAAGTAATTTGTAAAATGACTAGTAGTAAAATGATCAATTGACTTAACATTTTTTTGCAAAACGTTGTTTGTCAAGTGTAATTTTGCCAAATGACTTTTGGTCAAACGGCAGGACACCTTTCATCTCACTAGCTCGGAAAGCCCTTTTTGTTTGTTCGATATCTATTGAGAAAATCGCTTTTTATCCACAAGTGAAGAAAGAGTTTTGACATTTGAAGGCAGCTTAAGTGATATTTGACAGCTAACCAAACGTAAAACCTTACAAGTGCTGAATTTTTAACATCACAATTAATGAATTGCATAGAGTAAAAAACACTAAATACAGTCTTACTACTTTATTTTAATTCATAAATATCAGCATTCAAAATTAACCTTCATTCTTGTTTTAAAAACGGATAAAATGTTCTGACAGTCCAAATAAGTCGATGTGCAAACAAAACGCATCCGAAATAATAAAAAAAAAACTTACGTCAAAACTTTTCTATTCAGCCGTCAACGTTAAATATTCGCATGTTTTTCTAGTTTGTTTTGTTATTAAAAATGAGTGATTCGAGTGATACAGACGTATTAACACCCGTGGAATTACAGGAAACCGTGCAAAATGCGGAATTGAGCTTACAGTACAAACCATTTTCTTAGTTTCCTCGCTGTAGTCAACGTTAAATATTCGCATGTTTTTCTAGTTTGTTTTGTTATTAAAAATGAGTGATTCGATTAATAAAGATGTATTAACACCTGTGGAATTACAGGAAACCGTGCAAAATGCGGAACTGAGCTTACAGTACAAACCCTTTTCTTAGTTTCCTCGCTGTAGTGAGGTGAAAAGTTTTGTGTTATACACGGGTGAAAAGTTATTTTACGTCTCGTGTCTTGAAACACTTGCTACGATCAGGATTCTATTTTTGAACCACTCGCTTCGCTCGTGGTCAATCATAGAATCCTTTCGCTAGCTCGTGTTTCAAATGAACACTCGCAGGTAAAATACAACTTTCCCCATAACTTGTATAACAAATAACTATTTTTAAGCCCGTGTAATGTTATCCGAGTATTCAAAGTTCCCAATGAAAAAAAGATTGTTTAAAGATTGGTTTTAAAATGAGAAACAAACGAGACAAGTCACATCTTAAATTTTTGTAGGGATATCTGGTGAAATCTCGCTTAAGTACTACTTATTATATATTTACGCTCGTCTACGTCAGTTTACCTGGTAACTACAAATCTGAATCACCGAGATGCATTTGCATATTATTATCCGTGTGAACAATGTTAGCGTGTAGCAATAATATAATCTAATTGTACATCACACAAGTACAGAGACATATGCGTCAAAGCAAAGGTCTGTTTCCCACCCCTACCTGCAACTAATTAGGTAATTTTAACTATACAGTGTGCCTCTGACCTTGGGGCTTTAAATTCAACGATCGATTCTACTCGCTAAACTGAACTACTTTTGTTCTGCAACATGAAAAAATAACTTAAATTTAGATAACTAATTGATGTTAAAGTCTAATTGTAAAATCAGTGTATTACATACTGGCCATGTAATCACTATCTCATGGTACGGGGGCGACATTACCTTGGTACGGGGGCTAAAGGAAAATGGAGAATTGGATCGCGTACATTGAAAATTAGATTTAACTTGTATGATAAAAAATAAATTTAAACTGAACATATTTTTAACAACTTACAGAACAAAAGAAGTTTAGGTTCAGGAGTAGAAATGATCTATGCATTTAAAGCCCCAAGGTCAGAGGCACCCTGTAGAAAAGCACAAAACCTACTACGACGCGCGACGCAGTGATGTAGATAGGACAGCCGGTGAAATTACTAGCATCGAGCCATTCCACCTCACCTCAGGGTTTCTCCGCAAATGCGGTCTTAGGATTGCAGTCTTAAGTTTGCAGTCTTGAGAATGCAAATGTCTATGGGTCACAGATCCCACGCTATCAGCTGCCCGGTGTGCTCGTTAGCCTAGCCCATGCCATAAAAAAATCTTTTCTCGCAAATTCACTGACGCTGGCTCGAAATTCGACTATGGAATGACTGGGATTTCCGACCAGGTTTGTCGTTTATACCGGTGTATCTTCGACGAGGTTACCAGTGAATTGTTTTGCTCATGCTAATAGCACGGCTGATCATTCAACAACGTTAATTCAACACCTAATAAAATTAATTTACATAAACACAGCACAAGCAACTCGAGGCAATCCCATTTAACGGCTTCGCAGTGAAACCCAACTCTGGTGTCAGCTCTTACTGCTCGACAAACTAAAACACATCGTAATCATAATGCTATGTAGCGAGTTGGCTCGGGTTCAAGCGAGCTAAGTAACAGCTACCCAGACATGTCAAAAGTCAAAACAGCGTATCTTATACGTAATTCACATCTAGATACGCTGTTTTGTAGTAACAAGGCGCTGTAGATGCCAACAGCAATTGCACAGTGGATGATTGTGTTTTAGCACGGTGACTTCCGCCTTTAGTATTGAGCTTGAACCTTATATTATAATATAAAACATATTTTATCATGTAATTATGATTATTTGGAATATACACAAAAAACTAAACTCGTTGAAATATGCAATGAACAAAACTATTACTTGGAATGGCTTTTTAATATTTGATTAAAACCTGAATTTATTGATTGTATACGCGGAACATAATTCAACACAAAAAATGAAATATATTCGAGAACCACTAACCGAATAACAGTCGTATTTCGGTCTTGTTCGAATTTCGAACGCCGATCTTTGTCCGTTGGCCCAATTCAATTTTCTTTGTTTCAGTCGGGCTTTATTCATAACATAACATAAGAGTTTACAGTAACAAAGACACGTATAGCTTATTCACTCTTCGAGGTGACTAAAGTGCAGTTAAGAAGGCGTACCTACTTGAGATACGATCTTCCTGGGTTTATTTCTGTAACACTAAGATTTTCCAAATCGCCGCGACCATTTTTATTTGAGGTCTAATTCTAACCTTAAATTTACAAGTAGCGTAGTAGCCTGGTTATAATATGTACCTAACTATTAATACACAATAGTTCTTCTTCATATAGTGCGCGTACTTTCTGTATTACGTGTAGGCTGATTATGTATGTATATCATCGGTAAATTTTCGATATGAGAGGAATACTCGCGAATAATGTCGAATGGTGACTCAGTTTTATGTTATAGATGCAGGAAGTATGCGAATTACGTAGGTACAATTATACTGATGCCCTTTTATTAAAAATAAATTTCAACCAACAAGCAATTCCACAATATCGCATGACAGGTGCCACCAACCGGTCGGACCTTTCATCCCTTGAATGGTGGACGATTGAAATAAAATAAAAGAGTCGCATCGATTCACATTCAGCGCGCGTAAACAAAAGGCAGGTAAGATACGAGCGCGTACGCAACGCGGCAAAAACTATGAATTAACATACAAATTGCATCTTACGAACAACGAGGCATGTTGATCAACTCGACTCAAGGTCTCTCTCGTAGTTAAGGCGTTATGATAGCTAGTTGCGTGGTTCTTGAGTTTCGCTTCGGATTTATTTTAATGGGGAGGATACGGAAGTAATATTATAATTGGTAGGTCAATCAAAAGTTATAGTCTGGTACCTCGTTCACGCCGGGATCTTTTGTATCGGCACATGGTTTTGGAAGACTGTTACGGAACAAAAGTCTCAAACTGCTTTGTTTTTCGCAACATGTCAATATGTTTACTCAATAGTATTGAGATTATATTTGTAATGGGACAATCCAATACTTTTTCACTCTACCTATACGGGAAATGATTATTTTGATCCCTCAAAAGATAGATGAAAGTAGTCAATTTCCGTTCTACATTTTGTAGGTATCGATTTAGTTAATCAAGTTTGCCTTTCTTGAAAGGAATTTTTGTTTACAAAATGTATAAATAAAATATGTAAATAATTTCGTAAAGATGATTGGCCTTTCCTCATCGTGAGAAACAGTTTTAGTTGGTAGCAAAATTATTTTCGTCATAAGCGGTATTGCTTAAATTCTCGTTGAGAAGAATTCTAGTTCAGAGCTTCACGCTTCACTGATTCAAAAACACGTAAATATACGTTGCCGTTAATATATTTTTTATCCCTTGTGACATAGCCCACTATTATTGCACACCACAGACGATTAATTGAAAATCATACAAATAATACCAGTTTTAGGTACAGTCAACAGCATAAATAAGTGATAATTTATGTACCTTGTCGCTTTCAATCGTTTCACAATTTTGTCTAACATTTCAAACACAACGTCAAAGTGACAAGGTACATAAATGATCATTTATTTATGCTGTTGACTGTACTTAGCGTGGTTTGGCTAAGCTTACATTTCCCTAATTGCGGGCAATAGACCTACAACTCTTCTTGAGTTGCTAGTGTTTATGGGCGATGGTGATCACTTCCCATCAGGTAGATGGAAAGGCTCGTTTGCCTCCCAATGTTATATATTTGAAAAAAAAAGTAGCAGGCGCTGTTAAGATTTTCAAAAATAGGCCATTCATATTGTTAGTATCATTCTTCACCAACATAATTATGCCAAATTGCCGATACGAGTACTAAAGTATGCTCGATGTGTATGAGTCATTAAAGTGAGTATCAAAGGAAAATAAGCACGAATGAAGTACGCAGAGATAAAAGTGTCGTCAAAATACGACAAATGTTTTAATGTTACCTAGTATTAAAGATTATTATTTTACATGTTTTAATTTATTCGATCACGTTACGAAAGAAAAAAGAACAAACTGCCACACCATAAGTAATTTATAGCCTAAGTTTTTAGTAACAAATAATTTTGCAGAAACACGGAATTCTAAGTATCTAAGAAATATTCTATAGAACTAGATCATGCGGAAACGTATCATCAGTTTACCCTATGACTCGACGATGATGCCCGCACCTCCATACACTGAGAGTTTTGCTGTATTCTCCAATTAAAATAAGTCACAGCATTACAACATGAATTAAGGTTATGTATTCCGAATTTTCCATCTTCAATTGGTAGTAACGTCAGGTTTTTCATTGTTTAGTCTTTGAGTTCGTAGTTACTAACCAAAACATTTACCAGGTTAAATACGATTAATTGAGTATATCAAAATTCTCCAATAGACAACACTAGTGTTAATTTTTTTTGTATCTTCAACGATCCACCTCACCAGTTACAATATCTTGGCCAACATTGAGAGACAATTAATAAGATTTTGTTTAACTTTTAATGTTCGTTTCTTAGCTTATCACTACTTTCACCTGATGACAATTTAATATTTACCTATAGTGTCCAAAAGCTGTCCTGATGATGGAGTCTCTAGGTCGCGAGAGGATCTGAACTGTACTTAACATAGAAACCCACTGAATTTAGTTAAGATTTATAAGTCTTAACTTAATTTCAAACCAGACTAATAAGTCTGGTTTTGATGGTCATTACCAGATGCTTTGCAAAAAAGGACAGATGGCAATAAAAGCTTTTCTTAATTATTTAATGTTAGAAACTTTTTTGAGTACAAATATGCCTAGATACTATTGCTGCTGTACTAAGAAAACCATTATAAGAATGGTTCTTCGAACGGTCATTATCTTTTCCTAAACTTGTAGTTTTGCTTTTCGAGACCTTTATGCCTAAATTGTTCAGCAATGTATGAGCTTAGATATTGCATATTAATTTGCATGCATCCTAAACTGAGGCTAAGGCTACCTTAAACGATTATTAAATACCTACCTTGAACGGATTTCATGTTTCTACACCATGCGTAATTTCAACATCAAGCGTAATTTGTGGTGAGCAATAATTTAAGCGAATCGCGTGATCGTACGAATTTGTACTTATTATGCGAGTCAATGTCTATCAATGGTCAGAATAGTTATTACGTGTTCGAAATGATAACTTAATTCGTTTTGCGGTTATATATGACATAAATTACGCTGAATCCGTGCTCAATGATACCGTTTTGAAATGGAAAGTTTTGGCTCAATGTAATTGCTTGTGATCTACGGGAGATAATTATCAAACTACATATCAAACTTGTTGCAAAACGAGTTAAGTAACTGACGTGCTAAGTGAATCCTACTGCTACAATAAAAACTTAATTTTAGCCACTCGAACACACATCCTTGTTTTTTACATGTATAATGAGCGTATTATTGTCTGTAATATATTCTATTTAGGTATCGAATATCCGGGTCATGTTCAATTCATGCCGCCTCTGGTTGCTAATGGCTTTTTATGTATGAGACAGAATACCTACCGTCGAAGACGATACCTGATCTACATGATTGTTGACTTGCCTTTTGAATTTTGCAAATACTATAAAGCTTCGTGAATAATATTATATACCGTAAGTCCTGTCTTGAAGCAGACCGTTGCAGGTTCAGAACTCCTGGACAAAACCCTTTCCTATATGTTCTCGTCTCCTATTAAGGGACTGAACAGTGAATACCCTCATCTGAACGATGGTCAAATTAAACCAGCTGATTCCCTTGAAGGCTTGGCAAATGACGATATTATTTTGCAATATACATAAGAGAGATTATAAAGCTTTTACTTGGTTAAGATTATAAGGAATCATAAGGGAATCATAAACAGCTAAGTAGGCGGTAAATAGGGAAGATAACGCGGTTATCTAAGCCGAGTTGGATCAATCACCTATGAACTGGCCATAAGTCGGTCACCCGCGAACGTAATGGCGTGACATAACCGACTAATGATAAACCAATAGACCTACGTAGTTTTGACCACTAAATATTGCTTTTACCTGCACGTACCGGTAACATAACCAAGAAAGGTTTGATTTATTTTTGCTGTAAAAAACATGTTGAATGTAGAGTACAATTTTCTGTTTATTACGATAAAAGGGTGTTAATACCCTTTTTCTTAAACCCACCTTACGTCTCTATTGCAATCATGCTTTTGACATTTGTAAGATGTTATTCAATTGACATTAAAAGCTACTAAGAACTACGAGTATAACGTCAATAATATGAATACTATACGGGCTTAAACAAATTGGAATACAATACAACCTCCAGTTCGCAGTAAAAAAAACGACCTAGACCAACTATAACTTCAGAATGTATCCACGATCAGTACAATCAAGGAGTTATTGAAAGAATTTAACAACGGAGAATAATCTCGCGGAGAATTCTCGTGGCATTATGTCCACTATTTGTTCTTGTGCAATAAAATAAATAGCTTTAAGTGGTCATTAAAAATGCCCTTACTCAGCTCAAATGAGTCATCCTCGTACACGAATGCCATGGATAGATATAACGTAAAAAATAAGTAGCTGTCGTCATGCCTTATGCGTAGAGATGAGTCATAACGCATACGATTTGCTGACGAAGCCAGTTTTATGTTTCTTATTATCTCGAATATAATATCAATTTATCCGTAGAAAAACGTTCATAAATTTGTTAAATATTATTTAGGTGTTGTATGTAATGTACCAAGTAACATAACTCTTTAAGACGGAGGCATAAAGCTTTAAGTACAAAGGTATTCGTGAAAATACCTTTTTAGATGAAGACATATATGTTTGTTGTTTTAGGTGTTACAGTGAACAGATTCGCGATGTACCTACTTACTTAGTAAGGGCCAAATCAAAAGCACCTGAAAGCGACGTACGATGCTTGAAGAGGTTGATGAATGTGGAAGAAGCGAAAGTTGTATATTTAGTCTGGTGCACCTGGCGGTCCATAATCTGCCTACCCCATTTGAATAGGAACCTCCCCCTTATCGAGTCTGTAAAAATTCAAAGATGACCAAGCAAGCAAGTGTAAATATGTTTTAAATTATAGGTAATTCCGTTTTTTGTAAATTTCTTAAGCTCATCCACCTTCATGTAAGTTTCCATTCATTATTATATTTATATTACCTTTTGTCTTCTAATAAATCCTAAAAACTTATTAGACTGCATAAATCATAAAAAAAACATACAGGAGCTCTATTCTACTCGCTTAATCCATATGGATGCAATATTGCATTTAACATGTTATGGTATTGTTTTTCACTCGGCCGCCAATACTGACAAGTAAATAAGAGCTATCATAACGTTGACGATGTCAAAAGCAAAGTGGCTTTACCGATTAGAGTAGAGCCGCTTGATAATCAACGCAGTTTACCCGAGTAAATATATAAACTGTATTTGCTTTTGACAACATGGTCATTGTCCAATGTGTTAGAATTGACTTCAATTCTGCCTAGTCCTGGGTGATGGCTGGCATCAATGTTGGACACATTTAGCTGAAGGCACCAATAATGGACACTTTAACTCTTAATTGAAAGATCATAAAGTTATAACTTGATTGTCTCAAAATAAATGAATAACCCTTATCTTCTGTACCATAAGAATCAAGTTCCATCACCCTAGTACTTAAATCATTTATTTTGGATAAGTACTGTACTGCCTAAGTACAAATTAAATCGAGCACGTTTCAGCAAACTCGGAGTTATAAATATTTTACCTGGGAGAGGATCATCTCACCCGACTACTCCAAATCCGCCCGCATAGGTTTAGCAAAATCCCTTTAAGAGGATTGTGTTGTGAAGCTAAAAATAAACATACAAAGTGAGATTTGGATCCGTCCGGATCGCTTCCACCATCATATCCATTAACTCAGGGTTTGCCTTCTCTATGCCATAAAAAAATGATAACGTTTCGGTCCCCTTAAACCTAGGCCGATTTTACGTTTTTTGAATACGTTAAAGATATTGTGAAAAAATAGGTCTGTACGTTTACTTTTCCAAGAAAAAATAAACAAATAAAGTAATGAAAATGTGCAAACCTAGTTTTTCATAATAACTGCAACAATCGCGGAAATCGGATTTGATTTAGGGGGTGAGATTTGTTATGGCCCGGAGCTACATTTGACATACATACATACATACATACATACATACATACATTATAAATCACGCCTGTTTCCCAGAGGGGTAGGTAGGCAGAGACCACTTCTTTCCACTTGCTACGATCTTGACAAATTTATTTCGCTTCTTCCAAATTCATATATCAAGTCATGCACGCACGTCGGTTTCGAGTACATACTTAGTTTTATGATAAATTTGTATGGATTTATTTTGACAGACGCGATTTAAGCCTCAGTTTACATCCCTCTTAATTGTCCCGTGAAACGTGTGTGCATACACATGAGTCAATTAAGCATGTTCTATTAGATTACAATCGCAACTGTTATTCAATCTATCATAAGCACCATGGCATGTGGGCGTTTTTTTCATGACACAGAAAAGGTAAACGAACACACAGGCCATCCGATGGTACATGGGCTTTGATTCATCAATTTATTTATTTTAAAAGGTATTTAAACCAAACAGCAATCAAATTTGAAAATGAAGAACAAACAAATAGATGTTTTAACCTACTTAGATTACAGTCCGAAACAATAAGTACACAGCATGGTCGGATACAGTTGCATAGATTAAAAATAACTAGACATAAGGAAAAATATTCCAATTAAGTAGGTACAGAAATAAATCAAACTATTGAAGCTAACTGTTCTGCTTAACAATCGAGTTAACATATATCTTATATATAATTTTTTTTTGACCTAAAGACTTCAAGGTGGCGATTGACAGCTTCCAGTTCGTTATAATCTCTACACATGCGAACAACGGGATTGTAGAAGGAAGAATTATTCCTGTAACTATACATTGATATTATTGTTTAGGAGAGATAAACGATATGGAGAATCGATGTAAGAGTGGATACTTTTATAAAGGTAGGTAAGGTCATATTGCTTTCGACTCAGTTTAAGAGATGTCATATTAAAATTAGCAAAGCGTTGGTCATAACCTGAAATAGAACTCCCATAGTGGTGACGTAAACATAGGATTCGAAGGAGCCTTCTTTGGATACTTTCTATTAGAGTGAACAGCGTAGAATGGTGACCAAACTAAACAACCACATTCAAGAACACTTCGAGCAATACTAGAATATAATGTTAAAATACTGAGAGGTTCCCACAGACCTTCGCAATATTAAAATTTCAAATGCATTTCCAATCATGAGGACATATTTCATGGCATTTATAATGCTAACCAGCACACAGGGCACCTGGTGGTAAGGGGGATCTGTGACCCATTGACATCTGCACGAGACTACAATCTAAAGACTGGGATCTTGAGACCGCTAATGCGTTGCCAACCCTGAGGATTAAGATAAAATGACTCTATGCTAGTAATTTCACCGGTTGTATTATCCCGAACATAACAATGCGACCACTACTGCTTGGTGGTAGATTAAAGGATAAGATGGTGGTAGCGATGCTGTCGGTACCACCACTAGACGAAGTAATTACCACCACTTATTTTACTGACTGTTTAACCCCCACACCAACCACTGCAATGCGAACATGGCTTGGCGTCAGTGGGCTTGGGTAGGATGATAGCAATCCAGACGGACATTGTTGGCTTGGCCACTACACCAACATTATCATTGTTCGAGTGATTTACCTATACGGTTTTTGCTTTAACCGAAAACGGTCTGGTCGACATTTAGCCGCGGTTAACCGTTCATTATGCCCTGTCAGCCCCGTGGCGAGGGTAATGAATCGTTTCAGCCTGCCGATTGTTGGTAAACTTGGCCCCAGCCCGTTCGGATTCCAACTGTCGGAACTGCGGTGAGGTTGGTAGAACATAAATTGCCGCCGACCCGCCCTACTTTCGCATCTATTCCGATGCTTTGCACGTTCCAGTTCAATTTTCAACCCTCTAAATTTTAGAGCTCTTTTACTATTTTCTCTGCTGTCTTTTGTATGCATCTCGTGGAAGCAGAGTTCTATTTTCAAGGCTGTTACTGTGACGGAAACGTCCAAAATTAAACATGAATTTAGATGCATGACTTGTATCATTAAATTACTTAGTTTTCTTCGTTTGCAGCAAAGCTATGTTTTGAGTTAACATAGTTGTTGATGGTACAGAAAACAAATGCAATGTTTCCGATGTGATCAGTGTGTTCAGTTCACGTTGGTTAAATTTAAAAAACTGGTTCTCCGACCGTAATGCCCGCAAGTCTGCCTCGTACAGACTTGCTCTTGCATAAAATCTAAAATTTAATAAAAATTCCGAATTGAACTGCGTATTGAAAATCCAACTCGTATGCACAATAAAGATTGCAATAACTTACTATTAAAAAAACTTGTCGGATAAACATACTAGTAGTTACGTTACAGTGGAAGGGTCTAATTGCTTGCTGTAGTTGCGCTTATCGAACATAAATAAGGATGAGACTAATTTATAATGATCTCAGCATAAGCTCGACTGATGAAACTAGTTTGTAGCTGCTGCTTATTCAGCATTATTCAAAATTCAAACTTGGAAGCATTCCAACAAGATTTCCATAGTTGTATCGCATGTGTTTTTTGATAAGCCGATTTCGAAGCGTTGTGGTCAATACATGGTTGCTTAATCAGTCATTACACTCGCTACAGTGTTTATAGTCTGAACGCAACTAATCAAATAACGCTATAATTGATAATTAAGCTATCGTTATTGAGCTCTAATGCGATAATACTTGTAATAAACGTTACGACATACTTACGTACAATCTCATTATGAACCTGCCAATAAGCCGTTGGCCAATGGTTATGCGCTGGACCAACCGATGATTATTTCGTTGTCCTTGTGTTTTAGCTCCTGCTGTTCAAATTCCTTGTACACGAACCTTAGTTACAACACGTTGTGCAATAATTATTGATTATTCAGAGAGTAGATGTTTATGAGTCGAGCAGATGTGAGGTTATCCACGTCGTATTTATTTACAGCTCAAACTAAAGTCTTCATATCAATCAATATCAAACTCGTGTCGTTTTCATTTCGTTCTTAATAAACAATCATAATGATGCCAGCGAGTTCACTCCCTAGGTTACACTAACAAACCGATAAATTATATATGATGGATGAATTAGCTGGTTGTAATCAGAGTTTGACCTAATATAAATAGACGTGCAGGTTTTCAAGGCAGCCACCACGCCATTGATACGACTGACGCCCCAGGGCATCGCTTTTGTACATTTCTGACTACATATCGAGTACATGGCACTGACTGTGTTAGCAGGTTGACACTAAACTAAGATAAAGCACGCTCCTGAGATACGCGTGTTCATTTCACAAGACAAACTGCACGGTTCTTATTTAGAAACGATGTACGAAATAAACGCGAGGTTTCGTAAAATTAACTAGCGAGGCGAAATTTGTTCAGTAATAGCATAACTATAAGTACCTACATAGTTAACTTTTATCCCTCTTATTCAAAACCGAGATTTTATTTTACCGCTGTGTTGGCGTGACTAATATGTAATGCCAAATTACAGCTTTCTAGTACTAAGAGTCTCCGAACTAGGCTGCGGACGGACAGATGGACAGACATGGCGAAACTATAAGGGTTCCTAGTTTGACTACGGAACCCTAAAAACAAAGTAAAACAATTGAAAAACGTATGAGTAGTTTGAGTACGCATATTCCTCAAAAGGGTCCTTGAATGACCTTAATACATTGTAAAAATAAGGGTAGGTACTTAAACTTATCCCCTAATTATTCTGTAGTTACACCATCGAATACATCGAAGAGTCAGGGTGCTTAGAGAGTGTCTTGGCAATTGCTGAGTACCTACGTGCCGCCATACTGATTCGGTGGCATACCTATTTGTTAAGCCTTAAATTTTATCTAAAGTAGAGATTAAAACTAAGAAATTAACTTTAGTATCAACGCACAAATAAACAGTATTTGCTCAGAAACGCAAGTCAAAGCTACAAATTTAAATGATGTGTCTTTTAATCATTTATTTTTTAATAACGAAATCTATTTATGTTCATTCTTTCTTTCTACATTATATTTACACAAAAAAGTCATTCACCTCAATCCGTATCAGAGAAAGGATTAAGCCTAGAGATAGTTGTAGATAGTTATGCCACACTTAGATAATGCTAATCATTACTGGTAGGCAGCCCCAATTCGATATCGCTACCAGACTGGTTCGAAACTGGTGTGAAACACCCAATAATTTACCATTACCCTATTTACGTCACAATTGCAAATTCAGTACTTAAGATTCGTTGCGGTAGGCTCGATTGCGTGTTAGGAGAATTGTGAACCTGAAAATTTCTATATAAAATGCGATAATGTTTCTCACCTCCTAAATCAAGTCCGATTTTTACAATTTTAGAATATGTTGTAGATATTCATAAAAAATGGGTTTGTTACGTTTCCGTTTTTTATCTTTTCATACGTTTCTTTCCAAGAAATATGTTCTACAATATATTTATAATTTTTACAGTTAGTTAAGTTTTTCAATATAGAAGTAAAAGAATAATACTATAATACTAAACTTAACTAGCGGGTCAGGGCTCAAGCTACCGGTCCGCGGTTAGGGCTGCAGAGAGAGGAACCTCCTCACAATACGTGCCGTGTCGAGGACTACTACTTTTGTTATCTGGCCCTTGATCCAGCCAGCTAGCGAGAGTCTCTTAAGGTGTTGGTCGAGACTCTTCGCTTTTATTACTTAGTCTAGATCAATAGATCACCCTTGAATATTGATAGTTGTTTAATAGAAAGATCCAAATATCAGGTCCGTAAATTATCCTTACACTGCCACCTCCGCCAGAAATTCCCACCGCAGCGTAGGAGGTGACGTTTGGTTGTTATAGTCCCACCTTTGTTAGATGATTTGAATCTGATTTATTAACCTTAAAGGTCCTATCAATATTTGTGCATAAAATAGATTTATTATGGAATAAAATTCGATGGAATGATGCCTCACCAAAATATTTCTGCGTACAGTGATGTGCTACTCGTAGAAAACTTTCTGATATTTAGGAAAGTATTTATACCTTCCTAGAATATTATGCTCTGCACGCGTTACGTTCTTAAGAATGGCTAGCTTTTATTTTATTTCCTGGAACATCGTTTGCCCACCGTACCTACTACATTCGACTACTTATTCGAATTCATTTTGAATTTGATCTTGTAGTCTGTGATCAATAACTATAGTAATAAAAACATAAATTGTTGATGGTCATATAATTAATACAATCAAGCAGTTTTTAAAAGTAACAGCAGTCTTTGAGTACTCTATGAAAAATTACTTTAATTTGCCTGTGCATTTTATAGTCATATTTCTTAATGTTAATTAACTGGCTCGGCCTAGATGAGCGCAATTACAAATGTTACAATCACCGAAAAAAAAGACGCCATGTTAGTATCGCAACGCCTTCAACATCGTAAAGTTACACCACTTTCTATGCAGTTACTTCAAACTTGAAACTGATTATATTTGAATATTAATACTAATAAGCAATTCAATATTCATGACATTTAATTTTAAGCAAATCATCTGTATATTTTTTACGTCAATTCCCCTACTCTACATAGTCTTCACTTAATAAATGTTTAATGCATAACTAGAGACGAAATACAAATCATTAGTATTTTGTGGTTCGATTAATCAGAATTCATTTATGCTCATATCCTAGAAAAAAAATACAATGAAATACGGACACAAATACCTCATTAACTCATGTTTTTTTGTCATTTATTGATAAAATGAGGTTCTGCTGTATACACGAAATGTTTAAACGCTCAGATATATCAGATTACATGGAAGTGGTAAATGCGCACAGTAGATACTATAACAAGCTCTTTTATTAACTTGCCCTGTTTATTACAAGCTTTTATTTAACTTGCAACGTGTGTATGTATGAACGGGTCAAAACTTGCAAGTTTTTGACCCACTTCCTATCAACAGAATGGAAAATTTGGACCACAACAATTATGTAAACCCGATGACAATGCAATATTATGGTATGTAAGAGGTGATCTGATGATGGAGTCGGAAGGTGGCGACCGGATCTCCACTATTCTTACCGTTGACCCACCGTGTTAGGAATATTTTGTCTTGATAAGCAGAATTTTGCAAAAAAAAAGTACAGTCTATGAATTCTGTGAATGAATAAAGGTATGGTATTCTGGTACCATAGAGCTGATCTGATGATACAGTCGAAAGGAGGCAACGTGATATTTGCTTACTTAATATGTAACCTCCGAGTAGCGGCTCGTTAGCTTCGTCTTGATAAGCTGATGATGTCTGAGGCAGGAAAAAAGTATAGTCGGCCACAAAAGCAAAATTGTTTTTTTGACAGGTACCTACTTATATTTATTTTATATTATACTAGCGACCCGCCCGCGGCTTCGCCCGCGTGGAATGTATTATACATATAAACCTTCCTTAAGAATCACTCTATTTATTAAAAAAAACCGCATCAAAATCCGTTGCGTAGTTTTAAAGATTTAAGCATACATAGGGACAGACAGCGCCAGCGACTTTGTTTTATACTATGTAGTGATTATCCAGAAACAACGACTTTACATTTGATCAAAGGAAACAAAAACGTATTACTATCACGCACGACACTGACGAGACGCCCTCAAGAATCGCCTCTACGATTGCTGCTGCCCTCAATAATTCCCCTTATTTGTGGAAGGGGGGGGGGCATAAAGAAATGTGTTATTAACAAGGTGTTCCTTTCCGTTTACCTTTTGGCAATCATTTTTGTTGCCAATATGCAAATCGGCTTCTTTTTTATGTAAAGGCTACTTTAGCTAGGTACCATGATGGCCGGGGTTCTCAGGCTTGCCGGAGGAAGCTCAGGCCAGCTGATGCGGCAAATGTTTACGCAAACAACCGTATTGACTTTCCTGTTTAGAGACTCCGCTTAGATTGCCGTGCAGAGGTGCACTCGGGTGCACACGCCTATTGATAATTGCATCCCACTAAACTAACCTATCACAAGTTCGAATTTTCGTTACCCAACTGTTTCATTACTCCGAAAATTCATTAGTTAGAAAGGCATTTTATTCGGAATCCGTTTTTATTTCAAAATGTTTAAATTGATAACCAGTATTAGACCATATAGGTTTGGTTAAGTTTGTTTTATAACAATTCTTGAAAGTTAAATAAACAATTTAAGAAAAATGAATTTGTTACTTATTAAAATTCGGACAAATGAGAGTGGCAATTTGATCTTGTGATAGGTAACCATCACACTAACTCCGACACCCTTTAATCTTCATCCCTCGGAAGGTTTTCGCAGATGTTATTCGCGTAAGCGGATGTGTTCGGGAACTTCGTGACTTTAACCACGTCTTCATTATTGAGGAAAATATTATCAAAGTATCAGAGGAAAATCGTATCATCTTGGAACGTGTTTTCAATCTACTAGTTACTGCGCGCTCCGCCAGCCAAATTGACGTTGCATGGTTGCGTCAAAGTATTCACAATTAAGTAGTGGGCGGGAAGTCGTTGACTTAAAGCACTATACTTACCTACCTTTAATGGGTTTAATTATAATACATACAATACACACATTTTAAACGTCTACACACACATTGACAAACTTTTGACAACATTGATTTTTACATATCAGCACCAATGAGAAGAAAAAGAAGAATGCAAACAAACATCTTAAATCAACATTCCTACAGAATTATCATTTTTTTAGAGTCGTTGGCAATTCTGTAGCTCTGTCTCTAGGAATGAAGGCGTGAAGGTATGTATGTGTATGTATGTAGAAGAATGCTATTTCAATTGCTATTGTGACGTAGTGGGCACCGCGGTGACGATATCGTAAAGGAATGAGGACTTGCCATTAGGAGACTATTTAAGAGAAAACCCTCAGATAATCGATTTCATATAAACTCTCTTCTTGATTCCGGTGTAAGATTGTTTTCTCTTTGCATTGCTGTTGTAAAAATAACAAATAAAAAACAAATTTTCTTCCATTACCTTTCCATTATTGGTCATACATACATCCGAGTGGAGTGCCTTGCCATCCCGTATGACATGGCGAAACTTCGTTCCTTTGCACATATCATGATTTTTGTGCAACTTGTTAAGTATAATGGTAAAGTTAAATTATAAATATTACTCTATCTGCCTGCATTTCTGCAAAGTGATCAGTTCTATAACATTACAGGTGTCTTAACCCAAGAGCAAATTAGCTGTCACAAAAACAAAAATAACTTAATTCTCGGCTTCATTAGCACTTAACCATCAACTGACATAGAGGTCAATCGCAGCCCTTTACAATATAATAACTTACGTCGTAGTAACTAAATAGGAAAGTTTATAAAGATGAGAATCCGCTGAAAGTAATCGCGAACCCTTCCACTTAATACATCCCTGTGCGCGCGGACACCTGGGGACCGGTCGCACTCGTTCCGAGGGCCCACGCAATCCCCCCGTACCACGAAACACCAGCCACGACAATACCAGTACCTAAGCTTCTACATCCCTACAGCTATCATTCACTACCCGCTAACTTAAGAAACTTTATACGCTCAAGATAACTGGTTCCGAAAACCTAGCAATGTATTAAGCAAAATAAAAACACCCGCCTAATGTGAATCATGACATAAAAGCGCAGTTCTCGAGTCGACAGCTAATGACTTCAAGTTTGTTACCAAACTATTTGCATTTTAAGACTATTTTTCCTCGAATCGTGTAGCTAAGTGTCCTTTATTAGCTTTTACATCGCATGAATAGCGAGAAAGCTTCGATAGCCTGTTGATTGCTAGTGCGGCTATAAATAATTCGCTATTTTCCTTCCAAGTCTCCCACTGAGATCCTAGCTATTTATTTTGCTGCGAAGCATGAACGATTAATCGGTAGGATTTGGTAGACACGCACCTCTAAAAAAAACCAGTCAAGTGCGAGTTGGACTCGCCCACCGAGGGTTCCGCACATGACACGGTTAACTCAATTCAAAATTTAGACCGCCGCTCCTTGCATGTGTGTTTTGTGACACTGTTTTTTCGTAATTTAATTTAAAAATTATAGTTTTCAGATTTTTCTATATATTGGTAGTATAAGACGGTTTTACTTGCCAAAATTCATAGTTCTAGGTCAACGGATAATACCCTATAAATTTTGATTCCTTTGTGAGAGTCGAAATACAGGTATTTTGCATAAACGCCGCGGCCGTATCTTTTTTTTACGTTAACATAGAAGTTTGATTTTTTCACAGCTTCAAGGGACTGTAGCTTGAAGTATATGGTTTTATATTTCAACTCGATAGCTTTACGCGTTCCGGAGATAAAGGGTCTTGACAGCCAGACAGACGGACAGACGGACAGACAGACGGATAACAAAGTGATCCTATAAGGGTCCCGTTTTTTCTTTTGAGTTACGAAACGCTAAAAATGAATGTTTTAAACTGTAATAAATATTATTGAATTACTAATCTAAATATGTAAAATGTCGTCTAGACATTCTCAAATTAATCCACCTTCTGGACACCTTAGGTTTTATATTATTAAGAGGGTGAGAAAGCATCTTTGCTAAAAATAAATATGAGGTCTCTAAACGAATCCCGCTTTTATCAGGAAATATTGGTATTTTCCCAACTCCCAAAATACATATTTGATGTTGTTTTAACACAGATTATTGTGGATTGTACTGTACTTAAAAATAACATAGCTGCACTCCGACGATTGTGAGGAATTTCATAATTTTTGTATACTTAATAAGTAATTCGGGCGATAACTTTTTTACTTCTCTGATACCTATATATATTATTAACATTATTAGGTATATATATTTTTTTTTATATAAATGAGATTATTTTGTTATCAGTCGTTTCAACGAGTAGGTATAGACATTAAACTAGGTTAGTAGGGTTTTTTTAATGTTTATTTTATTTGATTCAAAAGTATAACCTTTATGTTTTCGGGCAATGTATTGAATCTTGACACAATAATATTTGGTGTAATAAATCAAAACCAACAAACCTAGTTTTAAATAACATCTTACTACATTTCCAAAAATCGTGAAGCTCGGGCTGAGTTTACATGGAGAGAAATAGTGTCGCATTTTGTATAAATTTATTTAGGTTGGTAATATTTTATGAATAAATGTTTGAATTGAATTGAATTGCTCGTCTCTTGGCAGAACTCAAACTTGAAGAACACGCCAAAAGCTCTCATTTACGCTCCAACTCGCACATGAACTCAATTTGTCAATTGTTTAACTTATAGCGAGCAAAAAAAGCCTCACGTCAGAGGGCCGGCGCGCGTTACGACGCTTCCGCTTCCGCTTCTGAATCTTCCGCTCGGAAGTGCTCCGCTTCCTCTCCCCGAGGCCGCGGTAATTAACTAATGTCGCATGCTACGTTTATCTTGCCAACCGGTTTAGTGGAACTCAAAGGTAATGAGCAATTTTGTACTACTTAACATTTTTACCTCGAGGATAGCTCGAAGTGACTTCAACGCGGCCTTTCCAAAACCCTTCTGAATGCGGAAATCGGTGATTTTTCAACGAAGTAAAATCTAAATGTCACTTCGACATTGGTCACATCTTTAAAATGTTTCTGATGCCTTTGTATTAAAGTGAAAGTCAAGGTAATTCGTCATCAACCGAAGCTAAAGTGGCCGTTACAAATTTCCAATGCATTGAAAACTTTATTTCTTTGTTTCAAGTGACGTCATATTTTTAATATCGACGCATGGATGCACATACGTGTGCGTGAATATAGTAATTTACGACGATCCACGTAGATCGTGCTCGATGGCTGGTAAACCATATTTCCGACGTCATCTGCGTCTACATGATCTCAGGCACACGTGACGTACACAAACATTTATCAAGCATTTCTGGTAAATCGCCACGGCCGTTTTATGCGGCCGTTGAACTTACAACGTCATAAAAACACTTGCAAGCCAGTTGTAAAAACTCAAAGGTAAAAGGGGATTTTTACACTGATGATCACCACAACTGTAACAGAGAATAAAGAAGCATCCACCAAAACGCGTGGTCTAAAACCGATTGAACAAAGCTTATTGAGTCTTACATATACAAATAGGGAACACCTTAAAATTTCTAATTACTTTTTACCGAAAGCTATGGTTACGCGGGAGTTATTTTAGATTAAATGAATTATTTAATTGTCATACGTAGGTTAGGTTAGGTTTGATTTATAAATAAGCTATAACAAAAACTCAAAAAATTACGTTCGGAATTATGACTCTTCGGAATTATGTGTATAATTAATTAGTTTAGAGTTGCAGTCTTACAATGTAAAAGTAAAGGCAATATGTAGAAAGCACTCACACACACAGATGACGGTGGGTAGTGTAAGGTTGAATGTCATTTGCGGCCGGCATCTATTTGATACGCTTACACACGCGCATACAAACGCAAGGCTAGAGTGATTTACCTATAACTTCCTACAATTGATTTGGTATTGGTAGAGCGAAGCGAGTTCTACTTATTTTCACGAACAATTGTTTTGTACCCTAATAAATATGTAACTGTTATAACAAACAACTAGGCACTGCTTAGTGATTAGTTACGTATTTACATTAAAAGTGAGTGTGGCCGAATTAAACCTCGTCGTTGTGATTGTAATAAACACTGACTCATTTAATTCGTGTAATGGATGAGTCACCGTGCTCGTAGTGTCTCCTGTAAGGTAAATCCTGCTATTCATAACGTACAATACACAAACATCGCTTGAAAGTTGTAGGTATGCTGTCAATGGAGTCATTACTAATTTTGTATTTACTTACATTGGATTTCTACATTTTCGAATAATAACGGTTGAGCATATCTAATGTACGCACATGTGTGTAAGGACATCCTGTAAAAAAACTCAAGTAGTGTCTCAAGTTGTAAATTATAAAGAAAACCAAGCCAGCCGTGCTCAAGATCCAACTGTCAATACGCCAATCCCCTTACAGCGCTTACTCCCTTCGTATTTAATTTCCAATCCCTCAGCTCGATTCATAACGTATCGATTACAACCATTCAGTGTTCAACGGTCAGATAAGCCGCCTATTTGTTGCCAGACTTGCCACATCCTTATTCCAAGGACAGCTTGCCGCTGAATTGCCGACGAAATGTTAATTCGACGGCTACGGTGAATACCTTATGCGGTCTTAAAAAAACCGCCATGCATGCATACTTCACGTCGTATAGGAAAATACCAATGATAAACGTACGCAATACGTATCTGCGAGATGTTAAAATGTAATTAAAACGTAGGTACGAAAAATTTCACAAGCGTATCGAAAACTATAAGAGTCGAGATGTGTTCATTCAATTTATAATAAGTCGAAGAAAATATCCCAGAGTTAGTTGTGTGTTGTTTACTACTCTCGATGATATAAGTGTGTAGGCACGGCGAACCATTATTGTACCTACATAAATAAAAATATTGACGACGCGCGCGCATGCCCCTACTGCCAAAATAATTCCGCAGCGGACAAATTCTATAATGGAGTTGAATACTCGTAAACACGCATTTGGGTTGGTTATTTTTGGAACATGAATAGCGTTCTGTTTTCTGGATAAAATTTACGCTTGTAGTTTGAAAGGATGCTTTCAGCGTGGAGTCCGTATACACGTGAGATCGCAGACTTGAATCGGCGTGCCAACGGGCACAGTGCGGCATCCGCCAAAAATAAAGTCCTTGACCTTCTTGCTCCGAGTTTATCTCTCTTAAAAATAAAAGCAGCCGTGAACTTCTTGCTGTATGTGCGGGGTACATTGCTCGTGCATGTAGGAACTCGTTGTCGCCCAGCCGGGCGGCCTTCGATGGTTCACGAACAAGGCTCCTTTGTGTGAGAAGTTATACATGTGCACGTATAAGGCTGTGGATTGAGGAAGCGAGTCTAGCTTAGACACGGCAAGGTATATGGCGGGTTGATTAGAGCCCGCGTGTGCAATGAGTGCACGTGGATACGGCCATACCAGATACACTTTACGGTTAACATTAACTGGCTTTATGAACGAAGAGTACAGTCTTTGGATGTCGTCTTTCAAAGACTAAAATTATGGTAGGTCCTTAACAGTTTTACTATAACTATTTGAGTTAAAAGTAAATAAGTATTAGGGGAGAAAATTTATAGTAAATAAATGACCTAATCCCAAGTAAAGCTAATAAGTACTAATAGGTAGGTTACTGATAATGATATACGTTGTATCGCTGCTGCTTTAGGATGCACGAACGAATTAGAGTATTTTCAATTTAGTATTTAAGCACATGAACTCCGTTTGGAGTAGGTTTCAATTCGACTTAATTTTATAATATCCTTACCGGTTATCATAATGCCTAAAGCTATGTCCCTTTCTCTCAACCTAAACTGAACTGTTTTAGTGTCATGGTTAACCCCCCTGACCCCTAATAGGTATGACTAAAATTCGTAGTATAACACCTTTCAAAACGCCTGAAATAAAAATTACCAAAAGACCTGACATTTAAACAAGTTGTTTAATCTTCTTCCATAACTGCTTCACTATCCTATCATAATATATTTATTTATTTGACATTTGCCGTTCAGATGTTTTGGATTTATTCATTCTAAGATTAAGTACTATCAGAATTTAGCTATTTTGGATCAAAACTATTACGAAATTTCGGGTGTTTTAGGGACTAACTCAATTTGATATTAAGGTCAAATTATCAAGTCATTATGAAATTCAGTCGTAACCTACTCTCTGTTAGATACATTTTTTCTGAAATTACGTAAATTAATTATTAACAAAGAGTCAGTGTCTGAAAACTAAATCAATAGTTACAAACCAATTAAAAAAAAAAACACTTCACATTAGGTGTTTCTTGTGATCCGCGGCAGCAATTAACTTTAAGAGCGGGATCTCGAAACACAGGCTCTTTGTTTCCGTTGAAAATTTGGCACGACTCGGCTATTTTCGTCCATTGATGTTATCAGCTTCGGGAGGCCGCAAGAATTGCCACCCAGGCAGCCAGCACTTAAGATCATTTAATTACGCGAATATGTAAAAAACGTTTATTTAAAGTAGATTAATGTATACATTATAAAATATTAACTTGTTTGTCTAGTTTAGGGTATGATATGATAAAGGTTCGATTCTGGTTTGAACAAGATTCTAGAGTCCTAAAGCAAAATCAAAGTTTATAAGTTTTATAACTTACTTACTTGTAAACGAGTTTATTAATAAACACAGATCGTGCTAAGGAATTAAATCTCGGAATCGATATCGAAGTAATGATTTGCTTAGCAAGGCTTTGCTTTGCTACAAACGCTGATGTTATATTCCACAGAATACTTAAGTAGTAGTTCACGTACTTACATACATAACGCGTGTGTGTCCACACAAGCCGCACGCGTGACGTCCTATTGTCTAGGATAATAATAAAAATGCATTCATGTGTGTACTGTGCCCACTTTAATAAACCCACATGCATGTGAGCTGGTGCCTGCATGACTCCTTCCTAACCAATTAAACGGTGGAAAAACCTTTAAGCCCTTTTAAGACGCCAATCCTGCAATAAAGTTTTTACTGTGCTCTCTATAAACTTCAGACCGTCTTAAAGCTGAAACTATACGACATATTTTATAGGCGGCGCAAGAAACGGCCTGCTTCAATGAAGCTTGCTCTTTCGGGTGCTCCGACAAAGACGCCGGGACCAGTTTTTGCTGCGCTGATTTAAATAATACGCCTAATGGCTGCCGAATGCAAAAAACGTAGTATATTTTATAACTAGACACGATTCTAGAGAATCATGCCGAGAATTCCTAATCAGATAGAGCATATTGGTTATTGCACTATGTGATTTATTCAAAAAGACAAAAAGTGGTCGATACAATTTATTAGTAACCAGTCTTAAATTATTCTCTTGTGTTCATCATTAGCGACACGACACGACATCACGAATATTTTGACATATCTTAAAGTATAATTATAATTATTAAATTTTGGAATAGTAAAGACTTTGATAAGCATTAAAACAATGACGGTTTACTTTTAGCAATCGATCCATGGAGATACATTTCGAAAAGTTAGATTATTAATTTCGTACACTTATACTCGTTGCGGCAATTTCTAGTTTTCTCGATCGCTCACCAAATCTCTATGATTCGAAGGTTTTGTTTTAAATTTTGCCTGTTTCTCTATACTTCCAACCAACGACATGTTTATCTCTCATTACATGCATATGCAGTACATATTTTTTATAAAGGATCCCAATCCTGAACAACGCGAGCCACGTGTGGAATTGCCATTAAGAAATATCGCCAGGATTTACGACCAATAACAGAGCAGAGTGAATAACATCCGCAGCCAACCTTCGCGTCGCCGGAGACATTATAACACGTCGTATGCCAGGCCATGGCGCAGACGAGCGCTCACGTCTAGGAACCGTTCAAAGATGTAGCTGGGGCTCTATTCCAATTTTCTTTTGTGTCACAAAATCGAACGTCGACTTATCTACAATCATAATATCTTCGTCTGAAATGCCACACGGGTAAAACATCGAAAGTTCAGGTTTTTCTAGAAAGGTGTTTCAGTGATAGAGGCGATAGAGCTAAGGCGGGAGCGTAGCGTAGGGAAGCTTCCGCCTTAGCCTTCGATGTTAGGTTTTTTTTAATTGTCTACATAATAAAGAGAATATGTAGGTACTATACTGAATAAACAGATTGAGTAATTTAGGTCGGTCAGTCTGTTAAGTATAACAGTTCCACCTTACACTCCTCCCGCTACGCTCGTCGTCGTACTTAATTTGTTAGACTTCAACTACAATAACAGTTCGATATGTCAACTTTCGACATTTTGGGCTTCGATATTCTCACTTTAGATGTATCAACTTTCGATATTTGATTACATACCCAACAAGTAAGTCCGATATTTCAATCATTGGCATAGTAACCGTACGATATTTAAACTTTCGATGTTTTGGACTTTGATAGTTTAACTATAGGTAGATACCTACCTATATTAACTTTCGATATTCAGATATATACCCGCCGTCTACCCAATCCACCCATATTTCCTCTTATACAACTGCCGTGATGTATATTCTCTAGATTTATTTTTGTGTTGCCATTTGGTTTGCACGCACAAAGATGCACCTTGGAAGTGTTTTAGCTCTACGTTGTAAGAACAGACGAGCATTAAAGTCTAGGAAACAGTCTAAAACTGTTTCACTTCCTTGTGACATGCGCACTACTGCGGACATAGACAAGGGCACCACGTCTTCCTGCATTATTAAAATTATTTCCTGCCAACGTCATAGACCAAATGCTACATTAATAGATTAGTATGTTATTAATGTTATATCAAAAAGAGACAGCTTCTCGGTCAACTTCCTCTCATTATGAAATATAGTTTTAGTTTGATGCCAAGAACAATCCAATGAGGCATAGATAGATAATAAAAACATTCTCAATGGAAAATAAAATAAATAGTTGTAGGTACAAAGTATTCTAATATTTGTAGTGACTCAGCCGTTCTCTTCAGCGCTCAGTGTTTTTTAATGTTTGGCAAAGTTTGATTTTACTTTAATATTGTGTTTAAGTAAAATCGGTAGAATAAACTCTTGGTGTTTATTGAAACAACCAAAATTGTTCGACCGACAAGGTAATGCACTTCGGCTTTATTTTTTTATCGTTGATTCTGGAAAAACACCGTGTGAAACCACCTATCTATAACAATTTGCTGCAACATTATTGGTTAGTATAACGTTAAACATGAAAGGTAATCTAAGTGCGTTCAGCCTTAGGATAATGTTCAATCGTGGCAAAATCTTTTCGTGCTATTTCGATCTCAATCGACTCGTTTCAAATACCACTAACATTACCAATCTTGGGAATTAGACATTCTTCATAAACAACCTTGAATGCCCTTTCACCTAATCGACCAGTCATGCAATATGGGCGCCTATCTTTTCATTGACATTTAACAAATATAAAAAGCTTAACGATGAATTAGTAGAATTCGTAAAATTACTTTCTGTATGGCAGATGTGTTCTGTACTGACATAATAAACTTATTCCCCCGCTTTGTTCCATCAGATATTATAATTTCGCGCTTCGTTTTTCTTTTGAAATGGAAAACACAAAGGTGTTTTAACATACAGCCAGTAAATAGATACTGCGTCTGGGAGCGGGACAATGTGCCGGCCGCGTTTAGGGAAGTGCGTGACGAGGTTCACAACTTGCGGTCGCAGACAGGCTAGTGAGGCGACGAGACTTGTGAAGCTTATCGAAAGTAGTCGATAGTTCGATCGCGGGACTCATTATTTTGAATTTTAACGAGAGTTGTATAATACGATGCTTATATGTTTTTCAGCTGCTGTTGTATTTATTTCTAAGATATACTATATCCAGCGACACTTAACACTTTACACTCGATGAAGAGGTGTGTGTACTCCTTCTATGTTTTAAGACTTATGTCTATTATCTGTATCCTTGTGTATACTTGTACCTTTATGTCTGGGCTCGAGAGATTTGGCAATTTAGTCAAAAAGATAGAATTAAGTGGTTTGCATGCTTATGCATCTTTTTGGTTTATGTGTACATACATACATTAAATCACGCCTGTTTCCCAGAGGGGTAGGAAGAGACCACTTCTTTCCACTTGCTACGATCTTGACAAATTTCTAACCATCTATTAAGTTGTATCGATATAGATTTTTCAATCTTACCATTTCATATAAACCGCTCCACAATCAACCATTTTCTTCGCTCATGTGCTAATTGCAATAGCCTTAGCTGGAAACTGTCAAAATCCGTGATCGAACCAGTAATCGCATGTAGCTTTAAATGTGAATCTATATATATTTATAGCTAATTTAAAGCGAGGATGTCTACTTCAATGGAAATTATGGACAAAAACCCGAGGATTTGTTAATTATATTACTCTTCATTGACAAAATAATACTATAAAGTAATATGATTATCGATTTAAACTAGCAACATCCCTAGTGAGGTAAGTCAACTTGACGCGGTTAGCATACTATAAAAGTGCATTGTACGAAGGTGTGCGCCGACTCGAAATCATGCAACGTCATCTCAAAACAACATTTACATGTGTATCTACTACTAATTAAATTTACATAACGTATGGGAAAATCACAGATAGCGAATGCTTGCGATGGCAAATACCTACCTAAATAGTCTAAATACCTTTTGCCAGCCAGTTGCGATCCTTCGAAACTCATCGCGGTGGTAAAACACCTATGCGAGACACATTTCCTTCGCGTAACGAGAAAGAAGATTGCTTTGCTGGCACATATTGGAACCTTCAGCGTTTATCACGTGTTATTATAAGGTTTTGATCGCGCAAGTCGTATAAACGATTGTTCATTTTTACAATACTTCTTTAGTAAGGTTGTTTGTATGGGTACTGTCGAACTCAGAAGTAGTTGCACATTTAAGTACTTACACGGGAAAACTAAAAATAAAACTGAATTCTAACCTCATCAAAAAAATCTTTCATTAAAAAATATACAAATGTATCAGTCGTAAGTGGTAATGTTTAGTAGGTACCAGGTTTTAAAAATTGTCCTTTTAAGGGGTTGTCTCAGTAACAGTAAAATATTTACCTGCGACAAGTTACTAAAATGTACATGTAGCTAGTTTTCTACATTCACACGATTATGTTTATTTAAGAAGGAAGCTTTACCTATCTCGAAATTATTAAAACAATTCAATTATCTACTAATAGGAGTAATTCTCTACAATAAAAAATACACGGGACAAAAAAACATCTTATACATGTGTTTTTTGAATAGCGTCATTGTAATTCGTAAATCATGAATTACTTAATTTGACTGTTAACATTAAAGTAGCGTTTTAAAATTGGTTGTAAAACCTCTTTAGCCTCTCGAATTGGCAATTTTTTCGTACCGGATGTCGCGAATATTCGAAAAGTTCTAGGAACATGTGACAAGGGAGCCGAAGAAATAAGAATAACGTTACACCCGACACGAATAAATTTTCAAAATGCCTTCTGTTGCCAATGTCAACATCGTTTTGGAGACACTTAACATTCGGGGTCCGACCTCCGTTTCTCCGAAGCATAACAAAGGTTGAATACTAGGCAGGCATCTACGCGCAGGTTATGTGTTATGTCATAACGAATTACAGCCGGACCTCATTTGTTCTCGTTACTTCGAGATAAAATCAAACTGCGCTCAATGTGCGGTACTAAATCTAGTGGCCCTCGTAACTAAGTGGAACGTTAGAAAAAACTTATTACTTAAGTCTGCGGCGCTCCACACTTTTTCTCCACTAAGTCGCACCCCGCCAAGCTAAAAGGGATTTTGTTCGTGAAAACCCGATACTTTTTTTATTTGGACGGCTCCGGGACGGACGGGAAAGTTTACAACGTGTTTTAAAATCTAGATTTCCTAGGCAAGTACCGACATTACATATAAATTCAACACAAGAAGATGAGATTATGCTAGATACTCGAAAACCTAAATATAATCTATGATACTAAACTTTAAAAGTGGTAACGTATGTTAAGTTGAAGCCCTAAAATTGGTTTGAATTTCCAACTTATCGTTTAGGGTACCGAATAAAGCTACTAAGTTAAAATAATGTTCTTAGCTTTCACAGTTGAACGAGTAACCGTCTTCCAACCCCTTCCTTCAAAACGTGATTCAAACAAAGAATTACATTTTTTCCTCTTGCATAAAGAAAGACGCACGCACGAAAGAAATCAAAGATCCGCTTGTAAAAACGTGACTACATTTCACAAAGCACGCGGACTCGTGTTGATGTCCTTGGAAGTCCTCCGAGCGGAGCCATTTTGTATCATTATATTCAAGTAAATTTTTGGGTAGATCTCAACTGATAAGTTAAACTACAATTTTGATAATAATTCCGGATTTAATATATTTGTACCTACCTACTGGGCAATGTTTATCTATTTATTTATTTGATCTTTATCGCACAAAAGAATACAAAAGGTGAACTTAAGGTCGTAATGCATTCTCTACCAGTTAACCTTTGGGCAAAGCAGCATGTTGTATATATATAATTTAATTCTATTTCTGACGAGCTTAATGTGACTGCATATAATTTGACATGAAATATCATTTATACTGTGTTATATTGAGTATAAAATCTGAATCTGAATCTATAATTTGTATTCTGTGCAAAATGCGAAACTTGTAATATTGGCCGGTATGAGGCGGAGTTGATCAAGTAATTATTCTTTGTTGTGTAAGAAAATTATGTGCTGTTTTCAAGGAATTATAACAAAGGATTCATATTAATATTGGCATACCACACAAAATACAAGTACCTATGCATGTGCATGGTATAGGTACCTACGAGGCCCTATGAAATTTATTTTTAAAATCTGCAATTCATTTTAGTTAAAAGTTAGTTTAGCTGTCAGGGAGTAATTTATTATAAACCATAGGCATATTTATGACCCATTAGGAAACGCACAAACGAAACAACTCAAGGGCGAGAAATTCAATAACGAAATGACAAGTTGTTTTTAGAGAGGCTTTTGAAAAAAGAATCGTCGCCTTAAGAGGAATATTTTTGTCGGCCCTGTCAACCCCACTCACGAAAAAACTGAGCAAACTAGGGATGCACGGATCGGATGGGGCGTTTCGGGCAAAGTAACGATACTTATATTATAAATTTCTAAAGTACTTAAAACATTCAATTTATTTAAATAAAAGAACGAAGCATATTTTATGCGTGTTGGCGTTTGGAAAATCAAACCGAAAAATTATGTTAATTATTTATATTTTGGAAATATTTCAATAAAACTCTATTTTTAATCGTCTCCAGGTTAACTACTCAAGGTAAATGCCTAGTAAACAAACTAAATATGATTATGTAATTTTACTAAAAAGTGCTAAGAATATCCTTAATTTATGCATTATGCTTAGTAATATTACATTTTTACAGAAAATACGAATTTCACTGTTACGTCGCTTGTTACCATATAAAAATTGATATTTATATATTCCTTTGTCTGTAGGTGAAAGCTAAAAATATTGTCTTGAGCGTAGAAAACCTTACATAACCTCATCTCATGCCAAAATTTTATAGGAAAAGTCACTAAGAAATAATTTTATTTTTGGAACTTATTACATTGCAAGCTACTTCTAACTATATGTATGAGTGGATCAACAATTGTGCGAATAACTTGATGCCCTTCATTCAGACTGGTGAAAGACTGCCCAAGATAAGCACACGTGAAATAAAGTAAGGAAGACTTTTGTCCGGGTGTAGTAGGTACCTACATATTTTGAGGCTGTTAAATAACAGTAAATAATGTGTACTGGTCGGGCCTCCATTGTTAGTTTAAATAATTATAATTTATATAGGTTTATGGTTTTTAAAACAAATAAACAAGTTAATCATCAAAATATGAAAATTTGCTTCCTTGTTACAGGTGTGGTAGATGATTTGATTACCCACTTGTGGGTAAAAACTCAGCTATCTGGGCCCGTATTATGGTCGCCTTTATCTCGAGGGATAATGCAACCGTCACTCTCGCCTTAAATACTGGCCAAAAAGTGACAGTTGTTTTATCCACATCGATAGACGCGACCATAATAGGCCCGCTGCTGAGGGCCTCGTCGAAGTTCGTGGAAAATCATCTTGCAGGGAAAAATTTAGTTATTAGGTTTGTAGAGGATGCATCAAAAAATAGTTTTTTTAACGTGTTCTGAAATCAATATGTTTAACAGAGGTTAGTCTCAAAAACCAACTATTAAAAAAAACCGGCCAAGTGCGAGTCGGACTCGCGCACGTAGGGTTCCGTACAACTATACATCTAAATAAATGTTTTTCTTTATTCTTTATTATATTGGAGTTGATTGAATGAAAGGTAAAATGCGGTTTAGGATTTATAACGTATTAAAAAAAAACTAATTATTAGATCTCGTTCAAACCAATTTTCGGTGGAAGTTTGCATGGTAATGTACATCATATATTATTTTTACATTTATCATTCCCTTATTTTAGAAGTTACGGGGGGGGGGACACACATTTTTCCACTTTGGAAGCGTCTCTCGCGCAAACTATTCAGTTTAGAAAAAAATTATAATAGAAACCTCAATATCATTTTTGAATACCTATCCATAGATACCCCACACCACAAATTTTTGAGTTTCAGTTCTAAGTATGGGGAACCCCAAAAATTTATTGTTTTTTTTCTATTTTTGTATGAAAATCTTAATGCGGTTCACCGAATACATCTACTTACCAAGTTTCCACAGTATAGCTCTTATAGTTACGGAATAAAGTGGCTGTGACATACGGACGGACAGACGGACAGACATGACGAATCTATAAGGGTTCCGTTTTTTGCCATTTGGCTACGGAACCCTAAAAACCTGTTGTAAATTCTATTAAAGAATCTAATTGCAACCTTCGCAGATAGAACCTACTTTGGGACTAGAATATTTTTTATTGAAGTTTTCAAGATCGTAATCAAATTTCAGCCGAAAGACGTCCACTGTTGGACATAGGTCTCCCCTAAGGTTTGCCACAAGGACCGATCCTGTGCCGCTTGCATCCATCGGTATCCCGCAACCTTAGCCTCGTTGTCAGCCCACCTTGTTGGAAGCATACCCACGCTGCGTCTTCCGGTACACGGACGCGTATTTATATATCGCAAGCTTCAATCCATACGCAGCTTTCATCCCTAGAGGCGTAAATAAAGCACACAATTAAATAATTTTTTGATGCGCTTTTGCTGTTGGTGCTTTGCACCGTTACAAATCCACAGGGCGGTCCTTATTTTGTGTTTACGCCCGTATTCTTAAAGGCCATTTAATTTCCTCAACTTTAACGTTCATTCGATATCGATAAGAGTTCCATGTGGCACAGCCGTAGCGCATCCCAGCGGGAGTCATCACACAAGTGCGGGGTTGGGTTAGGTCAGGTGGCACTGTAGTTACACGTGCACACAAACCCATTTACTCGCTCGACCATGCAGCGATCTTTGTGTCAGAACAATCCGTCACGTAGTAGATAGACTATTATTTAATATCCATAATTTTGCATCGTACAGCTTAACATTAAAGGGGCCCCACCAGACAGAAGAGTCCGCCGGCCGATGTAAGTCCTGTCAGGTCATCGTATTGAAACAGTTAAGTTTACAGGAGCCCGTTGTGTTCCATATTTTTAAATGTTGAGAGTGGTAATTTTTATATCACTTAAGCCAGTAGATAACTACACAACATCTTTTCCCCCAATTTCACAAACGTATACTTTGTCAATACATATCTGTCAAATTCAAATGTAACAATGTAAGACAAGAAGACAAGGCATGCCTTTGTGGGTTTATGAATGAGAGTGATATTTACCGTGTAGGTGCTAATAAAGCTAGGAGAGGTTAGGTTTGTTTTATAAAAAACCTGAAAATGCAATTTAATTAAACAAAACGCTATGACTTGCGATAATTATGTCCTGAGACGCATTATGACTAAAAATCATTATGGCAGACAATTTAGACCTATTTAATACATTTCTTTACACTTGTTGGATTGTCAGATGGCCTGACAGACGTGGTACTCGGGTATCATCCATAAATCCAGCTACCTATATAACTTGTGCTTACATAATTTTCATGAATTATTACTTGTGCGGAAACCTCATTTTTTTCTGAACAAAGCTGCCCATGTACCGTTTAAGATTTCGCCATTTATTTTACTACAATAATGTAACTCTCATTAAATTGGCAGCGAATACCGTTATTCTATCATTTAAAGCGGCCCGTTCCTGTCAAAGCGATATCCTTACAAATTGGGTTTCTTCTTACCGCTTTGCGCTGTTCTTGGTCTTGTTTTGTTTGCCAATACGATGGTTGTGTCACTCCTCCCGTCTCATAAACGATTATACAACTAAATAAAGAAAGCTCCGAGAACTTTAACGGGAGTTTACCAGAGTTTTATTAGTGCAACATAGTGTTAATTATTTTAAACGAACTGCGTCGTAATCGACGTGTAATGGTTAAGTCAAACAGCTTTAGCGATTGATTTAATGCTTAATTCATGAGGAAGTTGAGGCTATGTAACTTTATAGCCCTTGAATAATGCATACATGTGTACCACCATTAGCTATTACTATTACGCACATAGCGGGTAAATACGCGAGCTCATAATATTGTCTATGACAAAATCTGGGGTCCTAGTGAAAAAGGGTACACGTCCACTTAACTCGTAATTAAAAAGGGTATATACATGAACGGAGTATACTAAACTTAAACTCTTTTTCACTTGATCTTCAGAGGACTTATACCCCTTTTCAATAGGACCCCAGAAATATGAAAGATATACTCAAATATGTTCGTTTCTATTAGGTTTCAGATGCCTATCATTTATTAACTACGAATACCTATTTACTGTATCCGTATTATTTATTGTATATTGTACATGCGAACTGTTGGTTTCTATCGGTTTCACAGCTATACATACAAACAGCTAAATTAGCTTGATCCCCGAGTACGGAGATGTACTTATCCCAAAACATGTGACAGTTTTCGATAGCAATAAACGATTTTTACGCGAATAGTGTTGTGGGCAACATCTACAGTAACTACTTAAGTTATTATATTTATGTTTTGAGATATATGCGCTCGCGCTTGGTATAGATACTAAACTAGACGCTAGACGCAAAACTAAACTAGGTACTGATTAAGTAAGCTACTCTTTAAGTATATCAAATTAGTCCTTAGTTGTTTTTCTATAAATGTAAGACGTGAAACGGGCGTAAAACGTGTTAAGAAATATACTCCTTTTTTGGTCCATGTACATACAAACATTTGTTACGTATTTCCATTCTGTATAAATGCGAAAGTGTTCTTGTTTGTTTGTCATTATTTCACGGATCAACGTTGTTTTTTGCGGAGAGCGAGGTTATTTTTTTGTACAGAAAAATAAATCCGTACCTAACCTACTCGCTGAAATTGTGATAAAGAGACGTAGGCGTAGTTGCGGGCAATGGCTAGTTATGGTAGCCTTTCTATACATGGCAAGTTAACGCCATTTTATTTGATTGTGTAGCAACAAGAGCGCGATTTTTTACACACGATTTGTGTTACAAATACTTTTTACAGAGGCGTAAAAACCATACTATTGTTGCAATATCAAGGCCGAGGCAGAGATTTCGTTCTCCTAGTCATTTTAGCCGCGTGGTGGCTTGGTCACCTTTCTATCTTGAAATGTATTATTTTATTTCAACGTTTAGGACGTCATATTAAAACAGCATTTTACCTTTATTACAAGCTTTTATTTACATTACTAACATAACATTACTACCGTGTTTAGTTCAAATCTCGCAGGTCAATTTTGAGCCAGTTTATACAGCAGTGGGTTGAAATTTGGATTAAACAAGGTAAACCCGATGACAATGTAATATTATGGTGTTTAAGTGGTGATTTAAAGATGAAATCTGAAGATGGTAAGAGCATCTTTACTATAGATAGGCACTCAACGGAGAACGCAAAACCAATTACCTTTTCATGATGAAAAACTAATATTACGTAAAAAGTAAAAACGGAAAATTGAGCGTCTGATTTGATTGTGATCTCTACTATCCAGTTCTTTAGTATATAGGTACTTAATCTTCATCCTTACTTAGGCTTTCATAATAAGTAGAAGTAAGATTATAGAAATCTGTTAATTTCAGTTATTTCAACATACGTATTGTTTAACTTTTGGAAGATTATGTTTTTGACAGTCACGAAATTTTTGCGACACGCCTTTTTGCTTAACCGTTTTGGAAACTTGTCTACCCCCACCCCACACAGCCAACGAAGTGGTTTCTAAATCGCGTTGATAAACAAATCTCGATGTATTGAGGCAATTGAGGTATGATTCAGGTTTTTTGCTAACATCACGCTTCACGCCGGTGGGTGTCTACTGGCGGGGATGAGCAGACAGGCGACTCTGTGAATCACCGAACTGTGCTAGGGCTTCGCAGATTCGCGGACGTGACGTTTTTGCTCTGCAATTTAATACCTACCTAGGGGAGTTTTGGTTTTTTGACTTCCTCCACTGAATACGGTTGCAAATTTTGCTTTTAAGCAATAAAAACGTACAAATACGTTACGGAACTTGTAAACTATTCTATAGGTAGTAGGGCATGCGGTACCGGTACCATTCCCGGAACCGGGACTAAGACTTCCGGTACTGAGTCGGAACCGGGAATTCCCGGGATTTCGGTACTTTTCGGTACTGAGTAAATTATTTGTATTTTTTTTTGTTTAATGGTTTTAGACACCAGTTAAGTGATAATTATTAATTATTTAATCCAGAACACGAGTTTACCAAATCAGAACAGCTATCTTTCTGACTAACATACTACCTGTCGGTCGGCCCGACCGGTTGGCCTTGGACTGGGTCGAGGCGTCGGGTCGAAGGGTGGGGCGACTGGGGTCTCATATCGCATCCGAATAAAACCGAGCTGGTGCGAATCGGCCGGGGGAAAGCGTCACCAGGCCACCACGTAGTTTTGAAAAGAGAAAATGACAATTAGTCTAGTCACAAACTCAGTACCGAAGGAACCGAAGAACCGGGATTTTTTTTCGCCAGTACCGGTACCAGATGAAATGATAATTCCCGGGATTTCCCGGTCCTTTTAGTACCGGGAATTCCCGGGAGCATGCCCTAATAGGTAGTCTAGTCTAGTTCGTTTTCATATCAGTATGTATGTTTTTTTTTATAAATATGAGTACCTAACGGCTGACTTGCAAATCGAGTCACAATAAAAATGTGGCGAATTCATAGAATCTTCGGGTGGTAATGTGAAAATTTTAACGGAAGATTATAATACGAATACATAAATATTGATAGGTAAAATTGTTGCCACATTAAGAATTACAATGAACACCACGACGGTGGGCTGGGCTGACATTCTACTCGGTAAACCCTTATTGTTTTAGATGTGTTTCCTTATTGTCAACGTTTTGGTAGCTCTATTTACTTAGCAATAATGGCGGCCAAATTTAAAACGATACCATACCATATCACGTCATGCGTCACAAGCAATATGCTTTTGAAGAGTTGAATAGAGGCCCGGGTCAGACTATAGTATAAAATAATACACAACAACAACACTGCTTATATACAATAACACCACAAAGAAAAAACTAATATAGTTGGATATAGAACTTAAAATAAATATTATTCCGAATTTAAATCCAAAACAACCACATTTTGATTTGTGTCGCTATTGTAAACTGTATAAGCAGCGATAATATCGATAGGTATTATGTATTATTTTGAACTTTATTTCTTAGATAGGTCGTATCTTTCTTCAGTAAATATTTACGAGATTAAGAACTTCATATGTGTATTTTCATTCAGCCTTGCACTTTACAATGCAAATCCTTCGCCTAACCGCATGCAGTTACGGCTGCGATCGATGTTCCACCACGCTGCAGTTTATCTTTCTTAAACCTTCGAAAAGTTACATTTTGTAGACAAGTTAATATAGGTTTAATATAAGGTATAATGCTAACCACTCTTGGGTTCTTGTTGTTTCATTCAGACAAAAACAAAGATGAAAATATATTAGTGTGAATTAAATCAAAGTTTATCAGTATTTGTATTCCAATAAACATTTGAAACCGCACAATAAACCGTAACATTGTGCATTCCCTTAGATTTAAAAAAGCTTATTAATTAAAATTAACTTATTAAATACTCGGAAAAGCAATGCATACTTACTCACTTAATAAATAAACTTTTTCCTGAAAGCAATCAAAACGCCATCATGAGTCATTAAATCATGCTCATCTGTGCATCAGAATCTAGAAACCAGGGTCGCAGTAAGCTAAAGGTGAGTCGTTATAGCCAGACAAATGAATCATCCGAATGGCTTATCCAGAAGCAAATAATTTCAGACCAGTACTGACTCACTGTGCGCTGCATATTGTTGCCTCAAGGCTTGCGGGACTCCAAAACCAAAATTATTCTTCTACGTTAGTCCTATCCTCCTCTCCTCTTCACACATATTTGCTACGTTTGTAGACAAAGAGGGATAGGACAAACAAACGATAAAACAAATTGTTTCGTTTAGATTTACAAAGCCAGACGATTGTAAGCATGTGTAGGACGGCAACAACGTTCCATGTCATTTCCTGAATAATAAAGCTAACGGATTGCGAATGTATCCTTCAATATAATAATAGTTGTCAGTGTATGCATTTAAATTTGATGGTATTTATATTTATTCCTTAAGCCAACGAGATACAAAGTACAAATATCACGAAATGGACACGTATCGAATGCTGTGGTTATTTTCCGATTCCCAGACCTCATCCATCATCGAGTCATCAATCATTTAGTTTTTCAATCCGCCATACATCATTTTACACCAAATAAATGAAATGCAGCCTGTTCCACCCCGAAAATCAATCTTCGATGTATGTAAAAACTGTCCCTTTCCACAAATTAAGTAAAAACTAAGGAGTGAGAGGGAGGGAGGGAGTGATTTACTCCTATAGAGTAAACCTATAAGTAAATTGTTAATTTAGCGACACATGGCCCTGGCGGAGACTTTCCCGATGCTTCGTTAATCAATTAGGCATCAATCAATTAGTGCTGCCATCTCCCGAAGCCTGTGATGAAGACCCGGGAGGTAGATAAATATGGCCAGCGTAACTTGATCTACGCACACAGATTTTTTGAAGCAGCGGAATCTATGTAATGAACTAATGAGCAATAAGGTGACTTGAGTGAATAATACTAAACAATATTATTGTATCGGGCTCACAATAACATTTGGTTGTATTTGCTTGTTTGGAATTATGAAGGACCATGCCGAATTGTGATGGTTTATGATAAGAATGCAATAGCAATAGGCAGAGCTATACTCGAATCGTTCTAATATGCCTGATTTGACAGCTGTCAACGTAGTCCTATTATAATATTATAAATGCGAAGGTATGTTTATTACTCCTTCACGCTGTAATGGCTGGACGGTTTTAGGTGAAATTTTAAATGGAGATAGCTTATACTCTGTATTAGCACATATACTTCTTTTTATGCCGGAAAAAATCCTGATGGAGTAACGACAGTCAGATGACAGACAGACGTAAGGAAATAAACTGTGCTCATTCCGATTCATGATCAAAAGTCAAGAGTACTACTTTATTTATTCGGAAAATTAAAGTTAATTTCGTAGTCCGCATTTTTGAACCCTGTCTAAATGAATGAAATAATGATATTTATTTTCCAAAGTAAGTCACAGTATACATTGCATGTTATGTCATCAAGTGTTATGTGTTCTGTAATAATTATTTATCTTAAACATTACATATATGTAATTAGTGGTCCTAACGTAGCCTAAATCATTATAATTGGCACTGCGCAGCTCAGCGACGCTGGGCGCCACATGCCGCGCGGCGTGGGAACTCCGGCGCACATGTGCGCGCCAGCTTTACGCGCTTATAATAACGTTTAGTTAAAAACCCGTAGATAGCACACCATAGTTGTGAAATTTATTAACAAACGTCTCCCAAACCTTTAACAGCTTTGTTATTGATCTAACCAAGGGCCCTAGACTAGATTCTTAATGCTACCGTAAACGTAACGTAACGTATTTTCGAAAACTGTTAAAATATATGGAATTGGTTTAAGCGCTCAATGCGATCGTCCGGCAAATTTAACATCAGCGTCGCTATTGTCTAACACACTCGCAATCGCAACAGGGGCTATTATTGCCTAACGCACTCTCAATCCCAATCGCTTTCATTTTGAAAATCGAAGGCTTGTCTGCATACAAAATGAAAACAATTGCTCCACTTTGAAGCCGGTTGCGAGTGCGTTAGACAATAAGCCCTCGGGTCCTATACATTTTCGATTACGATGACTATCACTGAATGCATCTTATCTAGGGCTACTGTGTGCTTGATAAAACAGCTTAAAATGAGCTGTCCTATGTTGGCCACAGTTTGGGTATCACTGAAATGGCTAACGGGTTTTGAAATTTTAATTAGATACAAATGTTGGTATGTCATTTTTTGTAAGGATAGTCTGACCACGAAAATAGCAAAGCCGCTAACGCAAAAGGGCGGTATTAAAGCCGTTTTGCGTGAGTTGCAATGGAAAAAATAGCTATCATTTGCGCAATTAAGCAAGGCTTTTTTATATTCCTGGTAACCCTACACTTTCAAGTTTCTTACACATGTCCGATAATTTGGGTAATCAATCGTGTACCACCCTCGACCCGTCACTTCGGTAAGATCAGGTGAGACTGAGGTCAAACGCAACCCCATTTTTGATTTTAGAAAAACAAGTATCATAATGTTTGTTCACACATTATGTACCAAAGTACAGAAAATGTAAGTATGCAGAAACTCTACCCCTATCAAGTTCTAAGCCTAGAGATACATAATCCGATTGACAAGGCTCCCTTTCTTAAAGGCAGGAGTTAGCTCCACTGCAATAACCGGACCGGTCAAATCCAGGATCATGATTGACGCGCAGAAAACCACTTGATTATAGATTACTTATAATGTAAAACCAGCTGACGAGTATTTGAAATACTTCGTCGGGTACTTTTATATCCGAGCGAGCTTTTATTCCAGCAAAAAAGTACCCTAGAAACATGATTTGGAATATTAAAAAGTCAGCCGTTCTTAAGTGATGCACTTCGTTTTTATTTATATATATAGAGGAAACTTAATTAAATCTACCGGGCACCTGACCCACTTTATTTTAGCCCATCTTGCATCTTCATCGTTGTCCTTACACTGTCGGCTGCTCAGGCTCAGACATGCAGTTGATGGGAAGAGCTACCCCGCTAGAACATCAACAATAACTTCTTAGATGTTAAGTGGGTTAATCATGCTACAATAAACGTTTAAGAGGATTGTTCCTCTCCCGTAAAACCTGGTTCGATTTCCGCGATTTTAAACCGACTTCAAAGAAGGAAGAGATTGTATGTTTTACCTTTTTTTTTAATTTCCCTATAATGAATCACATTTAAATGGTTTAAATATAATATAATATAATTTACCCGTGTTGTTGCCAGGTTAGAATAGTGCCACTCCATGTCTTCCCGTGGATGTCGTAAGAGGCGACTAAGGGAATAAGGGCTTGTAGTACTGTTAGGCGATGGGCTTGCAACCTGTCACTAATGCGCTGTTAAACACCTTAGCCTAATTTATGCAAAATGAGGTTAATGCTGATAATTCCGTAGCTCTGCCTACCCCACTTTGGGAATGAAGGCGTGAGTTTATGTATGTATGTATGTATGTATGTAAATATAATGAATATGACTTTCCCGCGGCGGCATTGCTTACGGCGAGCTTGAAATGTCCTATAGTTTCTTATTAATTGAGATGTGAGACTACATAAAAGCATCTGATGATCACTAAAATATATGTTGCGTTTTTGAAGGCGGTTTTTAGTTTTTTTAAACATTTTATTGATGTTGAATGTTGATGATATTCAAAAATCGTAGAATTGGACTTGACTCAGGGGGTGAGAAACATTATCGCCCAGAGCGTAACTCCATATGACCTCTGGAAAGCGCTGTTAAGACCCTTCGGGTACGTCCCGGGCACGGTAATATGGTTTTTTTTGATAGCTACACGATTTAAGCGTCGGTTCACAATCTACTTAAGTTATTTTAGAACTTAAGGTTGGATACAAAATTTAAAAATGCGTATTTAATGGCGTGTTACTAAATAAGTGAGTTCGTTTACCTTAACTACGCATAACTTACATGTCAATGGTATATTTCCATACAAAGGCCGGTTTTTTTAATAAAAAGTAACTGATCTTGGTAAATCAAATATTAAATCTTTGAATGACGAATGACAATAGAATACAGTTACCCGTTCCATCCACTTTTGTGCAAAAAAAAACATTTACCCATGTATATTTTTCTATATACCAGTAAAATTTTGTAGGTATACCCCGATTTATTTAATTAAATTTCTTTTTTACATATTAAGTGGTAAAAACTGGGTACATCTGAAACACAACCGACGTTTCGGTTTCCTACCCTGATGCTGCAAGAGTTTCAATTATTTGAACTCATAATGTCAAGATTCCAACTGAAAATCGCCGCTTTACGCCAGCATACGAGGGGCGGCTGATAGGTAATCTCCTTGGTCAGAAATATATACAAAAATAATCCTGGTTGGTATGGATTTATATTCGTTTGTTATTCTATTTTCAAATTAATTATTACGAAAATAAAACTATTAAATTATATTAAGGATGAATTCATTTTATAATGCATGGTCCAATTAGTTTAAAAATAATTTTCAAGTTTGGACCTGTTGGCTAAATATGCAAGCAGCACTTCTTATAATAAAAACTTTCTTATAATCAATATTGTAATTTTGTATAAGTAGAACGTCATCTGTGCCGGATGGATTGAGCAAGCACGGGGTCCGTAACAAAGTCTATAAAGATACCCCTGGTTTGTGTTAGGTTACAGGTTGTGGCGGGCTCTTTTCCGCAACTGTGCGACTTAGTTATTTGCGCCTATTTTGCGTGGGGGCTTGTTTTAGGTTATTATGCTGAAGAATATCGACTGGATTATGCATCCTATCGTCAACTCTGATGGATATGAGTACACGCATACTGATGTAAGTACCAAAACCAGAGAATGACTACCAGAGTAGCATTTTAGAGGTCTGACGTGGGTGCGCTGGGCCACCCAATGCGCGGGGCCCGTAGCATTTGCTAATCTTGCTACGTGGCTAATCCGGCATTGAACGTACCACGCCCCCTATAGTCCAGATCTAGCCCCCTGTGACTATTTTATGTTTAGACTTCTCAAGAAAGACTTCAGGGGCCGAAGGTTTATGACCGATGACGAAATGAAGGCTGCGGTTACTGACTTTTTTGACGACAAACCGAAATAATTTTTTTAATGGCATAAATTCATTATTTGAAAAATGTAATTAGTGCATTTTATTAGCAGCTATGTCAGTCAGTTTTTTAAGCTAGGTAGATTACTTATCAGACTTGACTCGTATTATATATACATATACCCGCTAGACATAATGTATTTTTATCTTACGCTTATTTTTTCATTATTTTATTGTAAGCACTGCATTAATAAATACTAAAAAGGAAATACAGTTGTCAAAACCTTGTACGTACCTACACGCATAAATTTATTTTTGCCTCTACGTGTTTATATCACCCAAGATTATATTGGAGATTCCAAACGAATGGAAGGGTTTTGTAACGTCATTGTGTTAAAATACCTGCCTTATAACAAGTGTGAAATGACCTTGATACTTAACGTATTAAAGAAGTTTCAAGTCAAATCAACCAACGCTTACCTTGCCAAGTTTATGAAATATGTTACGCCCTTCATTTGGTGACGATGTGCCTTTTGAGCTTTAGATCTCGAGGTTTATTACCATTTGGCCATAAAAGGCTGTGATTGTGATGCAATTTGGTAATATAGTACCACAAATCATAGCTGAGACGGTGTTTATATGCAAATCAATACAAGTAGGTCGTGAGTGCTGTGTACAAACAAAATTAATAATATCCATCAAGAAAATCAAATGAAAACGAAAGATAAGTTGGATAAAAGCAAATTATATTTGTTCGGTTTCGTAGAAAAACTGCCAGAAACGTATTCTGAAAAGGTGACAGAATTTGGCTCGACACCTGGAAACGTCTTTGAACAAGTTCAAGGCAGGGTATTTTAAATTATAGCACTGGACGCGGTCCAAAACTATTTGGAATTTTACTACCCGCGTATACGGGACGTTAACTTTCGCAGCCAGTGGCCATTACGATCGTTTACCAATGGGTTAATCAGCGACTCAGGTAAAATTATCCATCTCGTATTTTATAGATTCTTCTTTGTATAATCACTAGATTTTGTGTGTTTTTCTTTTAAACGTTAAGCAAGGTTTTAACGTTCACTTCAAGCGTATCGTGTAACCGGCCCGAGAGCAAGGACGGTCACGGCATAAAACGAAACTAAAACATAGGTCATTCTATTCCCGTAGTCCAAAAATAGTTCGGGCCAAACTAAAGACCAATAAGAACTGGCCATTGAAAGTACAAAGTTGTATGAACAGTGACCCGCTTTCATGGCTCTTACATAATTATATATTTATTACCTACTTCTGAGGCATTCGTCATTGGTCTAGGTTATTTCATAGACCGAACGTTAATAATAATATATGGGGTTTCTTATTGACATTTTATACTACAGTGGCGGCTTCAGTGAGGGAGGGGCCGGTTCTCAATGGAGGTATATTATTCCTAAGGGAATGCAAAAATAAATTAGAACTGCTACTGCTATTATGTCGCCCTAGACATGAGACTTGTATAAGCGGTGTTAGCGGAAAGCCCAATTCACCCTTAAAGTTCAAACCAGAAACGAATCAACTGAAATCCTTGAAAATATCCTCATTATTCAAGGTTTGTTAGAATCACTCAAATGGGTCGTCGGTCCTCGGGGGCTCATTTACAAAAATACACAATTTTTCTTCTTTCCCCTAATTTGTATTAATATCAAGGCAGGTTTTCTCTGAAAATACGTTTGGCTTTGTAATATTAACGAGATTGCGAATCTACGAAAAAGGAGAGCTGGCGGGGCTCGTAGAAAAGTTTTCAGTACTTTTCTTATTGAGGAATCTTGGTCTCGGGAGGCGACAGGTGATACAAAGGTTCTCGCCGAAGCAGCTTCTGATTGAAAACGTGCTCGGAACGTAAAAGCTAACTGGTGTTTTTCAATGATTAAGTTTAAACTAGTTTGACTACGGAACCCTAGCTAAAAAAAGACCGAAATCACTTTTAATCATTAAAATGGGTTATGTACTTTTATTTTTTGTTTTCTCAAATGTATGTGTCTTTTGTGTTTATTTAATAGCCGAATATTTTTTTATTTTTTTTATTCTATTCTATTCTAAAACCTTATCCAAAATAAAAGTTGTCCGTGACAACGTGTAACGTAAACCACTAGACTAAAGATATTTTTTTTTTCTTTATTGGCTTTCACTACTTGTTTTAACAAGGTGTTTTACGCCAAACTCGAGTTTTAGACAATCACCTATGAGAGAAATAAGTGGGTATCACACGCGAGGACAACAGTTCGGTTAAAAAGTACTCAGTGAATACTATTTACTCAGGTGAAAAAAACTAGCTCCACGTGTTTCCGTTGACGGACTTCCCATGGTCGTAATGATATGATCTTGGCTTAAATGCCCGACTCAATATACGTTAATGTAAACCTCAAATTATAGAAAAACTGCCATTTCTTACACGCTGAGACTGGCTTTTGAGTCAGTCAAGATCAATGCTGAAAATTCTTTGAATACCTAGCCAGAGCCGCACTAAGACATTTTTCTAAATTCAACCCTCAACGGAAAGGAAAAGGGGAATAACGGGTAATAGCTAAATCTGCGCGTAGGCACGAAATAGCAGGCGTCCATAATTATTCATACTTAGTGATATTTTAGGTGTTATTCGCTTTTCCTGTCTGTTGTGAATTGCAATGTGAATCATAAATCTCTTGTTGTCGTAAATCTGAGTTGATGTTAATAATCTCCTGATTTAGCTTTGTGAATTTGTTTATGAATTTTGCTAAGCCCAAGTAATTTATTTTGTAATCGATCCCGATTAAGATCTTGTAGTGGGTGTATGTCAATTTTTTATTTAGTTTCGTGAAATAATTGGCTTTCATTTGGAATATGATTTCCATAATGTTTGAAACTCTGCAAAGATCCTAAACTCGACATGTTTTTACGAGGTAAAGGTACGAAATTCTCTACCCGTGATATGATGCATGCTATATAACGTAGTGTAAATCATATAAAAAACTTACAAATGTTTACATTCTTAATACTTATGCAAATCTTTTAAAAACCTCTTAAATGTTCCTCAAACTGTAGGTAAGGTAAGTATAGAGACCTAGTACTCATTCACATGCATAAAACAAAAATAACCGCGCGAGCTTTTACGACGAAGACAATAAATCCAAATTAGCATAGTAGGTACACGAGTGTGTGCACTTGCACTTTCAGTCACACACAAACAGCATGGGTCGACGCCCCGAACCTATGCCAATGCCAACAAATCCTGCCTGCCAATTGCCACGCCGCCAATAAACTCAAACAATTATAGACCTTTTAATTATGAGAAATCGATACTTTATTACGTTAAGATGAAGGATAAAATGAAAAGAAAATCGCAAGTAGGTAATGCTACTGTAGGGTTATTTCCTTTATCCGTTAAATATACTGGGGAGTAGTGGTGGGCTCACCGACTAAAATACATTGGTTGACCCCATGGTGCCATGGTTGATCCGAGATTGCGTACAGATTACATGTTCTTGCGTGTCTTGCAACTTTGTAGTACTTAGACGCAGCTCGTATAAAAGACACGCACGAAAATGCGATTTATATGCGCTCACGGGTCAACTATCTACGAACTCGCCAGTCAGTTTTTCAAGAGAATAGCACGGTTAAATATAGATATACTAAATCCTACAAAATAAAACATTCTCGTTTGCAAGTAATATGTTGAAGTACTCTATTTAACTGCGGTTGGTAGTGTGTTGCGATTAATCCGTCGTTCTGAGAACTCCTACGTTTTTTTTACCGACAATTATTATACCGATGAGTTGATGACTCGAGGTGGTAACACGCATTAATTCGGTGCATCAACCAATAAATAACTATGTCTGATACATGGATATTCCAATAGTGTTATCTGTGACTATTCGTTGATTAATAAATTATTCACTGGTGACCTTTAGTTACTACTTATTTATTACTAGCGACCCGCCCGCGGCTTCGCCCGCGTGGAATGTATTATACATATAAACCTTCCTTAAGAATCAGTCTATCTATTAAAAAAAACCGCATCAAAATCCGTTGCGTAGTTTTAAAGATTTAAGCATACATAGGGACAGACAGCGCCAGCGACTTTGTTTTATACTATGTAGTGATTATAAAACATCGAATGTAATAAATATTGCTTACTTGCCAGTAATACCCAAATCAATAAACTTATACTTACCAGGAATCAATTTTGGTGGGGACCTATACGGACGGATTCATTTGTTTAAGTACCTACTTAAATAAATGGTAACAAATTAAACCACGTGGCCTTGTTATACACCCAATCACACAACAACAGTTTCGTCGATTTTTGACGTGTCAGTGTCCTGCTAATTGTCTGACGAACTTTACCACGTGGTTCTTTTGTTTACATTTATTTAACTACCTAATCAAATGAAGTATTTAATCATTTATATTTGATGGCGACTAAAGTTACGTGTAAGGCAAAGTTAGGGTAGCTTAGGCGGAGTTGCTTTGTCGGCAAAAACCACAACCAAACAAAATACACGCACTAAATTGTTATGTATGAATTTAAACTAAATTGTTATATTTATCATGCCGGATACTAATTATTTCATTACTTGAGAAGTTAGTATATGTATGTTACATTTGCCACCATGCTGTGTGGATGCCGGGTTAGAATAGTGCCACTCCATGTCTTCCCGTGGATATCATAAGAGGCGACTAAGGGAATATAGGCTTGCAGCACTGTTAGGCGATGGGCTTGCGACCTGTCACTAATACGCTGGTAAACATCTTAGCCTATTTGTGCAAAATGTGGTTACTGAATTATCAAAGAGTTTTTAAAATTGTAGATAATTCTGTAGCTCTACCTACCCCACTCTGGCATTACAGGCGTGGAGGTCTGTATGTGTGAATGTATGAGTAGTTTAGAAGAATAGATAGACCTTACGTAACTAAGTATAATAATAAGAATAGAGGTGATGTTTTTTCATGGATTTCGATTTTGCAGCTCCAGGAAAAATCCTCACTTCTGTTATTATTTATACTTTTCAAAACATTATTATGAGCGAATTTAACAAACACGCAGGTTCGCTCTTAGTTATAATAAATAACCTTGTAAATTCGTATGACTTCACATCAATCCAAAGCAAAATCCGTGACAAACTACTAATTCCGCGAAATATGAAAATAAATCATCTGGCCACGGATGCGGTCATCTACGCAACTCCTGTCAAAATTGTAAAAATATTGGCTTCGCGTATCAAGCAGAAATAGACCAGCCCTACGCCACTTGACAACCATTAAAATTGTTTCAATTTGAACACAACTCGACAAAATGTATATTTGCGTAGTATACGATTTGAGAGCACGTGTAACAATAACGACATATGGGACGGACGCGTGTTTGTATCATGTGTGGTATATAATGTTTAGGTCTTTTGTTACCACCAAATGTTAGAGTTATCAATGTAAGGTTTCATTTAACTAAGTATAGTTTTGTTTGATCTGAAGACTTTACAAAACCCTCAATAAACCAAGTTACCTTATAAGACACAGCATTGCGGCCTTCGTGTTTAATAAGTAGTAGATAGCTAAGCCCAAAACAAGAATAATTTAGATTAAACTTGTCGGACACATGACACGGTATTTGCCATCCATTTGTACTCGCTCACACACGACAAGTAAGCGCGAGGTCAAAGTGTCTCACCCCATTAGCTCAATGATTCGTATTCCAGAAACACTATAAAATATTAACGAGTTAAGTTGAAGAATCCGAATGCTTATCTCCCGCCACCAGCCGGATACTTGATCGACCAAAACGGAACGTTTCGCGTAACCTTTCCCATCAACCCCGAGAGGTCAAGCGGTGTATGAAAGCAATAAAGCATGTTTATTTCCTCAAGAGTTTAAATCCTCTTGATTGGTTCGCGAACGACGCGGAAGGGTGGCGATGGCGAGAGTTGGCGGCGCGCCCGCTGCAGACGCGTGGCATTGGGCCAGCCAGGGTCAGGAGCGGCCGATGCTCCCGGCTCCCTCAGCCCAGCTCTATGCGACGAGCATTTATGGCTTCAAGACGTGCTCAAACTGAGGACATCTGTGCTATTGTCTTATGTAGCTTTCAGCTTGATAGCGAGCTTGTCAGTGACATGGACTATCAACCCATAGGCACTTGACTTGTATTAAGTTTACCTAACAAGGAAATAAAGTTAGTTAACTTGTAACACTTGTAAAATTTATGACATTTTTTACATATGTAGATGTCAAGTCAGGCTTAACCAAAAATGTAGCGTTTCTGTTTGCCTATTTATTTTATACGGACATCCAAATCTCAGAGTCGCCGGGCTATCACTTATGCAGATAAGATAAGAAACGAGGCCTTATCTGGAGCCCCCCGGGCTTCGGGGAAACGATAATACGTAATATTTAGAAAGCTCTGACTTAACAAAACGGTTATAAAAAAAATAAAAACCTTAGCATCCCTGCGGCCCAGCGGGACGCGGACCTTTGGTTTTGTTTAGTCTTAACTTTAGAAGGAACAATATTCGCTGGGCAATAAATAGTAATTTTTGTTTTACGCTGGTTCAACAAAGGCTTGTTGTCGGTCGCGCGTGAGCGGGCGACGGTCGTTTGGCGGCCGAACACGTGTCTGACAAAATATTTATTTAGGCAAACTCGTTAAAAACGCGCTGACAGGATGCGCTTCGAACCCTCAAGGTTGTAAAGGATATTTCAAATACGTAACATCGAGTACTAGTGTTAATAACGAAGCCGTACCCTCAAAATACTCATATCTAATCACGAAACCAGTTTCCTCTCAAAATTAAGTGGGCACATAAGTTTTTTTGCCACTTGAATACATTTAAGCGACGATAGCAGTCGGGAGCAATCTCAACGAGCGTTCTGCCAAAATGAATTCGGAATTTAGTGTCTGAGCGTCGGTTGCTCACAAATTCGCAAACAGACCTTATCGTTGTATGCTTACAGTTTAAAAAACAGCGTTCGTAATGAATACCATTTAAAATTTAGAATGTTTATGCATGTTTACAGTAGGTTTGGTGCAGCTTTTATTTAACAGAGAAAAGCAAGCCGCACGCTAGGACACACGATATGTAAAGTGTAGTCGGAGCCGTTAACAAGTTTTTACGCTGCGCTTCGTAAAGCAAGCTTGAGTAACCACCTAACTGTTAAAGTAAGGGCCTTAATGTGCAAGTATTTAGCAAATCGTTGTTCAGTAGCCCGTAACGCAACGAGCTTATCTTACGCCCTGTGTGCCCTACTGAAGTTCGATGGGCATTAAATACTTCAAACACATCGTTAGCCACATCGTTGCTGGTATCGTTTAAATCATTGTCTTGCTATTTCTGCTGTGTGTGCCTCCTCTCGGGCCGATGCTTGCTACCGCAGGGCAGTACTAAATTAGTTGAAAACAGTCCGAAGCGAGCTCAGCGTGCGTTTGTCGTGTACGTTTATTTACGCGACGCCCTGCGGCGCTGGCGGTGTTCCAGATACCCACGGAAATAGCAGCCCGATGTCATTGTACTAGCTGCAGCCCTATACAGCATTTGACTGCCCACCCTCTAAAATTTATCGTAAATGCTAGCGACAGAATTTCCACGTAGGTATATTCCACGTTTTTTCGTTAACTTGTTGTGTATTTGACGTGTTAACGTTGACTCTCGACTTTCGTACGTTTTTAGAGCAGGCACATCGCGGCAGGTCTAATTTACCCCTAAATTAAGTTTGGATTTCAATAGCAAAAGTAAGCTCTGGAATAAAAAAGGTGGAATATCCACGGTCTTCATGTTTAATAATTGTATAAGTTAAAAACGACCACCTAACTGTGTTACTGACTACTCTTCACTGGTAAACAGGACGCAAATTGTCACTGAATAGGAAGTGTGGTGTTGTGGGCTAGGCTCAGAATCACGAAGTTAGTCTTTGAGGCAGGGGAGTTTACCACAGGGCCGTTACTTCAGATTAATTCGCATAATTACGAGTCTCGCCGTCTATTTTTATAACGCCATACTACAGCGATTACAAAACACTAAACAAAAACAAGAAACTAAAAGGTGAACCTATTACGGACGCCTGCTAAATTAGAACGCAGAAGTCGATCAACAAAAAACTAAAGACGATTCGCTCGCTCAACCCTTTATTTTGCTTGGCCACTTTTTACTTTTATTTTAAAAATATCGCATTCACGAACGAATTTCGAAAGGAAACGTGATTCCGTCCAAGGTCAAGTAAATTAGTATTCGTGGTGTGTTCGCTGTTTGACCGGACGCAAAAACGAGTTGCGGCGAGCCTCGGCGACTTCTTCTAATATCTAGATTAGTGTGGCCAGCGGCCAGAGGGGTTAACTCACACCTCTTATAATTACGTCATTTAATTGGCACATCTTCGTAATTATGTGAAGAGGATCATTAACTTTATGAGATGAGATTCGCTTTAGGTTAATAAAACAATTCGTAACAATGGATGAGCAAAAAACCTTATGTTGTTAAAAAACAAGTCGGCTTTTGGTAAAAATATTGTGAGTCGCCGACTTCAGTTCGACCGACCTATACCTACCATTTTAAAAGAAGTAATTTTTAAAAATTTCATTTTATTTTATATACTTTTTAGTGACCATAATAAGCTGTTATGTAGTCCCACTTCTTAGTTGATATGAAACATTAAGACATTTCAAGCTCGCCGCAAGCAACGCCGCGGGAAAGTTATAGTCATATTTAAACAATTGAATGTTCTTCGTTGTAGTCGCTCAACTATCTTAATCGAGATATGTTATCGCCACCCTTGAAATAGGTACCGTTGAGGAGTTCCGGTGGCCATCCGTAGTCTTCATCATCAGTTCCACTTCGACAAATGATACTTTCTGAATGCAAATGTTTGACATGTTACTAAAAATACTAAAATCACTATACGATACAAGAGTAAACTTTTGTTCGGTTAAAGATGGTCCGATTTCGCGGAACGAAATGTCTTTAGATTGCATAAAACTATGCCATAATGGCGGATTTAGAAGTGAGCATTATGGTGTGTACATAGAGACGACAAAATAAAAGTAAAAACGTGAGAGATTTACCTAAGCTTTGTTTGTTTTAACTTCGATACGCTCGCGACTATAATTGTTTATGCGTCAAAATTTTGGACATTAATCTGATCTTGGGCGGGACCCTTGAAATGGGCATCTTTCTCCCTCAAGATGTGTATTAATGGGTACTGTCCAACGACAACATTTTGATTGACGCATTATTGTTTGCGAGGTCATGGCGTTACTTTATTATGCCTGGTTCTATGGTGGCTCAAGAGGATTGTGAAGTTCCGGCCGTAACCGTTTCTCACCCCCTCCGACTCAGTCCGATTTCCACGATTTTTGAATATGTTGTGGTTATTATAAAGAACTAGGTCTGTTTTTATTTTTTTTTCATTCTAAGAAGTATTTTCGTGGAAAGGAAAACGTACCGACATAGTGTTTCATGATATCTACAACATATTCGTAAAAATCGGACTAGGATTAAGGGGTAGAGAAACGTTTTCGCATTTTGTTTGGAAATTTTTAGCCTCACAATCCTCTTAAGTTCGTGAATACTAACCGTGAACCTACTATGTGGTTCTTTTAGTTAGAAAACATATAAAACTTTTTACATATGTGGGTCAAACGCACACAAAAAACAAAAGTTGTCTCTCCTGTGGTCAATAGTTAAAGGCTTGTGTGCATATAAGATATGTTTTTATCTGATCGGGCCAAAGTAGACCAGGGGACCGATTTTTGACTTTCGAGCGCTCGATTTCAAAAGCGAGCGGTTGAAAATATTCGAATGCGAAAAATTTTCACGATTTATTTTCGAATGGTCCCTAATTCCATATTTTTGAGATTCTCACTCGAAACTGAGGGATTGACTAAATAGTATTGTTAAGTTGGAACTTGTTTCATTATACGCAGAAAATCGATGTTTTACCGGTTTTTTTTTTATTTATATTTTAAATGCGAATAAATGTGTGAAGCTAACAAAAGATGAAATCATAACAAGCAATTTAATATTTCAGTGCCAATAAGATTTTTTTACGCTTATTTTACAAATTCTTGACTGGTTATAAATGTAGGAAAAATGAAACGCTTTCTCGTCTGTGGACGTCTATGGCATCGTGCTAGGTTTGTTTATGCTTCGTGTATATATATACCCAACAGATTTGAAAGATGTCAAAAATGATACTTTCTATTGATACAATTCAAAACGAGGACCCCATTTGCAACGTTAAAAGATGGCGGACGTGTAATTTGTTTTAGACTTTAATTTTTGGGTAATTAGGTGTTCAAAGTTCTTTTCTGATAGTGATTTGTACTTTTTATGCCTTTGTGTCGCACAGTGATTGAAGACTTGGACTTATTTCGTGTATCTGGCATCTTTCTTCTCGTTTCAAGTGGACTCACAGTGGTGCAGAGGTTAAAACTATCTTGACCTCTGACCTACAAATCACCGTACAACGTTGCCCCCAATCTTCCTAGAGAAGATTGGATTATTTTATTGCTATATTGATTTATACTCATGTATACTTGACACTGGCGAAATCACTTAACGTGGAAACGCCATATCCCCGCCGGTACCCTGTGAATCCAATACACTGTAACTACAAAAGATATATTTTGAGAAAACGAGCAAAAATGTTTTTTTTTTGGTTTTCTGAAGATTACTCCTAAGTTTTCTTTACAAAGTATTAAGGGTTTGGTATCAATATAAATATAATTTATGAGGCATTCAAGCGCATTATTATTATTATTTTGGAAACACACTGCATCTTAGATTGCCGTGTTTTGCTGTTTTAGGACTTCCGTTTTTATTAAATACAGCGATATCTCAATATTTCTTGAACAAGTACCAAAATGTATGAAAGCAGGATTATGTAATAGGCAAAAATAAATCGAATAGACGTTGTTAATTCAAAACACTGTATCTGCAGATACAGTGTATTGGATTCACAGGGTACCGCGGTAGTAGCTGTTCAAGTCGCCGCGGGGGCAAAAGAAGAAGAAGAATTCAAAACGAATGCCACGGACCACTCGTGTTCATATTTTCTATCGCTCGCAAGTCAAAAATACCATTTCATTGTTTTTTGTCACTTTCGAGTGAAACTTTCGAGCGCTCGAAAGTCAAAAATCGGCCCCCTGACGCCGTATATGCGAATATGGGTTCAGCTAGAAAATTAGGCCTTAAAAACGTTAACTTCGGGTATGTCCACAGGAAAGACGCGAACCTAACTCTGCGTATGACCCAGGTACTAGAGGCACGTACTCATACTCACCTTACTTAAGAATTATCTTTAGTCGAGAAAACACGTTCCAATTTCAACCGTAAAATACGTACACTTGAGCTTGTTTTGGAATGGCGGTAGTCTATATTTGAAGTTACGATTCTTTAGTTCTGAAATAGTGTTCACTCTGGTCGAGCGATCAATTATTGCGCTGACGCCACATACCAATTCACTGACACATTAAGGATGCGTTATTTACTCCATGTTTAATGTATTTATTTTGAGTAGATGTAGGTACTTATAAGGAAACGAATTTATGATTCCTGACATCAAGCAAGTTCGACTCATTAGTATTTTGTAGATGTTGCATTCAAGCCGGGTACCAATTTATATGTCTATAAAAACCACAGATCACAGAAACAAGGGAGATATGTTATGGGGGCGTGGTTCGTGTCGCCTCGATATGGTCAAATTGACCATATCGGCACGAGGCGTGTCAAGCGTTGACACAGTCACTCACTGAACGCTGTCAGTATAGAAGCTCCGTTTAAATGATAAAATGACTGTATGTAGCGTGAAAGTGTGCAAAAATCGAAATACAAACGTTAATATAAAATCAAAGGGCATAACTTACCACCGGTAAATTTTGTTTTTAAGCATTATTTATATCTTTAAATGAATATTTTATATTTGAATGGATTTCAGAGCGTAAGGTTGTGAAAGTTGTGTTGACGTGATTTCTATCGACTATCGATAAATGGCTTATTCTACAGCTATCAATAGAATTCAATGTGTTAATAGTTCTAGTTATTTATCACTACCACGACACGCTTAAAACAGAAGAAAAATAATTTTAACAAATTTTCACGTTATACAAAATTTAATTTTCTTTACAATATTAACGAACGACGAAGGACTCTAGCAATTCAAATATAACTAGGCAAATCATACAATTAAGATAAAAATAAATTAACCAACCACAAAGGCAAAGGGCTCTGGCTCAGTATTGAGCTGTGCTTGCACACAGCGCTGATTGACAGCTCGCGCCGACTCACTCTTAAAAGGATTCAAGCCTAAAGGTTGGATGGTAGAGATTGCCCCAAGTATTAAGTCTATCTTTCTGTTTTAAGTAATTTGTACCATTTATGAAATAAAGTTTACATAATCAAGTCGGTAAACTACTGGTTTGTCCCAAACTGAGATCTTGTGACGTGACACTCAACCGAACCCATTTTATTAGTATATTTGTATTAACATCATAAAGTCCAAGTTTACAATTTAGACTTTTATGTACTAATCAAAACGAAAATCTTAAACAGCTCCAGAAAATTTAACCAAAGAAATTCGGCCATTTTTTTGTTACGTTCTAATATAGGTATCGTTCCAAATTTAAAATCTTATGTATCAATTTTACGCAAACCGTATTCTTGCTAATACAATATTATTCTATTCTAACAATAATATATTAAGTTTAAATGATGTAATTGTATTCACCTAGTAATAAAATAATAAAAATAGTACTTATTGCCTGTAAATTGAATAGTACCTATATTAACGTTGCAAACAAGTTTGAATTGTTTATCGATATATTTTGAAACATTCCTTGTGGCATCCCTAAGTGGACGACAGGAGAGAAACGCACACCTCTTGAAAAAAGTATAACTAGATGTCGCTGTGTGTGGGTAGTCCTTAACCTGCTGAACATAGGGACTACTATCTTGGCGCCATCTAGCTCTGAGGAACTAATTAATTACTCGTCGCATAGATGGCAGCTAAGTGACGAGTAAGCGCTACCTTACGTTCAGTGACTGAACTACGATGGAAAAAAAACGATCTTTCAGCATTTTTCAACCTTGAGAACTAAGTATAAAGCTTAATTTTCTGCTACTATCAAAACTATGTTACGGCGTTTTTAGTTCGTAAGCTGTAACCAATTATGAGGAGGTTGTTTTTGTAGTAGTTAATAGAGCGTAAGCGTAAGACGCACACATGTTTAAAAGTGGCGACACCGGGTCTTGTACGAATTGGCGTTCATGACATATCTCCCTTGTTTCTGTGATCTGTGATAAAAACAAACTGGAATACCTTCACAACTTAAATTAGTAAAATTGAATGATTACGATAATACATACCTACATAAACTCATGCCTTCATTCCCAGAGTGGGGTAGGCAGAGCTACGGAATTACCTACAACTCTTAAAACTTGTTATGATAATAGTAGAAGAATAACGACGTAACGTAGAATAAATAAGAATAAGTAGGTAAACTAAAGCGTTAAATGACTGGTAAATAATTAAAAAGTAGTTACAATAACATACGTCTGCGATAATTTAAAAAGACAACTGATTTTCTGATAAGAAAATTTATCTACTCTTTATAATTTATTTAAGATTAAAAAAACATTATTTATGTTCAAAATAAAGCATGTCTTGGGAAAAGGTTAAGTATAAGAAATGTGAGTCATGAATTGATTGTAGATATTTGTTAGTGCAAACGTAAAACTCGCTGGGAGCCTTACTCGAAGGATCGGGTGAATGAATCAGTAAGGGTTATTATCCTTTAGGCGGACACGGCGAATATTATATTGTTGTTTAATACCAAGAGATCTTCAAACATAATCAAAGGTCACGGCCCACCTTGTATGAAAACCCAGGGAGTACAGAAATAAATTAAAGGAAAAATATGTATTTTTTGCAATGATATGTGTAGTATTAATAGTATTAAATAAATAAGGACAGCTAGTGACAAGCCGTGTTAGTAAGTAGCGATTAGTCGGACATGAGTGCTCCCGAGGGAAGGTCCTGTTCTTCACCTCACTCACACTTGCTTTCACCGGCCAGCTGGAGTGTACGATGACGGGGAACAGACCCCGGCTTGCTATTGGCCGGTCACAGTGGAGTTGCAATAGCTATATGCTCGAAGGGTAGATATTATTATGTTGCATAAGTGGGGAGTGGGCACCTTATGGTCGCTTGAAGTCCAGAAGCACCTTTCTACCCTTAGCCCCGATATGGAACTGTTGCCTCTCTGCTGCTATGTGTATGCGGTTATTTTGGGAGGCCCATTCCATTGAGCTGGCGAGTCACCGTCTGCCATTTCAACCAAAGTATTTAATTAGTATGGCCCAGGCAGGCGCCGTAGTTTTATCAATGGCCTAGTTCAAAATCCGTATGATTTCATTCATATAGCCTTATTAATGTTCCCATCCTTCTTAAATAGTCCTACACTAGCGACCCGCTCTTGTTTCGCTTCGGTTTATGTGAATTTTGTATAACACCCGTACATGAACCGGAATTTATTATACATAAAAACCTTTCATGAAAAAATATCTAACTGATGATGAGAACCGCATGGAATTCTGTTGTGGTTTTTTGATATTATAGCGAAACATACATACATACAGACAGATGCGCCATGCGCAAGTCCTTTGTTTTATAATATGTATATAGTCATTAGTAGCTAACCGGTGGATTTCCGTGGCAGTATATTACTATAGTGTGAACTTGGGGACAATCGCCGGTTGGTGTCCCATCACTTTACTGGCCCGGTTTAAAGGCCCGGGATTCCATAGTCCCTTTATTCGTTAAGACATAACATAATAAATAATATTAAAAAAAACGATTTTTACGGTTTCATATACGTATGTACTCGAAAATATATTATTATCCAATCTTATTTGTACTATTATAATGGTAACTCCATGTTTTTTTTACATAAAATAAAATGTGGGATGTAACTGCATAATTTTACCTGCAATTTGGTTTTAGTACGCATTTTTGGACCGGGTGGGATTAAGGATCATGATATTCATGATGTTTAAATACGAGGTAGAGTTTTCTAGAGAACTAGGGTGTTATTCTCTAAAAAACGGGTCACTCGAACGAGTCACAAAAATTGAACACCCGTACCCGAGTGAACGAGTGAACGCGCCACACCGGTGAGTTTAAGTAGTCCCGTCAGAGCGCACAAAACACATTTTAGCGCGTGCATTCTCAATTAGGCAGCAGGGCTTCTGTCAATAAGATCTAACGTATACCTACGGCTCGAATACTTTTACGACATAAGCTTAGTTTGTTAAACAATTACAGCTAAGCAAGCCCCTCAAAAATAACGTCCGAAACTGAACAGTAGATTGTTTAGCCCATTTCGTGCGCGTGTACGCGTCCAATAACGTCGTTACAGTGAACCCTAACTAGTTTTTGAATTTAATTTAGCGCTCGGGTACAATAGCAAGATATGTTTTCTAAATTACGGGTGGTGCTTAAATCCTGATACTTGTTTGTGGTAGAGGCTCCGGAGAGCTGGAGCACTGTTAAAGTGAGATAGTTGACGAGCTCGGTATTGTTATTGTTATGGTCACGGTGGCGAGTGGTGCAGCTGCCGGCTTCAGTCATAACCTCAAAGAGGGGCCGGCGGCGGCGGCGGCGGCGGTCGATGTTGTGGCGCCTGCGCGGCCGCGCCGCTCGCCGCCGCGCACAAAGCGCTCCCTCACCGCGATGCCTGGCGCCGAGCCCGCTCCACGTTGATCGCGCCGGACACTCGCTGCCACCTCATCCGCGACGAAATATGTGATAGAAGTGCATGTGACATAACAACAGTAGTGTTTCTTTTCACAATACTTAACTTCCGCTAACATGTACAAGACGGTGAGACATGGCGAGAACAGCCTGCAGTACACCATCCTTCCGCAAACGGAGGAGGTGTTCAGCAACAGCGGCCTCAAGGGCAAAGGCCGGGACTATAGTCCTTCTATCCATTTGCGCCACACTCGGAAAAGGCCTTCAGTGAAATATATTCTACTCGTAGTAATCGGGCTAGTCGTAACTTTGGCGTTTGCAGCTGTTCCACTTTACATTATAAAAGGAGAGATGTATGTTCGTAATCAGCTGCAGAATAATGACCTGGTGGCGTCCTCCCCTCGCACGGCAGCCGGGAGGGACATTGGAAAGACGCGAAAAAAGGAACTTAAGATGTTACCAGACTTAATTTCAACAATAATACCAAAACTTGAGATGACAACAAGCACTGCGTCTCCTTTGGCTGGATCTACGACAGTTCCAACAACTGTGACTAGTGAAAGGGCGACATTGCCTCCTTGGACTATGCCAGCTCTGCGGTCGTGGAAGAGTTCGACTTCCTCTACAACAATACCTCCCTTACCGACCGAAGATATCGAAGAGATACCTCTCATGGGCACTCCCTCCGGAAGCATTAGCCTACTCGATCATTACAAGTCATTGAAGCCTTGGGAGAAAGATATAATCATAAAACCTACCATAACCCCAGAACCAATCACATTGAAGCACATTATTAATCGGTATTATTCGCGTTCGTTCGTTCCTTCGGTCAAAACTGCGACAGATCATCCGAAGGTACCTGAGAACATGCTGATAACCACGAAGACTACTACAATTCGTCCTCCTGTAACGACGGAGTTTACAACAACCAGCGAGAACTCGCGAATGAGCGACTTGAAGGATACGCTGCTATCTGTGGATGACGACGACGAGTTTAAGGAGTCGCTGGAGGAAGACGAGGTGTTCTCGCTGCCTCCGCTGAAGCCGGAGTCAGCGGCGCCCGGGACCGACGCGGACGAAGTAACAGTTTCCAAGGCCGGTGACAGCGCCTGGTACGGGGCGCGCTGGCCTTTCGTAGACACGTCATCTTACTTCCAATGGACGGTGAGCACGGTTACAATATTTCCTTTCTTACGTAAGTCTGTGATATCTGAATAAATCATGTTTGCAAGAAAATAATAGGTACATGCCGATCTTAATACCGATACCAATTTCGGTAATGAAAGCTATGAAGGCGGACGTGAAAATTAATAAGAAAAATTGAGGTGACAGCACTGCAGTTTTTAAGAAGTGACACAATGATTGCGTTACAAATAATCATGATTAAGGTAAATTGAATACCTACGTATTTCTAAACCGAAGCAGTTAGGTACCTAACCTAAGTATCTACTATACTCTATATTATCTACTTTATCTAAAAAAATAAAAAAAAGATAGTACTTATCTAGTTGCAATAGCTTGCACGTCAACATCGGTTAACGAGGTTGACCATGCCCGTGAAGAGGATGCATATTATGTAATGCTTTTACTTTCCGGACGTAAGAATTTTAATATACTTACCTAAAGACCTATTCACGTAGAACATAATGTACCCTCTTACTTTACAAACGAGAGGTATTAAAGTCTGCTACTTAACATCTAAATATATATGTATACGTGAACTTACAGCGTGCCTGAAATGAGCTTCCCCTCATTTTCCCTCAAGAAGGTCATAAATTAGGGATTCTATGTAGCTCTTATTGCTCTACGCAGCGCGCTCGACGAGTTAATTTGAGTTGAAAACCTCACAGAACACTTAGCCGTGTCATTACAACCGTGAGTGCGAAATGTTGCTTGACACGTAATACCTATCTGTTCGCGTTATTATCTCCGGCGTGTTGCAAATATGGAAACCCGTCGAGATGTCATGAAGCTCACACAATGCCCTCTTTGAATATTGTTTTGCCAGCGCTAGGTTTCCCGGGTCGTTTGTGGCTACTTCCTTCAGTGCTATAATGTTGTCTCTTACTTTACAACGGCGCTTATACATAATAATATAAACTACAACAAAGATGCACTGTTATTTTGTTTCCTGGCAATCGCTGCAACAGTAGGGAATGAAAGCTTGGTCTTATTTAATTATGGATGTTCTTACTCACTAAAGAAATGAACAGTAAAGGCGAGTAATATTTTTGCTCATTTACACATGATTCTACGAGCACTTTAGGTACAGCTACCTGTAGTTCGTACTAAGATAGATGTTATTTTTATGATACGGGAGCTCGTAACAATCTTTGTCCCGTTTCTTTTATCTTCTATTCGTATTATGAAAGTCAGGCAAACGTCTAAATATTCAGCATGTCCTAAGTTTAATCAGTGTCTGAATTCGATACTAACTATAGGTGCCTACTTACTTAATATTTTCTATAGGAATGATTTCGGTGCGGCTATTGTCCCATTTTTCCTTTTGTATGTCAAAACAGATATAGAAGGCGATCAAAATAACCAATATCGCTAAAGCTATGTCAAATATAGGCAGGGCTTAACGACCAACTTTGTGGCCCTTGAGCTGGACTTCAACTTCAACTTGTTAAAATATATCATGGTTAAAAAAACAGGTGTCCATATGTAGGTCACAACCATTACCAGGGTTAAATCAAAAATAAATTGGGCGCAGTAAGCCAGATACAAACCCTTTGCCTAAGCTGGTTGGGTGTAAGAAGCTATACTTAGGCACTACCTAAGGCTTCCGCCTAAAAGGAGGCTGTGTGAAGAGCACTTCAAAAATAAGCCCCTGAGACATTGTTTAAACTCTTCCGACAGACACAAAGGCCTTGGATTGAGTTCTACTTAAGCCGCCGTGGCGTTGCTCGCTGACGCCTGAAAGAATACATTTTTCATGAAAGGAACCCTAGGAATCATAATAGCTATGTTGTTTACAATGACCACAAAATGTTACTTTTATTTTTGTTAGAAATATTTGAACAACCAACCTCTAATACTGCCCTCCTTATCCAAGAAGCGGTATCCTAAATTCAATAGTCAAAGTACCTAGTTTAAATCTTGCCGGGGTCTGGATAATGAGGTTGCGATTGCTACAGGAGTCTTATCTGAGATGCTGCCAGTTGGATTAGCAGGGCAGAATACTTAGGTATTTGACGATAGAGACAGGTTATTTATTTTATCCCCCGCATAAAAGTTAGAATTACTTAGTTTTGGCACATAACTATGACTTAACTTCATAAAAATAATATAGTTAGCTGATTTGATCTGGAAGTCTAGCTAGCTTGACTTCTATTACAACCCAAAAAAAAACTAATGTTAAAGGGACAGGGACATTTTTAAACCAGAACATTTATAAGTTCCCCAAGGAATAATGAACGATAAACGAGTTACACACAAACCAAATCGCAGGTAAAATATTATATTCAATAAGGTGTATAGTCGAAAAGCTTACCTACTCCAACCTCAGACACTCCGCAGAGCGTATCGTCGTGACCAAATCCTTAACATGACCCAATTAAAATAATCTCAGATTCATAATCTACTACCAGAGCCCCTTGCCTACGAACCCCGTTATCTACAAAAATCATCAAATTAAATAAAACATATTTCACCTCCTACAGGGCTATCCCGATTTTCTACAATTAAGAACTATATTGGAATGTCGGGATACGGCCAGGTAGTTCTAACTGTTTTTAATTGGCACTAAAACCTTTAGGAAAAGTAAAAAACACCGGCCAAATGTGAGTCTGACTCGGGCGCTGAGGGTTACGTGAGTACTTACATAAGATAGAAACCATTTATTTATTTTTTACCTTCCTGGTACCACTGACCCTCCAGCTCCTGACTTCAATTTTTTACCGCTGTAAAAGTGGTTGCCCTGCAAAATGCGGATGTCGAAAAGCCAGTATTTGTAGTTTATGAACAACCGGTGTACCTGCAGATGTCATAGATGTAGAACATGAAGATGTCGGTGTAAAAGAACGCTGATCTCTTCTCACCCCCTACTGAAGGGTCAGCAAAATATCAGGCATTACGAGTATTCCACTAAGTACAAGAGTGGCTGGGTAACGAAATGCCCCCTGAAATGTGGGGTTGGAAGTGAGGAGCTAATGGAACCAATTACCACCACTGATCCTCCAGCTCCTGACACCGTGCCTATATTTCATCTCCTTTTTGACTTAAACACCCTGTAGCTCCTAAAGTATTGATCTTAGAACAAAAATGAAAATAACAAATTTTGTAGGAAATTGTACGTAGAAACTTACTACAACTAGGTACTTATTGTAAATATCAACTAAAGATTGCAACAACCTTGCCGGAGAAAAAAAGGTTCCGACCAACAGACAGATAGACAAAGTGATCTTAAAATAATTTCGTTTCTTTTTTGTATTCGGTACGGAACCCTAAAAAGAGCAATCTGGATAAACTCGACTCCAAAATCTTGGATGACTGGAGATTTCCATTTGCGACGAACGGTCTTTCGTTAGTAAAACCGTAAAAAAAAGGGTTTATGTCAAAGTTGGGTATACTTATAGCTGCTAGATGGTCTCTTTTATCGCTGACGAGAATACGGGCGACATTGTGATTGTGTCAAGTGACCGCGACAATATTAGTTAGGTATGATCAGGAATAAAATCAAATGGGATCGCCCAGCACTTCCTAATCCGTGTTGCGTTGTTGCAAATTTAGCAATGAAGTGATTCGATCTCCATAGCTTTTCCGCAATATGTTTTGTATGTTCCTGTGTTTGTACCTAAATCTAAGTAGATTAGATATACAAATTCCGCAAAATTTGACCCGCGCGCCCTTATAGCCGGCATAGCCGATGGCCAAAATTCCCAAGGTCAAGCAAGATAGATACGCATGACTCTTACCTATCTTTTCGTGGTCACTTATCGCCGAGTTAGGCGTTCGTAAACTTGTCAACGATGGATCCTCGCAAGAATGGGGACATGTAATAAAAACATGCATTTTTTTGATTGATTGATTAGGTAGCTCAGTAGTGTAACAATTAGTTAATCACCACATGCAAAATTAAAGGCAAAATGAACATTGCTTTAAGACCTAGACATTCTTGTTTTCCTAGTGATAATGAATATGGTTAAACATATGTATTAAAATTAAATTAAATTGATCAGAAGTTTTAAATAATTTACCGGCTCGGTTAAATATCTGTAACACCACTGAAACCGTTAGCCATCGTCTGATACAGAACTGAGACCCTTGTCAAGATGCATTACGCTACCTAGCGTTTCTATTCGATTCGTTTTAAAACCAATCGTGTCACTGGTAGATCACGTGACTCTTCGTATCACGTCATCTACCAGTGATGTGATTAGTTTAAAAACGAAACTAATAGAAACGTTAACCTTTTGAACACCACAGTGATGGCCGACAACTGAAAGTCGTGCCACTGACGCCACCGACGGCCACAGCCGACGCAAGTTAGAGATTAAAAGAGACCTTGTTTCGTATGGATTAAGTTGTAATTTGCTTAGCATAGCAAACATGTTTGGCGTGTGAGTGACGCATTTTGTATTTGACGTACGGCGTTCAAAAGGTGCCGGTAGGCATATTCGCCCAATAACAACCCGAGTTGACAATAATTTATTGAATTGTTTTCCCTCCCCAGGGCTACTCCCCTGGAGACAACCTACTGCTGCCGCTGCTGGTGGCGGCGCTCTCGTCCGTGGTGCTTGTGCTGCTGCTGGCGCTGGCCGTACGCAAGCGCAGGCGCTCGCACTCCGCCGCTGCGCACATCGGGGTATGTACATCTCTTTTACACTCGTGCCTGAAAGCCTGGACAAAATGCATAACGCTAACGATAGCGCTTTTAAAAACTGTCAAAATGTACAGGATTGACGTGAGCTGACGATCTATTGTGTCGGTCGATAATGGGTAAATTGGGGTGTATGAATGTGGATGAAGCGAAAGAGGAAGGATTTGTCAGGATGGTAGCAGGTGGAAAGAAGTGGTCTCTGCCTACCCCTCTGGGAATGTATGTTAATGGGTGAATAGACGTAGGTACAGGCTAAAATAAAGCATATCGTACAAATTATAAGACTGAGATTTTAATGTAATTTTCTAATAGAGAGTTGTATGTAGAGTTGTTGTTGTTGTGTGTTGTTGTTATAAGAACAAGTATTACATTGCCAAGTCTACGTAACAAGTAGGTACTTAATGACCTATTAAATTGTATTCCTATTCACCCTGCGATTATCTATTCACCCCATCTTACGGTAAGTAGGTACCTTCCTATGGTGCAGGAGCTACTTACTATATTGTGATATTTTACTACCTGCCCAATTTCAAATACCTGGCAAATAGGTCGGCACTGTTATATGTCATATAACTCGGCTTGGGTTGCAAATATTTTTACATTGTGCCAGTTCATTCATAATACAGATCAAAATCTCCTCTTTTCCGATGACGCACGAACCTCGCCATGATCAATAACTTTCCAGGTACTAGTCTATATATAGATAACGGTTGTAGTTGTCATTCTTTTACTAGTTAAAATAACGTAATGCCTATAAAAATACACGATTCAAACAACAATAGGTACTTAAATGTTTATCTAAAAGGAGCAAAGGTAAACGACCGGTATCGGTATAAAAAACTTGTAACAAACCAAGAAGCAACGGCGCTGAGATATCTACTAAATACTCGAAGCGTTGTTATATCCATAGGCGCATATTACCACTGTTACGAAGATAATTTTGACAAAGGTTAAGCTGTTAGCGTCTTTGACCTTCATTGTTAAGTGTACACCACCCACATCGTTAGGAGCCATTCCCAGCCCAAAATAATAATGCGCATTGTAATGCGCAAAGTTATAGTCCAGTCATTTAAGCTTAAATTAGGTAAGAATCTCGGAATTCGAGATACCCAGCTGTAAGTCTGTAAAAACTTGTATATTGACACCCTAAAAGTTGTCTCAAAACCTATATATGGTAGGGTGTACGCAACTATTAAATTTCAAGGTTAAAGGTCACAAAAATCGGTTTTTAGCGCTTTTTTTGTAAATATCTCATTTCCTATGGGTTTTTTGCTATTTGTATTTATTATCAATATTGTAGAATACAAAATTTTCTAAAAATTTTGTTTTAACATTTTTTTCATACGGTGAACCGTTTTCGAGATAGAGGGCGGAGAGCGCCCGGTCAGCATCACTGCAGCGTGCCTCCGGTCGAAAACGCGCCATATAGGTATAGTTGATGAACTATCGATAAATCAATGATTGATTATATATATTTGTCAATTTTTATTAACTATTATATTATTATATTTTATCATTTTCTTCATGCATTAAATCTACATCTATTCAATAATACTGATAATCGTTTCCTAAAATTAAAAAATAATCAAGGGAAAAACTTAAATCATACCTATATAATAAACCTGTGCAGCTTTCAAATATTCCACCAACAAGTGCAGCTGCTCATCAACATTTCAAACGTGTATATTATCAAGTTCAAACTTGGTTAGGGCATGATTTGGAACCCAAGGTATGGGGTTGGGCAATGCGAAACGATTTTCTGGAGCCTATCATGACAATTTTACCACCTGCTCCAGAAAATTTGCTAAATACAATTTTCTGCAACTGCAAGAGTGGTTGTGGTTCGCGATGCGGATGCAGGAAAGCGGGCTTGCAATGCTCTTTAGTTTGTGGCCAATGTAATGGGCAAGCTTGTCTCAATGCTCTACCATATCAGAGCGACATTAACGAAGATGGAACCTTTGACCCCGAAATCATGGAAGAACTTGAGACAAATGTCGTTGAAGACGATAATGAAAACCAGTTTGAAATTTACCAGCATCAGGAAGACGACGATGAAGAGGATGATGATAAAAATTATAAATTGTAGTTTTTGTACCCTTTATTCCATTTTTTTACTTTTAATAAAAATAAATGTATTGAATGATATTTTTTAATAAAAAGATTAATTCATAATTTATTGGTTTTTTTTTTCATCATGTAAGTTATGAATATTAATTAGGTTAAAATTCAAATATAATTCCTATATTTTCATTAACAATTTTATTCTGCAGGTAAGTGTTGTTAAATAAATTAATACTGAATAAAAAGTGGATAGGTTAGGAAAAACATGATAAAATATAATATAATAGTTAATTAAAATTGACAAATATTTATAATTATTGATTTATCGATAGTTCATCAACTATATATGGCGCGTTTTCGACCGGAGGCACCGGTTGACCTGAAGTGATGCTGACCGGGCGCTCTCCGCCCTCTATCTCGAAAACGGTTCACCGTATATTTTTTTTTTTAACAAAATTTGTAGAGAATTTTGTATTCTACAATATTGATAATAAATACAAATAGCAAAAAACCCATAGGAAATAAGATATTTACAAAAAAAGCGCAAAAAAACGATTTTTGTGACCTTTAACCTTGAAATTTAATAGTTGCGTACACCCTACCATATGTAGGTTTTGAGACAACTTTTAGGGTGTCAATATACAAGTATTTACAGACTTACAGCTGGGTATCTCGAATTCCGAGGTGAACTTACTATAATGACTGGACTAGTATCTGTTACTACTTCGACATTTTTTTATTTTTTTTATGGCATAGGAAGGCAATCGAGCACACAGGCCACCTGATGGTAAGTGGAAACTGTGACCCATATACATTCGCATTCACAAGACTGCAAATGCACTGCCAACCCTCAGGACTAAGATGGATTGCCTCTATGCTAGTCATTTCACCGGCTGTCTTATCCCCAAACCGGAACACAACAATGCGAACACTGCTGCTTGACGGTAGGTTAATGGATAAGATGGTGGTACCAACCCGGACGGACCCTGCACAAGGTCCTCCCACAAGTAAACATGAGGGTTGTATTGTAGATTCACAATACAAATTGCATCCGTTTTATTCGCAACTAGGTACTTTTTAAACACAAAGTTATCAACATTATTTAAAAAACACGTTACAGTAAGTAGGTCATGCAAAAATTCAGACCCCAGTCCGCAATTAAAAGTCATCAAGCCAAAAAACTTTCGATACAAAATTAAATAATACTTAAGGTTTTTTAATAGTACATTGTGTATTAAGGTCGGTAAGTAAGGAATTACGATCGAGGCTCTAGTAGAAGCCCGAAGTCGAAGACTAAGGGCTTTCTGAGTCAAGGTTCGTAATTCCCGTACCGCCCGTGAAACATACAATGTTTTTCATCACATTTGCGAGTAAATAAATACACAAGTCAGCACAACTATTATTACGAAATACTTGAACTTTTTTTAAGCGGATGGCTGGCGGACTCCACAGATTATAAAAATGTTTCGTTCAGAAACGTTAAGGGCAAATACTTACGTAGTTTTATACATACAGCCCTGAAGGAGTGTAAAAAAAAACGACGTTTTGATACAGAAAACTATTAAAATCGGTTATTAAGAACATTAATTGAGTATTTAAGTAACATGTAGCGAGATTGCAATGAAATTCCTGTTTAAATAACATTTTAAGACAATTTTTCAATTGCGTGTAAACTCTTTGCTTGAACTTGCATGACCTGTGTGCTGTGCCATAAATTAAAAAAAAAATTACTTACCGACCTTGGGTTTCATGGTAAAAAGAAAGGTCGAGGGTTTTATATGGGGCATTGCGGCCAAGTTAACCTGTATGTTTAGATACTGTGATGAAAAATAGTTTTTTGTGTTTGTAGTAACGCATACGGAACCCTATACTGAGCCGTACGGGCATTACATATATTAGGCAGGCTTGGATCCAATGCAATAATCCATTCTCTCCACTTACACTATTAATTATACGTACTATACTACCTAAAACAATAAAACGATGTGCGCTTATTTCGAGGCAAAGCTATAGGAGGAAAACTTAAGTAAATTACCTTTTGCATGTAGTTGTGTTCAAACCTTTTATGGAATTTAAGTCAAATTTCAAATATAAAATGTCGAACGGTCTATCTATACAGATGTGTTACAACTAGATGCAAGAAGTACCTACTTACCTACTTAAGTTTTTCATCTATACCTACCTGTTTCGACTCCCGGCCTTGTGTAGTTGATTTTCTAAATTAGTGAAAACAAATGAACCTGTCGGTTAGTTTCAGACTTCCCCATACTGACTCATGTTGATTGCCCACACTGTAGACTCAAAGGGTTTAAAATCTTATAACTCTATTATTGATCACAGCTGACCACCGACCTTCAAGCAGACGACAACACCAACCTGCTGACCGCCGAGAACCCCGAAGACGCCGAGGAGTAAACGCGTCATCACAGCTTCCAGCTTCTTATACATCTATAATGCCTTTTGTACACATCGTCGACCACACGCTGCTCACGACCAAGCAATGACGAGAATGAGGGGATACTAACGTACAACATTTCATAGTTGGTTTAGAGAATTCAAATAGCAACTGAAAGGCTGAAACATTTCACACCCCGCGTCTTTAAAGCTAGGACCACATACTTGAAATCTATTTGGGTAAATCAAGGTAAACCTAACCATTCAAGTACCCTGGCTAACAAGAACGTTTATAAATAACGGTATTTTTGAGCTAAAACGAAAGAAATTGTCAATTTATTTATTATCAATCTGAATCTAATTCTAGAAGACAAATCTTATTTCCTTACTGAAAGGTAGCCAGTTGTACCTTGGTTTATCCCATGTACAGTAGAGTACAAATCTATGTATATATTAGTGTATGCATATTCTGTGCTTGTATATGAAGATAGTATTGTGAACTGTCCTCGAATGTACACGAGGCATTTGATAACGCACCTTGTAATGATTTAGCCGCCGTAGCGATTCTTGGATTCCGTTTTGAACTCACTCATTCGTCCTCGGTCCCAACCCCATTTCTAGACCTTTCAGTGTCTAAGTATGTTTGTATGTATAATATACATTGTGCGTTTTGGAGGCCTCCGTACATACCATCACAGAGGACTTCGTATTCAGAGATACGATATAATATGTAAGTACATATATTTTGTATTCACATTAGATATTCGACTATAAATTAGGTATGCGTGAAATGCCAAAGTCGCTAACTTATTTTTGTTACAAAGTGTAATCTATAACTATTTATTGAACGTCATTTGCCGTCGTAATAAGAAGTATTAATACTAGATACGATATTGACATTAATGTAGAATACTCGTGAGCTTGCTAGAAAATGTATCCTGTATTCTCTCAATTTGTTATGTAGTAAATCTGAGTTTTTTGGGAATAAAAATTGTCAGCTTACATTCATAAGGCCCATCGGTCTTATGTTTATTGCAAAAACTAGTAACCTATTTGAAACTTTTATCCAATAAGTGGTGTTCCAAATGAATAAACAAATTTAGACCGGAGAAAATCGACGACAAAAGGCATCTGATGAAGATGTTCAGGTATATCTCACCTAAACTATATCTATATATGCAGTTTATGCAAATAATGAAATGCACAATGCTAAAACAAAAATTATCACCATAGAGGAACAAAACTAGAATTATAGTACCTACGTCAAATCTTGAATCAAGTACCACTACTCTACCACATAATTGTATGGACAATGTATAGGTAGCACCCTACTATGTATATCATATCTCTGAACAATCTACTGTATAACTCGTCAGTATTATTAAACCATATGGTATTAAGCATATTAATTTATTTTACGTTTAATCTGGCGATAGGTTAAGATGAAAATATCAATCTTGGTGTACCTTAATGTAATACTGTTTAACGTCACCCTTGTTAAACAAATAATTCGTCTTACTTCTATTCTTGTATTCGTTTAATATAGGCATAAGACTGATATAAGCTTGCGTTTGTATGATTTTAGTATTAAATAGAAATGTAGTGATTTGTTAAAGAATATTTTTTATAACGGCACTATCGTTTTAGTTGGTTTTACTCCTGCAATACGTTTTGCATGTGCTATTTAAATGTAAATCTATTTATAAATGTACTTCAGTGTTAGAATACGAGTGTAAGTGTAAGAATTGGAGTGCCGGGGGATGTAGGACTAGTTAGAAATTCAAATGTGATACCTCCATAGTATCGTCGAATATGTGATTCCCCTGTAGACGGAATTGTAAGTTCACTTTGCCACGGGGCGCCGCCATCACGCCGCCTCGTGTCCTAGTAGACTGTTTGTAAAAGTTTGGAATATAATGTTATGCCCTGGAAATCACTATACCAATCATGCTAGAAGTTACGTATCGTGCAAGGCGATTCGCACACGAATGTATCAATAGTAGTTAAGTTTAATTAGCGTTCGTGACAAAATTGTTTTCCTGTGATTTTATAAACGCCGTTGTTTTTACACCCACCATGTACATAAGTACCTAATAAAATAAACTGTGTTTTCCCACCTCAACACCTTGTTTTAATAATAATAAATAAATCATTACCAAATGTTTATATCAGACAAGGTCCATACAAAGTTGTTGGTAATTTTAAATGTAACTAAAAGGATTGAATAAATAAAACCCAGAAATATCCAAATTGACTTAATATATTGCATTCGTAATTGAATTTCATGTCGAAACAGGTAATATATGAAAACAACAAAATAAATAATGATTCTGTTGTGACGTATTGCATCTGGTGGACAGATCTCTGGGACGGCTCCCCGCCATAAATAAATAATAACACAAATATTCCAAGGTCCCACTCTGCACTAGTATATACACAATCATAAGAGTAGGCGCGTGACACGGGATATTTTAACTTAAAAAAAAACTTTACAACTAATTAACACTTCTTATAAGCGTTTATACAAAAATTTGCGGCTCCGCAAGCCATTTACAATGCGAAATACTGGCTTTGTACATTTACAACTGTATATAACATTTGTATACTTCCTACCTAATAGATGATGAGTAAAATAACTACTTCAGTAACCTAAACGTATGCATCGATATTCTTTACATACATTGTATTAAGTATGTAGGATTCGAGCTATTGAAAAAAAAACACGCCGTCACTTCAACAGATGCACTCACCTAATAAAAAAGGTAACATTAATTTCTTTACTGGTGTTCAGAGAAAATCTACATAATTTCTCGATTGTAAATTTCTCTCAATTTGTAAGAACCAAGACTAACAATTTATTATTATTAGCATGTTTGTAATATGTTGAAGCTTTATTTAGTGTCTATGAGATACAGGCGACTAAAAAGAGATGTATCCACTTCTTCACCTTATCACCATACATCGTTATCGCGGGAGCAAAAACAAATCTATTAAAGAACAGATATAACAGATGGTCGGTTCAGTATAAACGGAATATTCTGTCTATACACTCTAAGCCTCTAAGAAGTTCTTCATATCTTGCACGAAATTTTCGCTGGAAACATTCAATTACACTTGTCTTACAATTTGTAAACGCTTTTATAAGTCAACGTGTCAGCTTTAATAAAATAATATAAAAGTCAAATATTTTTTGTCCAGAACTAGTTTAATTTCTTTAAATATATTTCATATTTAATTTAGATATATTTTTGTATCTTTTTGTACATATCAAATCAATCAAGAATGACAAATGTCTAAAGTCGCAGGAAAAGTGACTGAAGAGGTTGAGGTTAGGATTGCGTATCTAATCTCTTTAAATATGTACTACTAAACAAGACATAAGACAAAGGTAAGACATTTGAAATAATATGATACATTTTGAACTCGTAGGTATAAACGTTAATCGATACGAGTGTCACTTCTGTTATTGCCTATTTGTCATAATCATGGATCGGAAATTCGGATCGATATTTACCTAAAGTTGGCAAAATCCCGGAAAAAGATAGGCAAACATGGCGTCGGCTTCTTAAAAATATTATATTAATAATTTAAGTTCTGGGATTTTGGGATTCTACAAAACGTTAATATAATAGGGCGTTTTCACTAAAAAGTGTACCCAATTAAGGACTGAAATTAAGGAACTTTAACTTTGTCAGTTTTGTGACCAAAATTAGCCATACATTGCGGCCGTCAGTATATGGCTAATTTTCGTCACAAAACTGACAAAGTTAAAGTTCCTTAATTTCAGTCCTTAATTGGGTACACTTTTTAGTGAAAACGCCCAAATAATTACTTTACATGTAGGATAAAACGTTCTGTTTTGCTCCTATAAATTCGTTAGGTTAATAAGTTACAGGTAAATTAAATAACATTTGGTTAAACATATACATGGAAAATAACTTCAAACAGTTAATATAAATAAATAATTATGAATTAATGCCGGTGTAATTTATTTATTTTGAAATCCCGGAAATTTTATATGAATTATATGATTGAGTCCACCTCCATACAACTGAACATAAAGCCGGCGCTAAAGTATAGGTAAATATCGATCCGAATTTCCGATCCTTGGTCATAATCTTTGACTACTGTCAAATCGTTTTTGCTCCCGCGATAACGATGTATGCTTATCACATTGCAAGAAGGTCCAAAAGGTCGAGTTCTTGCACTCAAAATATTGCTAGAGAGTATCACTGAAAAATAAAGTTTGTTTTTGACCCAAATAGGTAGCGGTGATTCTCAAATTAACCTTGCTCTTCAGCTTTAGTCCGTCAGCTGGGTCCATATTGGCTCATAAAAAAATTGCAGTCGGAATGTTTACTCATAATCATTTAGTGATTACTCATAATCATCGCAAGTCATAGATTTTTTTTCTGAAACGTTTTTATTTCAGGATTTTTATAAAACAATCCTAACCTAACCTCATTTATCAGCTAGATATTTCAAAAATTCTGACATAAAAACAGTTTCAGTAAAAAAAACTTTATGACTTGCGATGATTGAGTAACAATACATTCGGACTGCAAATTATTATATGAAACAAGCGCTCCCCGGTCAGCTTCACGACGTTAACCAACGTCATATTTATGATACTCAGTCCTCTACTGATCTGTCTTAAAATCAATGAAAGCCAATGTCAATGGGCAACTCCACCACTGTAGGTCCTACGCATAACCAACTCCGTAACAACTAACAACTAACCTCGAAACCTACAGATGGCGCTTTCGATAAATCTGGTTTACCTCCTCACCAACTAGATTATGCAGGTAAATAATGCAGCGAATGAATCGGTCAACAAGGCATATAAGCCGAAAAAATACCAAAAGCTAAAAATTGGGAATCCTTTCATTTGACCGTACGTTTGGCAAATATATAACTTGACAAACTTTCATTTATAAAAAAATAATATGTGCTTAAACCGTTAAATACTCTTTTTACAAAGGTTGAATAGGACTAGTAACCAAAAAAAAATGAAGCGAAATCTTTGTGCGAAATGAAAATTTGTAAAATTATAATTAGGTGCCTACGGTATGGTGAAACTTTAGCGGACCCAAAAAATACTCATCGCCAGATAAATTACACCTGGTAGGCAGCTGACGCTATCTATCGCAATACGATATAAACTGTCTGACCGTTCTTCGCCTGCGGTCGTAGGACGTTCACTGCGCAGGGCATTGCCAAAAAATGTACGTAGCTGCACCCTAGCGCCACCTATCGCAGCTCGCCGTAAACTGGCCTGGGGGGTGTCCCCCGGCGCCCCCGGCTCACTGCGGCGGGTGCGTGGGCCGCAGCAGGCGCGCCAGCACGTGGCGGCCGCCGACCAGCTTGAGCTGCTGGCCGTCCATCAGCACGCTGCGCACGCCGGGGCTCGTGCCGGCTGCTCACTGCGGCGGGTGCGTGGGCCGCAGCAGGCGCGCCAGCACGTGGCGGCCGCCGACCAGCTTGAGCTGCTGGCCGTCCATCAGCACGCTGCGCACGCCGGGGCTCGTGCCGGCTGCTCACTGCGGCGGGTGCGTGGGCCGCAGCAGGCGCGCCAGCACGTGGCGGCCGCCGACCAGCTTGAGCTGCTGGCCGTCCATCAGCACGCTGCGCACGCCGGGGCTCGTGCCGGCTGCTCACTGCGGCGGGTGCGTGGGCCGCAGCAGGCGCGCCAGCACGTGGCGGCCGCCGACCAGCTTGAGCTGCTGGCCGTCCATCAGCACGCTGCGCACGCCGGGGCTCGTGCCGGCTGCTCACTGCGGCGGGTGCGTGGGCCGCAGCAGGCGCGCCAGCACGTGGCGGCCGCCGACCAGCTTGAGCTGCTGGCCGTCCATCAGCACGCTGCGCACGCCGGGGCTCGTGCCGGCTGCTCACTGCGGCGGGTGCGTGGGCCGCAGCAGGCGCGCCAGCACGTGGCGGCCGCCGACCAGCTTGAGCTGCTGGCCGTCCATCAGCACGCTGCGCACGCCGGGGCTCGTGCCGGCTGCTCACTGCGGCGGGTGCGTGGGCCGCAGCAGGCGCGCCAGCACGTGGCGGCCGCCGACCAGCTTGAGCTGCTGGCCGTCCATCAGCACGCTGCGCACGCCGGGGCTCGTCGCCGAGCCCGCCGCGCCCGCCTGCGTCCAGATCATTCTTTTATTTTATGAAGGGGTCCAAATGCAGCCAGTAAATAAAGTAGGGTTTAGCATAGTTCCACATTATCCCAGATAGTTTTATTTATTGTAAACAACTTTAAAAGTAATTTATTCGCAATTATGATAGCCAATTATATACAGGGTTGGGCAGATTAAGTGTCCTAGTTAAAAAGAGCCATAAAATTAAAACAAGACAGATTTTTTTTTAAATTTATCCCGTTTTTATTTTTAGCGTACTCTATACTTAAAAAAACGAATTCATAAGTTCAAATCGCTCGCCATCAGCTTTAATAACTTGACGCATTCTTCCATAGAATGCATTGCACGCGGCACGCACTACCTCGTCTGGTATTTCATCCCATATCTTGACTAATCGATGCTTGAATGAGTTTAGATTCATGCCCTGTGTGCTCCCAATCTTGCTCAGCATGTAACCCCATATCAAAAAGTCCAAAGCATTCAAATCCGGCGATGATGCAGGCCATTCTTGCCAAGGTATAAAATCTGTCAAATTTGTTCTACACCAGTCTTGAGTGCGTTTAGCTTTGTAAGATGGGGCACTATCTTGTTGGAAGTCAAAGTCAATAGTCGTTTCCATATAACTTTTGAGCATTTTCTAGCAAATGACCCTGTAACACGTTCTGGATGTAATAGTCTTGGTTAATTTTGACACCTCGATCAATAAACAGCAGCGGTAACTTGCCTCTAGGCGATATCGCACCCCATACCATGACAGCTGATGCACTCTGGAACCGTTGTACGGCTAATTTGTCCACAGGAATATCCTTCAATGAAGCACCATAGACACGATCGTTTTGTTGGTTGTGACTGTCTTGTAACTGGAACATCTTTTCATCGGAAAAAATAATATCATCGCCGTCGTGCCAAGCTAGCAATTCACTACATTTTTTCACTCTAGCTTTTTTCTGGGCATCTGTTAAGCCATGAATTTTTTGTTTTTTGTAGGCCTTTAGCCCAAGATCATATTTTAAAATATGACTCATTGTTCGACGGGATATTTTCATATCTTTAGCAAGTTTGCTTGCACTTCGAGCTGGATTTCGTCTAATACGCTCACGAATATTTTTAATGATGTTTTTGGTGCGAACAGATGGCTTTCTCCCAGGTTTGGGCCTGATTTGTGAAGATCCCGTTTCTTTGAATCGCTTGACGGTCCGCGATATAAACCTTATATTGATATTTAAATGTTTCAGCGTCTTCAATATCTCACACGGTCGGTATTTTTTCTGGTACAAATTGCACACGAGCTGGCGTTTCGCGTCCATTGTTGAAAACAATATAAAAACAAAATATATCAAGCTGACGTGTAGAAATCATAAAGAAGGTTAAATTGTCAACAAAAAAAAAAACGAAGTGAATAAGAAGTTTAGTTATATTTAAGTAAAAAAGCCATACACAACTAGGACACTTAATCTGCCCAACCCTGTACAGTGTCCGAGAAACTGACGTCAACCCGCCTAGGGCTGATAGAGCAGTTATACATCATAAGTTTTTCACCAGTACATACATACATAAACTCACGCCTTCCCAATGAATGATTCCCAGAGTGGGGTAGGCAGAGCTAAAGAATTACCAACAAGTGTTAAAACTTCTTGATAATTCTGTAGCCACCAGTATCTTACATAATTAGAATCATTACGAATCAGCGAAGTTTTTAAACCTATTTGGCATTTTTATTCTATTTAATACATCACCATTCGACATTCGGCAAATAATGAACCATGTAAGTCCTGTCAAAACTAAACTTTATAAAATAAATATTTTTTAGGCGCAGCAGCAGCACGTGCTATCACGCCGGTAACTATTAATCATTTTAACTGCTAGGGAAAGGATTTATCGGCATTAGCTGACTCGCAAGAATGTTAACGCTTTTTATTATTATTTACGTAGTATCAATTACACGAAATGACTTTACAGCGGACAAAACCGTGCTATCGAGAGCGCATCGTGAATAGACGTCAGTAGCCAATACTTTCTGACGTCTAGAGACGTCACCGTCCTCTGAGTGTTAAGTTAACCAATTCTAAAGGCTTAATTCTAGAGAATGCATACTAATGATAACGATCATTAATGAGGCTGGAACGTTTAAGAATCTATCTAAAGCTGTGCTAACACAACATAAATGTATGTATGTATACCCGATCTATAGTATAGGGATCTTAGCTAGGAGACTAGAGGGTCCTGGCAATAAATTTGTTAAAACACGGTCTCGGTCCATTTTCCAGAAGCAACAAACCTGCTGATAGAGCAAGTGTAGCTTAATTGGGATTGGATTAAATTTAATCATGCATTTAATTTACTGACAGAAAAAGATTTTAAATAATAAACGGCATTACATATTTTTTTAGTCCAGTGTGCTTGGATTCACGTTTAAAGTGTCTATTTATGTTAATATCCTTATGTAAACATGGTAAAAATGGGTCTAAATTTCCACGTAATTACGAATATTTTAACAAGCACCATTCATAAAATAAGCAAATAAGTCCTTATTTAATTTCTTGAGTAATACTAAGTTTTTTATTCGGGTCGTAAATTAAAGAGATTAGTGGCGTATTTGTGTACCGCTAACTTTGCTCGTATACTTTCCTCAATTTTTCTGATTCCAAATAACTTACTTGTCAAGAAATGTCATTTTCATTTTCCGATTGGCGTTAATAGTATGTGAATTTTATTGCTAAATGTTTACTTTCATGCAAATTTTAATAGTTACTTACCTTTTAAAACAGTTCTGACAATTTATCATAAAAGTTGGAATGCCAAACGAAACGCCATTTTGTTGATATCTATATTTAACGTAACCATGGTAACCAAATAACAAATCGATGGATATTAATCTTATATTTTAGTTACTCGATAAGTAAATATTTTTTAACATAATTAGTCTCAAAAATAATTTTGTTTTTTACGGGTATTTTGTAATAATGTTACAAAATACCCGTAAAGCCGAAAGGGGGTTAAATGGTGCCTTATAACAAGTCCATTTACGATTTATGAGAACCTTACTACCACTGTATGACTTAACACCAAAAAAAAAATCATTTTTTTTTTCATTGATGTGCAAACCCTATTTCAGTAAAATTAAAGAGTAAACTACGCAGAATGTTTATGTACATTTATACCTAATTCGCGAAACGATAAATAGATATAAACAAAATGAACAGAATTCGATTAGATACATATTACAAGTCGAGTTTTGGAAGATTTTAAACGAAGAAACCTAAACTAACACTTACTTTTTCGTAATGAACGTCGAATTTACAGGAACGGCTCAAAGTGAGCTCCACCTTGCTCAATAAACCACCTCCGATACAGTTCGCGAGCACGATTTAAATTGCTATCTTCATGGCCTACGCATAACATCATATCGTAATATTCTGAGTTAGAAAAAATCGTCATTTTGGAAAAAAAAATGGAAAAACACGGAAAGTGTAGAATATCAATAAGAAGATTTGAAATATCAACATATTTTTTTTCCGTCTTGACTATTTTTTTAAGCTTGTATTTTAAAAAACAGAAAAACCATTAAAGTTGACAATTATGAAAATTGGTAGGTAGGCCTCTGTTAAATAATCTATGCTAACTCCACTAAAGTTGACAATTATGAAAATTGGTAGGTAGGCCTCTGTTAAATTATCTATGCTAACTCCGGTTCCCTGACATGACAGCTTACTAGGGTTGACAATATTTTTGGCTTTGATAATTTATTATATTTTTTACGGGGTATTTTGTAACACGTTGTATGTACTTTTAATTAAATAATAATAATAAATCATTTTATTTCAGACAACATATAAGTCCATACATTCATAAAAATAATTAAATTAAATTAAGTTAGTAGCTTAGATCTAAGTGTTAGTAATTAATTGACAGGGGCATGTAGCCCACAGCAATGACGGATGTAGGGGCAGTCGTACCTGTCTCCTATCATTCTCAAGATGTTGTTGGGACTGCCACGCACCCGGCGCACCAGGGATGCGGCTCTTTTGCGCATAGTCGCATAAAAGCAGTCTATTCTTGCTTCTGCAAACATCCCTGATGCGCTACAGAAGCGGGGCAGCCCCACCAACACCCGGAACGCGTTATTAAATTGGACCCGGAGAGCCCCATAGGCCCGTTGCGTGTACCGTTGCCACAAGCTGCACGTATAGAGAGAGGTGCAGTAAGCTCTAAACAAAGCTATCCTAACCTCCCCCGAACATCTTGCAAACTTGCGCGCAATCATGTTAGCCCTGACCGACAGAGCCCTCCGTTCCCGCTCAATATCGGTGTTGTCTTTGAGGTCCCACGTAACCAAATGCCCTAAATATTTAAATGTATCCACCCTGTTAAGGGGTACACCGTTAAGGCTAATATGTGGAACATCGACAGTCCGGCTCCGTCCGACCTCAAAGATCATGTACTGGCTTTTTACTACATTATATTTGAGCCCATGACTAGCAACATATGCCTCACACACCTGCAACAATTTTCTCACACCGCACACCGACGCACTCAGCAGAACCATGTCGTCGGCATAGCTAATATTATTGACACATATATCGTCCACATGGCAGCCAACATGCATTCTGCTGAGCGCGTCGAGCAGGCCATCGATATATACGTTAAATAGTGTTGGTGAAGTTAACCCCCCCTGTCGCACACCACACTCAAGTTTGTACGGGTCTGATAGTGTATCCGCCCATCTAACGCTATTGACCTGGTTTCCATACCAATACCTGAGAATGCGTACTGTTTCAGGAGGGAGATTAATGGCTTTAAGCTTACTCCACAAGATCTCATAAGAAACCAGGTCAAAAGCTTTAGACAGGTCGAGAAAACACGCGTATACTGGCGACTTTCTGTCAACGTAATATTTGACAGTGTGCTTAAGGCACAAGATTGCACTTTCCGTGGATAACCCCGGGCGAAAACCAAACTGGTTATGACTCAGTTGCACGTACTTGCTTAGCTGTGTGTTAAGCACACTGTCCAACACCTTCGAGATAACAGTCGCGAGAGATATCGGCCTATAATTATTAACATCCGATAAATCACCAGTTTTGTTTTTAACTATAGGCACAACTATCGTCTTCATTAGCTGATCTGGCAAATACGAATGCCTTATACACAATGTATATAATATGGCTAACGCTCTCGATATATGTGTTCCCGCATATTGGAGATGCTCAATGCTGAGACCATCGTGGCCAGGGGATTTACCTCTGGAAATAGATTTAATGGCCTCGGCCACATCCTTGGCAGTAACTTCCGATCCGACTACTTCAGTATTGGCCTCAGCATTATTCACCTCCTGCGCCGACAATAAGGGAGAACCTACTAAGAAATGATCCTTAAAGATGTTTGCTATGTCATTGTGATTATTCGCACCATTAACACCCACTGGGAGACCAGACTGAAGTTTCATTTTATTTGTCGCCTTCCAAAAAGCACGAAAGTCTTTATTTGAATGATGCGATGCAATGATATCCATCTTTATCTGGTTTTGATGGTCTTGACACCACTTCAAGCGCGATTTGAATATTTTCCTGCTTTTACACATCTCATTAAAATAGAAACCGGTTGTAGGCTTACCGCGCACGATCCATTCCTGAAAACTCAGTCTAGCCGCCCCGTGCGCCTCTCTTAGATGCTTATTCCAGCCTGTTATTGGACGCTTTCCTTTAGACTTCAGCTTTCCTCGACTAGCGGTCGCAGCCTCACTGAGGGCAGACACAATGTTACGATAAAGTCTGTCTAGGACCTCCCTATGACCAGTTAAATTACAATGGCTATCAACACAGTTTTGTAACTCCGAAGGAAAGTCAATATGTTTCAGCTTATTATTACATTCTTTACTGTAGTGAGAAATCTGCTCTTCCGTTCTATTTCCCCAGATAACAGATTGATTACTTACACAGATTTGAGTACTTAATCTAGGTGTAATCGTACTTAAATCAACCTCCATTATAAGCGGGAAATGGTCAGACCACATGACATTGTACTTAACATATATCTTACGCACTGATGCTAACGCGGCTCGTGTTACAACACAGTGGTCCAACCAGCGCCTGCACTGGTGAGCATCGCTTACAAACGTATAGGTGTCTGAGAGAATACCTAACAACTCGATATCGGCACAACACCATCTTTGATCATTACAATAGTCCATCAACTCGTCAAAAAAGTGTTCATATGGATGAGCATTAAAGTCCCCCATTATATAAACCGATTCTATGCCATATTCACTAATAATAGCACTTACTTCACCGAGGCAGTCCGTGAATTCCGTTAAGTTGTCGTTTTTATCAGTAGGCATATAAATACTTATCACTATTAGCGGCCGATCATTCATAAGTATCTTAATCGCGCACAAACGAGGATTATCGCACTGCACCACTGACACATTGTAAAAAAGCGCACTCCTCCACAATATGCCGACGCCGCCGTAAGGTCGTCCACGAAGCACTCCCGCCGCCGTGTCCACAGCCGAGGTGCCCGTCGCACAGAATGCCTTATCGATGTTATTCAAATAAGGGATTTCATCGGGCAACAACCACGTCTCCTGTAGTGCTATAATGTCCGATGATCGGCATAGCTCTCTAATACTATCAACAGAGCGCTTCACACTTTTACAATTGAAGCTGGTAAATGTATAAGAGGTCGTACTACACATCATTCGATGACAGAGCCGCTGTTTTGTACTTAAAATGTACAAACTTACGAAATATGATGCCCCTCGGCCATATATTTTTATCCAAAAACAGAGGAATCTTCTCCTCGCTAATAAAGAATTTATAAGCTTTGTGATCTACAGCCTTTTTAATTTCAATTTTCTCAAGTAATACAGTCTCCTGAGTTTTCTGTAAAATGTATTTAACGATCTCAGACTCTTCGGAATCTTTGTGAATCTTCGTTATAAACATAGGAACTTTACGCTCCGCCGCTTTGAATTTGCAATCAGTTATTTTCGCGATTCCAATTTGCCCACGATAGCGATAAGACTTCCTTTTCCGGTACTCAACGGTTCGCCAATTATGCGCCGGGTCCACTTTGTTCGAATTGAATATTATGTTATTCGGTGCACTTGCACTTGCGTCGGGCGTCGCAGGCGCGCGGGGCGCGGGCGCGGGCGCGGGCGCAGGCGCAAGCGCAAGCGGCTCAGACAGCTGATCGGCGCACTGACTCATCGCGCCCGCCGGCGCGCTCAAATCCAACGGTTGCGTATCTTTAACCATGGCGGTAGTCTGACTACCCGAAATCACGATTGATCGATACTGATTGCTTAAGATTTCGGTTACAATATTAGGTGGCGATGTAGTTGTATTATGTGCTGTATCGTTTAACGTTGAGTTATGTATGTTCGATAACCCAATCGGGCCACTGTCCGCACACCATGCCCCTCGTCTTGTGTTTACATTACATACCGATAATCGCGCAGGCGGCGCAGGAGCATCACTGTACGTCCCTTGCACTTCCTTCTTAAACGTTTCCAAGTCCTCAATCGTGGCATACGTCGATTTAACATTTTTAACATCTTCTTGAAGCCTTTTGAGATCTTTAAGCAATTTGCTACAATCTATGTGGTCAAAAGTCAACGGAGGTAACTTCTCCAACTGCCGAGCTACAAACACAGGCAATGTTTCAGGATCCACCGTTCTAAATACGTTAAGAATGTCAGTTAAATCGCGTTCTTCCTTTCTATTTCCTCTACGTTGAGTTTTTAGTTTGTAATTTGGAAGCGCACCGAATAATAACGTCTTCGAATTCTGTATTTCTTCACTCGTAAAAGACGTTGAGCACAATTTCACTATGGTGTCACTATCAACCACGGATATTTTGTTTTGAACATACGACAACATTTCGTCGATGACGATATTGCAAACATTACACTTTAACGTATTCGACATAATTACGGAAATCACGCGTAACTATTCAGAAGGCGTACATGCGTCACCGCTGAGCGCACGCGCGTGACTGATGATTGGTGTTTATATTTTTTTACGGTTTATTATACAAATTAGGTGGTATTTTGATACCATTAACGATATCAATATTAGCAGTTTATAGTACGAGGAGAAAAATAACTACTGGGCAACTTAAAAAACGAACATGCAATTCTTTATAGAACTCGAATCAAGTTCACAATTTCCACCACCTTTCTACGAATTTTTGAACCGGTAGATTCCACTAGTTAGTGTATTAAATAAAAAAAGGCAAATACTAATTTAGCAAAACACTACATAATTAAAACAAAACGTGCTTAAAAACAATGGCGGATTCATCAATTTCTCATGCAATCGAATATAAATTGCAATCCATTTAATACATGCGTATCTAAAATTCACCTGTTGAATTTTTATTCCTTGTGGAAGTTTTACTTGTTGTAACGGATTGACCTAAAATGTAAAGTAAAAAAGTTAGGCACAGTAGTTCTACCAACTTCAGCCTTACAAACATAACTATAACAACTATAATCTTAATATCATCAATCCAATTGGGGCCTTCCCGCAGGTCGTATATTTCCCCATTGTGTTTGCTTATTTACATTGAGTTAATACCTAAAATAAACAAGGTATTATAGTACGCGGTGTGCAGTTGCCCGCGATTCCCCTCACGGCTACAGTCAACCCCCGCTAACTCTAGATGCCTCGCCCCCGCCAACGTCTGCCGCCCCGCGGGACGGTCGCGTATTAACTTGTCGGATTATAATCTCGATAACATAAAAAATAACCTTTTCTCAAAAATGACCGGAAATGTTGACATTACTAACTCCATACTGAGACGCGAAGTACATAGTTTACAGACAGTTCCCAAATTAAAAAAAAATTACATTGTGTGCTCGCTACACAAGCCCGCAATGTTGCATACAAATTTCATTGTTATCTAGTTTGTAACTTTTTAAAAAGTGAAAACGGCCATAATTAAATCAGGGCACAAGTCTTATACATCCATATTTTATTTGAAACGTAACTTTTTTATCTGTGTCTGGAATAGCTTGAGTTTTTTTTTCTAAAAAAAGCTTGCGTTTCTCCTTTTCATAAACATAAAGGCGGTAAAGAGTGATGGTTTTTTCACGTGAAGTTTCTGCTTGTATGCAATTCAAAAAATGAGTGATGAAGATTTTACTCCAACCATCGACATACCAACCAATAGACACCGGGTTCCATACAGAATTCTCTCCCAAAAGTGTCCTAGGGTGACCTATACAAACTTCATACTTGTATAAAATCATTGTCAAAATAAAACATCCTAATTTAAATGGTATATCATTAACGCAATGCTTAATTTTGCATGAAACAATTTATCATCTTATGTCGCTTCGACTAGAGGCTCGTTTTTTTACCTTATGCAGCTTCTACTAGCGGAGTGCCAATGTCACCGCGAACAGAGTACAAATGGAGTAGCTTTATACTTAATATTATTTCTGTTTTGACAGGTTGTCTCAGGTGGGTTTCATTTAAACAAAAACTCAACGCTATTTTTATTATTTAAGACAATATAAATAATATTGTGGGCTCGTAACCCATCATATATTTTTTTAGCAACAAAAAGTAAAAGCGTCTTCAAAAACCCTAATAGCTACTTGAAAAACTTATATCGACTGACTTATTATTTCGGTGGCAAAAATCATATGGCATTGCTATTTGTGTAAGTATACCTACTTGACACTGGCTTGGATATAATTATAAAATATCATATATTTGATATACCTGTTAGGCAACGATAGTGAATTTCTAGGAGACCGGTCATTTATTTCACCTTGTTCAGTGGGTCAAAATTATGAATGTAGAGTATTGTAGAGGAAGCGAAAGTTATACTTGTATGCTTAGAACGGTGCACCTGGCATTCCGTAGTCTCTGCCTACACCACATGGGAACAAATGTGAAGCGAGGTATAGGTATGTTTAGTGGATTTTTGAAGACGGTTTTATTTTTAAAAAGAAAAATCGCTTTTTAGTGATATTTCTCATATCATTGAGATTTTCTACAGCACATAATTAGACTCGTTCATTACATTAAAAAACCTTAGTCTAATAACAATTTCCAATCAGCCTTAACAATATTTCGCTATCCAATATGCAGGGCCGTTAATTATTAAAGAGTTCTCCCGGTACTTCACCATCAATTGCACCTCACTACATGCATTACGTGAATAAAAGTAATTTCATATTCTTAATAGAGAAATCTCATCACTGCCCGTTAAACAATTATGATTAATGATTTCCGGTGTTCATCTTTGGTCTTCATCAGTTAAAAAACTCCTGCCGTTCACTCGCGACAATATAACTCTATATCGCACAATGAAATGGATCACGAGGAATCCACAAACTAATATTTAATTTATTACTGCAATAATATAAAGTATAAAACTACTCCATTGACATACTGTTCTCCAACATTCAAATATTGACAATTGTTGGTCCGAAACTAAATTTTTTTTTTTTTGTATAAAGACTTAGCTGTTTATCAATTAATATTACGAATCGACATTAACATGCCGAAAGTATGACATTCCGTCTGAAAGATTTTTGTAAAGGTGATTATTTTTGCAGTTTCTGAAAACGCATTGAGGCATTGTGACACGTGTCACTGTTGGCGTAGTTGACAACAAACTAAATTGAAGTAAGCTCCCAATTTGAAGTGGGTATATATTCGCTGGGCCGTGTTTTGTTCTCTGACCCTTTATCTAGTTGTATTGTTGATCGAAGACTCCAACACAATTTTTTTCTTGCGATTTTTGAGAAAAGCACTATAATATACAGGGTGGTCCAAAAACTGACGTCTAAAAAAAAAATTTAGATGCCTCACATCCGGGGCTATCCGAATATACCCCATGTATGTTGGCCGATTTTTTGTTGTTTTCGAGTAATTCATTTTTAAAGATTTTTTCAAGAATTTTCGGGCCGAGCCGTTTATTAACATGTAACTTTTTTTGGTTACGTTTTTTCTGGATGTTTTATTTTGCGACATTATCCTCACAAACTGTACTTTCACACATACAATAATCAGCTTCCCAACCTTAACGCAAGTTACAATAAAATTGACCGAAAGTGAAAGTTTTACCTTTGAGCAGATCAAAGTATGATTTTGTAAATTAAAAAAAACCTAAAAATCTTAGAATTCAAAGACCAGAAGTAATTTTAAAAACTTTGCCAGTCTCTAAACTTTCAGAATAATACAAAAAAAGTGACACTTAATAGGTCATAATTTGCTGGATTCGACTTTCAAACGTACTAAGGTAGAATGTGTAATAAAGAGTGTGTAACATAAAAACTGATTTTTATTTGGTCGAACCTAATTTGGTACTGGCCATCAATAAAGCCATTTAATATTTTTTATGAACAAATAAATTTGTTCTTCCTTTGTCTTAAGAAAGGAATCACGTCTTTTATTGTGAAATAACTAATAGTTACTTCTGCTCTCGTTACGTTTAATTTCTGAATTCTTCTCGCTTTGTTAACTGGACTCTGATTGATTTGCCTTACGACCGACCTGTGCTTGTGTTTTGGACTTTTGAACTTAGCCTAGTGATTGAATTTACTTTCGTGTAGCAACATGAACTACACTCTTAGTGATTATGCAGAGATGCATTATTATTATGGTGCAGCTCAAGGAAATGGACATTTAGCGGCAAGGCTGTACCGGCAACAATTGGAGCACCGGGAAGCCCCACGGCAGCATTACCCGGACCACAGAGTATTCAAAAACACACATTTGACACTGATGGCTGGACGTGATCCTGGCCATCCAACTCAAGAAGGAGTTCCCAGAGTGGATCCAGATAGGAGGGATGAAGTCTTGGCAGAAATCCAAAGAGACCCGTCTACAAGTTCAAGGAGGATTAATAACAGAACTGGAAGCTATGCAAGCAAGCTAACACCCGTATTTATAGACGAGTAAAAGTCATTACTTGAGTAAAAGTAATTACTAAAGTTACGATTTTTATTCTATAGTTAAGCTATTGCTTACAAATAGAACTGAAAAAAGTTAGATTTCTCGGCCAAGTAATAGTCACCATTTTCTTTACTTAAGCATTTACTTCTGGTTACGACGCGACGGCGACGCTTGTCAATATTGTGAGGTTACCTACATTTAATAAAATGGAATCTTTGGACAGAATCGAAGAAACTTTTTCTGTTGTAGACGATTTGGATAATGAAATGTTTGGGGAAATAGAAATTAGAAATCCCAAAGTTTACTTTCGTGATGTGGATCCATTCCATGATTATACGGAAGATTTTTTTTAAATGAGGTTTCGTTTCTCCAAGAACATAGTGATGCATGTGATTTTACCGAAAATTATTCACTCTTTACAATCGGAGACCCAAAGAGGGCTTCCTATTAGTCCACTGTGTCAGCTGCTAAAAGCACAGACAGCAGAAACACAAACAAATCTCATATAATCCTACTTAATAACAAATCACTTGTCAGTACATCATTTAAGGCTTAAAACTAAACATTCAAATTGAGAGGATAATATCGTGTCAAACGTTTTATTTTTGCAAATTTTAGTATTGTGTTTGGATTAAGTAAAATTATCTTTTACAGTTGAAATTACTTTCTAAAACGATAACTTTATCAGAATTACGGATTAAATTGAAATTAGATGTTATAATGCCAGCTTTTGCTAAAATAATGTACACCTCACATTTGTCTTTTCATGAAACGAAACGCAGTAAAGAAATGTTGCCAGACAGAAACAATCATCAAGCGTCGAGTCTTACTTAAGCAATTGCTTATGTAAGTAATGTGTATTACTTAACTATAGAATAAGATTTTGTTCTGAAGAATTCTAACATCAAGTAATGACTTAATTAAGAAATTACTTACATACATACATAAACTCACGCCTTCATTCCCAAAGTGGGGTAGGCAGAGCTAAAGAATTACCAACAACTTTTAAAACTTCTTGATAATTCTGTAACCACACTTTGCACAATTAGGCTAAGATGTTTACCAGCGTATTAGTGACAGGTTGCAAGCCCATCGCCTAACAGTACTACTAGCCTTTATTCCCTTAGTCGCCTCTTACGACATCCACGGGAAGAAATGGAGTGGTACTATTCTAACCCGGCAACCACACGGGTTCTACCTTAGTACGTTTGAAAGTCGAATCCAGCAAATTATGACCCATTAAGTGTCACTTTTTTTGTATTATTCTGAAAGTTTAGAGACTGGCAAAGTTTTTAAAATTACTTCTGGTCTTTAAATGCTAAGATTTTTAGGTTTTTTTTAATTTACAAAATCATACTTCGATCTGCTCGAAGGTAAAACTTTCACTTTCGGTCAATTTTATTGTAACTTGCGTTAAGGTTGGGAAGCTGATTATTGTATGTGTGAAAGTACAGTTTGTGAGGATAATGTCGCAAAATAAAACATCCAGAAAAAAAGTAACCAAAAAAAGTTACATGTTAATAAACGGCTCGGCCCGAAAATTCTTCAAAAAATCTTTAAAAATTAATTACTCGAAAACAACAAAAAATCGGCCAACATACATGGGGTATATTCGGATAGCCCCGGATGTGAGGCATATAAATTTTTTTTTTAGACGTCAGTCTTTGGACCACCCTGTATACCTCGGCAGGAACGGCAATTGCGGGCCTCGTATTTTTCAACCAATACTCGGCCCGCAATTGCCTGCTTCACTGCCTAGGCAATAATGTACTATTGTTACGAACATTACATATAAAGTATTATTTAACAGCAATAATGAATACACACCTGTTGTAATTTTAATACCGGCGGCGTCGTAGCAGTTGACGTAGTGACTGTTTGTGTACCTGAAAAACAATACATACAAACATTTCAGTTTACTTCTAAATAAATAATGCAAAAGTCATTATAACCTAAGAGACGCATATTTTCATCTCGTATTTGTAAGAGGCTAGTTTCTTGAAAATAAACTTATTCATTTTCAGGTACCGAAAAATAAGTATTGTCATAAATCGTACTTCAAAAGCTATGGCAGATTCAGTTTTTCAACGATTCTCGGATAGTAAATTGTTCATTTACTATCTTTGCACCATCAATCGTAATACTTACCACCCATATTACTTAATACTATAGTTTGCGAGGAGCTGGCTGCTCCACTCGAGGTCACTCGAATAGCAGTCCCGTCGCTTTGCTGAAACCAAATTAGTTGATTAGATAAAAACTTCAAGAGGCGTTTGATGGAAAGGTCATGTTAACTTTTTGTAGGAGGTTAAGAGATCATCAGGCCCTGGGTGGCAGGGGTTACCTCCAGGGTGATGTTGTGCGCCACGCCCAGCACGCCTCGCCCATCATGCTCTCCAGGGAGATCATCCGGCCCTAGTTACCTGCAGGATGATGTTGTGCAGCGGCTTGGCGGCGGTGAGCAGCAGCGGGCGCGCCAGGCGCGGCGGGGCCAGCACGCGCACGCCTCGCCCATCATGCTCTCCAGGGAGATCATCCGGCCCTAGTTACCTGCAGGATGATGTTGTGCAGCGGCTTGGCGGCGGTGAGCAGCAGCGGGCGCGCCAGGCGCGGCGGGGCCAGCACGCGCACGCCTCGCCCATCATGCTCTCCAGGGAGATCATCCGGCCCTAGTTACCTGCAGGATGATGTTGTGCAGCGGCTTGGCGGCGGTGAGCAGCAGCGGGCGCGCCAGGCGCGGCGGGGCCAGCACGCGCACGCCTCGCCCATCATGCTCTCCAGGGAGATCATCCGGCCCTAGTTACCTGCAGGATGATGTTGTGCAGCGGCTTGGCGGCGGTGAGCAGCAGCGGGCGCGCCAGGCGCGGCGGGGCCAGCACGCGCACGCCTCGCCCATCATGCTCTCCAGGGAGATCATCCGGCCCTAGTTACCTGCAGGATGATGTTGTGCAGCGGCTTGGCGGCGGTGAGCAGCAGCGGGCGCGCCAGGCGCGGCGGGGCCAGCACGCGCACGCCTCGCCCATCATGCTCTCCAGGGAGATCATCCGGCCCTAGTTACCTGCAGGATGATGTTGTGCAGCGGCTTGGCGGCGGTGAGCAGCAGCGGGCGCGCCAGGCGCGGCGGGGCCAGCACGCGCACGCCTCGCCCATCATGCTCTCCAGGGAGATCATCCGGCCCTAGTTACCTGCAGGATGATGTTGTGCAGCGGCTTGGCGGCGGTGAGCAGCAGCGGGCGCGCCAGGCGCGGCGGGGCCAGCACGCGCACGCCTCGCCCATCATGCTCTCCAGGGAGATCATCCGGCCCTAGTTACCTGCAGGATGATGTTGTGCAGCGGCTTGGCGGCGGTGAGCAGCAGCGGGCGCGCCAGGCGCGGCGGGGCCAGCACGCGCACGCCTCGCCCATCATGCTCTCCAGGGAGATCATCCGGCCCTAGTTACCTGCAGGATGATGTTGTGCAGCGGCTTGGCGGCGGTGAGCAGCAGCGGGCGCGCCAGGCGCGGCGGGGCCAGCACGCGCACGCCTCGCCCATCATGCTCTCCAGGGAGATCATCCGGCCCTAGTTACCTGCAGGATGATGTTGTGCAGCGGCTTGGCGGCGGTGAGCAGCAGCGGGCGCGCCAGGCGCGGCGGGGCCAGCACGCGCACGCCTCGCCCATCATGCTCTCCAGGGAGATCATCCGGCCCTAGTTACCTGCAGGATGATGTTGTGCAGCGGCTTGGCGGCGGTGAGCAGCAGCGGGCGCGCCAGGCGCGGCGGGGCCAGCACGCGCACGCCTCGCCCGCGCGCCGCGCCCAGCACGCGCGCGCCCATCATGCTCTCCAGGGAGATCATCTGGCCCTGCCGGGGGAGTGGGATGTGAATACACTGTTCTTCGCTATAGTCTTTAAAATATGTTCTGGCACAGAGTTTGTCTTGAGGACAGGTAATTATCCACGAGTAGCAACCACCACAATGCAAAATTATTTGTAATAAAAATTCGAGATCACCACGCTTCTTGAATTTCAATATTATATTACTTACTTATACTGAACTACCAAAAAAAACGAACGAGCTGTTTAAAAAAAGTGTAAATTTTCCACAAATACGAGGGTTGTCTGAAAAGTTTCTGGCCTAACATGGAAAAAGGTGTTTTTTCGGTCCGATTCTTTTCTACTTTTCGACATAGTCTCCTTGTAAGATTATACACTTCTCCCAGCGATGCTCCCATGTCTTCAACCCTTCGAGGTAGTAGTTGACATCTTGCTCTGCAAAATAGGCGTACACGGTGGTTATGACCTCTTCGTTACTTAAAAGTCTCTGTCCACCGAGCCAAGTTTTCAGTCTGGGAAACAGGAAGAAGTCGCTAAGAGCAAGATCTGGAGAATACGGTGGATGTTCAATCAGTTCGAATCGCAGCTCCTGAATTTTTCCCATCGCAATCTTTGACTTGTGGGATGGTGCGTTATCGTGATGAAATAACACTTTCTTTTTTTGCAAATGCGGCCGTTTTTTTGAAATTTCTACCTTCAGCTTGTCAAGTAGCGATGAATAATAAGCCCCCGTTATAGTTTTTCCTTTTTCTTGATAGTTTACGAATATAACTCCGCGACTATCCCAGAAAACGGTGGCCATCACCTTTCCGGCCGAAGAAACCGTCTTCGCCTTCTTTGGAGCAGGCTCATTCTTAGCAGTCCACTGTTTAGACTGTGATTTTGTCTCTGGCGTGAAGTGATGGATCCACGTTTCATCGATGGTTATCAACCGACGCAAAAAATCCGACGTATTTTGCTTAACCCATATATGACCAGAACTATTTTTGGTCTCAAAGCGTACTAATGAAGTCTCTAATTGAGGATATGGGGTGTGAGGGGGGGGAAGTGTTTTTTTAAAGGGTCAAGAACGACCCACTGGGTACATATGGGTTAAATCGCTTCAAAAGGACTTCGGAAATGTTCATTCGAACTTGTTTTTGGTCCGAATTTAACTTTAATTATATTGTGTGATATTATAATATGTAAATTAGCGCATGTGTCGCGCTGTGTATGTGTGTGTGTGTGTGTGTGTGTGTGTGTGTGTGTGTGTGTGTGTGTGTGTGTGTGTGTGTGTGTGTGTGTGTGTGTGTGTGTGTGTGTGTGTGTGTGTGTGTGTGTGTGTGTGTATGTGTGTATATGTTTGTGTACCTGTAATGTTTAAAAGTAATTAAATTATACGCATGCTGAGTTAGCCTATAAGTATGTTGTACATAATCGTAATATAGCATAAGAATGAAAATCTGTAACATAATACCTATGTATCGCATGGAGGCTTCCTATTTTAATAAATCATAAATAAATAAATAATTAACAGACGCGGCACCCAACGTGCAGCTAGCTTTCGCATGTTCAAATCTTCAACTAATATATGACAAACTCTTTCTTTAGATATGCTTACAGCTTCTGCAATCTCCCTAACCTTGATTCGACGGTCGTCGAGCACCAATCGGTGTACTTTTTGCACAATATCCTGGTTGGTCGCAGTTTTTGGCCGTCCTACGCGTTCATCATCGTATAAGCTGGTACGACTGCGTTTAAATTCTGCTACCCAAAATTTTACGGTAGAAAATGATGGAGCAGACTCGCCATAAACAGAATCCATCTCAGTTTTGATTTGGGTTGGCGTATTTTTTTTTTAATGTAAGAACTTAATCACAGCTCGACACCCAATTTTATCCATTTTTCGAAGGTTTACCCCCACTAGACCGAATATCATAAAAGCTAATTTCATTAGGCATACCAACGTTTGATAGAACTTTGGTTAGCCCTAATGTCATGACAACTAAACTTGTTAATCCTAATTGATTACTAGACCTAAAGTTATATACCCTAATGTTTACTCGTACTAAACATGAAATGCTCTAATATTACTAAAGCTAATAATGATTATTCGTAATGATTAATAGATCTAAACTTATATACCCTAATGTTTACTTATTGTAAACATTAAATGCTCTAATATTACTGAAACTAATAATGTTATTCCGAATGATTGAAAAACCTAATAGCCAGTTCTAATGATTGTTTGAACTAATCATTGTTTGAACGAAATATACATGAAAAACAAATACTCAAATAGGTAAATTATACCCACATAGGTTAGGTTCGGATCTTGCCGTTTTGCCATAATTATTTTGGTCAAATGTCATTACCCAAACCAATTTTAGCAACTGTTTTTTAATTAGGAATTTTGGGAATAATAACATGTTGCGGCGAGCGAGCGAAGCGAGCGGGCAAGATAGGTCAGGGCAGAAGCGACTCGGATAGGTTAGGTTAGGTTAGTTATTTATTTTTCATTCCTAAAAATAGTTTTTTTTTGAGCAGTGATATGTTTATTTTAATAAAGAGGGCATTAGGAACATTTATACTTAGGTTTAAACAACGTTAGGTTTTTAATATATTAGGTATAATAATATTCGGTGTTCAGATGAATCGGATAAGTAAAAATAGGGCTATTAAGAAATTGGAGTTAAAAAAATAGGTATAACGTAAATTCGGCATGCTAAAATTAGGTCCAGTGAATAGTTAGGAAAATAAAAAATTCGCTGTTTTGATTTTAGGGCTAGAGACATTAGGTACAACGTAAATTCGGCCTGCTAAAATTAGGTCCAGTGAATAGTTCGGAAAATAAAAAAATCGCCTTTTTGATTTTAGGGCTAGTGAAAGTAGTGGTAGTGAAAATCGGATTATAATTCTTCGGGCTACAATAGGAGAACCTTTTTCGAAGAACACAGGCACTGGTTTGCAAAATCAGCCGTTAAGGAAAAACTAGCCGTCAAAAATAGCGGCAATTTTGACCTATAACTCCTGAAAAAAGTCTAATTATAATGCCAGAGGTTTTAAAAAAAAAGTTTTTATTTCATAGTGTGGCCAGAACTTTTCAGACGACCCTCGTAGAAGTTATTCATCAGCTCATCAAAAAAGCATTCATATAAAAAAATCTTGGCTAGTCTGTCTATTTAACACACAGACCAGACATATTGCCCACACTAGCGACATCAACAGATGCGAGGGCTGCACTACAAGTTTCGGCAATATAATACTTACTTTTTATAATCTTTAAAGTTTCATTTGTCTAACACAGTGGCCACATAACTGGGAAAAAATAGCGATAGTTCGGTTTCAATTGATTTTGAAGTCGTGGAGTCGCTGCTAAATATGGAAATGTCCCGTGAAAATTACGAAGCTACGATTTATTACGACTTTAAAAGTGGATTAACACAAATACAATGTGGAGACCGGATGATTGCTGCTTTTAGTAATGAAGCAACTTCAAAGACGACAATATACGGGTGGTATTCAGAATTTAAACGTGGCCGTGTATCACGGACGACGTCCGTGAAGGTCGACCAAAATCGACAGTCACGTAAGAAAACGTCGATCTTGAGCGTCAGCTGATAAAAAGAAGGAAAAATGTGTCATATCGGGAGATTCAAGAGTGTTCGGGCATTGGAATGAATCAGATAAAAAATATTTTACAGGAACAATTAACACGTTATCTAACACGTGCGAAAGATGTATTCCCGTTGCATCCCTCACTTATTGTCCGATGAGCAGAAAACGATTCCTGTCAATTGGTGCCGCAAAACTTTGAATAAATTCAACAGAGGAAGCTCCAATACAGTTTCTAGCATTGTATCAGATGACGAGTGTGGGATATATGCATATGAGCCTTAAAATAAAAGCCAATATCGAGTATGGTTCTACGAAGACGAGCTCAAGCCGACAAAAGTTATTCGATCTCGCAGCACGGCCAAAAAGATGGTGGCTACGTTTGTCTCTAAATCGGATCAAGTGGCTACTATTCCTCTTGAATATCGTAGAACGGTCAATGCCGATTGGTACACCACTATTCGTTTGCCGTGTCTCTGCTGAACTCCGAAAAAAAACCCTAGTCGCCACATCATTCTTCACCACGACAACGCCAGCCCTCACACCGCTCGGAAAACAACTGAGTATCTAGTATCTGAACGGTGAAAAAGTCGAATTACTTGACCATCTCCATACAGCCCCGACTTCAGCCCCAATGACTTTTTCACATTCCCCAAAATTAAGGATTTAAGTGGCGTGGTCAGCGGTTTCAGACGCCGGAAGTAGGAGTGGAGGCTTTTAAAATGGCTATTTTGTAGACCCCTATTTCAGACTTCAATAAGTGCTTTAACGACTGGTTTGAACGCATGAAAGTGCATGAAATACCATTACCTTTATATTTCATTTATAAAACGATAAAAATACTTTCATTCAATTTACCTGCCTTTTTTTTCTATTCCCGAAACTTTCAGATTGATCCTCGTATCAAAATACATCGGAATCGGTTTTGTACTAATTTACTTTAACTTGCGCGTTTGACTATGATATCTGGATTCTAGATCCCATAGAAATTACAATTATTTTTCATCACACTTGCACGTAAACAGTATCTAAACATACAGGTTAACTTGGCCGCAATGCCCCATATAAAACCCTCGACCTTTCTTTTTACCATGAAACCCAAGGTCGGTAAGTATTTTTTTTTTAATTTATAGCACAGCACACAGGTCATGCAAGTTCAAGCAAAGAGTTTACACGCAATTGAAAAATTGTCTTAAAATGTTATTTAAACCGGAATTTCACTGCAATCTCGCTACATGTTACTTAAATACTCAATTAATGTTCTTAATAATCGATTTTAATAGTTTTCTGTATCAAAACGTCGTTTTTATTTTACACTCCTTCAGGGCTATATGTATACCTACGTATTTGCCCTTAACGTTTCTCAACGAAACATTTGTATAATCTGTGGAGTCCGCCCGCCATCCGCTTAAAAAAAGTTCAAGTAATTCGTAATAATAGTTGTGCTGACTTGTGTATTAAAGCTGTAATTCATAGTTATTTACTCGCAAATGTGATGAAAAACATTGTATGTTTCACGGGCGGTACGGGAATTACGAACCTCGACTCAGAAAGCCCTCAGTCTTCGACTTCGGGCTTCTACTAGAGCCTCGATCGTAATTCCTTACTTACCGACCTTAATACACAATGTACTATTATTATTATTATCAAGTTAAGGTTTATTAGTCATCATCATCAAGTAATTAATATTAAAACATCTTTACAAAATTATAATACTGATAACCAGAATAATAATTACCTGCGCATTGGTAAGAAGTTTCGCCATGATTGGCTGCGCGGGCTTCTCAGGCGCCGCTTGACTCCGAACGACTTGCGGAATCGGCTTCGGCGTCTGATTGGCCAGTTGCACAGTCTGCCCGCTGGCCAGCTGGATCGTCTGCCCGCTCGACAGCTGAACCGTCTGCCCGCTCGGCAGTTGCAGAGTTTGCCCGCCGGAAAGCTGCACGGTCTGCCCGGCGAGCTGCACAGTATTCGCTATCTGGACTTGCGATCCTAATTGCACGCCGCTAACGTTCGACCCGCCGGCTAACTGCACGTTTTGCCCGGCGAGTTGGACCGTCTGCAAATTCCTTCCGGCCAGCTGGACCGTCTGCCCGCTGGGGAGCTGGACCGTCTGGGGCGGGAGGACGCTCTGGCCGGCGACCTGGACGCTCTGGCCGCCGGGCAGCTTGACGGTGTGCCCCGTGAGCTGCACGGTCTGGCCCGCGAGGTGCACGCCGGGGCTGGCCAGCTGCACGGTCTGGCCGGTGAGCTGCACGGCGGCGGCGGGCAGATGCGGCGGCTTGGCGGGCAGCAGCGAGGACAGCTGCAGCGCGCGCGCGGCCAGCTGCACGGCCTGTCCGCCGGGCAGGTGCACGGTCTGGTTGGCGGCCAGCTGCACGGTGCGGCCGCCCGCGAGCTGCACCGTGCGCGTGCCGCTCGCCGGGACCGTCGCCACGCTGCCGCCGCCCTGCGGACGAGTACCAATAACCCTTTACACAACGCCCTAGCATGAAATTAAGGTCAAAATTAAATCACATTATCGCTTCGTGTTCCTATTGGTCCGATTCTTTTTAACCACATGAATGGCTTTTCAAATTAAACTTTGGGAGTTCAAAACAGAAACACAAAAAGACTAAAAATTTGTATAAGTATTTTTAATTCGTTACGCAGAGTGAAATAGTTAACAATAAGAGCTGTTTTTTGTTTGTTTATATATAATTAGAAAAAAACCCTCACAATCGTATCAGCTCGGATATGAAGGCAAAAATACCCCAGGGGCAACTTTGGCCCCCATAGTGGTAAATAATAATTAATAATAATAACTAAGGCTTACTTGAGCGAGCGTCGTGATCGAGCTGGTGCTGGGAATAGAAAGCCGCTTTTTCACAGCAGCCGGAGTAGCTAAAAAGAATAATCGTACATTTTTGAGTCATCAGAAATTTAAAAATCGCTCTCCCATTTTAGAAATAAGTGCATGCCCTTTCCATTTAAATACACAGAGAAATCCAGATTTAGTTTAAAATACAATTAAGCTATATCACTTGTTGACTTCTGTCTTGATTTAACTTTTAAACAATAAAAAGGCAGCCAAATTGAGGTTCTTGCTCTCGTACACACGCGTCAAACTAGGTTTCTTCTGCAAGTACTAGTCTTATCCGCGTGTTTGTGTTTAATCTTTTGAACGCCTTACAGTACATACAAAATAGTTCACTCAAACGTTAATACCGTTTGCTATGCTATGCAAACTACAAACTTAATTCATACGAAACAAAGTCTCTTTTAATCTTCAACTTGTGTCGGCTGTGGCTGATAGTGGCGTCAGTGACACGACTTTCAGTTGACGGAATTCTGTGGCGTTCAAAAGATTATGTGGAAGCTGTGGAGAAGGTGGGTTAATCAACTATTCTTTATACACTTAAGTATGTCTTAATTATACAATACTGTCAAACCAAAGCCCGGTATAAACTACATTTTTAATCAATAGAGAGTGTAATAAATGTCGTAACAGTTTTGCAGGGCGTTTAATATTATTGTACTGTGTTGTTTGTTTTTAATAAATAAATAAATAAAATAAGTACAAGTGAAAATAAGCTTTCTAAATCAGAATAACATTTTTGCCAAAAATACAGGTTACTTAGGGGACAAACCACTATTTTCATACAAAACTGGGGACAACATGGTCCACTGAGTTACCAGTGATATAAGAAATTTTAATTGTTTAATCAATATATTTACCGGATCATAGAATTCACTGTTTATCTGTGTTATAAAAACGCGCAATATTTTAAAGAAAACCCACTTTTTTTTAATACTTGATATCCGTACAAACTTGAAAAAAATAGTGTACAAAGAATAGTTGATTGAGTCAAGTAGTAAATATGTTGTTGTTGGTGTGGTGGGTCCGTGGGTGGATACCTTGGTGCAGGAGCGCGCGCGGCGAGATGAGCGACTTGCCGGCCGCGGGCGTGGCCGGGCTGAGCACGCGCACCACGCCGCGCCGCGCGGCCGCCGGCGCCTGCGCAGACAACACATGCTCACACTAACGTTTTATTTATTCATGCGGTTTGTGTTCGGGTCAAATCATGCAATTTAATGTTGGACCAGTGCCCGTTATTGTTAAGCTGAAATTTGGAATATAAAACCACAAAAAATACGTCAACCATGACCGTCAGAGCCAAAGATTATATTGACGATATCTATTATCTATCGCTGTTACTTATCTGTCTATTTATTATCTGTGAGATCGCTCTTGTGTATACGAGTAAACTCCGAACGCTACTACTATCCGCAAAATTAAGTTGCGAGTCGGGTCACAAATCATCGGAATCATGTTATCTCTTTCGGACCTGCACGGCCCTATGGAACGGACCGCACAACAATAGTGCGAGTAGCGGTAGGTACAAAAAGGAAGGTAACTGACGTTTACTGCCCGACTCGCCACTTCATTTTGCGGATAGTATAGAATTTTTAATTGGATACCTAATAAAAAACTAGTTTCATTTTTATTTCACATGACAAACCTGGGAGATTGGTGTGGAGACGACAGCCGTAACAGTCGTTTGGACCGAGGGCGGCCTTATCAACAACGACCGCGTGCCTTGCGTTACCTGCTGGGAAATTAAAAAAAAAAAAGTCTATATAAGGTACAGGAAACATAGACAATTTAATATATCTCTAAGTAGTTCATTGTATAGTACCTTGGTTTGACCAGGGTGTAAGGTTATGGTGGAAATAGGTTGTACCATCGAAACAACAGGTGGTGTGGATTGGCTCACGATAATAGTAGCAGACACCTGAAAGGAAATATAGATTGTATAGATATAAAAAATGGGAATTAGTTTCCAAATTTAACGAACAGAAGGTATTCATTAATTTCTTGTGTTAAGAAGTCGTTATATTTATACCAATAGTCTAATTATACATAATTTTAATGCGAAAGTAACTTTGTTTGTTTCGCTTCCACAGTTAAATCGGTTTTAAAGTGTAAGAAAACAGCTTGAATATATGGAAAGCTAATAATAAAAATAAAAAAAAAACAAAGAAGTTTTCAATTGAATAGCGATAATAAATGAGCTCTACGTGATAGAAGTCGCGGGTAAAAACGGTACCGTAAAATGTGCCTACTTTGCTCCCCCGCGGGTAATCTTGCTCCATCGTTATATTGAGGTATTCTGTATTGTAAATCATTCTAGTGCTTTCATTCACTGCGCAGCTGGATGTATACATCAATTATTTTTAGAAAATTTGTCATCGGCCTTGTTTTATAAGTAACATACAAAATAGTCACTATGGAGCATAGTTACCCATGGGGGAGCAAAGTAGGCACAGTTTACTGTATAATATAATGACAATATTTAAAAACCGAAATATGGAACAACAAGCTTACCGAGGTTTGCGGTGTTTCAACTTTTTGCAAAGGCCTCTGCCTTATCAGCGGCGAGCTCTGCGGCGGGGGAACGACCGACGGGGAGGACTTGGGCACCTGCGCCGGCTGGGGCGCCTTCACCGCCGGCGGCGCCTTCGGCGAGGGCGCGAGCACTATCTGCTTCACCGGGAGCTTCGGCTGCGGGGCCTGCGATACGATCGGCTTCGGCGGCTGCTTCACCACGCTCACCGGCTTGGGAGCCGCCTTGACCGCCGGCTTGACCGGGGCCGGGTCGACCACGTTGGCCTGCTTCGCCGCCTGCGCTATGAGATTGCTCTTAACCGCCTGGGCTACCAGGGTCGCCTGTTTCGCGGACTGCGCCATCAGGGCCGCTTTGGGTTGCGCGATGATTTTCTGCACGACGGGTCTGGGCGGGGCCGGGAGCCGCGGCGGGGCGGCGGCGCGGATGTTGACCTTGGGGGGCGGCTTGGGGGGCCGCGGCGGGCGCGGGCGCGGCGGGGCGCGGGGCCGCGGGCCGGCCGCCGGCGCCGGGGGCCGCGGGCCGGGGGCGGGCGCCGGGGGCCGCGGGCCGGCCACGGGGGCCAGGGGTCGCGGGCCGGCCGCGGGGCCCGGGGGCCGCGGGCTGGGCCCAGGGGCCGGGGCCCGCGGGCCGGGCGCGGGCGCCGGGGGCCGCGCGGCCTGCATGAGCAGCTGCGCCGAGGACAGCGCGCGCGCTGCGGGGGCGCCCGCCCCGCTGTCGTCCACGTCGACGTCGCTGTCCGACAGCCCCGAGCACACCTCCTCCACCAGACCCACTTCCATCTCCATCTGTTGACACCGTGCACTTGCGTTTTGGAATTGTTCGCTTTGATATGTTCCCGTTTTTCGTGCAAACAGTAAAACTCGAATGCCTAAATCGATATAGAAAATTCAATGTAACAGTCAAGAGTCCGCCGGTAGCGCCAGATTTCTGCCCCCGCTTCTCGCGTCTAGGAGACCCCCGAGTCGAGTGGCCCCCGTGGCGGAACCATCATATAAGCCCAAAAGCAAAACTTATTAAATGACCCCGAATACTAAATTTTATTTTTATTTTAGTAAAGTTTATATTAAGGAACAATAAGTAAAGCTACTGTGTTATGCTATGTATGACTCCAACAATGCGAGAAAATGTAACATAAACCAAAGATTTATGTGTGTATTGTGTATTGACTTTAAAACATAAATTATTCTAAGTATAAGAAAGCCATACTTCAAAACGTGTAAGTCTTATTAAGTCGAAATATAGAAATGACTACTCTCAAATGTCTTATATAAAAATCGACTTATTTACATTTCTTATTCGCACTAATGCGTTTGTAATTTTCATTTTTTTTTTAAATATACTAAGCTGTGCATCCAACCAAAGAGTTTGCACGTTTCAATAAAGTACCAGGAGTGCAGAGGTAATAAGGAGGCGATAACTTAGCACTGTGCGGCGGGCGGTCGGGCGGGCGGTCTGATTTTACAAGGTTAACATTTCCGAGCATGTGGGAAAAAATCTTTTTTTGATTCTCATTCTAAATGCCAAAAGACCCAGAGTATCTTAGTACAAGCCTGGGCGCACCTACTGCTCTTTTTCTTCTTCTTCCGCCTCGACACAGTACTTTACTTTACTTTACTTGTTTACTTTAACCAAGCCAAGCGATTTCGAAATACATAATGAAGAAAAAAAATGATATAATATAACTATTTATCAGAAATTACGTTCGAAATAAACTATCTTTAATATTAATTCAAGTTTCGAAGATGAAAAAATTAAGATTTTCCAGTTTTTGAAAATGAAAGTAGAAACCCAACCGCGAGTTTAGATTATCAAAACTCATCAATATACGGCAATCGTCGTGACTCAGTTTGGTTACGATGCGATCATAGTTGGGCGCGCAGCACTCACCGTGTCGGGCGACAGCGCCAGCGGCGGCGGCAGCGCGGGCGGGGCGCGGCGGCCGCGCGCCGTGGCCTTCATCCAGTCTTGCTCGCTCCTGATACGACACAATTTACCCTCTCACTCATACGCACAAGGCACATGCTGTCCTTATTATCAGAGATTATCTTTCAAAGTAAGCATTAAATTATACGTAAACAAACAAAATCACGTCACTCTTTTGCACGCCAATCAAGACGCGCCCCAAATAAAATACATACTCACGCCCAAATAAACAGCATTCAAACAAAGTGATAGGTTATCCACCATAATTAGAGACATTTTAGAGACAGTTAAGGCTCTGATTGCGGCTTTATGAGTCTATCAGAGTATATTAAACAACGTAATAAAACAAGCTTTAGTGTCTGTGGTGTATCTCGATTGGGTAACAAATTGAATTGTATTTTATTTGTATACATGTATTTAATTACCTACTCAAATAAACAATAAGAACCACATGCACGATTTTTTTTTTTTTTAAAACGATCAATTTTATGCATTCTGGCAAAACAACTGAACTTGAGACTAGAAACAGATTTATATTTTTGCTACAAGATGCCCTGTTTTTTTTTTTAATGAATCCATACCCGCCATAGTATAGTCCAAGATTCGTATTAATCTAAATAAATTTTATAAAAAGCGAAGACAAAATACAACGTTGTCCGTTACTAACTAGCGACTTATTTTGAGTTCCATTAATATACGAGGGCTGTTCCGAAAATTTGTAGTTACTCAAAAAAACGAAGAGACATTTTTATTATTTATTTACGATTTAGTATTCGACTGCAGCTTCAATGCATTTTTGCATTCTTCGAAACCAACTTTCAAAACAGGAAAAAAATCGATCGTTCGGACCGTCGAAAAATACACGATTAAATTGATTGACTGCATCATTGGAGTCGTTAAAAGTTCGTCCTCGCAAGATGTTTTTTATTGTGGAAACAGGAAAAAGTCGCACGGAGCGAGATCTGGGCTATATGGTGGGTGAGGCAATAGTTGTATACCGGAAGTGGCCAAAAATTCGAGCAGTGTGAGCTGGGGCGTTCTCCTGGTGAAAAAGAATACCGCGGGTACCGCTCTTCGAACGATACTCGCCAGCTGTTCGAAGGCTTGAGGTAAGCACACTACGGTCTTCTAGAGGAATAACTGGCACATGACCACTACGTCGAAAAAACACGGCGATAATTTTTTTGTTACTCGTTCTACCTCGAACAACTTTCGTAGGCAAGCCATCTTCCTCGAACACCCATTGCGTCGATTGTCGCTTGGTAAGTGGGTCGTAGCTATATATCCACGATTCATCACTCGTCAGGATGCTCGACACCTGTTGTGATTTGCCGTAGTCAAATTTTTCGAGCATATATTTGCACCAATCTACCCGCCGAGCTTTTTAATCTTCAGTGAATGTGGTATCCATCATCATCGTGAACAAACTTTCCGTATAGGTGATCGGTCAAAATATTTAAAACTGCTTGTGATCCAATCTTCAGTTCACCCTGTATCTCCCTATGTGTAATATTCCTGTTTTCGTTAATAAGCCACTCCACTTGAACATTCTCGTGAGTCACAGCAGTCGGCGGCCTCCCTGGTCTAGCTTCATCTTTGAGGGATGGAAATGTTGGCTAATGTAGGAGCAGATTCCCCAAAACCTTTCATGTGACTCCTTAAACGTTAAACCTCTTTAAGTCGTAATAAATCATCACACGAAATTCCTCTCTTGTGACATTCATGTTGAAATCGAAAAAATGTATGACACCTACTTTGAAAAACATTTTTTTACTGTCTTTGTAAAATATTTTTAAGTATTTTCGGCCAGGGTTTTGAAGACAATAATAAAAGGTTTTAATCGGTAGTATAAAAAGTATAGTTTTGTTAGGTTCGGGCCAGCTAAAAACTTTCAGAACAGTCTTCGTATATTCGCAGTTAAATGAGACTCAATCCCGCCTAGAACTATATTCATAATCACGGTCGTTGCAACGCGAAAAAAACGTGAATTTGTTATATATTCGTGTGTTCACAGAGCCAGTTGTCTTTATTATTATCACCTGTTCCGGTGGAGGTAGGTCCAGATAGCGGTTCTCTGGTCGTACTTGAGGACCGGGTCTCGCTTGGCGGCGAGCAGCCGGTCGAGGGCGACGGACACCGAGCTCAGCAGCGCCTGGTCACTGCACGCTGCTATCCACTGGGACATTCTGATCACAGATACAAATATTTTACGCGATGAAAACCAATTTAGGTGACGTCGACAAATAAATTTAGTCGTGTTTCTGCGTTTACTTCAACATTAAGACCGTAAAATAAACACGTAAACATATTCAACAACCAGTTTTATAATTTTTCTTTAAATATTTCTCAGGAAATCGTTGTTACAATATACAGTGGTGGACATATAATTAGAAACAGTACATAAAACTTAGGTAAACACAGAATGAACTATCGTTATGAGTAAAAATTATAATGATTAAATCACTATTGACTATGCCAGAATATAGCCAATGAGTTAAAAAACTCATAAAATATTTAAAAAAGTAAATCTGTTCTATCTTTAATTATTAAAAGATTTTTAAAATCATGATAGTTGAATTTCTATTACTGGCCGCTTGGACAACTAATTAGAAACGGGATCCATGGTTCGTTCCATTTTTGAAAATAAAAAAAAAACCTCTTTTTAAGCTTTTTCTTTTGTTTCGGCGGCAATTAAACGTCAATTTGGAAAATTACGTGAATAATAAGTATTGGTAAAAATGGGTAAAAATAGGTAAAAATAAGAGTTGTGACGAGTCAACCAGGCAATTAATCGTTAAATTACATTTAGATCGAAAGTGGACTTATAGAAGAATTGCTAAACATCTAGAATGTTCTGTGAAGAAAGTTTTCAACGCTATTGCTCATTATAAAACTAACGGAACTACTAAAAGTGTTGTTAGAGAGGCTCGTCCAAGGAAAACATCTCCCCGGGAAGATTCGCAAATAATACGTGTAGCTAAACAAGACCCGTTCAAAGGCTCCAAAGAGATTAGGAATGAAGTTTTTTCACCTGATGACCCAAGGAACATTTCCTCGAAACTGGTACGCCGCAGATTAGTGGAAGCTAAATTGTTCGGGAGGGTTTCTCGAAAGGTACCGCTTCTTACCAAGCAACACCGAGAGAAGCGATTATTATTTGCAAAGAAATATCTTAACTGGACCGTACGAGAATGGAAAAAAGTGTTATTCTCGGATGAAACAAAAATAAATATGGTGAATTCAGCCGGCAAACGCTACGTTAGACGTCCAATAAACCATGCTTTTGATTATAAATACACGAGGAGCATAGTCAAACACGGCGGTGGTAATATTAAAGTATGGGGATGTTTTTCTGGTTGCGGAGTTGGACCCGTCCGTAAGATTGAAGGTATAATGGATCAATTTCAATACAAAAACATCTTAGAAGAGACAATGATTCCCTACACCGACGACCATTTGCCTGTGACCTGGATCTTTCAGCACGATAACGACCCAAAACACACGGCCCGCAGTGTTAAATCCTTTCTTAGTGAGCAACGTGTTACCATGTTAGACTGGCCCTGAAATAGTCCCGATTTAAATCCAATTGAAAATTTGTGGTACGTCGTTAAAAAAAAAGTCTCCGTTAAATGTAATTCCAGTCAAAATGAACTTTACGAAGCCTTTGTTGAAGCATGGAACTCGATCCCACTCGATAAATGTATGAAATTACTTGAATCAATGCCACGTCGTTGCAGAGCCGTCATTAATAACAAAGGCTATGCAACTAAATATTAATTGTTAAGAAATTTAGTAAACCAAACATTATTTTACATAAATAATTTGAAATTGTTGATGTTGACACGTTAAAACTTTGATTTTTACCTCATTTCTTTAGTGTTTCTAATTACTTGTCCATGACGGATGGTACTGCAAATGTCGTTTAGTTGTTTGTACGTAACTAAATATCTAAATGGTAGTTGTAAACTCGGATATTTATTTGTTTTTTAATGAATTATAAGTTGTTGAACGTATTCTATGCATTTTGTTGTTTTATTTCCAAAAACAAAAGTTTTACGGCAATGTGCCTTGTATAATGTGAAATATGTCGCAAGTGTTTCTAATTATATGTCCACCACTGTATATTATGGTAAAATTCAGCTATATATTATTGTTTAAAGATACAGCTCTTTAAAATTAGCACGGACAGATGGACGGCCAACAAAGGCTTAGTAATAAGGTCCTGTTTGGCAACCTTTGGCTGCCCTCCCCGTTGGGCAGACGCGCCACGGCGTCGCGCACGAGCGCCAGCAGCGAGGCGTGGCGCGGGCACTGCGCTGCCTCCACTCCGGGGCGTCCTCTCTGTACTCACTTGAGCAGCGTGAGCACGTCGTGGCGGGTGCCCTCCCCGTTGGGCAGACGCGCCACGGCTTCGCGCACGAGCTCCAGCAGCGAGGCGTGGCGCGGGCACTGCGCTGCCTCCACTCCGGGGCGTCCTCTCTGTACTCACTTGAGCAGCGTGAGCACGTCGTGGCGGGTGCCGTCCCCGTTGGGCAGACGCGCCACGGCGTCGCGCACGAGCGCCAGCAGCGAGGCGTGGCGCGGGCACTGCGCTGCCTCCACTCCGGGGCGTCCTCTCTGTACTCACTTGAGCAGCGTGAGCACGTCGGGGCGGGTGCCGTCCCCGTTGGGCAGACGCGCCACGGCGTCGCGCACGAGCGCCAGCAGCGAGGCGTGGCGCGGGCACTGCGCTGCCTCCACTCCGGGGCGTCCTCACTGTACTCACTTGAGCAGCGTGAGCACGTCGTGGCGGGTGCCCTCCCCGTTGGGCAGACGCGCCACGGCGTCGCGCACGAGCGCCAGCATCGAGGCGTGGCGCGGACGCTGCGCCGCGAGCAGCGCGGCCGCCGCGCCTCCCGTGCTTCCGCGAGCACAAGGGCCCACTACAGACCGGTAACTGCAAACAAAACACGACTACTTTTAAAACGACATCATTTATTTCAGGGACATAGGAAAAACATAATTACAAAAATTTGTAACAAGAATGGGAAACACAAAACCAATTAAATGATTTCGCATAAAGTGACTGACTAGTAAATTTTTAGTTTACTAAAAATTCCAAGGTGACACGCGCTTACACAAAGTTCGTGCGCAAAAAAAAGATAAAATTAAAATGACTACTTAATTAAATACCAGCCAGAGGTAGATCGCCAAAAGTTTTCTTTCCTATGGCAAATACTTAGTCGGTCCTAAAGTTATGTCACTGGCACATTATTTTTTAATTTAGAACATAATTTTAAGAAAATGTTTTTGTATTCCATTTTTGAATGTTTAACAATTTTGTTAAAAAAAAAACAGTCATTTGCTGCGATTTCTCACGATGGAGTGGACATTGAAAGAAAACCGAATAGCTGTTTTAGCGTTGCACCGCTGTGGGCACTCGCCAAGTACCGTTTTCAAGTTGCTCAAAAAATTAAATATAACGCTTAGGTTTGTGTACCGTACTATTGATAGGTACAATGAAGTCTCTAGTGTTGAGGACAAAAAAAGAACTGGCCGTCCACGCTCCGTAAGAACACCAGCAGTGATCAAAGCGATCAAGGCCCGTATAGCAAGAAATACTGTCCGAAAACAGAAGTTGATGGCTTTGCAGATGGGTGTCAGTAGGAATACCGTCAAAAAGATTTTAAACGAAGATCTTTGTCTACGAGCATACAAAAAAAAGTGTGGACACATGCTTAATGCCCGTCTAAAAACGATCAGGCTTAAAAGATCCCGAAAGTTGTTAAAACAGTACGCGAAAAATCGACACCGCGATATTCTATTTACAGACGAAAAAAATTTCGATATTGAAGAAAAGTATAATAAACAGAATGATAGAGTGTACGCTAAGAGCTCTGAAGAAGCAAAAAAAACCGCTCCGCGGGTGCAACATGGGCATCATCCATCATCAGTGATGGTTTGGTTGGGAGTATCTTATTACGGGCCAACTGAGGTTCATTTTTGCGAAAAAGGGGTCAAAATCAGTGCAAAAGTGTACCAAGAGACGGGTTTGGATCAGGTTGTCAAAGATCTGCCCAACACGCTATTTTCAGGACATCATTTTGTGTTCCAGCAGGATTCTGCACCTGCACACAAAGCCAAGACCACTCAAGCCTGGTTTGAGCGTCAAAAAATCGACTTTATAAGACACGAAGATTGGCCTTCCTCCAGTCCGGACCTTAATCCTTTGGACTACAATATTTGGCAGGTCTTAGAGGAGAAGGTCTGTGCTAAACCACATACAAATTTGGAGAGCCTGAAGTCATCTATTAGAAAAGCAGTCGCTGAAATAGACATGAATATGGTGCGTGCTGCGATAGACGACTGGCCGCGGCGTTTATTGGCCTGTATTAAAAACAAGGGAAGTCATTTTGGATAATTTTAAGTTATATTAATTCTCTATTAAATGTACTTTAAATTGGTATATAAATTATTAAAAACTGATGGGTACTTTTGTTTTTATCATTATTCTTATTTGTGACAGAACTTTAGGACCGACTAGGTAAAACATGCTCAACCAACACATTTAGCTGCCAACCTTCGACTCACGGAAGGGATTCTACAATTAAATATATCGATATACAGCTTATTAACCCAATTATTTATTCAAGCTCACGTCAGCACACGTCCAGAAACTGTTTTGTCTATATCAAGATGATGAAAATCTAAGTGATATAAGGGGTTAATACCTACGAGGGGCGTTCCATAAATTCTCGGTATGAGAAGGAAAACAAAAGCATACGATTAGTGTTTTATTTTTATTTTTCTATATATTCCCTCCCTATGTTTATACACTTATAAGATCTGTCAATTAGTTTTTTTAGCCCCTCATAAAAATATTTTTTGTCTTTGGTGTCAAAATGCTCCAGCACCGCTGCCTTCAACGCTTCATCATTAGAAAATCGATGTCCACGAAGATCCTTTTTAAGGTTAGGAAACAAAAAGTAGTCGCTGGGGGCCAAGTCTGGACTGTACGGCGGGTGAGTAAGTGTTTCGAACCCAGATTCAAGAACAGCAGCCTTGGCAACATGAGCAGTATGCACAGGGGCGTTGTCATGAAGAAGCAGCACTCCTCTGGTCAATTTTCCCCTCCTCTTCTCTTTGATTGCTTCCTGTAATTGGCGTAAAATGTTAGCGTAGTACTCTCCTGTAATATTTAAACCATTTTCTTTATAATCTATTAATAATATCCCTTCACAATCCCAGAATATTGTCGCCATGATCTTGCCAGCTGAGGGGACGACTTTGAATTTCTTGGGATGAGGTGTTCCTTTAACGTGCCACTGCATCGACTCTTGTTTGCTCTCAGGGTCATAATGATGAACCCAAGTTTCATCTCCGGTAACAATTTTTTGGAGCAAACCATCAGGGTTTTCACCACACAGCTCAATGAAGTCGGAACAACAAGCAACACGCGTGTGCTTCTGAAACGGTGTCAACATTCGTGGTACCCATCTCGCACTAACTTTGGACATGTTAAGATGATCGTGGATAATATCATGTATTGTACCAATAGAAATATTGTTTTTTTGTGCTATAGACCTAACCTTCACTCGACCATCTTCCAGTATAATTTTCTCCACTTTTTGAATGTTTTCTGGTGAAGTAGCTTCAACAGGCCGACCAGGTCTAGGGTCATCTTCTATGCTCTCCCTCCCACGCTTAAATTCATTTGACCACTTTTGGACAGTAGATAGTGAAGGAGCGGAATCACGGTAAACTAAATCCATTTCTTCTTTAATACACTTTTGATTTTTTCCCTGTTTAGTCAAGAATTTTATCACGGCTCGATGCTCCAATTTAATTATCATTGTAAAATCGCTCATGGTGATCACGTTTGTTCAGCAGTAGCAGAAAAACAAAAGAACGGGTAGGCTTCAAATTTACTTTTTTACTGTCAATGAATGACTCTTCGCGGCCAGTATTAAGAAGTTTACTAAAAAGGTTTGCAAGATACCAATACCGAGAATTTATAGGTTTAAAGATCATTTATTCTCATTAAGAATTTACAATTCACTTGTATGAGAACTTAAATTTAAAGTAAACATAATAATGTAATGAGCGTAAGAACATAAACATAATTCAGGTAGTTTTACAACACTTACAACGGCCGACACGCCGATACATTTTAACAAAACGGGTACTATTATTATATTTATTGAACGCCCCTCGTATTAGACCGAGTGGAAGTACTAAACGAAACTTAAGGAAATCAACCAACTCAGGACTGTATGATGCCGCTTGTTATAATATATAGAATATAGGTAATATCGGTTGTTTCCCAGCGTTGGTATAAAGGGACCAAATGGTATTTTTAGGGTACCCAAAGGGTAATAACGGGACCCTATTATTAAGACTCCGCTGTCGGTCTGTCAGTGTCGTTGAGGTTGCATGTGTATTCCAAATTTCAATCCATTACAACTCCTAAACTCACTAAGTAGTTTTTTGAACTTTTCTGGTCATAAAAATCCTTTTTTTTTGTCATAAATTGACTTACCCATGCTGAAAATAAGTAAAAGGCTTTGCGGAAGTCGCAAATCGCTTTCGTTCCTGGGCTCGGAAATCTGCTACCTCTACACTATTCAACGGGCGTACTACCCATGACGTGGGATACCTGAAAGAAAAGAATGCAAATATGTAATTAAAAACGAGTGCAGGCATTTCCAAGACTCTGAAATTAGTATTAGACGTTGCTGTATCGCGTGGTTAGAGCTCGTGTAAGCACAAACCTCGGCGGGGGGGGTTCAAGTGTGGGCGGAGTAGGCGAGACTGCTCGGAACCATCGCTCGCACAGGCGGCCCAGGATAGCGTCACAATCCCGCCCCGCGCCTATCCACTGGTACACCTACAAATGACAAATTAACAATACAATACTGAAGAATTACTTCAAGGGTTTTAATATAGGAATTAATTACCTGAGTCTCTGGTATATATTGCAAATATGGCACAAAATCATTAGGATGTGGTCCTCTTTCACCGGCCAGAAAGTCTAGAGCTGAATCTAATTCAGCACACCAATCATCTGACACTGTAAATCATATAATTACTTAAAACATAGGCATATTGTTGACAACCTCAAAAAAAAATACAGTCCTCGAAGGCGCGTACGTGTAAACTCAATCAGTTATCATGTATAGTGCATCCATTTTTTCTAGAGAACACAATGAACGATCCAACTGGATCAAGTTTCTACTCACAGCTATACCACGTGTTAAGCGGCGCAATAGGGGAGCGCATAACCGCCGTGCAGCGCGCATGCAACTGCTGCTTGGAGGCCCGGTGCGCTGAACGGGCCGGGAACAGAGCCCTAACGAGCGACAGGAAACTAGCATGCGTCGTCTCCGTCAGCGCCTCGTCCGTGTCCGGCTCCGACTCTATCTCATCCGCCAGCTCCCCAGAGTCATCTGCTAACTCCACTGGCAACGCCATCATATCTGTTATAGATCTAGGTTTTATACATGCTGCGACAAATAGAAATGAAATCTAGATTTAGATATCTACTTTTATTAGTTTTGTTGTAATAATAATGTTACAGAGATTGTAATGAAACTACTTCAATTATTTATGACCATATTTGTAGGTAAATTACTTTTTGGATTATGTGTAGGTAATTACTTTTTTAAGGACCAGTGTTCACCGTTTTAGGCATCTCGGTCAGAAGTTTTATTACAATCTTAATAAATAAACAAGTTCAAGACTTATTACTATAACAGACAATATGATAACATATTAGCATTCATATGCTGAAAGGATGCAGCAGCATCATTATTAGCTCTGCAACAGAGCTAATAATGATTTGTCATTAAATAGGTATTTGTATGTACTTCATTTTCTATTGTGGCCACCAAACCACTACGTTTTCCTGCTCAACTATTCATGATATTGTTATTATATTCATCCATATAAAAAAAAAACATATAATGCTAGGTTAAGTATTATTATTGTCAAAAGCAATATTTTAATGAAATGAAATGAAATATATTTATTGAAACAGTGGCTTAAGTGGCTAGTTGTAACATAAATAAGACCTTAGTACATATAAAATGTTGTCTATGAACTGCACTGTGCGATAATTTAACAATTTGTTTACCCAGTCATCTGCACTATGCTAAGCCTGTCTCGCAGAATGACTAATTTTAGATTACCGTTTTTGATTAAGATTTCAGCGTTAAAGAATTATACAATTTAAAAAATACTGTTGAGTTTCTTGCTGCGTTTCGTCTCAACAGTTGAGTTGAGTTGAGCTGGTAGATTTTTGACAAGTAAAGTGCAGCCTAATTACTGAATAAACACATTTTGTTTTTTTAATCTTTTATCTTTAAAGCAAAATTCCACTGCAGAAAAACTTTTTAACTGTAATGGAAAATAGGGTCAAAACTGCAGGAAATTACCCGGTGTAACCCAATTTTCCGACAAAAATCAGTAATGGAATTCAGCTTGGTGCCTATCATAGAAAATGAAATATACACAAAGACCTATTTTATAGCATATCATTCAACTCTGTTGATTCTGAACCCAGATTTCATACAAGGTTGCCTGTCATCCTTTCAGGTTGGGCACAATAAAACAAATGTAAACTGCTTACAGTTTTGAGAACAGGTTCAAAATCTAATAACCCAGCATACATTTCAGCAAAGAATGAAGGAAATAATATTTTGTTAGTTTAGTATTGTTTGTGGATGCTTACCAATTCCATCAAGATCCTCTAACTTAATAGGTACTGGTTGGATCATCCTTGCAGCATTCTGCAATGCAAGAGTTGGATCCAGTGGTTCTTGCTTTATAACACTTTCCAGTTTAGGGTCATTGTAGTTTAAACTTAAAAAAAAACAACTGTATTAAAAAAAATACTGCAAAATATTAAATTAAATTAAGGCATGAATCAAAATTCTTACTTGGTAGAGTCATGATATTTAGGGTCTATAATTTCTTGCTTGATCTCAACACTGTCACCTAACTTCTTAGGGTGCTTAGCACTACTGACCGGTTCTGTAATGGAACTTTCTGAATCTGACTCTTCTTGTTCACATTTAATCTTAATATTTGGCAACAGAGGTTTTGTTTCAACACTTTCCTCTTCCTTTCTTTTAACTGCTTTGGTATCTGACTTGATTTGTTTCTGACTTGGCTCCTTCTTTGGTCCCCTTTTTAATTTTTGAGCTGGTGTTTCAGATTTTTGACTTCCAAACATTAATTTTTTTGTGCCATTTACAAGAGCTACCCTTTGTTTTATGTCTTCTAAAGTTAACCCAGTTGTGTTTAGTTCAGGATGGTTCTGAAAATAACAATCAATATGTTTGAAATACCAAATCTCATTAGAAAAAATCTATAAGAATTTCATGAGATTTATCAACTTGTACTATTAGAATGTAATTGAAAAGTGCCATACAACATATGAACAGCAGTCATTACCTCTCTATATTGTCTTCGGGTTCTATGGGCTGTGAGCACATTCTTTAGACACACTATAGAAGTTAAATGCGAAGATTCTATACCTCCAAGAGTTCCAAAAACCATATTGTCCGTGGTCTGTAATAATAGCAACAATATAATACAACAAATGTTCTAAAAATATATGTGCAATAAATAAAGTTACTTAACCTAGATATTTACCTAATATCTGTGAAAGAGGGATTACCACTTAAATACAAAACAATACTATTATTAAAACGAAATTATTTAGAGTTGCAACATTTTAACAGAGTTCAAAATGTATTAGTAATATGAGTATTGCTTTGAGATTGTGATTGATAGTAGCTTGCATAAACAATGTAAGGTAGAAAAACTATAAACTTTTCTTACCTGTCCAGCAAGCATTTGTTTACGTTTTTTATGTGATGGTTCAGGGGGTCCTTCTGGGTAGTTCTCATCCTCTGACTCATCACCCCCCACTTCCCCTTTAATTGCCGCCAGTTCATCAAAATACCTCTGCCTCGCTCTCAAGTACATTGGTTTATAGGTATTTCTAGATGACTTGGATGGCAAGGGGGGCACTCGGGGGGTGGGACCAGGAGGGGCTGCCTTAGCTGCCACCAGTAAACGTTCTCGTGACAGCAAAACTTCAGGCATCAATTTAGCATAGTAAGATTTGATCTGAAATGAAAATAAATCTATCTAAATACCTATATCATACTAATTACATGTTTCCTTTGGTCACACAATAACTCATGAATGGCTCAAATGATTTGATTAATTTCTTTTTTTTGTTGTGTTTGTAATTATCACGACAAGGTGGTACACCCAGGTGGTGCCAGGCATGGACAGATATAAACAATATAACTGCCTGAGCTTGTGCCCACAACTTCATCCCCATAATGATGATAATTACCATTCCCTTGGGAACTATCCATTTATGCCATTAACACGCAGCCTATGTCCATTTCTAGGGTATAAACAAAAGGGGAGGAAGGTTATTATGTATAATAAGTTCTGGATTTTGTAAGGATGTTACAGAAAACTCAACACTAACCAAAGCAGAGCGAGGGTGGGTTGCTAGTTTATAATACTAGTATGCAAATCTGCTTTGTATGCATGGATGCATTATATTGAGTTAATCTAGGATAATTCCTGTGACAGTTCATGTAACTATCTATCCTAAATACTACATTGATACAAACTTTGTGAGGCTGTTCAATAGTTTAAATAATTTAACAACTCTATTTATTTGACTTGTTTGCTTGTTTGTTTGTTTGATCAACTTACATTAACCAACTTTTTTATTACCTTATGCTTCTGTTGTTTGACTCTAGCTTTCAACAAGAACTTTCTCATTTTAGCAATATCTGGCCTATAATAACCCTGTTTTAAATTATTATAAAAGACTTCTAGAGGTGAAGTGAAATGAAAGGGTTCATAGTCAAATAACATTTTGATAGTTTTTTCCCTTTCCTCTTCCTCATTTTGAGAGAAATTAGGGAGGTGCCTCATAAGGTGTTCCTTGTGTTTGTCATCTAAGGCCTCCCACGTCTTGAGGGAGAAGAACTCCTTGAAGAGCGCGTAGTTCTCGCAGAGGTCCTGTGGCAACTCGAGGCTCGTGCCCAGCAGGCGCACGGGCTCGCCCAACTCCTCGTCGGGCTCCGAGCTCGCGCTGCCGCTCGCACTGCAACTGTCCGACGAGCTGCTGCTCTCGCTGCTGTAGCTTTGCTCGCTCTCCATCTTCTCCTCCATCGGAAAACAATTCGGTGACGCCCGACCGCTCCCGCGCTTCACGAATTACCGTTCTCACTCGCGATAACGACGATTCTCCGTAAAATTCATTGAATTATCGCGTTGTTTTGCCAATGTTTACGAAATACCGAAAACAACGATACGCAGAAAATCCGTATAGATAGCCATGAAGTTATTTTGAACGGACGTCGAATCTCGTCTAAAATAAAATAGAATGCGCACGCCAAATCGTAATGTTTCATACATACTATGCGCCAGAACGGCACATTACGATGAGAAAATAGCTTGACAGCCAAGTACAGCGACATTTTGCTCGTGTTCGTAGTGAAATATAAAAGATATGCAGTTTATCTATGACTATAGTTGAAGGGAATGATGTGGCAACACTGCTTTGTCATAAACAATACTATTTATTTGCAACCAAAGACTACTATAATACACTATTAAGAATATGGCAAACAAAACATGAAAATCCTTTTTACGGGTTTTCAAGGCACACTAATGATAATACTCTGATTAAGTCCTTTATTATTTAGAAAGACCGTTTTTTCTTATCATAGTCATCCAATAAAATACCAATTTAATTGTTTTGAAATGGACACCTGGCTTTAAGTGTCATGCCTTTGTCCATTCTCATTGGACGACCATAAAAACCAGAAGTTTGCTCGCGGCGGTGGGTGTCGAAAGATTTTGACGTAAATTATTCGTGTAGTAAATATGGCTGACGAACTCAATGTTGACAGTCTAATTCACAGGCTTCTGGAAGGTAACGACTTAATTTACTAGTTATTTCAGTGTATATTTTTGTATTGAAACGGAAACATTCAAATTCAAAATAAAACATCCAAGTTCTCGTGCTGTTAGTTGCGTAATTATCACAAGTATGTAGGTATAGAAACGTCAAACTCATAAATAAATCGATTATCCTCAATTCTTATCTGATTCTACTTTTGATGATCGTCAGCTAGTGATGCTGGCTCCTATTTTCGATGTAGCACCGGGTTTTTTTTTATTAAATAATGTCTAAACAGCCCGGCAACACTTGTACTTTGATCATTGCTGATGTCAAATTATATGGAACAGTTCCATGAGCTTATTGTTATGCTTTGTTCGCATTGTATGTTATTTTACTTGTTTTAAACATGTTTATTTCACTTTATTATGCTGCTTTTTGACGGGTTACAACAGTATACAGAGTGCAACAGGAAACTGCAAGGCGGAAAGGGAAATTGAAAGACATCTTTTCATCTGAATGTATGATTACTTGCTTAGCTCTTGGCCACAGTATTGTGCTAGTTCTTTGAATTGGTTATACTTTTGTGTTGGTGGACCTGACAAGTTGTTTATTATTTTCCAAGACATTACTTTATCAGTTCATCCGTTTTGCAATTTGATCTAGATTCCAATCATGCTAAAAATAACCTGTTCTATGATCTAAACAATAAGCATATATTTCTGGTGGGATCTGTTCTACATTCTCCTACTGCCTCTACTGAATATCTTGAATGTTGTTTGCTGTATTGTACTTAATATCTGCTGTATTTTGGTAATTGATATGGCAATAATATACCAAGTCCTTGAGTTGAAAAATAATTTCCTTATTATTTTGCAAGACAAATTTAAGTAAAATTAGTTTCCTAGTTTACTCAAGCATGTGCCTTTAAGTAATTGTGACCTAATTGTAATGCTTTTGAAAATGTATGAGTATTTGTATGTACTTTATTGAGAAAGTCTCTCAAAATATACTTAGAATGCTAATATAGCATGCATTGTGCTTATGAATTTTAAGTATTTGTGTATGATTATTTGAAGGTCTTGCCTGTAAATGTCTATTTTTGTATGTCTTACGGCCATACCACAAATGTTGTATGGTGATAATGCCTGTTTTGTTCATATTATAATATACCCTTAAGAATTTTTACAAAACAATATGTTCAATGTGTCTTGGTCATAGTATAAATTAGTTTGGTACCTCATCTATGGCTTGATCATTTTCCGTTACCTAAAGTTTCCAGTATTACTAATAAAAATCATATCCTAATAGTCAAACTCTAGCAACATCTATCAGGTAAGTATAAATGCAGATGAATGTTTTAGTAAAATAAAAATAGATTGAATCACATTGATATAAAACTAATATGTCAAGACGTATCTGCGACTGATTTTTCCAGCCACAGATAAATAAATAACTCTTCTTTGAATTCTCAATGAATCATTCCGAATGTATATTGGTTTTTAAAATATTACACAAGCTATATACAGGTAGCCAATTAAATGTCAGTCCTTTTAATGGTGGGTTTCTTTGTAATCCAATTAACATAATTGTTTAATCTTGTCACAGTTCGAGGATGCAGGCCCGGCAAGACTGTTCAGATGTCAGAGTCCGAGGTGCGTGGACTCTGCACCAAGTCACGGGAAATATTCCTTCAGCAGCCTATATTACTGGAATTGGAGGCACCACTCAAAATTTGTGGTAAAGTGTTTAATTGTCTTATTAGATTTTATATTTACTGCTTACTGTACTGTAATGTGAGATGGTAAATAGGTTGGGTCCCGAGCATTAGATAGAAATAGCTGCTTCTTAGATTGCTTGACTTACGACTGCCACATGTAAAGTAGGCACAGGACATTGAGTTACAGAAAACACCCTGCTATTAAACAAAAACCTAAAGACTTGATGTTGATCTACATTCAGGGAGAAGGGGTCAAAACATTTAGAATTCACTATATTCAAAGGCCCCAGTTTCGTGAGCACAACATTATAGCAGATTTTCATATCAGTTAATGGGTTAGTATGACTCACTCTCCTTTGTTTCTAGCCTTGATAGTAAGATTAATATTCAAAACTGCTGCGTTAACACAGTTTATTATTACATTTAATTGATTATGTATGTTTATATTTCACAGCCTTTGCCTGTTACCTTGACCCCAGTGTGATGTTCAGCCAATCAGTTTTACAGTAATATGGCATGATCATGAGCATGATTTTATGCCTCTTCATGTCATAATGAATTCTAATCAGAGGCAGATCCAGGATTTTAATTACCTGTTGTTGTTTGCCCTCCAAGCTTAGCCAGTATAGACATTATTTATAATTTTAGTTTTAAGTTTAGTTTAGTTGTGTGGAACTGCAAATCTTAAATCTAGTCAAAAAACACTAATCTCATCTCATGCAAGTAGCCCTTAATGTTAGGTTATAAGTGGACTGCACCTATCCTTGGCCAATGGAACGGAATGCGATGGTATAACATTATTATAGGAACAATTTCAAAGATCTAAGTGTGTGAGATTGTCTCTTTGATTTTGTGTTTTTATAATTATATTTAAGTATGCTCAACAATGTTTCTGGCCAACTGTACATCGCGTTAGTTGTCCGCTCTGTGGCGTTGCCAATGAACTTTCGGGTTCCTATACATTTTGTTAAAATGTAAGCTATTCCGTGTGCATGAAGAGAAACATAATATATGAATCATTAAAGGAGAAGTATTTACAAATTGCTGATAGTAATAGTGTTAAAGTAAACACATTGAAACATTTTTGCATGTTCTTTTTATCCTAGGTTTAAAAAAATGTTTAACACCTGATTAACCCTTAAATTGGCAAAAATAAAAAAAGTCGTGAATTCAAACCCTATTTAATTTGAAATCAGCATAAAAAATATAGTAACCAAAAAATAAAAAAAGTGAACATTATGGTATGTGCATTATTAGATACGTTGCCAATTTAAGGGTTAAATAAAAGTATGTTTTGCTAGACCTACCTGAACAGATGTAATGCTATGTGTACGTACATATACACACAGCTCCATTTTATTAAACTCTGCATTCCTATGGTGCATTCTGCTTGATATAATATTGTGACTGAGGCCTAATTTATTTTAAAAAAATATCTGTAGTTGAAGACTTGCCACTTAACAGTAAATGTATTAACTTCGCACTTGCACTTACACAAAAAGTTGGCCATGCTAACTCACTCAATAACATTTTCTATGAAACTTTTCCATTGTGACACGAAAATTTGGCGTACAATTTTGTAGGGATACTTTTCGTTGCACAACGGAACTTTTTCGACTTCGGTGTTTGTATGGTTAACTGCGCTTATCATTGTCCAACTTTTTGGTCCTTAACCAAATCAAGCACCACCTATGCCACTAATTTACTTCTTAGTCATGAAGTTATTGCAAGGACCTTGAAGAAGAATATAAGTTCATTTGTTTGAAGACCATGAACATTCCAAATTAAATAAATGATCATTGGGCGGTTTTTAATGGTTCAGCTCATGCTAATTTTGGTAATGTTTAACAATCAAAATCTCATTATAAAATGCAAGTACGCATTTTTATTTAAATTAAGTTTCGTCTTGAAAGTGTTTTTTTTTTTTTACATATTTTGTTGTTAAGTCCTCGAAACAGTCTTTAACGATGGTTTTTGCTTTATTATTAGTATTAGCAGTTTGTTAAAATGTTTTATAATAATAAACAGCAGGTATTTGATTTTGTGCTAACTATGTTGCAATCGAGGTGCGCAAACTATTTTCATCTCACGTTCTTCGCGCGGAAAGCTTAAAACCGTGCCTTTTGATCTTTTCGATCGGGGTGCGGGAAGGCGTGTGGGCGCGGCTGCATGTGTGCTGATATGATACAGTTTAATGGCCTGTACAATTACTGCTATGTCATACACTACGATTTGGTTTTAGGTGATATACACGGCCAGTACACAGACTTATTACGTCTTTTTGAGTACGGAGGTTTTCCGCCCGAGGCTAATTATCTTTTCCTCGGAGACTACGTGGACCGCGGCAAACAGTCCCTGGAAACTATATGCCTGTTATTGGCATACAAAATCAAGTATCCAGAGAACTTCTTCCTTCTTCGAGGCAATCACGAGTGTGCGAGTATAAACCGCATATACGGTAATTATCCTTCGATTGTATATAATATAACCAGTCCGTGAGTAATGTCCGATAAGTCGGTATTTTATGGCGTCTGTTACATCAGGTTTTTATGACGAGTGCAAACGCCGATACAACATTAAACTATGGAAGACTTTCACTGATTGCTTCAACTGCCTGCCGATAGCTGCTATCATTGACGAGAAAATATTCTGCTGCCATGGCGGCCTGTCTCCTGACCTGCAGGGTATGGAGCAGATTCGGCGGATAATGAGACCCACTGATGTGCCTGATACAGGTAACTGCAAACTGTGCATGCGGCTTTAAATGTCTGTTCTCTGAACACCTTTTTTTTGCTGAAGTCAAGTAGGAACATACACACCATAAAATATTACATGTTGTCTGCCAGGTTTGCTCTGCGATCTGCTGTGGTCAGATCCAGACAAGGACGTCCTAGGATGGGGTGAGAACGACCGTGGCGTATCATTCACATTTGGGCCTGATGTTGTCAGCAAATTTCTCAATAGACATGACTTGGATCTCATTTGTCGAGCTCATCAGGTAAGATATATTAAAAATTACTGATTTGAATCTTTACTTGTAATTATTCTGCCATTTCATTCGTTTGTTTTAGGTGGTGGAAGATGGATACGAATTCTTTGCAAAAAGACAGCTAGTGACCCTGTTCTCTGCGCCCAACTACTGTGGGGAGTTTGACAATGCTGGTGGTATGATGTCAGTTGATGAAACACTTATGTGCTCTTTTCAGGTAACTTAGAACTACATGAATAAGTTTCAATTAATGCTTTTTTTAACCCATTAACTAATAACACCAATCCCTTCATAGATATTGAAACCCTCTGAGAAGAAGTTGGTTAAAAAGGACCGCTAGTTTACACCTGTGATGTTTTTTTTTTGAACCAAGAATCTAATATCGACAATCCCTTCATAGATATTGAAACCATCTGAGAAAAAGGCGAAATACCAATACAATGGTATCAACAGTGGGAGGCCAGCCACGCCACAACGGTCACCACCTAAAAAGAAATAACTGTCGTTTGGGATCCAGTGTGCTGCACAGTGAGAGGAATGCTACAAATAATTGATTATATCATGTATTATAATTATAATGAGCGTCTAGTGCGGTCGCTGGACAGAGCCGAGTATGTCATGGATTGTTAAAATTATTTATCAATTTGCTTGTGCCTTCTTATTTTTAATTTTTATTATAATGTGAGTGATATTAATTTATGAATTTAGTTCTACAGAGATTTTGTGGAGATTGAGCAAACATGATCTATTCGGCGACGCCTGGTGACTTTTGCTTTTTCGGTCCCTCATATACACAATGTTTTAGATCGGATTGTCCCCCAATTGTGTTGTTGACATGTTGATGTAGTAGATAAATTGTTTTGTTGAGTTTAAAGAGTTTGAAGTGGCAAGCTATCTTAAAGATGCGGGCATTGGACAAGAAAATCGTAGTTACACTTTCACATTACAAGTTTATAAGTTGTAGTGGATCGAAAGCACATTCGCTTTGTTTATTCTGTAACTAATGTGCCTATAAATGTAAAGTATATTATTATAGGTCTCGTATAAGTGACGATAATAGTTGTTTCAAAGATTTTTATTTAAATTTGTTTACATTTAAAAAAAAGGTGGTCCCTTAGATTTCTATTTACTATATTTCAGATGTGGTTCTTTATAATATACTGAAGTAAGTTGCTTTGGACTTGGTCCAAACTGCCAGCTCAGGCTCATAGCAATATTACTATGCAGAGTGGCCCTGTGAAATTAATGTTATTTTGCACTCAGTATTAGCCTTACAAAATAAGTAGATAATCTAAAATTTGTTTGTTACAAATTGGCATTTTGATCTCCTGATTGAGGCTTTCCCTTGGCTTACAGTTGTATGAGTTTAGTTGAATCGATATCGCTGGATCGGTAAGAGCAGTGTAGCCCTCGCAACAATAGTGCAATTGCTATATTATTATAACATAAAATTATATGCAAATTTTGCATTGTACAATTTTATTTTTTAGCTATGTTAACAATGTCAAATAATTTTCATGAATAAATAATACAATTAAAAATAATAAGGAGTTTATTTTCGTTTTATTTTCAGTTAGGTTTGCATTTAAGAAGAGTTTTTTATAACATTATGTAATTTAATTAATGGTGTATGATCATTTTATGTACTTTACATAAATATAATTTTCTCTTTTAAGGCTTATCATTATCATTCTCTGGGTAGCTTTTTCTTTACGAATTTACTATTTCTGTCAAATTTAAGTAAGCATTGTCCTCAATTTGTGTAACTTGATCTAAGTAATTAACTGGTAAAAATATACTGCTAAAATATACTTGTTTACATTTTCAGTGTGATGTCAAAATACATTTTTAATGTATTCTCTATTTTCATCTTCATCTTAGTAAAAGTATTACATAGTTTCTGAAGTAATTGAGTTTAAATAAATACACTTATTATTAAAATTCACTGTACTTTTTCTCAGGTGTGTACAATTTTCTGAAATATAAATTTTATTCCAATTATATTGTCATGCATTTTCAATTTTCATGTCAGCATCCAAATCATTTATTGACCAGTCTTCGTCAATATCTGGTTTATTTGTGACAATAATTTTAGTTAGTTGGTGATGATTTTGTAGCTTCTCACTGATTTTAGATATGATATTGTCGTTTTTCTTTTGATACTTCTGAACATCCATTTGTAATGCTTTGATGTATCCCCTCTTAGCAGAGAGAATCTTCTTTAACCGGCTGACCCGCACCTCATACTCTTTTGCAAGATTTTCTAATACCTTCTTCTGTTTTTGCAAGTTGGCAACATCATGGGCTTTTAATTGACTCTTGGCATTTCCAAGTTGAGGCCTCCTGCAAAAATATAAAGGTTTAGTTTGTATTGTAATAGTAAAAAAACAGTTTTTTAGTTACATTCAGAACTGTAAAAATGGGTTACCTATAAGAAGGTCGAAAATCAGTCAACCAAGGGTAAGGACCAAAAAGTTGGATCACAGTTAAGCGCAGTTAAACATACAAACAACCAAGTCGAAAACAGTTATGTTGTGAGATAAAAATTATCTCTACAATTGTAAGGCTAACTTTCATGTCACGACGGAAAAGTTTCATAGAAAATTTAATTGAGTGAGTTAGCGTGGCCAACTTTTTGGTCCTTACCCCCAACTGTTTCATTTGACAACATTATAGAGAATCTTTTTCTGAAACCGTTTAACTTTCCTGGATTTTTATAAAAGAAACCTAACCTAAACTATGGGTTCTGTATCTGTAGGTAAATGTCTTTATACATTTTGAATAGATAATAGGTTCAGCAAATAAAGATTTTCTCATTTATAAATTTTTGGACAAATGAAACAGTTTGAAAACAAAACTTAAGACTTGCAATAGGATACTGCAAAAATAATGCTATAGCAATGCTATTGATGGTGCGGTCCATGCCTAAAAAGCTGGCAGCTGTGGGTTTTATTCTCAGTAAGGTCTATAATGCCTAACAAGATGCCTTTGACAACTAAATGACTCGACTGATGCATTTAGTTTTCAAAACTACTTTTTGCATAGCTTTTGGTCCATGGGACATGAGGACATGACAGAAGCGCATGGAGCTAACCCCATGTGCTTCTGTTTAGTCCATTAGAGAAATACTCTTTTTCCACACAATTGTCTTGTGTGATATCCATGGACTTATTTCTGTAATAAGTCCATGGGAGTGTCTATAAATAACTTGACATCGGCGAAATACACCTTAATAGGAGTGAAAGCCATCAATTCAAATTAGAATTAGAAGCATGGTTGGTATTTGAGTGACTGTTATATCATTGACTAGTACCTGGAAGCCTCGAACTTAGTTTAGGACTAGGGTAAATAGTATAACATTTTGCCCTGGGGTTCTCTGCCTTTTGGCAGAAATTTTAAACAATAAACTATCCCAAACGTTTCATTTGCTAACCTGCTTTTATTTCTGTAACTGTAAATATTTCAGGATTTTTATAAAAACTAACCTTACCTTCCTATGATTCTACACAATGTTACTGAAAGACATGAAATATTTACAATTACAGAAAATTTAAGCAGGTCGGCAAATCAAGAAGTTGGGAAAGAATACAATCAACCAATCATATTTCGGCCAAAAGGCAGAATAACTTCCCCTGGTAATTGATATGTAGAAGCTATATACAGGTAAACTTATTTTAATGTACAGAGCAATAGCTCCGAAAAACTCAGGTTCAGTTCGTTAGACCAGCATAAGAGTGTATGAGAGTGAGTGAAAGAGAAGTACAAACGCAAGGTTTTTTTAAGGTTTTTTTTAATTCTAAAGTAGTCTCCCAGAAAATTATGACGTCATTTTTTTTTACTTTCTGCATATTATTATAGTGGATAATGTTAACATGGTATGCGGCTACATTTGAGACATAGTCAAAACAAAACTCACCACATCACTGAGTCACCTTCTAAATGGCTGTATTTCGCGTGCTGTTTCTGTAAGATCTCCAACTTATGAGGCAGGTTTTCAGACGCCCACATAGAATTCATCTCGGAAATCATCTCATCAAGAATTCCTTGTTTCAAGCAGTTGAACATTGGAACCCATTTAACTCGCCTCATTTTAGCTTTAGGCACTGTCTCTAGAAACTCTTTAATGCTAGAAAGACCATGAAAATTGTTAGAACGTACTTATACTAAACGTTTTACTTGTAAAGAAAAAAACACTTCACGAAACTTACCTAACGTGATTTACAATGTTACTAAACTCTTTTAAAATCACAAGATTATCGAATGTTATTTCCGATTGATTCAATCCATCACACATATCTTCCTCATCCCTTTCTTCCATTTTCATTAGAGCAGTATAAAATATTTTTGTTTTGAAACGATATTACGACAGTGATTTGAAACATCAACGAACATTCACCCACCCAAATCGTTTGATTTGACTTTAATTCTGACGTATGCGTTTTAACTTTGAACAAAATATGGCTGTATCTGAAACGAATAAGGCTTATTTTGTTGTAAACAATAATAGACGCTAACAGTATATAAATAGCTGGGTCTGACAAAAGCCATTAGTAGTTTTTCGAATATGGCTACACTGACATAGGCCGGCCGCACATTTGTTTTACCGGATTATAGAAATTTTCTTGAGAATCTTTATTGTAAAACGACATAAAGTAATATACCTACCATAACACAATAACAGAAAAATTAAACTAAAATTAAATAAGACTTACTATAAATATATAAATTAACAAAAACATTAAATCTAAGAATGGCCCCTGCGGCATTGTGCCAAAGTTGCTGGCAGCATTTCCTAGCTGGATGGTTAAACTGATACGTTGAGCAAGGAAACTGCCAGTTTCTTCGGTCTCCCGAGACAAATTTTATATTTAATCATCGATTTAACAGCACATAAAAAAGAAACTCACAAGGAGGCACTTTCGTTTAAAGGGGTGATAGAAGTAAGTTGGCGTACTTGTTTGCGGCTGAATTCGACGAACGTAAGGCTCCGATTGACGTGCGAGTAAGTATGCTGTACTTATGGCTCCCTAAGTACACGAACTTATGTACAAACAAACACGGGCGAAAAAGGTCGTCGAGCTTTAAGTACGCGTACTTATTCGCCCGTCTAACACCCATTTTACTCGCCTGTGTGCCATCTAAAATACCCAGCACGTACTTTCGGCAGCCTGTGGGTGAGGTGTTCGACATTATTTTGTGTTAAGAGGATTGTGAAGCGACGCTAAAATCGCTTAACCCTTAATAAGGCAGAGGCAATATATTTACCACATATCAATAAACTGAAATTTGACTTTACTACCTACATTTTATGATACAATTTTAATTGTATTTTCCCAAAAAATAACGTCATGTATTTTTACTCTTTAGAGACTTGCGATTCCATTACTGTATTTGATGTTGGTCTAGTATTTTTAGTTAACGAGGCCCTATTATAAGTAATCCGTACATATTTAGCTCCGGGCGATTTCCGCGATTTTTGAATGTTGTGGTAATTATGAAGCTCTGTACATTTTTGATTTTTGTTTTTCAAATTATTTTTCATTCTAAGAAATATTTTGTTGGAAAGGAAAAAGTTTAACGTTGGTTTTTCATGATATAGATCTACAACATATTCAAAAATCGTAAAAATGGGACTTAAGGTTTAAGGGGAGAGAAACGTTATCGCATTTTGTATGGATTTTTTTGGCTTTTGTTTATTTTGGATCAGAAATGAGGGATTTTTAAAATGTGACATGATTTAATCATTATTGTTCTTCTTCTTCTTTAAATTAATGACGGTCCTCCAAGTGATTTCGCCGATGTCAGTGAGAGAGTATAATCAGTAAATAGGACAGTAAATCAAAATTAACAAAAGTAAAAGCCGGGCATTTTTCAATCGGCCATCCTCCCTCCCCGTAGGTTACCGGATACGGATACCGGAGGATAACTCATAGCTTCCTCCAGTCGACGACACTTTGCGTTTGAAAACAAGCAAAGCAAGTTTCAACGTGTGTCACCGACGCGAGCCGAGCAAGTTCGCGAACCAAACAGATCGCGATTTTATAGCCTGTAGGTAGGTCTAACAGCCCTTTTAATAATGCTTTTAAAAATGCCAAGTGATAATGTTTTACAATGTTTTAAATTCATCCTGTCACCATGTAATTTTTTGTAGACACTAAAATACAAACGAATACAACCATAAACAATATTTTACACTTTAACTTATAACCGTTTAATGTGATGCCACCTTTATTACTCATAATTATACGAGAGGGCGTTGCTGTACAGCTTCGTAGCTTTTCAAATCATGAACTAGATGTCGCTGTCAGTCGCCAAAGTTGAGATTTTTTGATCCTCCTGAACTACTTTAATCTTACATTAGTCTGAGACTTTAATAATGTAACAAACGAATCAAAGAATAACAATTGGGATTGTTAATATTTTTACAATTGCTCTAATTAAAAAACCATTTCGAGGAATAGGGTTTTAAAACCGTTCTGCGTTATTAAGTTTTTGAAATATTTATCCATTTCGGATATTTCGACAAAAGTACCTATATTTAACCTTTGTGTTACGTTCGTTTACGGATTCTAAATTAAACATTATGATCAAACCAGTAGGACACTAGTTTTTTTTTAGTAAGATCACTAGGCCACGATGCCCTTTACTCGTATTCAGTTAAGTTAATATAGCCTTAATCAATACAAAACCGTCCCTATTGCTTGGTTGGACTAAGCAACTTCAATATTTGCTGGTACGTAACTTATATGAAGATGATATTCATTAATAAGTACCTACTATAACTAGGTACTATTATGCTCTAGGAGGTATTATAAGTACATACATACATACATAAACTCACGCCTTCATTCCCAAAGTGGGGTAGGCAGAGCTACGGAATTATCAGCAACTCTAAAAACTTGTTGATAATTCTGTAACCAAATGTTGCATAATTAGGCTAAGGTGTTTAACAGCGCATTAGTGACAGGTTGCAAGCTCATCGCCTAACAAGTACTACAAGCCCTTATTCCCTTAGACGCCTCTTACGACATCCACGGGAAGACATGGAGTGGCACTATTCTAACCCGGCAACCTAAAAGTAAGTATATCAAAATAAACCAAATTGGAGCCGGATAGTTAGGTACCTTTCCTTGTAAGTTCAAACAATATTCAAACACTACTTAGCTGTTGCCATGTGTACCAATGAAGTTATTTTTAACTTTGTAGTAAAATGGTTCTTCTTTGCTCAAATAGAGAGAAAGAGAGAGTGCTTCAAAAAAAAATACTTTCCAGAAAAAATAAACCTGTTGATTTTGTGCATTTAAACAGTTTTATTAGGCAACACGAAGTTTTATAACGCAACATCGGTTGTATAGTGAATGTCAAAAGTTTAAATTATGTTAACACTGAAAGTTACGTGTTTTTAAGTTATTTAAATAAATATATACTAGGTATATGTTTTGTCTCAGGTGATTCATCAGCATCCTTGTCTTAATATTCCTTTCCTTTCCGTTTTTTTCTATTTCCTTTTCACTTGCTCTTCCACGAAACCCGCTCCTTAAGCAGAAAAAAAAAGAAAAAAAAAGCCATAGAAAAAAAAAGAAGAAGAAGAAAGTTACGTTGGAAAGTGCTCCACTGTAGAAATAGAGGTGAATCGTGGGTGAACCCGAGACCTAGTCCTCTTGGAGTAAAGTAAGTAGTTAGGTATATTTGTAATCACTTCTCAAAAACGGCTCTAACGTTTCCACTGAAATTTGGCTTTATAAAGGGCGAAAAATCGGACTCTGTCTAGTTGCCATGTTCGGGAGGATTCGCTTTCAACCCGAGCGATTCGGTCTTCCACGTACTTACGTATTAAAGTTGCAATAAATTTGTAATAAGTGGAACCAAATTTGAAACAAAGTAGACCATTTTACGATACATTGTTTCGGATATATTTACTTCAACCCAAAAGGATATATTTTGTAATTCACCTCTGGAATTAGGTAAGTACAAAATCTATTTTTTGTGTTTTGTATTCCTTTTCTTGCTTTCCGTTTATCATTTTGTAGGCTGTTTGTTTGTTATTTTACTCAGTTGTGTAGTTTTTCTAAAAATAAAGCTAACAAAACATTAATTTTATTTCTTCTCAGTCTACCATTTTTGTTCATATTGTTAGTATTGTTAGGTACGTAACCTATTGGTTTGTTTACATTGACTTAACCTCCCATAGACAATAGTTTTTTTGTTTGTTTTTTATTTCCTTGATGTTGCCAGTTGTAACTGATTGCAAATTTTATGGTCGTTCGTTCTATCTCGAACAAATGATTGTTTCTTTCTTAATCCATGAATGTTTTTCTTTTAATATTGTTTTGTGTTATGTGTGTCACTTTCCGTCTCTTCAGCATGGGGTTCCAACCTAAGACCAGAGGGGTTATTATGACGTAGCAATGCAGTTCATTTTACGCTGAGAGATGGGGACAGAGCTATATAACTGCTATAGTTCTGTCCTTTACGCTCGCCGTAAAATGAACTGCAAAGTTATGTCATAATAAGTAAGTAAGTACTGGCTTTACGGCTAGCGGATGCTGACTTGGGACCGTTTCGCAACAATTTCTCAGTACCTATCTTGTTCTTTTTGTAGGTATCTATTTAATGTAATTTTGTATTGTTGCGAATAAATGTCTCTTTATTTTTATCCTATTGGGTCAAAGTAAATATATCAGAAAGGGCCCATCTGTATTAGGTAGATACGAATAAGTTTACAGAGTCTAGCAACTAAAATTACACAATAATTTATGAATTTGGTATAGTGCCTAAAGAAAAACAACAAATAATAAAAACCGATGAAGTGTTACTCGGGGCCGATCTTAATACAAAACATATACTATTTATATTTGTGGTTGCCGGGTTAGAATAGTGCCACTCCATGTCTTCCCATGGATGTCGTACGAGGCGACTAAGGGAATATAGGCTTGTAATACCTACTGTTAGGCGATGGGCTTGCAACCTGTCACTAATACGCTGATAAACATCTTAGCCTATTTGTGCAAAATGTGGTTACTGAATTATCAACAAGTTTTTAAAGTTGTATGTATGGGATGACAGGCGTGAAGGTATGTATGTATGTATATTATAACTTTGTGTGGAGGGACTGAACCCGCGGTGCACGAGTCTAACTTGACAGGTCTTTTCTATTATTTAGGTGCTAAAAACTGATGATGTGATTCATCTGGCTAGCCCCGCAGGTTGAAGGGTTGACCTATGGTCTCACTTCATATATAATTGTCCGTGCCTTGTTTCAACTATCTCCAAAACCAACCGGCTGATGGTCTGTCCACTGCTCAATGAGCGGTGGCGGAAAAGGTTCAATTTATACCAATTGATTAACAATGTATAACTATTTTCCTTTTATCTTTTACCTTATACTTATCTACCTTTGAGTACCTATCCAGCTAGCTATCTCATCCATCTTCACTTCAGTCCCCATCATTTCTGCACCTACGTAGGTAGGTATAGTTGACCAAGAAGGACCTTTTCCACTTTTGGACCTTAAAGTCATGCAAACAGAGACGAAAACTGGTGAACCAATGAACTCCTTATTGGTCGGCTGTAGATACCTGGTATTACATCGCCGCTCACTTCGTCCTTTATTTCGCATAACAAACATAACTAGACCCTTGAGTTCGCAGGCATTATGTCGCGGTGGAAGTAGTAGGAAATATTCAGAAGTTAATATAGATATAATTTGTAGAGAAAATAATGGAGTGGCTATAAATTCTATCTTAATTGACTCCTGAATATCCAATCTCTGATTATCCAGGGACGAAACAAGGGAAGACGGACTATATGGACTAATCGCCGCCTGCATGTCCTCTTGAACGGGTAGGTAAGTATGTAATAACTACTTTACGATTGTTAATAACATGGCCTCTGAGCATCACGCCCCACCAGCAAGCGGCAGGCGGCGGGCAAAAAAAAAAACACAGTGTACAATATCACACTTTGACGTAGGTAGTCCCAAACTAAGCTCTAGGGTTGTACTAGAACCTGCCAGAAAACGATAAACTTAAGTACTTATATTTACTAATACATACTTAAATACATTGAAAACAAAAACGAATACTCGCGCTTCACACAAACATCTACCCATACGGGGATTTAAACACGGGACTACTAGCGTCTAAACGGTAATCTAGAACCTTTATTAGGAGCCGGTATTTTAAGGGAACAAATACCGGTTTTCTTATTCACCGGTTCTTTGGATTACCGGTATTTATATTTACCGGTTCTCTGAAAGCTAAATGAAAAACCTTTCAATACCGGTAGAGTACCGTATTTTTGGAACCGGTTCCAAGCTCCGACCCGGTTACACAGTTGTTTGAATGTGCAGGTTTTCCCACGATGTTTTTCTTTACCGTAAGACTTAAGTGCATCGGGTCATAAATACTTTATAATACCATACGACTAATTTTTTCAAGTATCCACCGTACTCAAAAATATTTTCTCGTTCCTAGTTAAGTGCAAAGTAATACCTATAAGTTTAATTTTCTTAATAACAGCTGAATATGTGAATAATAATGCATATACCATTATTTTGTCCTGTTAGTATCTTAGCTTAACGTACAATGTCAAATTATAAGATTTAAAAAGAAAACATTGCCGCGTTGACGACAAATGTTTAATTTCCCAACCTACTGGTAAAACTTTATCTCATCCACAAAAACTCCTTACAAACCATGCCTGTTTTTTTTCTACCTAGTTAAATTGATAAACGTACCTAATTTCTTTAAAAAATAACGTATGCGCCGGGGGTAAACTTTTCGCGGGATACAATTTAATACACTCTCCTGTCTTTACGATAAGTTCGCCTTTGTACTTACCTTATTATTTTGTTCTGTTTCTTTTTTTGGTTTGTGATTTTCTGTTTGTACAATAAAGAGTTTACATACAGACATATACTCACCATATTAAAAGGAAAAAATGCTTTTTTAATTTGTGCAAGGTTGGCCTAATTTTTGGTCATTTTCCCCGGACTACTTACTTGTTTACTTGTCAGTAATGGCGGCGGAATTAAAAATATTATATAATGTCAAAAGTAATTTTGTTTTACCGCGTAGAGAGGCCCTGTAGATTCGCTTTAGCAGATAATGAAATAAATCTGTCTAAAATAATAATTTTGAGACAAGTTTTTGTTGCTAACTGTTTTTTTTTGCACAGTCATCATCTGCTTAACGTGATCAAAGAAACGAATTCAAACTCAGTGGGTCTACGTTAAGTACTTATGCCATCTTGCCATTCCATCATAATATTAGGTCCTAGATACCATCTTATCTTACAGATGGACCCATTCGGATACACTTCGACCCTTTAGGATCATTTGTGCAATTACCCTCTTACACACAGCTGTTCGGAGGTGCAGGTTTCCTCACGATGATTTTCCTTCACCGTACGAGCAGTAGTAAGAGTTAGAAAAACTTACGTCCACGTTACGAGTCTACCTCATAAGCCACTGGCCACCGACGCTCTCCTAGTTACCATAATTAATATTGCAGTGTCATCGGATTAACTTAAGTAATATATATAAGTTTGTTTTTGTAATAACCTTTAGCTAGAATGATAAAAGGAAGTGGTTAAAAAACGGTCAGGACCACACAATCTGACGAACACTAACAAGTGGAATTAATAATAATTTTCATTTTTGGAACAAGCTTATGTTGCTGACCGTACTTGCTCAGACCAAAGGACTCAAGACCAAACGAATGAATCCCAACACGGTGGGTCTACGTTTAGTAATATCGGAGATTGCATTGTCATCGGGTTTAACTTCAACCTTCATATATGTGCTCTAAATTTTAGCCAATCCATTAACGGGAACTGCTTCAAAATCGACTTGCAAGATTTGACCTAAACTGAGATACAAACATTGCAAGTTAATAAAAAGCTTGTGAATACTTTGACGCAACTTACACGTATACACATACGTACAATACGTATCATAAAAACAATACGGTTACGAAAACACGACGGTTTAAAATAAAACGAAGTGCAATAGATGCCCTATTTTCAGTGACCTAGCAAAGTACAGATTGATTTGTACTTCTCTCTCACTCGCTCGCATACGCTTAGGCAGGTTCCACCGCCGACGATGAGCGGGAAACGAGTACAGCCAACGATCAACCTATTACTTAATATTTGTGCCTCTTCACAATCGCTGACACGCAATCCTTTTTTTTTTGTTGAAACAGACTAGTGGACAGAGTTTTCACCGGCGGCAGTGTGAACAGCCAGCGATCAACTATTAATATACGTGTCCCTTTTATTGACACGGGATCTTTATCTTTTGTTCGTTTCTTGAGCGAGAAAATAGTCGATAGCTAATCGCTTCCTCGAACTTGGTGTCTTACTCGAAATCGAAAGACTAGAAACTAAGTCGCACAGTAAGTATCGTTACCTCTTCGCTTCGGTTTATATCGAGTTTTCTGTACCTGACATCCGTACATAAACTAGAATTTATTATAAATAAAAACCTTCCGTGAAAGATAATGTAACAGATGGTGGAAACCTACCTACAGTAGTTTTTGAAATCATTGCGAACATACAAACAGATAGAAATAGGCGGCGGGGACTTTTTTTTATAATATGATAAGTCGAATTAATATAGAACACGGTAAACAGTAGGTATAAACGATAAAGCTATTGTGTTGAAATTGTACAGTTAACGTTTATCCCACACAAACACTATGATTCCGAATTTTCATAATTCCGAATACAATGTTTTGATAGAAGACTTTTTTAAATCCGATTAGGCAACATTCAAACCTATCCTAACCTACGTATAGCAATTAAATAGCTCCAGTCTCCGTATTACTATTATGGTTGCCATTATCGCGGTAGACAAAGCTCCGTCACTCTCGCACTTAGTTAATGGTTAGAAATAGACAGATGTTTTACCCTCGTTCATCCACATCGATAGAATGGTAGATTTACTGATGAAAGACGACGCAGACGAAAATAAATGTTTATTAAGATTTTTAGTACGTACCTAACTACAACGGCACTAAGAAGACAATGAAACAAGTTAGCGTTTTCAGTGTTTATTTTGTTTTTTTTTAGTTTTAAAATACATAAAAATATAATTTATAATAAAAACAAGATTTATGTAACAAAGTTTCAATTTCCGTGGCAGTGACTATGTTATTGCAGTCTTTGAGATCTTTAATTAAGTAAGTATTATCCTTGAACACAAGAAAATTAACCGTTTTGTTATGTAAACATGAATATTACTTAATTACGTTGTCATTATCCATAACATAGTCAAAGCAATGACTTATCGAATACTATTTAGATAGGTATTATAAAAATTGTATAATGTACTCATAGGTATACTTAAAGTAGAAGGTTCGATGGCGGCCCTTTAGTAAGCAGCAGCTGAAAGAAGAAATCAAAGTCATTGTAAAAGAGTGGCATTCAGGATTACTTTCGTCCGCGTTTCGTGTATCGCTTATTGCGTCATTCTCTATAATGAGACGAAGATATCGTACTGAGCGACCAGCGAAAATATAAAAGTGTGATATTCATTCGACACCAGTTTGATGGTTCACTTTAAAACAAGGAGGCTTAACATGAGTGGGATAAACGTAATGAAAAATAGTTTTACTAGACAATGATAATTTTTTTCTAGTATAACTAACTCTCAATGAAATAAATGTGTTTTAAGGACAAGACCAACGCTACAGACATTTATGAATAATGTGTTTTTTTTGTAAGTTATGAATAGGTAGTCAGTTTATGAGTTAATAGTGCTTAATGAACACGATTCCGCACTCGGGGATGTCAAACTATGCGCTGAAACTATGCAGTCCTTGGAAGAACCGAATGAAAGTAACTATCATCCAATAATGTAAGACAAGAGACTTGTTATCTTATTTACTTCTAATGAAAAGTACACTGTCACACTGTCAGTCCTTGAAGGTTCAGAATAATGGATGGAAAGAAATTTGGGTAGAAAATAAGTTCTAAGATGTTGTATGGAACTATTGTTTTACTGAAGGAACTACGATGCTCTAGAAGATTATGAACAACCATATTACTTGTACATCTCATCGCCAGATACCTGATATTTGTACTTTATAGACTACGCATGAAGGGCATAGTGCAGCTTAGATCTCCCACGGTGAATGCGTCAGCGATCATTAAATCTGTTATGATATAAAATGGCTTGTAACTTACTTAGTACACCGGACAACACAAGACACCTATACGTTCAATATTATTAATTTGATATCAATGTTTTTCACAGGCAATTAGAGGCCAATTTTTACAGCTTTTTGTCAAGCCGTGGTACGATTAGCAGGCGTATTTACAGCGACACACTAACCTAGCGGCCTGATGGGGTGCTTGTCCCAGAGGAAGGTGCGTTTGACGGGCGACAGGTAGGAGTCGCGGATGTAGGAGGGGCTGCGGTCCCATCGCGCCATGGGCTTCAGCTCGGGCCAGTCGTACCAGAAGGGGTCCCGCGTGATGGCCGAGATCGGCAGGGACGGGCTCGGGTTGAAAATGTCAGCCCAGGGCCGGCGCCGCATCCCTCCGGCGGTGTACAACGGAGCACCTACACCACAGCACGTCAGTCACCTCACAGCTGTACTTCGTCATCGCCCACAAATGTTACAAGCCACATACATGACGAACACTGCATGCTTAATTCTTATCCAATGTCTTTCGTGGAAATGATACATAAATATGATCCAATAGTCAATGTTTTTCAAGTGACTTGTAAACTGACGGTGCTCTTACGGCTATTGTAATTGACACATGCATCATGCTTGCAGTTATTATGCTGATCGATGATTCTTTGTCGAAGAACATATACACTCGAAGAGTAATATGACAGGTAACGGCACAGAAGGAATAGATTTGTGAATGTTGAAGTCTCAATTTCTCATTCACTCAGAGAACTCAACAGCCCCTAACTACTGGAAATGGAAGCGAACTCAAACTATCTACTTATTGGGGCTGGTTGACTGTTAAATGTCTGTCTGGGAGCGACCAGAGAGGGTTCTGACGAGGTACAGTGTCGGTGGCCGGCGCCCTTACCGTCGGCGTCGTAAGCGACCTCGCAGTCCCGCGGGGGGCTGATGCGGGGCTTCACGGGCGTGGGCGACATCCCTCGGAGCGACCGGTCAAATCCCGCCCATTTTTCGGCTTCAGCGAAAAAGGGATCCGATTTGAACGCATCCGATACCCGCTCCGGGAACGCTCCTTCATACCAAGTCTTTCAATCAGTACCATCAGAATATCACTGGCTCAGAGACACGGAAAGGGAACGGGAATGTATTTTCTATCCAATGTTTCCGAAAATATGGGCATTAGGTATATTGAAAACTATGCTTATTCAAAGTAGAAACGGAAATCCGAAAGTTTAACCAAGCTTTTCGAATAAGATTTTCTAATGATCAGATCATCTAACTTTAAATTTTCTGAGTGTAGTTGTTCTTATAAGAATTTAGAATATGAATGGCCTTGCATATTTACAATGCAGTTTTCATGCATGTGCTGGATATTACGTAATACTAAATGAAGGTATTTCTTCCTGTGTAGTAGCCATCCTGTTCGCGTGTAAAGAGTTACTTATCAATAATCAGAAGGTTCTATTCTACTAAATCAAAACACGAGTTGGTCTTTTATGTTTTAATACAAATTCGTATCGGGTTAGTTAACGAAATCAAATTTTGTACTAAGTATAGAGTAAATTTAAGCAGTATGTACATAAACAATCATCTAAACAGTAAGTATTTGATGTAATGAGTACTTAATTCGGATTTGTTAATTTACAACCTACATTGACAACATGAATAATTTTACAGTGATAAATACAAAATAATTTAGAATTTGGCTCTCTAATCGAGTTACATTTCAAATAAAACAATATTTATAATATTAACAGATGTTTTGTTTGTTGGTAAGTAAATATCGATCAGTATTTCAGGTACTAACCAAATGGTAACATAACTCTAATAATGTAGGAGGACGTCACGTTCAACGCTAATTAGATTCAATGGTGATCGAACCTGACAGGTGAACGTTGTCTCTTTTCGGCATTATCGATAAACTGATTCCACATCATGCGCTTCCGACACATCGGACTAGAATTTTATAAATTTCCATAATTTCCAATAAGCATAGCTAATAAGAAATCGCGCCATGTTTGTATCACAGCCTATAATGTGGATCAAAAGCTTAGCTACAGCTGGCCTGTTTGTAATTTACTAAAACAATCAGTCTTTCTGAGACACCAAGGAAAGACTTGGCAGATATATCTTGCAACAAACGAACAGACTAACTGAAGCGGCACTTACTCTAATGACCGCTCCACACGTTACCCACGAAGCCGGAGCTGGCTGGATGGAAAGCCTTTCGACTTCCATGAGAATCTTTATTCGAACCAATTTTAGTCCGTTCCGAGCGCCGTCACCGAGGGTCTCGCGTGAAGCGAAAGTGACTTATCCTAAGGGCGTATCGTGCATATGGTTTTAGTATTTACCTGTTCCCCAGTGAGGCTTGTTGTCGGGTTCATATTCGACTCCTTTGAGGCTCCTGGGCGCCAAGGGGGTGCTCGTGACGGGGCTGCCTAGGTCGGAGATGGGGTACGCGCGGTCCTTGAGGTAGAGGCCGTAGCGCGAGGGGTACAGGCGGTCGATGGCGGACAGGCGGTCGAGGTGGTCCTGCCAGGCCTTGTGAGCGTCGAACGGGTCCACGCCGCGGCGAACGCGCCGGGGGACGTGGTACACTGCGCAACCACAAACAGTTACTGACACAATTCACTACCAGTGACAGAAAACAGAAGGTCGACTCAACACACACTCAATCCGTTGATTAGGATATTTCAATAGATATAGATAAAATAAATAAATATAATATACCTAGACTTATTTAAGTAGTTTGGAGTAAATATAGAGTACACACAATTGTCATACCATTTTTATATGGATGTATAATTTGTTTACATTATCCGGCGTTAGTAAGGAACCACAGCGAAAGCGTTAGATTAAATGAAAATGATTTAATTTTACATAAATTTATACAGATCGTAGAACTCACCTCTTTATTACATCCGTGGAAAGTATACAATGAATGGAGGGCTTGCTTGTAATAAAAAATATTTACATACATAAAAGGGATAAACATCGATAGACAAAATGCGTCGCCTGACAAATGCTAGAAGATCGGTAGAATATAAACAGTGAAGTCGATATAACATACATGGATTAATGTGTGGAGTGATGTTATGGTATAAGAGGTGAATTCTAATAAATGAGACATGCGATTATTAGCTGTGACAGCCTTAGCATTCCGCAAGTTGCAACCTGCAAGCAAACATCTAATGCCAACATATGTATGTTATCACTGACGGCCTAAAGCGATGGCGTCGCGATGATTGTGACGACAAACGAACAGACAACTTGTTTGATCAAGATGCTTACAAATCATTTACAACACAAATAGGTAAGTACGTTTGTAAATATGAATTTAGATGCAATATTTCATCTATGAACAAGAACATACAACACACGAGTTGATAGATAGTCGAAGTTTTAGTTATGTCTGTCTGTGTTTGTGTTGACTCCATGTAGTGTTATTCGATCCTTCTAAACAATTTCTATCTTCGAGCCTCCGACAGGGTTCACGTCAATATAAAAATTCCCAGCGATTTATTTACAAAAGTTTATTACAAAGTTAGCAATTAACAGCAGAATAACCCGCAAAGTTAAAGAGGACTACCTCATATTATATTGATCTTACAAATAAAAGCCACATCGTTAAGCGATGAAATAAATGAATGTTGAGTTGATTTTAATTAACAAGTTGATTCCAATTCAAGATGTGGTCACAAAAATGACAACAGCTAGAGTGGCGCAGCGACCGTGAAAGATGTTCCGAATTATAATATAACTGGCTGTAGATGTTTATGCTGAAACAATTAAAGTTAAATGCCAATGTGTTTCAATGTCGCACCGTTAGAAGGTGTACCTACGACAGAAGTTCGGTTAGTTTACTGCCGCAAGCACGCCGCGTGGGCGACAATCAAGCTCTTTGTACAGGTTAGCATGTTTGCTCTTATCTTAAGTTTATATTAAATCATATCTATGGTAGTGTAAAAATTTCAGCGAACATAAATGTTAGATCGATTTTGTGTTGATGCCAAATGCTAATGTTAATGAGATGCTCCTGCCAATCATTTATCGACTTCTAAGGTATCGGAAACGGGTTATCGTTCATCACATCAGCACGATCTATTCTTGTGTGTTGGAGTGTTTACAATACGCAGCCGACTTTTTGCTCAGGCAACAATCGTGTACATCGCAATAGTAGATCGAGTGACGTGCGGAAAATTTTCCGCACACAGCTCAATAATTCAAGCTATTGATTCAACTGTCTGATATATGAGGAAATTGGAATCAGTTCAACATCGCCCGGTTGACCTAGTATAAATTGATGCTGTTAAATATTAGGCAATCAAGAATGATTGGCAAGCTTTGTGTTATGTTGTGTTTTATCTACATGTGTGTGCTGCTCTAGCTTTAGCACTCGCATAATTTGCTGTAACTTTTTTATCGCCCTCTCTAGCTGGTCTAAAGAGATTGAACGTCAAGCAAGAGCAAGTTGTGCTAGCAGTTTTGGTCGTGTACTAACCTGGCCTGTATCGGTCGAGGGAGCGAGGGTAGTTGTGGGCGTAGATGGCGCGCGGGGAGTATCCATACGTGTCACGGTGGACCGGCAAGTAGCGGTAGCCGGGCACGGAGATGCGCTCAGCAGCACCCACGGGGTCATCGTAGATGGACTTGGTGTAGGGGTACGACAACTCCGGGTAGACGCTGCGGCGGGAAGGCTTGTACCTCTCCTCGGCTCTGATGTCCTCCGATCCTGGGGTCAAATGGGGTGGTTAGTGCTCAGTGTCGTCATAGCAACTCATCACTATTATGATGTTAAAGTTGGGTCACAGAGAAAGTTATTTAATTCAGTTATTTATACCTTTGCCCGTAGGTTAGTCATTTAGATTCTATTCTAGACTATCGATTCTAAAGTGCTTTCTAGTAATTAGGTACTAAGCTCTTTCGTTTCGCTCGAAAAAGTTCGTGTAGATAGCTCTGTGCTATTTGCTATGCTTTCAAAGTGTCTACCCATTTAATGGGACAAGACTGAAGACAAGTAACGTTAGAGAGGAGCTAAGTAACTAATAAAGAATATTAATGTTATAATTTTGAAGAAGTAAAGGATAAAAGGTTTACCTTTAAGAGATCGGACGAAGGATTGCCAGAATCTGGCTTTCTTCGATGCCGTCTCATTTCTGCCAATCATCTCTAAATGGCTTTTAAACATTTTGATGGTTTATGTCGAGCTCGTATTCTGTAAAAAATAGAAAACATCGTTGAGATCTCATCGTCATCTACTATCTGTGTTGGGTTTCTATCGTTAACCTTGTGGGTGTTATATACGTAGAAGTGTCCAGGTGACATAATTGAATACAATAGCGTGCTCGTTTCTCGTAAATAGAGCAGTGACGTGTGGAAGGAGTATCGCAGGCCGCAAATAGCCGCTCGCCGCGGCGTGTACTTGGGCTGCCGCCAACTCGCTCGGGAGAAACTTGAAAACGCCCGTTTTTACGAATGTCTGCTCGTCGCCAGCTATTTTCGAGATTGTCGCGACCTTGTTGCGAGTTTCACCGGCAAGTCAGCGGCCTGCCGCAATTTCGATTACGCAAGCTCCGGTTTTAGGCCGATGACAAATGAATAGGATTTTCCAATCGGTTTCCAATTTATTTTCAGAGAAGTGATGGACAAGGCACCAATAATGGACACTTGATTCTTATTTTACAGAAGATAAGGGTTATTCATTTGTTTTGCAACAATCAATTTAGGACCGTATGAAATTTGATTAAAGACTGAAGTGTCCATTACTGGTGCCTGTCAGCTAAAAGTGTCCATCATTGGTGCCGTCACCCGTACTTATATCTTGATTTTTTTGAAATTTCTTTCGATGGGTAGTTAGCACCACGCTGGATCGTAATCGTGTCCTAATAATAATAAACTAATATTTGCAATCATGGTTAACCAACTAACTCAGTCAGTTGGCTCAGTAGGAGAACTACAAATAACAGTATAAAACCAGCGCCTCTATTCAAATCGTATTTGAGCTGTTATGGAATTGTGTTCAACTCGGCCGCCATTACCGTCATATAAATAAGAGCTATCAAAATGTTGACAATACGATAACAGCTCAAAAACAACATGGTTTTTACCGCCCTGAATAGAGGCCCAGGTCGTAATAGCAACTCAAATCTTGAACACTAAACGCATAATCTAGGCATATACTCCGATAATCCCCTTTGCTATGGGTTCTAGACAATCTTATAATTTAAATGATTGTCATCAAAACGAAACAATTGGCACTTGTTAATCTAATACTATTATTATAAAGAGAGAGTACAATATGTGTGTGTTTGTATCTATCCGCATAGGTAAAATTCGGAACCACGGAACCTATTCGAAAAATTTGTTGACCATTTGAAAGGTACATCATTACGGATAGACATAGGCATTTTTTTATTGGTTTAACCGAACTTAAGCGAGGGCTTGGCGCTAGTGGTAAATACAGCATTAACTTCAAGCTATTTTGTTTATTAACACGTAACATCTTTCAGTGTCTAAACATAATGAATTCTCATTTGTTTACGCTTCACGTCACGCGCGTATGCTCGGATTCATAGAGCCATAAAAGTGTTTATCTTTACGGAAATACCCGCGAAATGTGCAGTTATTTCACCCACGTTCCAACCAACCATGGAGAGAATGTTCTAGCGGACGTCAATGGTTCAAATATAGAACGATAACCATTCATCAGTGCTTCAAGTCAAGCTATTCGATAGATGGTCTGGAATGCATCCAGTGGATGCTCTTGAAGCCTATACGTAGGTTTGCGTAGGCATCTGACGCACCGTTGAAGAAGCCAATATTTTGTATCTATACTAAACTGACAATTGAAAGCGAAATTGAAATGCTTCAAATATTTATGAATGATAGTGGTATAGAGATTAATTATTTACAGAAATGCGAGGCGGTTGTTGATTGACGTAGCATCTGCGATGACGCTACGTCGTAGCTACGGTTTCAGGGCTCTACAGGGTGCGACCGCACCGCTGCTAACGGTGCGTATATTACGGTGCGTCAAAAACGACGCCATGTTGTTACTATGACACCGTCTTTTGTTTACGCAACGAACCGTATTTTACGCAGCAGTGGGGTCGCACCTTTACTGCCGTCGTGCCTTAGGACTGTATTTACCTTACTAAGGGCTTGATGTTATTGAAAATGATTTTTTTATTAAATGTTATTAATAGCTAATTTTTAGAAATTGTTTTATGACCTATATTTAAATTATCTTCTTTATCTTTACGTAGTATAAAACAAAGTGGCATTCTGCATCTGTCTGTCTTTCGGTCAATGTTTATATCTGCTAACTCCTCCGTAAAGCACGCAAAGCGTTTTGATGGGGGTTTCATCATCCTCAGTTAGATAATTTTTCACGGCAAGTTTTATGTAAAATCTTTCTGGTCTATAGGTATATACGGGTGTTACAGAAGACACATAAACTGAAGCGAAGCGAGGGAGGGTCGTCAGTATAAAATAAAGCAATAACTAACTCTACTACCACAGGGTGCCCTTACCTACTTATAATACGATATATTTTTCAACGATAATAATAAACTGTCTGAAGAGTCACCACGATAGACCAACACGTCCGTCCGCTACTCATTGTCTGATTAATCACCATTATTTTTGGTCAAGAACGAAGGCCAATGTCAAATATGTTTTTAAAACGCAGCTGGGGCGATCGCTTCTTTCCTGAATGATACAGTCCGTTTTTACCCAACTGACCCAGAAGGAGGGTAATGTTTATCTCGCGTATGTATGTATGTATGTGGGTATGTCCGTTCCCTTGTGCCCTGTGTAGCCTAATCGGCTCAAACGATTTTGAAGAGCGAGGTGTCGTTAGATTTGTCTTGGTTGCGGCAGTGACGTTGGCTATAATATTTTCATTAAAAAAATTAGGATAAAAATAATAATGACATTAAAAAATTACATTATGTTGACGACATTTGGTTTTAAAACTGGCTTTCCAGTAGTTATTACCGTTATAGGTTAATTTTTAATCTGTACTTTTATATTATACTGTCTATCCCAGGGTCGGTTACCTTTACTATTATCAAAAAAATTATACCCAATTTAATTTTAAAATTTGGGTTCTGTACTTGGCAACCAAGAATCGCCAAACTAAAAAACTTCAAATGCAGAACAAATATCTGTTTCCTTATTATTCGTGTTTTAAGTCACGCGAAATATCCAAAATAGCCAATAATTTATATTTATGTATGAAATTATCAAATAACAATAAACTTCCTATCCGTCTGTGTCTAGGTTACACTACGCCCCCCCTGAAAGTAGAAAACATCTGATTTTAATCACCCATCACATCTATTACACGCCTTTTCGATAGCCAATGTTTTATTTATCTATTCTATACCGTTATCTACTTATTAGAAGAAAAGATATTGTGAAACGGTTACGAAAATACACAAGCGCGTTGATTTGGCGGCTCGCAAATTTGGCGCGCGCGGAGGGCGCCCGAAATAGCGCGCGGATCGGATTCTCAGCATGGCCGCAGGTGCATTGATACCTGATATCAGGCCGCACGGTATACAGGGCCGCGGGGGGTATAAGGCCATCTAAGATACAAGGGTACCCGAAACATCGGAAATGTAAAAATCAAAACATGGCATGGGATGTGTTTACGTCACTGATGGATTTATATAATACTCGGCTTAGCTTTTCTGTATTAAAATTTTAAAAAATATAGTTAGAACTAAATACATTTATTCAACGAATTTAAAAACCTTAAACGCACTTTAAAGAAACGTTTGCCAACCAAACCAGAACGTTAAGCAACATAACAAAACATTAATTAACTTTTTCACTGCTATTTCCGCGGATGTTAAAACGTAAAAAAATCGCACTGGAGCCACTGAAACTTACGTGCCGCTGAGCCAGTTAAGTTAACCTGAGTTTAACACTTTAGGGTTAGCGCTCATTAGGTAACGCACTCCTTACCGATATTAAATGGTCGTAATTATGTAGTGTATTCGTTGACGAGCCGACGTCGAGTGTCGGACCGGGGCAGGCGCGCACTGCCGCCCAGCCGCCCGCCGCCCAGCGCCGGCCGCCCGCCCCGGCCCCCGCCCTCCCAACTCGCCAAGGCTGAACCTTCACTTCTAGCGATTCCACTGACCACTACTTAGCTGGATTCATACACGGATTAAAGGCAGCGTGTAGTCATTCAACGTCTCATACGAAAACTTTGGAAAGCTTGGCTAGTAGGAGTAGTAGGTATACCGACACCTAGTCTACGTTACAAATTGAATCTAACGTTTATTACTTGCGATTATTTAGATAAATTTGTACTACAATAAAACTGGAATAAAAATACTGATCGAAATGGAAATACCTAAATAAATACTATTCGAACATTTTACTCGCTATTACAATAACCGATAAATTTGAATGCAGTTGAACTTAATCAAAAATACATACACCTTCCCAGAATACAAACCATTCCCATTGAACTTTTAACAGTTAGGTACCGTAATAGGTCATACTGAAACTTAATCAATTTCAACCAAGTTAATTTTAGAAATAGCGAATAAGACTTATTAAAACAATGTATCGCTACTTCTTAAACCATAGCCTTACATCGAAAACAAAAGTAAAATTGACCACTATGCATTAAGCATCTGCACAAGAACAAAAATATAATATCGTCTGGTATTAAATAACCTTCAAAATCCGCATAAAAACTATAACGCCACATTCTTTGATGTTTGGAGTGGAAAGATAATAAAGTAGAAACTTCTGACATGACCTTTCCCTGGCCTTGTGGCTATAACGCGGAAACCAACGTTGTCCCACAAACGACGACTAGAATTAGACGCAAGCTACCATCCTTGACACTAATTTATTCAATTCAGACGTCGTGTTCACTGCAATACTCATTGTGCGACTTACAAGAGTCTAGAGTCTATCTATGAACAACTTTTACTGTTCAAACATTTAAGAAAATTAAATTGAAAACGTAGTTTCATACTTGCAATGTTCCACCCTAGAGTTCGAGAAACACGGGTGTAGGTATCGTAACATATAAAGGCTTGTAGTACTGTTAGGCGATGGGCTTGCCACCTGTCACTAATACACTGGGAAACATCTTAGCCTACTTTTGCAAAATGTGGTTACTGTATCAAGCAGTTTTAAGACTTGTGGGTAATTCTTTAGCTCTGCCTAATGAATGAAGGCGTGAGTTTATGTACTGTGGTCGCTACATATGTATGTATGTATAATATATATTATATCAACCTAGAAGCTTCGTCCACAGCGTTATAAAGAGGAGTGGTAGCACTTTCCTTGGCAATCATGACCTGCTAAGCAACACTTTCGATAAAACGAGAAGGTAGAATTGGTACCTATCTAGATTTTAAAAAAGTTGGACATAATTAGCAACAGTACACAGACGAAGTCGACAAGTTTTTTGACGAAAAGTATTCTTACAATTCTGATTAAGTTATGATGTGCAACTTTTTAATCTCATTTATTACTCATATTTGGAAAGTGATGACCAGTCACGTTTTCTGAGCATGAATAGAGCTTCCGAGGTTGAATTATCTCCCAAGGTGTAGGTAGATCTTCTCTGTGTGCTGCGGCCGCCCACGAGCGTCGCTCCCGGACGCGATACATCTACATTTTACACTCGCACTTTTATCCCACCATCACACTTCTCAATAACAAACAAGACGCGATCTGTAACGAAACATGGCGTCATACACATGTGTCAATTTACGAGTTGTTTTCTTCTTCCAGTATTTTTCAAAAGTATGTAATTTACTTTTAAACATAAATCAGTACAGTCGTACATTACACGTAGGTATGTGAATCTGCATGTTATCAATTTGTTGTGATGTGAGTTGTGGGTGTTGGTAGTAAGTAAACCATCAAACTAAAATACGTCGATTAGCGTTAACCATTTGTGATTTTTTCCTTCTGTTAACTCAAATCAAATTTCATTTATTTGTCAGATTACACGGTCTTAGTTATAAAATTAAAGCCCTTGTATGCAGCATGCAAGCAAGCGTACAAATATTGTAAATATTCTATTTCCAATATAAATTCTAATCAATAATAATACAAATTTAAGCGTCTAAATATTCCTTGACACTGTAAAAACATTTCTCCATTAGCCATTTTGTCAAGTTATTTTGTAATTGATTACAGATGTCAAGTAACTTTCTATAGTTATTAAAACAGTTCTGGCAACCGATATTTTAATTAAAAATGGCTAAGCGCCCATTGTTTGATCAGTAGTTAGGTAAGTCAACTAATTGTAAAAATTCAAAAAAAGGAATCGAACATTTTACACATTTCTTTGAGATTTAACCAATAGTTACGACTTGTAACGATTAGTTAGTTTATTTTCTGATCAAACAACAGGCCCATAGTTAAAAAGAAACTCATGAAACTTACATAACAGAACCGCATCAATCCAGCATTATAAACAAATTCTGCAAAGCACGTGCACAACAACGCAAAACTCTACTGTTTACGCTCCTCTTATTTCTATTAATAGTCACATTCGCATGAAGTAACCATTAAAGTACCGTTATACATCCCATTAGTCCGGCTACAACCACTCAAATATGTAAATAACCATCTCCTACGCATGATAGTGCACCGAGCATGCCAAGAATAGTCACCGTTTCACCTGAAAGCCGATCCAAGTTCACGGATGACTCACCTGGCATTCCAACTGTGCGTCATGGTTATCTACGTAAAGGTCCAGAGGAAATCCTTCGGATTTTGGCATGACTCTGACGGGCAGCCCCAGGGAATCTAGAACAAGATTAAAAAAAATACTTTTTTTTGACAAATGGAAGCAAAACTCTCCAGAGACATTAATCGCTTGTAAAGTAAATGTTTTAAGCACATATCTGTACCACTTTTGTCAGTGTAATAATAAGCAGAGTTAGATAGACCTTCTTCATCTCACGGCCTACTAACCTTTCGCAGAGATTTCAGAAATAGATTCAGAAATACGCATCTACAGAATTACGTTACATGTTGACATTACTAATTATCTTCGTGAATTTAATTAACCTAATTAAGAAGGCAGAAATATCGAGAAAATCTATAATATTAACACCGTTTTCAACATTTCTGATACCTTCCTAGTTAGAGATTTAAATGTAGTAGGTACCTATAGTTAATCGTATATGTACAGCTTTAGCTAACGAGAAATGAAAGGTATTTTACTAAAGCATGATATTTTGCCATTTGTGCCTCATCATGTGGTATTTGATCTTTTAACCCAATCAATATTAACATAGATTACATTTTTATCTATAAGCGCTTTGAGGAACTAACCGTTAACATTAGTAAATTTTCTGAAACATCTAACAATTCAGCCTACATACTTTTGTGATCGTAATATTCGAAAAAAAAGTAAATGCAGCCGATCAAAATTATTGTTTTTTTATACCGTTGACTGAGTTACAGAGATGGTTACAGCGAATCATGACCGGGTTTCTATTAGATAGTAGTTTCAATAATTATGTGCAGGCATATGTCATTTGAAAACCCATAAAACAATATTTTTGAAGTCTAAAATCATGTATAATAAATTGTTAGTTGTACGTCAAAGTTTTTGATAAAGCACCGGATGTTATCGTTATTCTGATTTATGACGATAGAATAAATGTCGCTTTATATAATTTGATAAACCTTTTATTTCGGACGGGCAAGGTCGACACCATTGCTCGGACAACCTTCGCGTCAATCTCTAATGGCTCTTGTTATTTCCAGGAATATGATTTACGAAAACGTGACAGAGTCGAGGACAAGGTGACCCTATGTTTATTTTTTATTAAATTTCATACGTACTTTTATTACCAGGTTCAGGAGGTGTTTTGCATCGATGGCTTGTTTTTGGCACTGAAGTTAGAGTATAGTATGCTATTGCTCAGCAAGATGATGATGATAAGTGGGGACGCCCAGCCGAAGCAGGCGGGCAGTCGATTCGGTCAGCCGTTCATTCTGCCCTATTCCCGTCAGTCGTGCCTCAGGTTACTGGCCCGGCGGCGCTCCCATCCAGCATCGATCCCATCTTCCTGTCTTCCTACAGAACAACAGTGCGTCCCGTAGGTTGATGCTTTTGAGATCTTCTGTGGACAAAACGTCCTCTCCGAATGTGTGGTATCTCAGTGACGAGTACATGACACACTCGGCTAGGACGTGTTGACTAGTTTCCTCTTTGCCACAGTGTGGGCATTGAGGGTTCTGTTTAATACCTATTACCGTCAGATGTCTGTTGAGCGGACAGTGTCCAGTCAGAATTCCTGTTAGTATGCTTAAGTTATACTTACCCAGGTTTAGAAGGTACCTTGTTCTGTTTTTATTAACCCTTCCTATCATGAGTTTGGATTGTCTGCACCCTTGCGTCATCCCCCATGCCTCATTTGTCTTCTTTTCCATTCTTCTGGCGATAATTCCTTTGGTTACCATCTCCGATATCGGTAATACCGGTTCCGGGCCTAGGTACTGTTGGTCCGCACCTGCTCTGGCTAGTTCGTCTGCCTTCTCGTTTCCTACTGCTCCACTGTGTCCTGGCACCCACGCCAGTGTTACATGGGATGTGGTGCCTAGAGTGTTCAGTTCATTCTTACACTCTTGCACTAGAGATGATTTGATCACCGGATTGCCTAGTGCTTTGAGTGCCGCTTGGCTATCTGAGTATATTATAACGTGACTTCCCGTTACATTGCTTTTTTCCTTGAGGCTCAGGGCACACTTCATGATGGCAAAGACTTCTGCCTGAAACACACTGGTGGAGCCCCCTAGCGGTATCGTCGTGTGCTCATCTGATTCTTGGCTATATACGCCAGCTCCCGCTCTTTTGGTTGAGGATTTCCATGAACCGTCTGTGAAGCATGTCACTTTGGGTTCTGGTATTTCTCTCTCCCAGCTTTCTCTCTCTCCTATGTGGACTCTGTATTTCTTGTCGAACCTCTTCCTTTTCTTGATTCAGTCATTGTTTACCATGAGCATATCCATGTTTGACATTGACTCTTTCTGTATGCTTGCGTGTCTTTTGTCCATCTCGGACCCGATCCACTCCTTGCTCGCTTTTATTCTATACCACTGTTCTGTGGCTCTCTTCTCCACCTCTATGTGCACCGGGTTCAATCCTAGCATGATCTCCAGGGCTTGTGTAGGTGCTGTTCTCATTGCCCCGGTTGTCATCAGACATGCTAGTCTTTGAACCTTTGTTAGTTCTTTGTCTATATCTTTTATCTTTGCTCTGTGCCACCACACGATGGCTCCATATAGGAGTCTGGGTAGGACCACCGCTCTGTAAATCCATTGCGTTATCCTTGGTCTTAGTCCCCATCTCCTTCCTATGGCTTTCCTGCATTGCCACAGGGCTATAGTGGCTCTTCTGCATTGCTCCTTTACATGTGTCTTGTATAGCAGTTTGCTGTCTAGTACTACTCCAAGGTATTTTATTTCCTTGAGTGTTTCTATCTCTTCACCTTTTATTTTTATTGGTGTTAGGACGGGCAGCTTTCTTTTGTTGGTGAAGAGTACTATTTTCGTCTTGGTCGGGTTCAGGTCTGTTTTATCCCTCTTGTCATGACTTCTCTCATTACACTGAGGACTTTTCCCCTCACTAAGAGTACCCCGTCATCCGAATACGCTTGCATGTGTATACCTCTTGTGTTAGTTTCTCTTATGAGCGAGTCTAGTAGGAGACACCATAGGAGTGGTGACAGACAGCCTCCTTGTGGGAATCCACGGCTCGTCTTTATCCTTATTGAGTCTCCCCCCAGTTGTGCTGTGATCGCTCTCCCTTTTAACATGGACATTATCCATCTCCTAACTGCGGGGTCTATGTCATCCCTCCGTATACATTTCTTTATTGCACCAAAAGTAGCACTGTCGAATGCTCCCTCTACGTCGAAGAAGCATCCCAGTGCCAACTCCTTGTCTTCTAATGCTCTTTCTATCCTTGTAGTCAGGTTGTGCAGAGCTGTCTCTGTTGATTTGCCTTCCATGTAGGCGTGTTGATGCCCGTGTAAGGGTAGTCTACCACCTGGCATGCTTGTCCTTATCTGTGTATCTATGATCTTCTCCAATGCCTTCAATACGAATGATGAGAGGCTTATGCTTCTGAAGGATTTAGCGTCCTTGTAGTTTTTCTTGCCTGGTTTAGGTAGAAATATTACCTTTACCTCGCTCCAGATTTTCGGGATGTGGCCTAGCACCAGACTTCTTTCATAAATTTCTTTCAGATGGTTCCAGATGTATTTCAACCCCTTTTGTAGTAGTGCGGGTATCACTCCATCTGGTCCTGCCGCTTTGTAGGGGGCGAAGGAGTTTATAGCCCATTCCCCCACTTCATCACTTATCTTGAGGTTCATCGTTTCCCCTGCTTCCCTTATCTCGTTATTATTTTCTACTGCAGCCTCATGTAAGTTGTCCTCCCTGCAATCGGGAAAGTGTATATTTACCATGTGCTGCAGTACTTCTTTGGGGTCCGTCAGTTCGGTCGATCCTACTATCAGGCTACCCAGTTGGCAGGTTCTCTCGTTCGACAGTACCCTTACTAATCTCGCTGCCTCTGTGTAGCGTTGTATCTCACCCGTGAATGTTTTCCATCCCTGTGCTCTCAGATTTGCTCAGCAAGGCTTATGTATTATAATCTTAGGTTTGGCGTACATTTAGATTACCGTTATTCCTTCGGGAACTTTTAATTTTTCCGGGATAAAAAGTAGCCCTTGTGGTAATAAATTGTATAAGCTAACTCCATTTCAAATTTCATAAAAATCCGACCAGCCGTTGCAGCGTGAAGGAGTAACAAACACACACACACATAGACATAAACACCCACACGCACACACACACGCACACGCACAAACTTTCGCATTTATAATATTAATAAGATTCGAATACAACAAGTTACATGAACACGTTTAACACGTTTTAATTGCTAGTAGTTTAAGTTTTTCGAATACCCCAAAAAATTCCTAGCATGTACAGAGATAATCAATATAAAAAAAAAAAGTTATAATTAAACACAACTATACCGATTAATTTGAAGTCTGATACAGACGCGAATAATTATGCATATTATTGTTAGACTTTCACATGAACATCCGGAGCTCACACGAGTTTTTTTCGACCTACCTTCATGTTCTCGTAATGTACCGTGAGAGGTCACTTCCAGTATAACTATATGATGTTAAGGTGTTGATAGAAGTTATACTGTTTCTGAAGGTTTTCAATAATGAGCTGTGTCCAGCATTGCATTAATTGCAATATGTATGTTACTTACGACAATAAGTAGCAGTCCACGATTTATACTTGTTGTGCATCTATTTGTGCAATAAAACAATAGTTTATAGTAGTTGGCTTCACAGGAGAAAAATGCAAAGGAGATATATTTCAGGGAAAGTATACTTTATTTACATCATAGTAAATAATTCCTTGTCAGGAACCATCTCTAATTGTATTGTGGGGCATCGAACAGTAGGCAATAAATAAATAGACAAGAAATGGAAAATTACTTTGTTTATTTGCTTCACGCCTTCATTACCCTCACTCTAAGCCAGTCATGATCACTGTTTTGATGTTCTGTGCCGTCTTAATACTTATGTCACTCCTGAAAGTTGTATAAAAGAAAGCTCTTAAGTATTTAAAAAAAATGTTACACGGTATTACGTATTGGAATCTGTGCCGTCGGGGCACAGAAACACGTACAAGTTGATATTTTTACCCTGATAAATACGTTTTCATCGAAGTTTGGCTCAGGATCAAACTGAATAAAAATACTGTTGTATCTCAAGAACTGACTTTTGAATTAGCGAATTCCATTGAAACAAATATCATTTCCGTTGTCGCAGTTAACTATCTTACTTTATATAATTTACCATTAGTAAACAATACAGGATTATTTTTTTGAACATATTTTTTACTAGCCTTTGTGCTTTCTTTTAGCCATGGGCTTAGTAATGAAACCTTTTCGATATACTGATCAACAGAGATAATGTCAGACACTAAATTAAACTTATCAATACAATTACGCCGTAGACAATTCATCTCGAATGAAACTTCATCTGCGGGCCTGCTATGGTTGCGGTTGTCGCGTGACAAAATGTGGATAAAGAATCCGTCACTGTCGTGCTTATATAAGTGACAGAAAGTGACGGACATTTTAGCCACATTTTGTCACACGATAAACGCAACCATAGTAGGCCCCCTGCATTGGCACGAGAATAAGAGTGCAGATGCATATCACAGAAATACTTTACTACCAAAAAAGGGTATGCGCCGACTATTTCCTGTGCGAAATAACCTACGCATCGGTATGGGATTCTAAATGTAAATATGACCGGACACGGCGGACACTGGACGTAAAAAGTGCTTCTGACGTCACGTCAGCTCCGGCTCCTCACGTGCCGTGAGTCGTGCTGTTGCCGATCGCTATAATCACACGCTACACTATTCCTTCTATGACTACGACGCTGGTGGACCTAGCCAAAACAACACTTGTATTTTTAGACCGGTATCTGTGTACCATCTAGAATGTTCGATTTATGTGGCGATGCAATTAATGTGGGCCGAATCGATTGATATTTATTCTTATTACATCGTTGTATTTGTTAATCTGCATAGAGTCATTCATCATGAGTTTTGGCTAGGCCTACTATGCAGCTGCGCAGACCATTGTTGTAGAATGTTATTATTATAAGTAACGTATTGTTTCGTCCAATTAATTCACTATAGTATTAAGCATATTAATTAGGCTTGACTCTGACACAAAGCCGCCGCGCTCAGAGCTACGCAGACCTATTTAAAAACCAGTAAACTGTAGTCTTCTTATGTTATCCTTCCTTCTTTGCGCCAAGATTAATCGCGTCTGGCTCAAGCGAATAACAAGATCGTAACTTGCTCTTTAAGATCCGGGACTTGCGGCTTGGTTTATGGTTCACTGGTATTATGTTACTTCACGCAGACATTATGCCTCAGCTTACTCCCAAATAATAATCAACTGTATGCGTAATGATACCTCATTAGCGGGTACACTACATAATTCCAAAGAGTCATAATTGCCGCATTTCCATAATTCTTAATGCAATATTTTATATTAGATATCGCTTATAAATTAAATTATTACCCCACGTATAGCAATAAAACTCTTCATTTAATCCAAAATAGCTCTAGCATAAAATATATGTGGCCACATAATATTTTGTATCATATCCATTTGGCCACATATTCGTTTTCCAACGGAAAAGTTAGGTTTATCGCGAGGTCTAATTTGTTTGTAGTAACGGCTTCGGAACCCTACACTGAGCATGGTCCGACATGCTCTTGCCCGGTTTTTAAACTTGTGTATACAAAATCGTCACTAAGGAACGACTTATTTGCCATTAACTACTCTGGAACGGGCGATGGACACTGGCAGACCAGGTGCATTATGTAAATGTAAACTAGCAAATAATGTCTCAAGTGGTATTAACAGCATCTTTAACCACGGGAGCCTGCACCAATTCGGCAAATAGACAGAGTGCATAAAGATTTTACTATCAATAAATATATGTTTAGTGCCTGTGCAATCGGTCGTAAATCCTCAGAGCTATGCGGATGCCCGACCAGCAATTCATGGAACTGTCTTGTAGCTTGTAGCTGCAAAAGCGAGTAATTATCTGCTATTTGTAATGCAGGCGAGTGTGCAATATGTTTGTGAGATGACAGACGCTAACAAATACGTAACAATTATAACGGAAAAGGGTGAATTTTCAAATATCGTACGTAATTAAAATGTGATAAAATAATTTTAAATTTTCGATTATTCTTTTTTCGAGTTTCTTTTATGTAATTATGTGTTACATTACACAATCAAATTCAATACACAATAGATAATTGTAACACATCGCACTCCGTATTACATTTTCCTCTACTAAAATATAGGTCTGTTCTGAAATCTTATGCCATTAAACGAATAATCAATTCAAGCTTTTTGATTAACCGTGCAATCAAAGGACGGTAATTTAATGTACTAATCTGTAAAAACTTTAACCTTCGTCGAGTAAGTTAACGTATCGTCGTGGAGAAAAAACTGGTCAAGTGCGATTCGGACACGCGCACCGGGGGTTCCTTCCGTTATTAAGATAATATGATTGGTAGCCGCAAAAGAAATTATTCATTTTGTTATGAACTTTACGTTTTATGCAATGAGATCCATTTTTATTAGCCTAAATTTAAATACAAATTTTCAAAGTTTTTTTTGTTATTTCTCAAAAACTGTAAAAAATGAACACGTTACTTTATTTTTCCCATAAAATATACAATTATCTATTCATCAGATTTTTTTCAGATATTTTGATTACTCAACTTTGGAGATAAGGGAACGGTTATTTTTTGTAAATTTTTGGCTTTAAATCACAGAAAACAAAAAATATTTATGAAATGTGCAGATTGAGTTTATATGACACCCCATTTTCTATAATCAAACCACTTATATTTTTCAACCATTCTAGACCAATTTTCAATAATTTATAAAATTAATTTCATTTTTTTTTATTAAAAGCAGATGCAGGCAAGCAACTTCTACAACAGTGCCAAATTTCAAGTTGATAGCATTTGTAGTTGCTGAGAAAACCTGCTGTGACATACAGACAGACAGACAAACAGACAGACAACGAAGTCTCACGATAAGTATTCCTTTTTTACCATTTAGGTACGGAATTGGCTACCGCCATGTGTCTGTATTTAGTACTAATTTATTCTGCCCCGTGTGGTTGCCGGGTTAGAATAGTGCCACTCCATGTCTTCCCGTGGATGTCGTACGAGGCGACTAAGGGAATATAGGCTTGTAGTACTGTTAGGCGATGGGCTTGCAACCTGTCACTAATACGCTCGTAAACATCTTAGCCTATTTGCGCAAATTGTGGTTACTGAAATATGAGCAAATTTTTAAAGTTGTAGGTAATTCTGTAGCTCTGCCTAGCCCACTCTGGGATTACAGGCGTGAAGACATGTATGTATGTATTCTGGCCTCCTAAGCAAATAAGCAATATCCCAAAATCAATAACCTACAGGAATTTTATCTGACATACTGCGTATTAGCTTAGGAGGGCAGTATTGTACTAATTTGACATTGATACTCGTATCGTGGCTTTGTGGCATACCAACCTATGCCTTTCTATTTAGATAAAATTAAACATAACTTATAATCTTAAATAAACCTAGAGCACGTATTCAAATATTGTTTACAAACAATAAAATGTCGTTGTCATAGCGACCGCATCAATGAAACGCCGCGGTATGGCGGGCTGTTTGTTTTTGGCTGGTTTTGGCACTGGCGGCGGACACGTTTTAGATATTTGAGAATAGCGGTGACGAAACGTGTCATAGCGTCGAGTTGTACGCTCCTGATAATATCACATAATATTATGCTTGTTCACGTCAAATGATGGATTTCATTTTATCAGCGTGGATGTATTATTACTATTATTAGATTTTGTTTGTGCCTGGTGCGAAAGTTTCAAATGTTCAACTGATACTTTGAAACAGTGGTATATATCGACCCCCAGGGGCGACGACGACCTCAAAGGCGTCCATGTGTGCGGATAAAATAAATGGGGGTCTCCGATAGTGGATCCCATTTAAGCAGGTGGTGACTTTAATTTTGGCTTTTCATTTATGGAATAATCCATATTCATGCACAGATAGTATAGATACCTTCTTACATACGTTATACTTTCTTGTAAATATATATATTATGAATAAATTTTCTCTGTGTGTAGTTTTTACATTGTAAAAAATATTTTTTCGCGCAAAATTTTCATGGTAGCCTGTGTGGCTAGACTTCCAATGTTGTCCGTGCAAAAAATAACGAAGATTTTTTACTTAGTTTTTACGTGATAACGTAAATACTAGGTAAGCAGGGGGTCCACCCAAAACTGAAACAAATGCCAAGTGGTCTACGAGACAAAAAAGTTTGAGGACCTCTTCTTTAAAAGGTCTTCATATTGGACAATTTTGCAGCTTAGAGTCCGCCTGTTTGGGGTAAACTGTAAAAAATGACAAAATGAGCTGTTTTAACAAACTAAATTAAGTCATTTGCAATTTCTGTAACTGTTTAATTGCTACTTAATAGATTTCTTGAGGTGTGGACGCTTAACCCTTAAATTAGCAACGTATCTAATAATGCACATACCATAATGTTCACTTTTTTATTTTTTGGTTACTATATTTTTTATGCTGATTTCAAATTAAATAGGGTTTGAATTCACGACATTTTTATTTTTTGCCAATTTAAGGGTTAAATGTCTTATGACATGTACCTACTTTATGTATAACCTAAAAGTTTAATCTAAAATGCATAAAATTCATCGAATTAACATATAATATTTAGAAAATCTGACTATTGATATGTAAAAATTCTATAGTGTATCAATAAGAAACGCCAGGCATAGCGAGTTCAATACGAATTAATTTTAATTCTGATATTTGTATAATGTTTGATCAAATCTTTGCATTAATACATATCCCTTGAAAAAAACCCACTTAATGGAATCTGAAAAGACGTTTAAAACAAATTATTTAGCTTCATGTTGCGTACGAGTTAGCAAAAACCAGGGCGAAGATTTTCCGGGTAGTTTTATCAAAATGCGAAAGTGTTTGTTGGTTTGTCTTTCTTTGACTGACTTGTTTATTACTGCGTATCCTACAAAATTAAATAGTTATCGTAGGAATCTGGAATTTTACACAGTCAGAGACGCGGGCAAATGATAGTCATATAAATATGGTCAACATCAACACATCGTTATGTTACCGCCCGAGTGAAGCTGTAACAGTGTTTTTCACTACCAGTGAATGCCAATTAAAAATAAACAGAAAAATATCTCGTTACGTTTCAACACTCGTACTGCCGACGTGCCTAAATTTATGCAAGGCATTTTGAACTTAGTAAACTTACCAAAATAAGTTTCCCAACCTTAAACAAGTTTCCGAAAATACCTATTTGCACAAATTTTCTTAGCGCGAAATCGAAAACAAACTGACATCACACGTATAAAAACTTCCATCAACAGAAGAGGTCACATAAAAATCATAATATGACTAACGGCGCCTTTGATTTAGAACATATAAAACGTAATAAAAACTCTGTTTATCCGGCTCGGTGTGACGCGTGTCGATCGGCGTAGGAGTGCTTGCTGCCAAAATTGTAGATCCCTGATTTCGCCGGTGGAGACGCTGGGGTTTAGGTGAAGCGGGGAAAGGCAGCTTGGGTGGCGAAGGTCCCGGCTGGCTGGTTTGCGCTGTAACACAATATCGGCCGGCCTTGCTGCGAATAGAGCCGCCCACGCCGCCCGACTCAATGTTAGTTAGTTTTCTTTATCTTCGCTGGCGCTAAAAACCTGTACGCTGCTTTTTTGAGTATGGCTACAGCTTCATTATATAATGCGATGTTTAGATAAGGTTTTTTGGTATCGAACTTCGAGGATGCTAGCTTCTATTTTAATTTAACTTTTTTTAAACTTTATTTCGATAAACATCATCGGCTTTCCTTAAAAGGCGCAAATATAACATATTCGTAGCTCGTAGCACGTGCTACGACAAAACCGCCTTTTAAAATACTACGAAATAGCACGCGTACATGTATGTTATTTGTTGCAATGTTGTGTACGCTGAGAATTACTGAAATAAATTGAGGTGCATCGTTTGACGTCGCATAAATTTGGAAGAAAATTGGGTCACATTGAGATTACTGCTACTTGACCTTGGCCACTCTTCAAGAAGGGATTTAACATTTCTAGAGATATTATTATAGACTGGACGATTAATTTGACGAATTGATAAAGTAACAGATGAGGGACAAATGTGCAATTACCTATACCTGCCTATTAACCTGCGTATGTCTGCATCAACAGAGAGTTGCAGATGAGACGCTGTTATCGAAGAAGAATTACCAAGAGTGATAACAATAACCTACTATGATTCTATATTAGAAAAGTAGACCTTCAGTTCATTAACATAAGTATTTTACAAGACTACTCTTATTACTCAGTATGTTGTCTAACTTTAAATATGATTGTATTAAAGTACCTGCTGATAACGTACATTTCGTTTCAGAATCGTGTTCAACGGTTAACTGCCGTTTTAGCAAAATATATTTCGTCTAATGTCCCTACTAACTTATTTCCAATATTAAACAACAAAAAAAAAATTGCAATTTTTCATTCAGTCTAATTATCATTTGGCAAAATGGTACATACCAAGTTTCTTTTTGGCAAATAGTTGTTCAGCACACATGATACTAAGGCAAATAATCCGTAGCCAAAAGATTCAGCTGCAAAAAAGTGCAAAAAGTTGTTTTGCCAAATGACTATGGCCAAATTGAAAATATGGTATAAGCTGTTTGGGAAGCGATAATAGGTAAATCCGAATTCATAAATATGTGTACACTTTAGTATCTTGTCAATTAAATCGCTTTAACAATTTATATATCGCAGTTTAAACATGACATTAAATAGAAAGGGTACTTAAGTGTACACATATTTATGAACTCGACTGTACTTTGTGATACAATTTCCGCGGATTCATTAGAAAACAGGAACTATTTCTTCCAAAGAAGCAACTTTAATACGTTTTATTATGCCATAACATATGCATTAACCTGTGTCGACTCTCAAAACAAACAAATAAATCTTTAAGCATAAATGGATAAAAAGACCCTCGAGGAAACTTGGAGGCATCCCCTTAGACGTGACAGCTCAAGACGGCTAGAGAGGCCGGAAACACGTCAGTGGTTCGGACAGTTGTAGATGGCGCTACAAAGGCAAGTTGCGCAATCCCTCGGCAGCTTCCGCCGGGGTTTCGCATACAAATGGCAACATTACACATTGTTAAAGCAAACTTTTCCGACATAATGCCAGGGCTCTCGTGCCTCAACCAATTCTCGGCGAGCTTCCGTGCCGCTGACTTATTCTATGAACGTGATTGTATTGAATGCCTTAATTTATTGCCGAACGAAATAATTGGGCTGTTGAATTTATTTGTTAAACCGATACATTAACCGCATGACCATTCAAAATTCATTTTATAGTAGTTGTACTGCTGTTGTAATGATTCCTTGTCCAAAGTTGCAATGCGAGAAATGGACTCGGAGGAACATACGCCTAAAATGCATAATATGTTATCGTGTCCTCTTAATCCAGCATCATGGTTCATTTTGGTGATTATGTAGAACACAAATAATACAAATTATCACTGAAAAGTATAATTTAAATTTTTGTTTTTCTCACTGTTATGGGTTATGGAGCACAAATACTTTATAAAAACAACGACTTTTATAAACCGTTCCAATGAATTTCTCTCATTGAACTTATAAAACACACTAACAAACAGAGAAGTAACTACTTCATTTATTACTATTCACGGAATGAACAGATTGTACACTTACTCTTATGGAGAAACTATCATACTTTGAAACTTCACCGCCGTTTAAAAACATGATATAGTCATTTTCATAAGCTTGGTAGGTAAGTATTAACCATCATCCCCCAGCGCTGCCAAAAGATGAAAGTAATTTCCTTTTCACAGTTTGGCTCCTGGTGTGCGTGTGCGTGTGATTAATCAAGGTAGACACGAGGACGAGGTGCGCGGGCGCGTCGGCAAATGTTTGCCGTGCCCGCCCCGCTGTTGGCCCCAACCCCATTTGGCACCCGCGACTAACAACAAAAGAGGATATTGACAGTAGGTTAGCTCCTCATTCGGAGATTATTCTGTTTTTTACTAATATCTAGTCATTACTAGACCTTCTCCAGGCTTCGTCCGGATCGCTTGCATCTTGCCCTTTTGAACCTTCCGCCATCAAGCAACAGTGTTAGCATTGTTATGTTGCGATGTACGGTATAAGACGAACGGTAAATTACACACATTTTTTTTTGATGTGTGTAGTTTGCCTATTCCATGAATTTCATTATAGCCATGAGGGTTGGTGATGCATTGCAATCTTAGAGCTATATTAGGCAACTCCTTAAAATTCGTTTTTTCCGATTTTTTATTTTTCTGAAAGTTTTGTAACAATTATGATGAAGCTATTTTAGATTAAATGCATCCATAACTCAATTGCTACACGTAGGTTAGATTAGGTGTTATTTTTAAGTGATATAAAAAATAAAATCGTAGGTATATCAAAACATTGCATTGGGAATTATGAACAATCGTATTTTTTATCAATTAGGAACTCTTTGGAATTATGTAGTGTACCCCATATTAATAAAGTGATCTTGAGGCATGTGTGATTCCCGTCTCAATCTCAATACATGGCAAAGAAATGTTAGTCATAGAAAACTGTACCTAATTTGTGACTAGTCTTAACGGCATTTCACTTTTAATCCTTTAACCCGCTGTTAATGACTTTTTGCATAGAAATAGCTTAAGGCCTGAGAAGCAAAGGGACTTATTTCTCACAAAAATGTAATAAGTAGTTACATCGGTAAACACTAGCGAACAAAGTTGCGAACTAAACCCAGTTTCTAAGTGAACCTACTGTAGCCCCCGCCCGGTACAGTATTTACCTTGTTCGTTACAGTAATGGTTGCAGTAATTGCTTGCTGCAGGTCAACTGCACTGTATCAATACGGCACGTGGGATGCGCTGACATTTCTATTGCATTTAGCTGCCTCGGTTTATGTTTTCAGGAGTTCGTTCATTTGATTTAACCTATCCACGAGTTCGTTCGGGATAATTTACAAAATTATCATTTTCTTAAAACGTATTTTTGTACTTAAATTGTTAATAGTATACAGCCTTAGGATATGCTCATAGGTTTATTAAATAAATAAGTAAGGATAAATGTTAGAAAAAAATGTCGCAGCAGAAGTTGCAATTTTGCGGGAAAAGAAAGTAAAATGATTGATGACTGGTTTCCGGATGGTTGTTAAGTAGATGGAAATTTTCAACTTTTGTAATTTTGACGCACCAAAGACAGAAGAGAAGAATGATTTAGACCGTTTTTACTAATTTCGGTTTTCAATATTTACCTATTATCTTAAGGAATTATTCGTTTATAAAAATATTAGTTACTCTGTATGTTTTATGTATGTCTTCCATTTCCTGTCTTCTATATTTATTTGTTGTTAAACCGATTTGGTTAGATTAATTTAATGGACATAATTTCCTTTAATAGGTAATAGCCGTATTTAAATCGACACCCGCCTGGTAATGTTATCCTACATGCAGCAACACGTTTTCAATAATGACGAAATAATGTTAGAAGTATATATAAAACAATCAATTTTAAAACGCATAGTAAGTCACACAAAAATACTTAACACAAAATATACTTTAAGGTACTTACAATATGCCTTAGAGTTCGAAAATAAATATTTATTATAAATTATGGTTTGTAGCTTGCAATACCGGTGATTGTTGTAGGGTGCCATTCAAAGATGGCGTGACACGTGTCAGAAGCCAGCGCGGATGCGCGGCACGGCGGCACGCCGCCCTCCCAGCCCAGCGAAACAATAAACATAGTGTAAATTGAAATAAATTGATGTAATTTCATTGATTTGCATTTTAATATTAAAGGATCATCGCAAAATGACATTTACAGTTTTTATGAAGTCCATTTACGTTTATTTAGTATTGATAGTAACCGTGAAAATTTTACTGTCGTCATGATTTCGAATGACGAATTAATTTATGAATTTTATTACAGTACTATCTATTCCATCTAAGAAGAGGCCTTTATCGCCATTCCTTTGGAACTGTCTAACTTTCCGGAAAAAAATGTACCCTAGTACCTATGGGTATGTCCGTCTTCGGGCTATAAACTATGTCTACACCAGTTTTTACATCGATCGGTTGAGGCGGTGAACCGTGAAGATTGAATAAACCGAATAAACAAAAAAACACACCTTTGCATCTATGATATTCCTCGATAAGAATTCATACTTACTTACCCGTGCGAAGCCGGGGCGGGTCACTTTTGTTTAATATTTTAGAATTACATTTACTTTCCCACTTATTAAGTGAAGTCAACAATCATAGAAGCGTGTCGACAAACATAATTCAGTAAAATTGACACCAACGCAAACACTAGTAATTAAATACTCCCACGGGTGCGGTAAAAAACAAACTGAGGGTTGAGGTGTCCCGGCGATTCCCGCGCCCTCTGTGACTCGTCGCGCTAATTACGCAATCAGTTCTCACAATTACGTGACACCATTAGCCTGTCTTTCGATTTGCTATCGCACCATCTTCATTCGCTAACGTTGTACAACGGATATTGGGTAATCATTGCCTACGGTTTTTTTACATAGGGGTTCCCTTGCCGTAGCCAGCGTACGTATTTTTTTGCTAAATTATGCCTAATAATTACTAATAAACCATAATTAACACGTCATAGTTTAGGTCCCATAAAAGGATAGGCAAAGGTACTAAAACTGCTATTACACTGTAATAACATAGTTTTCTAAAAATCAAAAAATAAACCCATTTATACCATACAAATACCAATAAGTACGATTGAAACCATAAATAACTTATAATTGTTTGCATAGTCAACGCTCATTAACTCCAACCTGAAAGTGCTCTCTGCATGTGATGATGAGGGAGAGGGCCCGAGGATATTAATCTTGGCTCCAACCAGCGACGACGGGTTTGCTCGTAAACGGATTGCGAATAGGATGCCAATACGAAAACCATGGATGAGGTCACCTCTAAAAATATCCAAAGGAAAGTTTATTTAGTTAAGTTTATTTTTAGAAGTAGCCGAAGTATTTTTAGAGGTGATCTATAGAGTTATAATTCTAACGTAAATGTTTACCCGAATGGTTTGGTTGTTTTAAAACGCTATGCGAATATAATTTAACTTTGGAATGAACAAATAGGTACTACCACAATTACCTGCGTACAAAGAAGCAAACATGTTACAAAGTTACATTTTAAACTCATTTAATGTCGAAAAGTTGTAATTGCCGTCTAAGAATATCGAAGAACAACTTGAATTTATAACTTTCTCTAAAAGTCTAAAAATGTTTTTTTTTCATTTTTCTGTTAAACCGTATATTCACCATTACGTAAGTATACCTAATTCTATGAAGCCTTCAAGGGCATACCTAGAACTAACTTATCGTTTATTAAATAAAGTCTTTAACATTGTTTTTTGTTTTTAGGGTTCCGTACAAAAAATTAAAAACGGAACCCTTATAGAATCACTCGTGCGTCTGTCAGTCTGTCCGTCCGTCTGACACAGCCAATTTGCTCCGAATCTACTGGACCAAATCAGGTGAAATTTAGTAGGATGGTGTAATCCTATGACCCAAACACAGATGTGCAAAGTGATTTTTTAATAAAATTAGGTTCATTTTCGCGGGATAAATTAGGAATTTAAAATAAAAATATTTTGCAAACCTTACTGTGTTATATATCAAATGAAAGAGCTCGTTATGGGGATCTCAAATATATTTTTGTTATTATTGTAAAATTAATAGTTTAACACCTCACCCTAACTACGCAAAATGTGGTTACAGAATTATCAATTTATTTTATAGTAGTTGTTAATTCTGTAGCCCTGCCTACCCTTGGGAATAAAGTTGTATTGGGTATAAAGGTATATATGTATGTGTGCAAATAATTTTGATTTTATTCATGAAAGAAGACGAAAATTGACCATTCCCCCCCCTCATCTATGAAACTACTGAGCCTAAAATATTGAAAAAGATACAAAATATAGTTTATTGCTTGTAGATTACAGGAAAGCCTCTAAAAATTATATAAAAATAATTAATACTTATGTACCTACGGAACCCTCTCCACTCGCACTTGGCGGTTTTTTTCACTAAATTCCGGTCATTTACGAAACATGTTTTCATCATTAGATTTATTTACATCGGTCGAGATACCAGTGAAGTGGTATATTAGGTACTTCGTGATTCTATTATTTTTCTATTTAAGGTTTAATTAACTAAATTTTTCAAGTTTTTTTTAACGCACACTTTATATGTTAAACTCTTCTAATAAATAGTTAGTTTTCTAAAAAGTAGCGACTCCATAGAGCTGTAACACAAAAATGACAAATACGCACCGGAAGCGATCCATTTTGGCGGGAAACAGTGCACAGGAAGTCGATTCGCCGACCGCGAATTTCGCCGGCGCCACCGTCGACCGGGTTGCCATATTGGATGAAAATAAACTTCTTCTTTTTAATGTATCGACTCTTTTGTTTAGGCTCTTAATGTTAAGTGCTAGTTTTTAAGCTTATAAAATCAGTTTTGTGGTGAACTTGTTTTAATTTTCAGTGATGTCGTCAAACTAGCGATCATAAATGGCTTGCATCTATCCTTTGTGCAGAATCATTAAAATACATAAACCGAAAGAAGGGGAACCTCGCATCTGCCGTTTAACCCCGCCCCCCTCCGCATCTGCACATATTTGAAGAACTACTTAAATAAAATTTGAAGATCACATAATATAAATTAAACAACCATATTGACAAAAGTCGACGCGTCGCGAATTGGCAAAGGCTCTGTATAACGTTTGGGGTCGCGTGGAGGCCAGGTGCTTTCGAGTCATTCTTCGATGACAAATTATCATTGTGTTTTTTAGAGTACGGATTTTATTCTGGATATCACAATAGCGATAAAAACTCGAAAACGTTTAATAGGTAGCTTGATACCCTTTTATATGACGTTTGTACAGTATCGGCAAAAAGTTGATCATGCTGTTTTGTTAATTATTTCAACCATCGATTTTTTTATTCATGAACCATATTTACATATCACATACACACAGCGAGTACAGCGACCTTCGCTTCGGTTTACATGTTTGAACCCAATTACTCGTGTTTCAGCACTTTCAAAAATTCTGGATTTTGTAAATTTCAAGTTTGTTTTAGATTTCCCTTTAGAGTTCGCCAAAAAATTATAATAAACTACACAAGTATGATCCCCATTCTACATCTCCACTTGATAGTCACACGCTCAAGCCACTTGGCTATCAATGGCTACGCTTTGATACACATCTCTTCTTAGAATACCCATTTAATATTACAGAAAACGTAAATATAATAATTATACTCTTTGCCGCTACCTCTGTATTTCATACTTTTAAACTCATATAAGTAATTGAAAATGACGTTATGTATGCGTTGTCTCGTCAATGATTTCCCTGTCTTAGTTCAAACAGCAAGAAAAGGTAAGCGTAATTACTTTTGACGTCTCACCGTTTACCTTTCTTTTTCAATTAAGGTGTAATTAAGTTGGCTAGGAAGGTCTATTAGTTCCCGGCCGGCTCCCGCGGCAGAGGCGGCCTGACGGCAGCCTACTTAGCGTGTTACTTTCAAACAATTACGCCCCGTGGTTCTTGCTTGATACGGTGCCGTAGATTAGTGTATGCATAAGCAGTTTAAGACGCATGTCGTGAATAGAAATTAAAATATTTAGTCAAGGGAAAATTGGAGGGGTTATAGGCGTTTAGTCTTAGGAAGTAGCCAAATTAGATAAAGAATATTTCTTCAAAAATAATTCTGATTTTTTTCCAATTGCTACCTCACTGTGGATTTCTGAAGATAGTGAAAGTAAATAAGTATTTTCAAGTTGCGAGTTTATCTAGTAGTAGAAGTCTGCAGTTAATTAGCGTATTTAATTAGCGCTTTTAAACATGCCATATATTTGTGTGTTACCATACCTCCGCCCTACGTTGGATAAAAATTAATGTAGCTCTTGGGGTAAAAGGTCAAAATAGTTAGTTAGTCAAATTATCATTTGGCATCATTTTACTCTGTCAATTTTTATTAAGACAAACTTTTATTAAGCAAATGATTTCCTTTGGCAAATATTATAATCCAAAAAATTGTTTGTTCAAATTATTACTTCGCACAAAAGTGTACCTCATTAATCATTGACAAGTTAAAAAAAATTAAAGTAGGTTAGGTTAGAACTGTGACCTCCACAGAAACGAACTGCTACCAGAAAAGTAGGTTAGGTTAGGTTAGAACTGCGACCATAATAGCGCGCGAGCCGAGCGAGCATAGCGAGCGTGCCGCGGCAGCGGCCGGCGAAGCGCCAGAGCGCAACTGCTGCCAGGTAAGTAGGTTATAGGTTACAAATTCTACCAGTAAACTAGGTTAAGTTAGGTTAGAACGGCCCCCAAAATAAATTCACCATTTTTATACCATACAAATCATTTGCCTTATTTTGTTTTGCGTAAAATATGTTATGCCAACTAAAACATTTGACTACCCACGTAAGGAAAAATAATCATACCCTACATTTTATTCAATGAACAACAAAATATACTTAATAAATCGTATGCCAACAATATTTTGGAAAAAGTATGTTATGCGAAACAATACATTTGACTACATGAAATTTGTTAAAATGAAACATGACCAAGTAATTATTTATTAAACAATAATTTGCCAAACTAAAATTCGCTAACGGATAATTTGCTATAAGTAATTTTGCCTTATCATTTTTTGGGAAATGAAAATTTAAGTAAAATAATTTGGGAAGTGTAACTTTGGGAAAAGATTTTTGACCAAACATTAGTGAACCCAGGAATATAAATGATTTCACCATCACTCCACACTCGACAACGCAATAAAAAAGGGTAGGGCTTATCGCACCTAATTTTCATAATACCTTATTCATTAAATTCGCTACATTTCAAATTACCAAGGGCTCATAACATAATACCTAAAAATTAAACTGCCTCATTCCTAAGATACACAAATGTCATAATGACATCGACCTAAAACGTCTCAGGTCCGAAATGTCTAAATTTTGAAATGTACATTTCCTTAAAATACCGAATCATAGATACGACAAAATTTCTAAATAACTTAAACTGAAAACTCCAGAATGTCAAAATGTCACAGGTTCAAAATGCCTAATTTTTTTGTGCCAAGAATCATGAGCTCTTTTTGAACCTGATATGTGAAAAAGTGCCCCTAAAATGTCCTATATTTTTGGGAACCTTGTCCGTTTTGTTACGGCCATAGGGTGTATTGAAAATGTAACCAAATGGATCAAATATATTTGGGACATTTATTTATTTAAAAAAATGGAATGATATCGTGATTCTGAGCTTTGTGGTTAAAAAAAAAATAACTTTTTCACCTCACTAGCTCGGAAAGGCTAGTTTGTTTGATATCTATTGAGAAAATCGGTTTTTATCCACATGTTTATGGGGTGAAAAAAAAGAAAATTACATGCATTTAAAAATACATTGTTATTCAATTTTACTTAACTTAAATCTAAAATTTAAACGTACAACTTAAATGCAACTTCTAACTTCATACATAATCTCAATATTGGTACTTCAATGTAAGTGGCCAGCACTAAAGAAGATAATAAATAGATTTTAATCATCAATAGAAATTTAGGTATTCTGACACTTGGTTGTTTTGAATATACGGTATACTGCGATAAAGGTGTTGTGAATTTTGAGTCTTATGAGAATTAGACATTTTAAAATTCAGTCATATTGGGTATATTGTGTAATGAAGAAAAGTTTTAGGCATTCTGGAAATTAGGTATTTTGACACTAAGTCCTTTTGAGTTGTAGGAGTATTGGTAAAAGAGTAAACTGAAATTTCGACGGAATGAACCTAAAACATAAAAAATATCAGCGTCGCAGAAAATATAATATGAAAAATTATTAGGTATAACTGGCGGTTCATCATACATAACGCTTTCGTACTTTTTAGCCATGAACTCTGTACTATTTATTAGGTATGTATTCAGGTTTAAAATAAAAATGTCGGGTCACTTCCTGTTCTTTTATCTGAATTACCATCAGAATATCTCAGTTTTTTCCCTTACGCAACGGTAGCGCTCTCTTTGTAGACCGCCGACTATCAATAAGACGCGTTTTAGACAGAAACATATGAGTTAAAGACCTCCTATAACAAATGCAATCTTGCCTTAAACATGGAGAGTGCAATATGCTTTGACCTTTAAATTACAGAAAGGCCCTTTTGACTAACGAAGGCGGATAGTACCATTGCTAATCGAATAAAGACTATTTACTTCCTTCCTTTGGCCATTAACTTTCTTGTTGGACGCATTGTTGAGCGGATGGTAAAGGGCCGCCGGGCAGCTTTTGAGGGCGCATTGTGAGATGTCGACTTTTAAATTATTGAGGTTATAAGTTTACAAGCAGTAAAGGTACAAACACGATTTACGGGATTTAATTCAATTTTGGCTTAGTAATTCTGAGACCAAATGATACGTAGGTACTACGTTGCCTACCTGTTATTGGTGTGACCTTTTGTTACATCCCTGTCGTCTATATATATCATCTACCTATCAATGTCAAATTGAGAATCAAAGCCAAATGTAATACCTACAGATTATAAGGTAATACCTAACAATTTTACTTATAGATTTTAGTTGTAGATTTTAGAGTGACTGTATTAATTTCGTTCATATTTTAACTGCAATTTAATGAGTTCGAATAATAAAAACCTGTTTTGAGGGACTTTTTGCAAAAAAAAAACCTCGGTTTGATCTAATTTTTTCCACATTTATTTCCTACAACTTATTAGGATCTAAATACCATCGTAGAGTGAGTACGGGGAGAGCCCCTTATCTAGTGAAAAACTTTTATTTTATCGTTCCAAAAAGCGGATACGCGTCCCCCTCATGACATTGACTTGAATGGTGAACCGAAAAATCAATTGTATAGACATGCCCGTCGTATTGTTGCGATGACTAACTGACGCTTTATATCTGCCACACTGATTCCACATGCAATTAGGGGAGGGCTCGGTTCACAAATCTAACACACCTTTCATTGCCCAGCGGAGTACGGTTTAGTTTCTTCACATCGAGTCAGAGCGAGCGACAGTGTTTGTAGTAGTCAGGAATGTCTATTCACGACCGGGGGTGGGAGGTTTCGTAGTAACGAGCGAGTTTCCCATTGTGGACTAATTACACGGTGCACGATGAGCGGCGTTACGATATGCGATAACAGTAAAAGGCCAATAATGGCGGCGGCGACGCCGTGTGTGTCAACTTTGTCGCTCTCCGTTAATGGTTCACTACGCTATTAATTGGTCTGTGTAAATCCTGTACTAATTTTATGGGCTGCAATCTGCGCGAATTTATCAAAAAGGGTTCATTTGATTCGATTCGTACCCACGCCGTTAACATAAGCAATGAGAGGACCAGATAAGTATAATTAATATAACGAAAATGGACAATCGCAGCGTCGCACCGGATAATGGATCAGAAAGGCCCCGCCCGCACACCTGTGTGTATTCTTGTACAATTCAAGCCGTCCGAATGAAAGCAATTATCACTTTTTCAAAATCGAAGTACAAGTGGTACTAAAGTTCCGAAAGTTCGTAAGTCATTTCCGATTGTTGGCGGCAATGAGCGATGGGGCTGGCGAGTTGTGGGTGGAAACATCTCGCAACAATCGAAGAACTAGCTTTGTGTCGCTGAGATTGCGTAAAAAACGTCGCAGCGCGTTTGTCGGCGGCGGGACGACGCGAATCGCATCCGGTCTTCCGACTTTTGTCGGTGCGACGGCTCATTGTCGCGCCCGATATTTTTGATAAAATTACGTCACACAATGACACGGACGCTCTGTAGCTTGTTGTCCGATTGTTGTAGCCTCATTGAGCGAATGATGTATGGTCGGGGATCCATTCTGTAGCGTCCGTTCCTTCCGATCCCATTTGGCTTGGTAATGTTATTGTACAATACTATATTTACTGAACATTACGGACTGTCTATTGCAGAAAAGAGCAATAAAGTTGGAATTACATGACAAATAACAATAAAGGAACTATCAAATTAACGTGCAGATTACGAGTAAATATCTACAACACTATATCTGAACTTGAGGAAACCATCCAACTCTAGTTCAATCTACTTTAGATTACACTTTTATACAAGCGAAGTTGTTTTGTATCAAACATTTTACATTGTTTTCTGAATGAGAAAACACCAAATTCAATTACAAAAAATGTAAATAATGTGCGGAAAGGCAAACGTCACAATATTTCAGCGTACCGTCGTCAACCCTTCTACTGCGCTTTGTCAGGATTAATAATCCATGAACGCGGGCGCATCGTTACTTTACTGCGTTTCCGATTGTTTTACGCGTTATTAACCTGGCAATTCAATTACTCAAATAAGAACGAGGAGGATATACTCGGCTGTTGTTACTGATATACTAATGCTTTGAAAACACAAAAAAAAGACTTACGAGTACATCCAAATTATAATTTTGATGTAAATTTGTAATATGTTAATACGTTACAAGGAGCCAGACAGGCGTAAATACACGTAATATTGGTAGTTTGGTACGCGCAGGGTATAAATTAAAACCCGAAAAGGCACGCAGTTCGAACACAAACAAAAATATATCCTACAGCACTTTTGGTAAAAGTATCTTGCTCTTTAAAATTATAAAATAAAAAACGAAAATAGCTGTTGCAAAATCTAACAGCCCCAAAAAATGCTAAACCTTTATTTACAAATCAGTGTTAATTCACCGTGTTAGTGAATCGTTTCGGGTTTACAATGGGGTATGCCGGGTCGGGGTGTAAAGCGATGAATGCTAAAACAACTGGCAGTTAGGGTGTGAACGGGGATGATTAGGCAATATCCTGCGGAACCCTCCCTCGCCCTCCATTACGCTTTACTTAATGCGCTGTCGGACCTCTGATTTTCGATATATTTTGTTTATGCTAAGTAATCGACTTTGAGCGGTGTAACAGGCAATTCGTGCTCAATATGCCGCTTCAATTGTTTCTATATTCTACAATATAACATGTTTTTTTGTTACGAAAACAGATGTCGGGCAATATTTAGTAACGCAAAGCTTAAAAACGCAAACAAACACTTCTGCAAGCCTTGTTTCTTTTACAATACTTATTATATTCCTCATGATTATTCATATTGCAAAGAATATCATTGTAATCAAAACCTATCCACTGCTGAACGTGGGCCTCCCCGAATCATGTCTAACATGGTCGGCCCTGCGCTACTTGCATCCAGCTGTTATTACATTGTTTTATTAAGCTTCAACTGGCCACGTGCTCATTTTCCAACCCAATTACCGACTCAACACTATAATGAAGACAGATCACTTCGCAGCGATTTTTAATATATTTAAGATTGAATTTAAACCAGGGCGGTCTAGGCGTGCCCAGCTCTATATTAAGCGGATCCATCACGCCGGCTTTGCGGTGTCACCCTTTATTTGGTTAATTACACAGCACTGTCGCAGTTGCAGGGTTAACTTAGCGTACTGTTTTTATTTAATCTGCCTTGGTCTAGAAACAACTGTTGAGTTTAAACTGTCATATGTTCAGTTTCTCACTCTTTTACCTTCTTTTTAAGAACGAGCTTTTGCCCGCGACTTCGTTCGCGCACAAGTCGTTTATCCCTATTTCCTCGGGAACTGTCAAAATTTCAGGAATAAAAATACCTACCCTATATCCGTCCCCGGGCTTTTTTATTCATTTACTGGGTAAAATAAGAAAAGATTCCACATACTTTACAAAAAATAAAACCGGAATGATTATTTGCCGATGGGGAGAATATTTGTTATGAACTCACATAATTATAGTCGTACGATAAGGTTGGTTAAAGCATGGAGTGAAATAGCCGTCCTTACGTAAACAAAACGGCTGAGGTGTTGTACCGAGAAAACAGATCCAACAAATAAACAAACACATTTTGCATCTGTTACATTAAATAGTAAGGACTGTTCTCGTATAATATAGGATTACAAATTTTCAATGTTATAATTTAATGAATGTGACACGCGCACTTAAAAATTTGGGTAAGTACAGTCAACAGCAAAAGAAACTGATGAAATAGGGTCTCAAAATAGTATATACAATAAATTAAGACAGATGTCTCTGATTATTATTGTAGTTAAGTATAAGTAAATTAGCTCGTAATATGTCATAA